>JARUHQ010000027.1:1915928-2554570 GCA_029955515.1 Chrysomela aeneicollis | reverse complement strand
GAGCAGAAGGTCAAATGGATAGATTGAACAATCATCGTATCTGGGTTGTATTCGATTATGTTTATATAGTTATACTCACCAGGAAACTGTTCTTCCGTTACACATACCAGCGACTGAATCGAACAGAAGGTTAAATGGTTAGACGAAACGATAATTGAAACTGAGTTGTATTCGATTATATCGTGGTGATGTTTATATAGAAATACTCACCAGGTAACTGTTCTTTCGTTTTCACATACAAGCGACCGAATCGAGCAGAAGGTCAAATGGATAGATTGAACAATCATCGTATCTGGGTTGTATTCGATTATGTTTATATAGTTATACTCACCAGGTAACTGTTCTTTCGTTACACATACTAGCGACTGAATCGAACAGAAGGTTAAATGGTTAGACGAAACGATAATTGTATCTGAGTTGTATTCGATGATATCGTGATGATGTTTATATAGCAATACTCACCAGATAACTGTTCTTTCGTTTTACATACAAGCGACCGAATCGATCAGAAGGTTGAATTCAGTATAGATTGAACAATCATCGTATCTGGGTTGTATTCGATTATGTTTATATAGTTATACTCACCAGGTAACTGTTCTTCTGTTATACATACGAGCGACTGAATTGAACAGAAGGTTGAATGGATAGTATATGGGTTGTATTCGATTATGATGTTATGCTGTGTATATAGTTATACACACTAGGTGACGGTATTCTTGTTTTACATACGAGCGACCGAAACGAACAGAAAGTTGAATGGATAGTCTGAAAAATCAATGTATCAGGGTGGTATCCGATTATATCGCAATACTGTATATTTAGTGATACATACCAGGTGACGGTACTTCCGTTACACATACTAGCGACTGAATCGAACAGAAGGTCAAATGGTTAGACGAAACGATAATTGTAACTGAGTTGTATTCTATTATATCGTGGTGATGTTTATATAGAAATACTCACCAGGTTACTGTTCTTCCGTTATACATACGAGCAACCGAATCGAACAGAAGGTTGAATGGATAGTCTGAACAATCAATGTATCTGGGTGGTATCCGATTATATCGCAATACTGTATATATAGTGATACTTACCAGGTGACGGTACTTCCGTTACACATACTAGCGACTGAATCGAACAGAAGGTTAAATAGTTAGACAAAACGATAATTGTATCTGAGTTGTATTCGATGATATCGTGATGATGTTTATATAGCAATACTCACCAGGTAACTGTTCTTCCGTTTTACATACAAGCGACCAAATCGAGCAGAAGGTTGAATTCAGTATAGATTGAACAATCATCGTATCTGGGTTGTATTCGATTATGTTTATATAGTTATACTCACCAGGTTACTGTTCTTCCGTTATACATACGAGCGACTGAATTGAACAGAAGGTTGAATGGATAGTATATGGGTTGTATTCGATTATGATGATATGCTGTGTATATAGTTATACACACTAGGTGACGGTATTCTTGTTTTACATACGAGCGACCAAAACGAACAGAAAGTTGAATGAATAGTCTGAACAATCAATGTACCAGGGTGGTATCCGATTATATCGCAATACTGTATATATAGTGATACATACCAGGTGACGGTACTTCCGTTACACATACTAGCGACTGAATCGAACAGAAGGTTGAATGGTTAGACGAAACGATAATTGTATCTGAGTTGTATTCGATGATATCGTGATGATATTTATATAGCAATACTCACCAGGTAACTGTTCTTCCGTTTTACATACAAGCGACCGAATCGAGCAGGAGGTTGAATAGATAGATTGAACAATCATCGTATCTGGGTTGTATTCGATTATGTTCATATAGTTATACTCACCAGGTAACTGTTCTTCCGTTACACATACTAGCGACTGAATCGAACAGAAGGTTAAATGGTTAGACGAAACGATAATTGTATCTGAGTTGTATTCGATGATATCGTGATGATGTTTATATAGCAATACTCACCAGGTAACTGTTCTTCCGTTTTACATACAAGCGACCGAATCGAGCAGAAGGTTGAATTCAGTATAGATTGAACAATCATCGTATCTGGGTTGTATTCGATTATGTTTATATAGTTATACTCACCAGGTAACTGTTCTTCCGTTATACATACAAGCGACTGAATTGAACAGAAGGTTGAATGGATAGTATATGGGTTGTATTCGATTATGATGTTATGCTGTGTATATAGTTATACACACTAGGTGACGGTATTCTTGTTTTACATACGAGCGACCGAAACGAACAGAAAGTTGAATGAATAGTCTGAACAATCAATGTACCAGGGTGGTATCCGATTATATCGCAATACTGTATATATAGTGATACATACCAGGTGACGGTACTTCCGTTACACATACTAGCGACTGAATCGAACAGAAGGTTAAATGGTTAGACGAAACGATAATTGTAACTGAGTTGTATTCTATTATATCGTGGTGATGTTTATATAGAAATACTCACCAGGTTACTGTTCTTCCGTTATACATACGAGCAACCGAATCGAACAGAAGGTTGAATGGATAGTATCTGGGTTGTATTCGATTATGATGTTATGCTGTGTATATAGTTAAACACACTAGGTGACGGTATTCCCGTTTCACATACGAGCGACCGGAACGAACAGAAAGTTGAATGGATAGTCTGAACAATCAATGTATCTGGGTGTTATCCGATTATATCGCAATACTGTATATATAGTGATTCTAACCAGGTGACGGTACTTCCGTTACACATACTAGCGACTGAATCGAACAGAAGGTTAAATGGTTAGACCAAACGATAATTGAAACTGAGTTGTAATCGATTATATCGTGGTGATGTTTATATAGAAATACTCACCAGGTAACTGTTCTTTCGTTTTCACATACAAGCGACCGAATCGAGCAGAAGGTCAAATGGATAGATTGAACAATCATCGTATCTGGGTTGTATTCGATTATGTTTATATAGTTATACTCACCAGGTAACTGTTCTTCCGTAACACATACCAGCGACTGAATCGAACAGAAGGTTAAATGGTTAGACGAAACGATAATTGAAACTGAGTTGTATTCGATTATATCGTGGTGATGTTTATATAGAAATACTCACCAGGTAACTGTTCTTTCGTTTTCACATACAAGCGACCGAATCGAGCAGAAGGTCAAATGGATAGATTGAACAATCATCGTATCTGGGTTGTATTCGATTATGTTTATATAGTTATACTCTCCAGGTAACTGTTCTTTCGTTACACATACTAGCGACTGAATCGAACAGAAGGTTAAATGGTTAGACGAAACGATAATTGTATCTGAGTTGTATTCGATGATATCGTGATGATGTTTATATAGCAATACTCACCAGATAACTGTTCTTCCGTTTTACATACAAGCGACCGAATCGAGCAGAAGGTTGAATTCAGTATAGATTGAACAATCATCGTATCTGGGTTGTATTCGATTATGTTTATATAGTTATACTCACCAGGTAACTGTTCTTCCGTTATACATACGAGCGACTGAATTGAACAGAAGGTTGAATGGATAGTATATGGGTTGTATTCGATTATGATGTTATGCTGTGTATATAGTTATACACACTAGGTGACGGTATTCTTGTTTTACATACGAGCGACCGAAACAAACAGAAAGTTGAATGGATAGTCTGAAAAATCAATGTATCAGGGTGGTATCCGATTATATCGCAATACTGTATATTTAGTGATACATACCAGGTGACGGTACTTCCGTTACACATACTAGCGACTGAATCGAACAGAAGGTCAAATGGTTAGACGAAACGATAATTGTAACTGAGTTGTATTCTATTATATCGTGGTGATGTTTATATAGAAATACTCACCAGGTTACTGTTCTTCCGTAATACATACGAGCAACCGAATCGAACAGAAGGTTGAATGGATAGAATATGGGTTGTATTCGATTATGATGTTATGCTGTGTATATAGTTATACACACTAGGTGACGGTATTCCCGTTTTACATACGAGCGACCGAAACGAACAGAAAGTTGAATAGATAGTCTGAACAATCAATGTATCTGGGTGGTATCCGATTATATCGCAATACTGTATATATAGTGATTCTAACCAGGTGACGGTACTTCCGTTACACATACTAGCGACTGAATCGAACAGAAGGTTAAATGGTTAGACGAAACGATAATTGAAACTGAGTTGTATTCGATTATATCGTGGTGATGTTTATATAGAAATACTCACCAGGTAACTGTTCTTTCGTTTTCAAATACAAGCGACCGAATCGAGCAGAAGGTCAAATGGATAGATTGAACAATCATCGTATCTGGGTTGTATTCGATTATGTTTATATAGTTATACTCACCAGGAAACTGTTCTTCCGTTACACATACCAGCGACTGAATCGAACAGAAGGTTAAATGGTTAGACGAAACGATAATTGAAACTGAGTTGTATTCGATTATATCGTGGTGATGTTTATATAGAAATACTCACCAGGTAACTGTTCTTTCGTTTTCACATACAAGCGACCGAATCGAGCAGAAGGTCAAATGGATAGATTGAACAATCATCGTATCTGGGTTGTATTCGATTATGTTTATATAGTTATACTCACCAGGTAACTGTTCTTTCGTTACCCATACTAGCGACTGAATCGAACAGAAGGTTAAATGGTTAGACGAAACGATAATTGTATCTGAGTTGTATTCGATGATATCGTGATGATGTTTATATAGCAATACTCACCAGATAACTGTTCTTCCGTTTTACATACATGCGACCGAATCGAGCAGAAGGTTGAATTCAGTATAGATTGAACAATCATCGTATCTGGGTTGTATTCGATTATGTTTATATAGTTATACTCACCAGGTAACTGTTCTTCCGTTATACATACGAGCGACTGAATTGAACAGAAGGTTGAATGGATAGTATATGGGTTGTATTCGATTATGATGTTATGCTGTGTATATAGTTATACACACTAGGTGACGATATTCTTGTTTTACATACGAGCGACCGAAACGAACAGAAAGTTGAATGGATAGTCTGAAAAATCAATGTATCAGGGTGGTATCCGATTATATCGCAATACTGTATATTTAGTGATACATACCAGGTGACGGTACTTCCGTTACACATACTAGCGACTGAATCGAACAGAAGGTCAAATGGTTAGACGAAACGATAATTGTAACTCAGTTGTATTCTATTATATCGTGGTGATGTTTATATAGAAATACTCACCAGGTTACTGTTCTTCCGTTATACATACGAGCAACCGAATCGAACAGAAGGTTGAATGGATAGTCTGAACAATCAATGTATCTGGGTGGTATCCGATTATATCGCAATACTGTATATATAGTGATACTTACCAGGTGACGGTACTTCCGTTACACATACTAGCGACTGAATCGAACAGAAGGTTAAATAGTTAGACAAAACGATAATTGTATCTGAGTTGTATTCGATGATATCGTGATGATATTTATATAGCAATACTCACCAGGTAACTGTTCTTCCGTTTTACATACAAGCGATCGAATCGAGCAGGAGGTTGAATAGATAGATTGAACAATCATCGTATCTGGGTTGTATTCGATTATGTTCATATAGTTATACTCACCAGGTAACTGTTCTTCCGTTACACATACTAGCGACTGAATCGAACAGAAGGTTAAATGGTTAGACGAAACGATAATTGTATCTGAGTTGTATTCGATGATATCGTGATGATGTTTATATAGCAATACTCACCAGGTAACTGTTCTTCCGTTTTACATACAAGCGACCGAATCGAGCAGAAGGTTGAATTCAGTATAGATTGAACAATCATCGTATCTGGGTTGTATTCGATTATGTTTATATAGTTATACTCACCAGGTAACTGTTCTTCCGTTATACATACAAGCGACTGAATTGAACAGAAGGTTGAATGGATAGTATATGGGTTGTATTCGATTATGATGTTATGCTGTGTATATAGTTATACACACTAGGTGACGGTATTCTTGTTTTACATACGAGCGACCGAAACGAACAGAAAGTTGAATGAATAGTCTGAACAATCAATGTACCAGGGTGGTATCCGATTATATCGCAATACTGTATATATAGTGATACATACCAGGTGACGGTACTTCCGTTACACATACTAGCGACTGAATCGAACAGAAGGTTAAATGGTTAGACGAAACGATAATTGTAACTGAGTTGTATTCTATTATATCGTGGTGATGTTTATATAGAAATACTCACCAGGTTACTGTTCTTCCGTTATACATACGAGCAACCGAATCGAACAGAAGGTTGAATGGATAGTATCTGGGTTGTATTCGATTATGATGTTATGCTGTGTATATAGTTAAACACACTAGGTGACGGTATTCCCGTTTCACATACGAGCGACCGGAACGAACAGAAAGTTGAATGGATAGTCTGAACAATCAATGTATCTGGGTGTTATCCGATTATATCGCAATACTGTATATATAGTGATTCTAACCAGGTGACGGTACTTCCGTTACACATACTAGCGACTGAATCGAACAGAAGGTTAAATGGTTAGACCAAACGATAATTGAAACTGAGTTGTAATCGATTATATCGTGGTGATGTTTATATAGAAATACTCACCAGGTAACTGTTCTTTCGTTTTCACATACAAGCGACCGAATCGAGCAGAAGGTCAAATGGATAGATTGAACAATCATCGTATCTGGGTTGTATTCGATTATGTTTATATAGTTATACTCACCAGGTAACTGTTCTTCCGTAACACATACCAGCGACTGAATCGAACAGAAGGTTAAATGGTTAGACGAAACGATAATTGAAACTGAGTTGTATTCGATTATATCGTGGTGATGTTTATATAGAAATACTCACCAGGTAACTGTTCTTTCGTTTTCACATACAAGCGACCGAATCGAGCAGAAGGTCAAATGGATAGATTGAACAATCATCGTATCTGGGTTGTATTCGATTATGTTTATATAGTTATACTCTCCAGGTAACTGTTCTTTCGTTACACATACTAGCGACTGAATCGAACAGAAGGTTAAATGGTTAGACGAAACGATAATTGTATCTGAGTTGTATTCGATGATATCGTGATGATGTTTATATAGCAATACTCACCAGATAACTGTTCTTCCGTTTTACATACAAGCGACCGAATCGAGCAGAAGGTTGAATTCAGTATAGATTGAACAATCATCGTATCTGGGTTGTATTCGATTATGTTTATATAGTTATACTCACCAGGTAACTGTTCTTCCGTTATACATACGAGCGACTGAATTGAACAGAAGGTTGAATGGATAGTATATGGGTTGTATTCGATTATGATGTTATGCTGTGTATATAGTTATACACACTAGGTGACGGTATTCTTGTTTTACATACGAGCGACCGAAACAAACAGAAAGTTGAATGGATAGTCTGAAAAATCAATGTATCAGGGTGGTATCCGATTATATCGCAATACTGTATATTTAGTGATACATACCAGGTGACGGTACTTCCGTTACACATACTAGCGACTGAATCGAACAGAAGGTCAAATGGTTAGACGAAACGATAATTGTAACTGAGTTGTATTCTATTATATCGTGGTGATGTTTATATAGAAATACTCACCAGGTTACTGTTCTTCCGTTATACATACGAGCAACCGAATCGAACAGAAGGTTGAATGGATAGAATATGGGTTGTATTCGATTATGATGTTATGCTGTGTATATAGTTATACACACTAGGTGACGGTATTCCCGTTTTACATACGAGCGACCGAAACGAACAGAAAGTTGAATAGATAGTCTGAACAATCAATGTATCTGGGTGGTATCCGATTATATCGCAATACTGTATATATAGTGATTCTAACCAGGTGACGGTACTTCCGTTACACATACTAGCGACTGAATCGAACAGAAGGTTAAATGGTTAGACGAAACGATAATTGAAACTGAGTTGTATTCGATTATATCGTGGTGATGTTTATATAGAAATACTCACCAGGTAACTGTTCTTTCGTTTTCAAATACAAGCGACCGAATCGAGCAGAAGGTCAAATGGATAGATTGAACAATCATCGTATCTGGGTTGTATTCGATTATGTTTATATAGTTATACTCACCAGGAAACTGTTCTTCCGTTACACATACCAGCGACTGAATCGAACAGAAGGTTAAATGGTTAGACGAAACGATAATTGAAACTGAGTTGTATTCGATTATATCGTGGTGATGTTTATATAGAAATACTCACCAGGTAACTGTTCTTTCGTTTTCACATACAAGCGACCGAATCGAGCAGAAGGTCAAATGGATAGATTGAACAATCATCGTATCTGGGTTGTATTCGATTATGTTTATATAGTTATACTCACCAGGTAACTGTTCTTTCGTTACCCATACCAGCGACTGAATCGAACAGAAGGTTAAATGGTTAGACGAAACGATAATTGTATCTGAGTTGTATTCGATGATATCGTGATGATGTTTATATAGCAATACTCACCAGATAACTGTTCTTCCGTTTTACATACATGCGACCGAATCGAGCAGAAGGTTGAATTCAGTATAGATTGAACAATCATCGTATCTGGGTTGTATTCGATTATGTTTATATAGTTATACTCACCAGGTAACTGTTCTTCCGTTATACATACGAGCGACTGAATTGAACAGAAGGTTGAATGGATAGTATATGGGTTGTATTCGATTATGATGTTATGCTGTGTATATAGTTATACACACTAGGTGACGGTATTCTTGTTTTACATACGAGCGACCGAAACGAACAGAAAGTTGAATGGATAGTCTGAAAAATCAATGTATCAGGGTGGTATCCGATTATATCGCAATACTGTATATTTAGTGATACATACCAGGTGACGGTACTTCCGTTACACATACTAGCGACTGAATCGAACAGAAGGTCAAATGGTTAGACGAAACGATAATTGTAACTGAGTTGTATTCTATTATATCGTGGTGATGTTTATATAGAAATACTCACCAGGTTACTGTTCTTCCGTTATACATACGAGCAACCGAATCGAACAGAAGGTTGAATGGATAGTCTGAACAATCAATGTATCTGGGTGGTATCCGATTATATCGCAATACTGTATATATAGTGATACATACCAGGTGACGGTACTTCCGTTACACATACTAGCGACTGAATCGAACAGAAGGTTAAATAGTTAGACAAAACGATAATTGTATCTGAGTTGTATTCGATGATATCGTGATGATGATTATATAGCAATACTCACCAGGTAACTGTTCTTCCGTTTTACATACAAGCGACCGAATCGAGCAGAAGGTTGAATTCAGTATAGATTGAACAATCATCGTATCTAGTTATACTCACCAGGTTACTGTTCTTCCGTTATACATACGAGCGACTGAATTGAACAGAAGGTTGAATGGATAGTATATGGGTTGTATTCGATTATGATGTTATGCTGTGTATATAGTTATACACACTAGGTGACGGTATTCTTGTTTTACATACGAGCGACCAAAACGAACAGAAAGTTGAATGAATAGTCTGAACAATCAATGTACCAGGGTGGTATCCGATTATATCGCAATACTGTATATATAGTGATACATACCAGGTGACGGTACTTCCGTTACACATACTAGCGACTGAATCGAACAGAAGGTTGAATGGTTAGACGAAACGATAATTGTAACTGAGTTGTATTCTATTATATCGTGGTGATGTTTATATAGAAATACTCACCAGGTTACTGTTCTTCTGTTATACATACGAGCAACCGAATCGAACAGAAGGTTGAATGGATAGTATCTGGGTTGTATTCGATTATGATGTTATGCTGTGTATATAGTTAAACACACTAGGTGACGGTATTCCCGTTTCACATACGAGCGACCGAAACGAACAGAAAGTTGAATGGATAGTCTGAACAATTAATGTATCTGAGTGGTATCCGATTATATCGCAATACTGTATATATAGTGATACTAACCAGGTGACGGTACTTCCGTTACACATACTAGCTACTGAATCAAACAGAAGGTTAAATGGTTAGACGAAACGATAATTGAAACTGAGTTGTATTCGATTATATCGTGGTGATGTTTATATAGAAATACTCACCAGGTAACTGTTCTTTCGTTTTCACATACAAGCGACCGAATCGAGCAGAAGGTCAAATGGATAGATTGAACAATCATCGTATCTGGGTTGTATTTGATTATGTTTATATAGTTATGCTCAACAGGTAACTGTTCTTACGTTACACATACTAGCGACTGAATCGAACAGAAGGTTAAATGGTTAGACGAAACGATAATTGTATCTGAGTTGAATTCGATGATATCGTGATGATGTTTATATAGCAATACTCACCAGGTAACTGTTCTTCCGTTTTACATACAAGCGACCGAATCGAGCAGAAGGTTGAATTCAGTATAGATTGAACAATCATCGTATCTGGGTTGTATTCGATTATGTTTATATAGTTATACTCACCAGGTAACTGTTCTTCCGTTATACATACGAGCGACTGAATTGAACAGAAGGTTGAATGGATAGTATATGGGTTGTATTCGATTATGATGTTATGCTGTGTATATAGTTATACACACTAGGTGACGGTATTCTTGTTTTACATACGAGCGACCGAAACGAACAGAAAGTTGAATGGATAGTCTGAACAATCAATGTATTAGGGTTGTATCCGATTATATCGCAATACTGTATATATAGTGATACATACCAGGTGACGGTACTTCCGTTACACATACTAGCGACTGAATCGAACAGAAGGTTAAATGGTTAGACGAAACGATAATTGAAACTGAGTTGTATTCTATTATATCGTGGTGATGTTTATATAGAAATACTCACCAGGTTACTAATCTTCCGTTATACATACGAGCAACCGAATCGAACAGAAGGTTGAATGGATAGTATATGGGTTGTATTCGATTATGATGTTATGCTGTGTATATAGTTATACACACTAGGTGACGGTATTCCCGTTTCACATACGAGCGACCGAAACGAAAAGAAAGTTGAATGGATAGTCTGAACAATCAATGTATCTGGGTGGTATCCGATTATATCGCAATACTGTATATATAGTGATACTTACCAGGTGACGGTACTTCCGTTACACCTACTAGCGACTGAATCGAACAGAAGGTTGAATGGTTGGACAAAACGATAATTGTATCTGAGTTGTATTTGATGATATCGTGATGATGTTAATATAGCAATACTCACCAGGTAACTGTTCTTCCGTTTTACATACAAGCGACCGAATCGAGCAGGAGGTTGAATAGATAGATTGAACAATCATCGTATCAGGGTTGTATTCGATAATGTTTATATAGTTATACTCACCAGGTAACTGTTCTTCCGTTACACATACTAGCGACTGAATTGAACAGAAGGTTGAATGGTTAGACGAAACGATAATTGAATCTGAGTTGTATTCGATGATATCGTGATGATGTTTATATAGCAATACTCACCAGGTAACTGTTCTTCCGTTTTACATACAAGCGACCGATTCGAGCAGAAGGTTGAATTCAGTATAGATTGAACAATCATCGTATCTGGGTTGTATTCGATTATGTTTATATAGTTATACTCACCAGGTAACTGTTCTTCCGTTACACATACTAGCGACTGAATCGAACAGAAGGTTAAATGGTTGGACGAAACGATAAATGAATCTGAGTTGTATTCGATGATATCGTGATGATGTTTATATAGCAATACTCACCAGGTAACTGTTCTTCCGTTTTACATACAAGCGACCGAATCGAGCAGAAGGTTGAATTCAGTATAGATTGAACAATCATCGTATCTGGGTTGTATTCGATTATATTTATATAGTTATACTCACCAGGTAACTGTTCTTCCGTTATACATACGAGCGACTGAATTGAACAGAAGGTTGAATGGATAGTATATGGGTTGTATTCGATTATGATGTTATGCTGTGTATATAGTTATACACACTAGGTGACGGTATTCTTGATTTACATACGAGCGACCGAAACGAACAGAAAGTTGAATGGATAGTCTGAACAATCAATGTATCAGGGTGGTATCCGATTATATCGCAATACTGTATATATAGTGATACATACCAGGTAACGGTATTTTCGTTACACATACTAGCCACTGAATCGAACAGAAGGTTAAATGGTTAGACGAAACGATAATTGTAACTGAGTTGTATTCTATTATATCGTGGTGATGTTTATATAGAAATACTCACCAGGTTACTGTTCTTCCGTTATACATACGAGCAACCGAATCGAACAGAAGGTTGAATGGATAGTATATGGGTTGTATTCGATTATGATGTTATGCTGTGTATATAGTTATACACACTAGGTGACGGTATTCCCGTTTTACATACGAGCGACCGAAACGAACAGAAAGTTGAATGGATAGTCTGAACAATCAATGTATCTGTGTGGTATCCGATTATATCGCAATACTGTATATATAGTGATACTAACCAGGTGACGGTACTTCCGTTACACATACTAGCGACTGAATCGAACAGAAGGTTAAATGGTTAGACGAAACGATAATTGTAACTGAGTTGTATTCTATTATATCGTGGTGATGTTTATATAGAAATACTCACCAGGTTACTGTTCTTTCGTTTTCACATACAAGCGACCGAATCGAGCAGAAGGTCAAATGGATAGATTGAACAATCATCGTATCTGGGTTGTATTCGATTATGTTTATATAGTTTTACTCACCAGGTAACTGTTCTTCCGTTACACATACTAGCGACTGAATCGAATAGAAGGTTAAATGGTTAGACGAAACGATAATTGAAACTGAGTTGTATTCTATTATATCGTGGTGATGTTTATATAGAAATACTCACCAGGTTACTGTTCTTCCGTTATACATACGAGCAACCGAATCGAACAGAAGGTTGAATGGATAGTATATGGGTTGTATTCGATTATGATGTTATGCTGTGTATATAGTTATACACACTAGGTGACGGTATTCCCGTTTCACATACGAGCGACCGAAACGAACAGAAAGTTGAATGGATAGTCTGAACAATCAATGTATCTGGGTGGTATTCGATTATATCGCAATACTGTATATATAGTGATACTCACCAGGTGACGGTACTTCCGTTACACATACTAGCGACTGAATCGAACAGAAGGTTAAATGGTTAGACAAAACGATAATTGTATCTGAGTTGTATTCGATGATATCGTGATGATGTTTATATAGCAATACTCACCAGGTAACTGTTCTTCCGTTTTACATACAAGCGACCGAATCGAGCAGGAGGTTGAATAGATAGATTGAACAATCATCGTATCTGGGTTGTATTCGATTATGTTTATATAGTTATACTCACCAGGTAACTGTTCTTCCGTTACACATAATAGCGACTGAATCGAACAGAAGGTTAAATGGTTAGACGAAACGATAATTGTATCTGAGTTGTATTCGATGATATCGTGATGATGTTTATATAGCAATACTCACCAGGTAACTGTTCTTCCGTTTTACATACAAGCGACCGAATCGAGCAGAAGGTTGAATTCAGTATAGATTGAACAATCATCGTATCTGGGTTGTATTCGATTATGTTTATATAGTTATACTCACCAGGTAACTGTTCTTCCGTTATACATACAAGCGACTGAATTGAACAGAAGGTTGAATGGATAGTATATGGGTTGTATTCGATTATGATGTTATGCTGTGTATATAGTTATACACACTAGGTGACGGTATTCTTGTTTTACATACGAGCGACCGAAACGAACAGAAAGTTGAATGGATAGTCTGAACAATCAATGTACCAGGGTGGTATCCGATTATATCGCAATACTGTATATATAGTGATACATACCAGGTGACGGTACTTCCGTTACACATACTAGCGACTGAATCGAACAGAAGGTTAAATGGTTGGACGAAACGATAATTGTAACTGAGTTGTATTCTATTATATCGTGATGATGTTTATATAGAAATACTCACCAGGTTACTGTTCTTCCGTTATACATACGAGCAACCGAATCGAACAGAAGGTTGAATGGATAGTATCTGGGTTGTATTCGATTATGATGTTATGCTGTGTATATAGTTAAACACACTAGGTGACGGTATTCCCGTTTCACATACGAGCGACCGGAACGAACAGAAAGTTGAATGGATAGTCTGAACAATCAATGTATCTGGGTGGTATCCGATTATATCGCAATACTGTATATATAGTGATTCTAACCAGGTGACGGTACTTCCGTTACACATACTAGCGACTGAATCGAACAGAAGGTTAAATGGTTAGACGAAACGATAATTGAAACTGAGTTGTATTCGATTATATCGTGGTGATGTTTATATAGAAATACTCACCAGGTAACTGTTCTTTCGTTTTCACATACAAGCGACCGAATCGAGCAGAAGGTCAAATGGATAGATTGAACAATCATCGTATCTGGGTTGTATTCGATTATGTTTATATAGTTATACTCACCAGGTAACTGTTCTTCCGTTACACATACCAGCGACTGAATCGAACAGAAGGTTAAATGGTTAGACGAAACGATAATTGAAACTGAGTTGTATTCGATTATATCGTGGTGATGTTTATATAGAAATACTCACCAGGTAACTGTTCTTTCGTTTTCACATACAAGCGACCGAATCGAGCAGAAGATCAAATGGATAGATTGAACAATCATCGTATCTGGGTTGTATTCGATTATGTTTATATAGTTATACTCACCAGGTAACTGTTCTATCGTTACACATACTAGCGACTGAATCGAACAGAAGGTTAAATGGTTAGACGAAACGATAATTGAATCTGAGTTGTATTCGATGATATCGTGATGATGTTCATATAGCAATACTCACCAGATAACTGTTCTTCCGTTTTACATACAAGCGACCGAATCGAGCAGAAGGTTGAATTCAGTATAGATTGAACAATCATCGTATCTGGGTTGTATTCGATTATGTTTATATAGTTATACTCACCAGGTAACTGTTCTTCCGTTATACATACGAGCGACTGAATTGAACAGAAGGTTGAATGGATAGTATATGGGTTGTATTCGATTATGATGTTATGCTGTGTATATAGTTATACACACTAGGTGACGGTATTCTTGTTTTACATACGAGCGACCGAAACGAACAGAAAGTTGAATGGATAGTCTGAAAAATCAATGTATCAGGGTGGTATCCGATTATATCGCAATACTGTATATTTAGTGACACATACCAGGTGACGGTACTTCCGTTACACATACTAGCGACTGAATCGAACAGAAGGTCAAATGGTCAGACGAAACGATAATTGTAACTGAGTTGTATTCTATTATATCGTGGTGATGTTTATATAGAAATACTCACCAGGTTACTGTTCTTCCGTTATACATACGAGCAACCGAATCGAACAGAAGGTTGAATGGATAGTCTGAACAATCAATGTATCTGGGTGGTATCCGATTATATCGCAATACTGTATATATAGTGATACTTACCAGGTGACGGTACTTCCGTTACACATACTAGCGACTGAATCGAACAGAAGGTTAAATAGTTAGACAAAACGATAATTGTATCTGAGTTGTATTCGATGATATCGTGATGATGTTTATATAGCAATACTCACCAGGTAACTGTTCTTCCGTTTTACATACAAGCGACCGAATCGAGCAGAAGGTTGAATTCAGTATAGATTGAACAATCATCGTATCTGGGTTGTATTCGATTATGTTTATATAGTTATACTCACCAGGTAACTGTTCTTCCGTTATACATACAAGCGACTGAATTGAACAGAAGGTTGAATGGATAGTATATGGGTTGTATTCGATTATGATGATATGCTGTGTATATAGTTATACACACTAGGTGACGGTATTCTTGTTTTACATACGAGCGACCAAAACGAACAGAAAGTTGAATGAATAGTCTGAACAATCAATGTACCAGGGTGGTATCCGATTATATCGCAATACTGTATATATAGTGATACATACCAGGTGACGGTACTTCCGTTACACATACTAGCGACTGAATCGAACAGAAGGTTGAATGGTTAGACGAAACGATAATTGTATCTGAGTTGTATTCGATGATATCGTGATGATATTTATATAGCAATACTCACCAGGTAACTGTTCTTCCGTTTTACATACAAGCGACCGAATCGAGCAGGAGGTTTAATAGATAGATTGAACAATCATCGTATCTGGGTTGTATTCGATTATGTTTATATAGTTATACTCACCAGGTAACTGTTCTTCCGTTACACATACTAGCGACTGAATCGAACAGAAGGTTAAATGGTTAGACGAAACGATAATTGAATTGAACGAAAGTTGAATGAATAGTCTGAACAATCAATGTACCAGGGTGGTATCCGATTATATCGCAATACTGTATATATAGTGATACATACCAGGTGACGGTACTTCCGTTACACATACTAGCGACTGAATCGAACAGAAGGTTAAATGGTTAGACGAAACGATAATTGTAACTGAGTTGTATTCTATTATATCGTGGTGATGTTTATATAGAAATACTCACCAGGTTACTGTTCTTCCGTTATACATACGAGCAACCGAATCGAACAGAAGGTTGAATGGATAGTATCTGGGTTGTATTCGATTATGATGTTATGCTGTGTATATAGTTAAACACACTAGGTGACGGTATTCCCGTTTCACATACGAGCGACCGGAACGAACAGAAAGTTGAATGGATAGTCTGAACAATCAATGTATCTGGGTGTTATCCGATTATATCGCAATACTGTATATATAGTGATTCTAACCAGGTGACGGTACTTCCGTTACACATACTAGCGACTGAATCGAACAGAAGGTTAAATGGTTAGACGAAACGATAATTGAAACTGAGTTGTAATCGATTATATCGTGGTGATGTTTATATAGAAATTCTCACCAGGTAACTGTTCTTTCGTTTTCACATACAAGCGACCGAATCGAGCAGAAGGTCGAATGGATAGATTGAACAATCATCGTATCTGGGTTGTATTCGATTATGTTTATATAGTTATACTCACCAGGTAACTGTTCTTCCGTAACACATACCAGCGACTGAATCGAACAGAAGGTTAAATGGTTAGACGAAACGATAATTGAAACTGAGTTGTATTCGATTATATCGTGGTGATGTTTATATAGAAATACTCACCAGGTAACTGTTCTTTCGTTTTCACATACAAGCGACCGAATCGAGCAGAAGGTCAAATGGATAGATTGAACAATCATCGTATCTGGGTTGTATTCGATTATGTTTATATAGTTATACTCTCCAGGTAACTGTTCTTTCGTTACACATACTAGCGACTGAATCGAACAGAAGGTTAAATGGTTAGACGAAACGATAATTGTATCTGAGTTGTATTCGATGATATCGTGATGATGTTTATATAGCAATACTCACCAGATAACTGTTCTTCCGTTTTACATACAAGCGACCGAATCGAGCAGAAGGTTGAATTCAGTATAGATTGAACAATCATCGTATCTGGGTTGTATTCGATTATGTTTATATAGTTATACTCACCAGGTAACTGTTCTTCCGTTATACATACGAGCGACTGAATTGAACAGAAGGTTGAATGGATAGTATATGGGTTGTATTCGATTATGATGTTATGCTGTGTATATAGTTATACACACTAGGTGACGGTATTCTTGTTTTACATACGAGCGACCGAAACGAACAGAAAGTTGAATGGATAGTCTGAAAAATCAATGTATCAGGGTGGTATCCGATTATATCGCAATACTGTATATTTAGTGATACATACCAGGTGACGGTACTTCCGTTACACATACTAGCGACTGAATCGAACAGAAGGTCAAATGGTTAGACGAAACGATAATTGTAACTGAGTTGTATTCTATTATATCGTGGTGATGTTTATATAGAAATACTCACCAGGTTACTGTTCTTCCGTTATACATACGAGCAACCGAATCGAACAGAAGGTTGAATGGATAGAATATGGGTTGTATTCGATTATGATGTTATGCTGTGTATATAGTTATACACACTAGGTGACGGTATTCCCGTTTTACATACGAGCGACCGAAACGAACAGAAAGTTGAATAGATAGTCTGAACAATCAATGTATCTGGGTGGTATCCGATTATATCGCAATACTGTATATATAGTGATTCTAACCAGGTGACGGTACTTCCGTTACACATACTAGCGACTGAATCGAACAGAAGGTTAAATGGTTAGGCGAAACGATAATTGAAACTGAGTTGTATTCGATTATATCGTGGTGATGTTTATATAGAAATACTCACCAGGTAACTGTTCTTTCGTTTTCAAATACAAGCGACCGAATCGAGCAGAAGGTCAAATGGATAGATTGAACAATCATCGTATCTGGGTTGTATTCGATTATGTTTATATAGTTATACTCACCAGGAAACTGTTCTTCCGTTACACATACCAGCGACTGAATCGAACAGAAGGTTAAATGGTTAGACGAAACGATAATTGAAACTGAGTTGTATTCGATTATATCGTGGTGATGTTTATATAGACATACTCACCAGGTAACTGTTCTTTCGTTTTCACATACAAGCGACCGAATCGAGCAGAAGGTCAAATGGATAGATTGAACAATCATCGTATCTGGGTTGTATTCGATTATGTTTATATAGTTATACTCACCAGGTTACTGTTCTTTCGTTACCCATACTAGCGACTGAATCGAACAGAAGGTTAAATGGTTAGACGAAACGATAATTGTATCTGAGTTGAATTCGATGATATCGTGATGATGTTTATATAGCAATACTCACCAGATAACTGTTCTTCCGTTTTACATACATGCGACCGAATCGAGCAGAAGGTTGAATTCAGTATAGATTGAACAATCATCGTATCTGGGTTGTATTCGATTATGTTTATATAGTTATACTCACCAGGTAACTGTTCTTCCGTTATACATACGAGCGACTGAATTGAACAGAAGGTTGAATAGATAGTATATGGGTTGTATTCGATTATGATGTTATGCTGTGTATATAGTTATACACACTAGGTGACGGTATTCTTGTTTTACATACGAGCAACCGAATCGAACAGAAGGTTGAATGGATAGTCTGAACAATCAATGTATCTGGGTGGTATCCGATTATATCGCAATACTGTATATATAGTGATACTTACCAGGTGACGGTACTTCCGTTACACATACTAGCGACTGAATCGAACAGAAGGTTAAATAGTTAGACGAAACGATAATTGTATCTGAGTTGTATTCGATGATATCGTGATGATGATTATATAGCAATACTCACCAGGTAACTGTTCTTCCGTTTTACATACAAGCGACCGAATCGAGCAGAAGGTTGAATTCAGTATAGATTGAACAATCATCGTATCTAGTTATACTCACCAGGTTACTGTTCTTCCGTTATACATACGAGCGACTGAATTGAACAGAAGGTTGAATGGATAGTATATGGGTTGTATTCGATTATGATGTTATGCTGTGTATATAGTTATACACACTAGGTGACGGTATTCTTGTTTTACATACGAGCGACCAAAACAAACAGAAAGTTGAATGAATAGTCTGAACAATCAATGTACCAGGGTGGTATCCGATAATATCGCAATACTGTATATATAGTGATACATACCAGGTGACGGTACTTCCGTTACACATACTAGCGACTGAATCGAACAGAAGGTTGAATGGTTAGACGAAACGATAATTGTAACTGAGTTGTATTCTATTATATCGTGGTGATGTTTATATAGAAATACTCACCAGGTTACTGTTCTTCTGTTATACATACGAGCAACCGAATCGAGCAGAAGGTCAAATGGATAGATTGAACAATCATCGTATCTGGGTTGTATTTGATTATGTTTATATAGTTATGCTCAACAGGTAACTGTTCTTACGTTACACATACTAGCGACTGAATCGAACAGAAGGTTAAATGGTTAGACGAAACGATAATTGTATCTGAGTTGAATTCGATGATATCGTGATGATGTTTATATAGCAATACTCACCAGGTAACTGTTCTTCCGTTTTACATACAAGCGAATGAATCGAGCAGAAGGTTGAATTCAGTATAGATTGAACAATCATCGTATCTGGGTTGTATTCGATTATGTTTATATAGTTATACTCACCAGGTAACTGTTCTTCCGTTATACATACGAGCGACTGAATTGAACAGAAGGTTGAATGGATAGTATATGGGTTGTATTCGATTATGATGTTATGCTGTGTATATAGTTATACACACTAGGTGACGGTATTCTTGTTTTACATACGAGCGACCGAAACGAACAGAAAGTTGAATGGATAGTCTGAACAATCAATGTATTAGGGTTGTATCCGATTATATCGCAATACTGTATATATAGTGATACATACCAGGTGACGGTACTTCCGTTACACATACTAGCGACTGAATCGAACAGAAGGTTAAATGGTTAGACGAAACGATAATTGAAACTGAGTTGTATTCTATTATATCGTGGTGATGTTTATATAGAAATACTCACCAGGTTACTAATCTTCCGTTATACATACGAGCAACCGAATCGAACAGAAGGTTGAATGGATAGTATATGGGTTGTATTCGATTATGATGTTATGCTGTGTATATAGTTATACACACTAGGTGACGGTATTCCCGTTTCACATACGAGCGATCGAAAC
The DNA here is from genome assembly GCA_029955515.1 of Chrysomela aeneicollis. Classification (NCBI taxonomy): domain Eukaryota; kingdom Metazoa; phylum Arthropoda; class Insecta; order Coleoptera; family Chrysomelidae; genus Chrysomela; species Chrysomela aeneicollis. The sequence goes on along the minus strand of JARUHQ010000027.1, from coordinate 2,533,814 downwards.
GAACAGAAAGTTGAATGGTAGTCTGAACAATCAATGTATCTGGGTGGTATCCGATTATATCGCAATACTGTATATATAGTGATACTTACCAGGTGACGGTACTTCCGTTACACATACTAGCGACTGAATCGAACAGAAGGTTAAATGGTTAGACAAAACGATAATTGTATCTGAGTTGTATTCGATGATATCGTGATGATGTTTATATAGCAATACTCACCAGGTAACTGTTCTTCCGTTTTACATACAAGCGACCGAATCGAGCAGGAGGTTGAATAGATAGATTGAACAATCATCGTATCTGGGTTGTATTCGATAATGTTTATATAGTTATACTCACCAGGTAACTGTTCTTCCGTTACACATACTAGCGACTGAATCGAACAAAAGGTTAAATGGTTTAACGAAACGATAATTGTATCTGAGTTGTATTCGATGATATCGTGATGATGTTTATATAGCAATACTCACCAGGTAACTGTTCTTCCGTTTTACATACAAGCGACCGAATCGAGCAGAAGGTTGAATTCAGTATAGATTGAACAATCATCGTATCTGGGTTGTATTCGATTATGTTTATATAGTTATACTCACCAGGTAACTGTTCTTCCGTTATACATACGAGCGACTGAATTGAACAGGAGGTTGAATGGATAGTATATGGGTTGTATTCGATTATGATGTTATGCTGTGTATATAGTTATACACACTAGGTGACGGTATTCTTGTTTTACATACGAGCGACCGAAATGAACAGAAAGTTGAATGGATAGTCTGAACAATCAATGTACCAGGGTGGTATCCGATTATATCGCAATACTGTATATATAGTGATACATACCAGGTGACGGTATTTCCGTTACACATACTAGCGACTGAATCGAACAGAAGGTTAAATGGTAAGACGAAACGATAATTGTAACTGAGTTGTATTCGATTATATCGTGGTGATGTTTTTATAGAAATACTCACCAGGTAACTGTTCTTTCGTTTTCACATACAACCGACCGAATCGAGCAGAAGGTCAAATGGATAGATTGAACAATCATCGTATCTGGGTTGTATTCGATAATGTTTATATAATTATACTCACCAGGTAACTGTTCTTCCGTTACACATACTAGCGACTGAATCGAACAGAAGGTTAAATGGTTAGATGAAACGATAATTGTAACTGAGTTGTATTCTATTATATCGTGGTGATGTTTATATAGAAATACTCACCAGGTTACTGTTCTTCCGTTATACATACGAGCAACAGAATCGAACAAAAGGTTGAATGGATAGTATCTGGGTTGTATTCCATTATGATGTTATGCTGTGTATATAGTTGAACACACTAGGTGACGGTATTCCCGTTTCACATACGAGCGACCGAAACGAACAGAAAGTTGAATGGATAGTCTGAAAAATCAATGTATCAGGGTGGTATCCGATTATATCGCAATACTGTATATTTAGTGATACATACCAGGTGACGGTACTTCCGTTACACATACTAGCGACTGAATCGAACAGAAGGTCAAATGGTTAGACGAAACGATAATTGTAACTGAGTTGTATTCTATTATATCGTGGTGATGTTTATATAGAAATACTCACCAGGTTACTGTTCTTCCGTTATACATACGAGCAACCGAATCGAACAGAAGGTCGAATGGATAGTCTGAACAATCAATGTATCTGGGTGGTATCCGATTATATTGCAATACTGTATATATAGTGATACTTACCAGGTGACGGTACTTCCGTTACACATACTAGCGACTGAATCGAACAGAAGGTTAAATAGTTAGACAAAACGATAATTGTATCTGAGTTGTATTCGATGATATCGTGATGATGTTTATATAGCAATACTCACCAGGTAACTGTTCTTCCGTTTTACATACAAGCGACCGAATCGAGCAGAAGGTTGAATTCAGTATAGATTGAACAATCATCGTATCTGGGTTGTATTCGATTATGTTTATATAGTTATACTCACCAGGTTACTGTTCTTCCGTTATACATACGAGCGACTGAATTGAACAGAAGGTTGAATGGATAGTATATGGGTTGTATTCGATTATGATGATATGCTGTGTATATAGTTATACACACTAGGTGACGGTATTCTTGTTTTACATACGAGCGACCAAAACGAACAGAAAGTTGAATGAATAGTCTGAACAATCAATGTACCAGGGTGGTATCCGATTATATCGCAATACTGTATATATAGTGATACATACCAGGTGACGGTACTTCCGTTACACATACTAGCGACTGAATCGAACAGAAGGTTGAATGGTTAGACGAAACGATAATTGTATCTGAGTTGTATTCGATGATATCGTGATGATATTTATATAGCAATACTCACCAGGTAACTGTTCTTCCGTTTTACATACAAGCGACCGAATCGAGCAGGAGGTTTAATAGATAGATTGAACAATCATCGTATCTGGGTTGTATTCGATTATGTTTATATAGTTATACTCACCAGGTAACTGTTCTTCCGTTACACATACTAGCGACTGAATCGAACAGAAGGTTAAATGGTTAGACGAAACGATAATTGTATCTGAGTTGTATTCGATGATATCGTGATGATGTTTATATAGCAATACTCACCAGGTAACTGTTCTTCTGTTTTACATACAAGCAACCGAATCGAGCAGAAGGTTGAATTCAGTATAGATTGAACAATCATCGTATCTGGGTTGTATTCGATTATGTTTATATAGTTATACTCACCAGGTAACTGTTCTTCCGTAACACATACCAGCGACTGAATCGAACAGAAGGTTAAATGGTTAGACGAAACGATAATTGAAACTGAGTTGTATTCGATTATATCGTGGTGATGTTTATATAGAAATACTCACCAGGTAACTGTTCTTTCGTTTTCACATACAAGCGACCGAATCGAGCAGAAGGTCAAATGGATAGATTGAACAATCATCGTATCTGGGTTGTATTCGATTATGTTTATATAGTTATACTCTCCAGGTAACTGTTCTTTCGTTACACATACTAGCGACTGAATCGAACAGAAGGTTAAATGGTTAGACGAAACGATAATTGTATCTGAGTTGTATTCGATGATATCGTGATGATGTTTATATAGCAATACTCACCAGATAACTGTTCTTCCGTTTTACATACAAGCGACCGAATCGAGCAGAAGGTTGAATTCAGTATAGATTGAACAATCATCGTATCTGGGTTGTATTCGATTATGTTTATATAGTTATACTCACCAGGTAACTGTTCTTCCGTTATACATACGAGCGACTGAATTGAACAGAAGGTTGAATGGATAGTATATGGGTTGTATTCGATTATGATGTTATGCTGTGTATATGATTATTTTCATTTCTATAAATTTTGTTTTCGTCATACATCAATTGATAGCTTTGACGATACTTTAGTTAGGCTATTAGTTTTAAGTTTGGTTGAGTGGAAGACCATCACCTTGCTTTCAGCAAGAGATGAACTTCGCCATTTCAGTATATCATCTTATCTGTACTGAATAAAGATTATATTATTATTATTATTATTATTATTATATAGTTATACACACTAGGTGACGGTATTCTTGTTTTACATACGAGCGACCGAAACGAACAGAAAGTTGAATGGATAGTCTGAAAAATCAATGTATCAGGGTGGTATCCGATTATATCGCAATACTGTATATTTAGTGATACATACCAGGTGACGGTACTTCCGTTACACATACTAGCGACTGAATCGAACAGAAGGTCAAATGGTTAGACGAAACGATAATTGTAACTGAGTTGTATTCTATTATATCGTGGTGATGTTTATATAGAAATACTCACCAGGTTACTGTTCTTCCGTTATACATACGAGCAACCGAATCGAACAGAAGGTTGAATGGATAGAATATGGGTTGTATTCGATTATGATGTTATGCTGTGTATATAGTTATACACACTAGGTGACGGTATTCCCGTTTTACATACGAGCGACCGAAACGAACAGAAAGTTGAATAGATAGTCTGAACAATCAATGTATCTGGGTGGTATCCGATTATATCGCAATACTGTATATATAGTGATTCTAACCAGGTGACGGTACTTCCGTTACACATACTAGCGACTGAATCGAACAGAAGGTTAAATGGTTAGACGAAACGATAATTGAAACTGAGTTGTATTCGATTATATCGTGGTGATGTTTATATAGAAATACTCACCAGGTAACTGTTCTTTCGTTTTCAAATACAAGCGACCGAATCGAGCAGAAGGTCAAATGGATAGATTGAACAATCATCGTATCTGGGTTGTATTCGATTATGTTTATATAGTTATACTCACCAGGAAACTGTTCTTCCGTTACACATACCAGCGACTGAATCGAACAGAAGGTTAAATGGTTAGACGAAACGATAATTGAAACTGAGTTGTATTCGATTATATCGTGGTGATGTTTATATAGAAATACTCACCAGGTAACTGTTCTTTCGTTTTCACATACAAGCGACCGAATCGAGCAGAAGGTCAAATGGATAGATTGAACAATCATCGTATCTGGGTTGTATTCGATTATGTTTATATAGTTATACTCACCAGGTAACTGTTCTTTCGTTACCCATACTAGCGACTGAATCGAACAGAAGGTTAAATGGTTAGACGAAACGATAATTGTATCTGAGTTGTATTCGATGATATCGTGATGATGTTTATATAGCAATACTCACCAGATAACTGTTCTTCCGTTTTACATACATGCGACCGAATCGAGCAGAAGGTTGAATTCAGTATAGATTGAACAATCATCGTATCTGGGTTGTATTCGATTATGTTTATATAGTTATACTCACCAGGTAACTGTTCTTCCGTTATACATACGAGCGACTGAATTGAACAGAAGGTTGAATGGATAGTATATGGGTTGTATTCGATTATGATGTTATGCTGTGTATATAGTTATACACACTAGGTGACGGTATTCTTGTTTTACATACGAGCAACCGAATCGAACAGAAGGTTGAATGGATAGTCTGAACAATCAATGTATCTGGGTGGTATCCGATTATATCGCAATACTGTATATATAGTGATACTTACCAGGTGACGGTACTTCCGTTACACATACTAGCGACTGAATCGAACAGAAGGTTTAATAGTTAGACAAAACGATAATTGTATCTGAGTTGTATTCGATGATATCGTGATGATGATTATATAGCAATACTCACCAGGTAACTGTTCTTCCGTTTTACATACAAGCGACCGAATCGAGCAGAAGGTTGAATTCAGTATAGATTGAACAATCATCGTATCTAGTTATACTCACCAGGTTACTGTTCTTCCGTTATACATACGAGCGACTGAATTGAACAGAAGGTTGAATGGATAGTATATGGGTTGTATTCGATTATGATGTTATGCTGTGTATATAGTTATACACACTAGGTGACGGTATTCTTGTTTTACATACGAGCGACCAAAACAAACAGAAAGTTGAATGAATAGTCTGAACAATCAATGTACCAGGGTGGTATCCGATTATATCGCAATACTGTATATATAGTGATACATACCAGGTGACGGTACTTCCGTTACACATACTAGCGACTGAATCGAACAGAAGGTTGAATGGTTAGACGAAACGATAATTGTAACTGAGTTGTATTCTATTATATCGTGGTGATGTTTATATAGAAATACTCACCAGGTTACTGTTCTTCTGTTATACATACGAGCAACCGAATCGAGCAGAAGGTCAAATGGATAGATTGAACAATCATCGTATCTGGGTTGTATTTGATTATGTTTATATAGTTATGCTCAACAGGTAACTGTTCTTACGTTACACATACTAGCGACTGAATCGAACAGAAGGTTAAATGGTTAGACGAAACGATAATTGTATCTGAGTTGAACTCGATGATATCGTGATGATGTTTATATAGCAATACTCACCAGGTAACTGTTCTTCCGTTTTACATACAAGCGACCGAATCGAGCAGAAGGTTGAATTCAGTATAGATTGAACAATCATCGTATCTGGGTTGTATTCGATTATGTTTATATAGTTATACTCACCAGGTAACTGTTCTTCCGTTATACATACGAGCGACTGAATTGAACAGAAGGTTGAATGGATAGTATATGGGTTGTATTCGATTATGATGTTATGCTGTGTATATAGTTATACACACTAGGTGACGGTATTCTTGTTTTACATACGAGCGACCGAAACGAACAGAAAGTTGAATGGATAGTCTGAACAATCAATGTATAAGGGTTGTATCCGATTATATCGCAATACTGTATATATAGTGATACATACCAGGTGACGGTACTTCCGTTACACATACTAGCGACTGAATCGAACAGAAGGTTAAATGGTTAGACGAAACGATAATTGAAACTGAGTTGTATTCTATTATATCGTGGTGATGTTTATATAGAAATACTCACCAGGTTACTAATCTTCCGTTATACATACGAGCAACCGAATCGAACAGAAGGTTGAATGGATAGTATATGGGTTGAATTCGATTATGATGTTATGCTGTGTATATAGTTATACACACTAGGTGACGGTATTCCCGTTTCACATACGAGCGACCGAAACGAACAGAAAGTTGAATGGATAGTCTGAACAATCAATGTATCTGGGTGGTATCCGATTATATCGCAATACTGTATATATAGTGATACTTACCAGGTGACGGTACTTCCGTTACACATACTAGCGACTGAATCGAACAGAAAGTTAAATGGTTAGACAAAACGATAATTGTATCTGAGTTGTATTCGATGATATCGTGATGATGTTTATATAGCAATACTCACCAGGTAACTGTTCTTCCGTTTTACATACAAGCGACCGAATCGAGCAGGAGGTTGAATAGATAGATTGAACAATCATCGTATCTGGGTTGTATTCGATAATGTTTATATAGTTATACTCACCAGGTAACTGTTCTTCCGTTACACATACTAGCGACTGAATCGAACAGAAGGTTAAATGGTTAGACGAAACGATAATTGTATCTGAGTTGTATTCGATGATATCGTGATGATGTTTATATAGCAATACTCACCAGATAACTGTTCTTCCGTTTTACATACAAGCGACCGAATCGAGCAGAAGGTTGAATTCAGTATAGATTGAACAATCATCGTATCTGGGTTGTATTCGATTATGTTTATATAGTTATACTCACCAGGTAACTGTTCTTCCGTTATACATACGAGCGACTGAATTGAACAGAAGGTTGAATGGATAGTATATGGGTTGTATTCGATTATGATGTTATGCTGTGTATATAGTTATACACACTAGGTGACGGTATTCTTGTTTTACATACGAGCGACCGAAACGAACAGAAAGTTGAATGGATAGTCTGAAAAATCAATGTATCAGGGTGGTATCCGATTATATCGCAATACTGTATATTTAGTGATACATACCAGGTGACGGTACTTCCGTTACACATACTAGCGACTGAATCGAACAGAAGGTCAAATGGTTAGACGAAACGATAATTGTAACTGAGTTGTATTCTATTATATCGTGGTGATGTTTATATAGAAATACTCACCAGGTTACTGTTCTTCCGTTATACATACGAGCAACCGAATCGAACAGAAGGTTGAATGGATAGAATATGGGTTGTATTCGATTATGATGTTATGCTGTGTATATAGTTATACACACTAGGTGACGGTATTCATGTTTTACATACGAGCGACCGAAACGAACAGAAAGTTGAATAGATAGTCTGAACAATCAATGTATCTGGGTGGTATCCGATTATATCGCAATACTGTATATATAGTGATTCTAACCAGGTGACGGTACTTCCGTTACACATACTAGCGACTGAATCGAACAGAAGGTTAAATGGTTAGACGAAACGATAATTGAAACTGAGTTGTATTCGATTATATCGTGGTGATGTTTATATAGAAATACTCACCAGGTAACTGTTCTTTCGTTTTCAAATACAAGCGACCGAATCGAGCAGAAGGTCAAATGGATAGATTGAACAATCATCGTATCTGGGTTGTATTCGATTATGTTTATATAGTTATACTCACCAGGAAACTGTTCTTCCGTTACACATACCAGCGACTGAATCGAACAGAAGGTTAAATGGTTAGACGAAACGATAATTGAAACTGAGTTGTATTCGATTATATCGTGGTGATGTTTATATAGAAATACTCACCAGGTAACTGTTCTTTCGTTTTCACATACAAGCGACCGAATCGAGCAGAAGGTCAAATGGATAGATTGAACAATCATCGTATCTGGGTTGTATTCGATTATGTTTATATAGTTATACTCACCAGGTAACTGTTCTTTCGTTACCCATATCAGCGACTGAATCGAACAGAAGGTTAAATGGTTAGACGAAACGATAATTGTATCTGAGTTGTATTCGATGATATCGTGATGATGTTTATATAGCAATACTCACCAGATAACTGTTCTTCCGTTTAACATACATGCGACCGAATCGAGCAGAAGGTTGAATTCAGTATAGATTGAACAATCATCGTATCTGGGTTGTATTCGATTATGTTTATATAGTTATACTCACCAGGTAACTGTTCTTCCGTTATACATACGAGCGACTGAATTGAACAGAAGGTTGAATGGATAGTATATGGGTTGTATTCGATTATGATGTTATGCTGTGTATATAGTTATACACACTAGGTGACGGTATTCTTGTTTTACATACGAGCAACCGAATCGAACAGAAGGTTGAATGGATAGTCTGAACAATCAATGTATCTGGGTGGTATCCGATTATATCGCAATACTGTATATATAGTGATACTTACCAGGTGACGGTACTTCCGTTACACATACTAGCGACTGAATCGAACAGAAGGTTAAATAGTTAGACAAAACGATAATTGTATCTGAGTTGTATTCGATGATATCGTGATGATGATTATATAGCAATACTCACCAGGTAACTGTTTTTCCGTTTTACATACAAACGACCGAATCGAGCAGAAGGTTGAATTCAGTATAGATTGAACAATCATCGTATCTAGTTATACTCACCAGGTTACTGTTCTTCCGTTATACATACGAGCGACTGAATTGAACAGAAGGTTGAATGGATAGTATATGGGTTGTATTCGATTATGATGTTATGCTGTGTATATAGTTATACACACTAGGTGACGGTATTCTTGTTTTACATACGAGCGACCAAAACAAACAGAAAGTTGAATGAATAGTCTGAACAATCAATGTACCAGGGTGGTATCCGATTATATCGCAATACTGTATATATGGTGATACATACCAGGTGACGGTACTTCCGTTACACATACTAGCGACTGAATCGAACAGAAGGTTGAATGGTTAGACGAAACGATAATTGTAACTGAGTTGTATTCTATTATATCGTGGTGATGTTTATATAGAAATACTCACCAGGTTACTGTTCTTCTGTTATACATACGAGCAACCGAATCGAGCAGAAGGTCAAATGGATAGATTGAACAATCATCGTATCTGGGTTGTATTTGATTATGTTTATATAGTTATGCTCAACAGGTAACTGTTCTTACGTTACACATACTAGCGACTGAATCGAACAGAAAGTTAAATGGTTAGACGAAACGATAATTGTATCTGAGTTGAATTCGATGATATCGTGATGATGTTTATATAGCAATACTCACCAGGTAACTGTTCTTCCGTTTTACATACAAGCGACCGAATCGAGCAGAAGGTTGAATTCAGTATAGATTGAACAATCATCGTATCTGGGTTGTATTCGATTATGTTTATATAGTTATACTCACCAGGTAACTGTTCTTCCGTTATACATACGAGCGACTGAATTGAACAGAAGGTTGAATGGATAGTATATGATTTGTATTCGATTATGATGTTATGCTGTGTATATAGTTATACACACTAGGTGACGGTATTCTTGTTTTACATACGAGCGACCGAAACGAACAGAAAGTTGAATGGATAGTCTGAACAATCAATGTATTAGGGTTGTATCCGATTATATCGCAATACTGTATATATAGTGATACATACCAGGTGACGGTACTTCCGTTACACATACTAGCGACTGAATCGAACAGAAGGTTAAATGGTTAGACGAAACGATAATTGAAACTGAGTTGTATTCTATTATATCGTGGTGATGTTTATATAGAAATACTCACCAGGTTACTAATCTTCCGTTATACATACGAGCAACCGAATCGAACAGGAGGTTGAATGGATAGTATATGGGTTGTATTCGATTATGATGTTATGCTGTGTATATAGTTATACACACTAGGTGACGGTATTCCCGTTTCACATACGAGCGACCGAAACGAACAGAAAGTTGAATGGATAGTCTGAACAATCAATGTATCTGGGTGGTATCCGATTATATCGCAATACTGTATATATAGTGATACTTACCAGGTGACGGTACTTCCGTTACACATACTAGCGACTGAATCGAACAGAAGGTTAAATGGTTAGACAAAACGATAATTGTATCTGAGTTGTATTCGATGATATCGTGATGATGTTTATATAGCAATACTCACCAGGTAACTGTTCTTCCGTTTTACATACAAGCGACCGAATCGAGCAGGAGGTTGAATAGATAGATTGAACAATCATCGTATCTGGGTTGTATTCGATAATGTTTATATAGTTATACTCACCAGGTAACTGTTCTTCCGTTACACATACTAGCGACTGAATCGAACAATAGGTTAAATGGTTAGACGAAACGATAATTGTATCTGAGTTGTATTCGATGATATCGTGATGATGTTTATATAGCAATACTCACCAGGTAACTGTTCTTCCGTTTTACATACAAGCGACCGAATCGAGCAGAAGGTTGAATTCAGTATAGATTGAACAATCATCGTATCTGGGTTGTATTCGATTATGTTTATATAGTTATACTCACCAGGTAACTGTTCTTCCGTTATACATACGAGCGACTGAATTGAACAGGAGGTTGAATGGATAGTATATGGGTTGTATTCGATTATGATGTTATGCTGTGTATATAGTTATACACACTAGGTGACGGTATTCTTGTTTTACATACGAGCGACCGAAATGAACAGAAAGTTGAATGGATAGTCTGAACAATCAATGTACCAGGGTGGTATCCGATTATATCGCAATACTGTATATATAGTGATACATACCAGGTGACGGTATTTCCGTTACACATACTAGCGACTGAATCGAACAGAAGGTTAAATGGTAAGACGAAACGATAATTGTAACTGAGTTGTATTCTATTATATCGTGGTGATGTTCATATAGAAATACTCACCAGGTTACTGTTCTTCCGTTATACATACGAGCAACCGAATCGAACAGAAGGTTGAATGGATAGTATCTGGGTTGTATTCGATTATGATGTTATGCTGTGTATATAGTTAAATACACTAGGTGACGGTATTCCCGTTTCACATACGAGCGACCGAAACGAACAGAAAGTTGAATGGATGGTCTGAACAATCAATGTATCTGGGTGGTATCCGATTATATCGCAATACTGTATATATAGTGATACTAACCAGGTGACTGTACTTCCGTTACACATACTAGCGACTGAATCGAACAGAAGGTTAAATGGTTAGACGAAACGATAATTGTAACTTAGTTGTATTCTATTATATCGTGGTGATGTTTATATAGAAATACTCACCAGGTTACTGTTCTTCCGTTATACATACGAGCAACCGAATCGAACAGGAGGTTAAATGGATAGTATATGGGTTGTATTCGATTATGATGTTATGCTGTGTATATAGTTATACACACTAGGTGACGGTATTCCCGTTTCACATACGAGCGACCGAAACGAACAGAAAGTTGAATGGATAGTCTGAACAATCAATGTATCTGGGTGGTATCCGATTATATCGCAATACTGTATATATAGTGATACTAACCAGGTGACTGTACTTCCGTTACACATACTAGCGACTGAATCGAACAGAAGGTTAAATGGTTAGACGAAACGATAATTGAAACTGAGTTGTATTCGATTATATCGTGGTGATGTTTTTATAGAAATACTCACCAGGTAACTGTTCTTTCGTTTTCACATACAACCGACCGAATCGAGCAGAAGGTCAAATGGATAGATTGAACAATCATCGTATCTGGGTTGTATTCGATAATGTTTATATAATTATACTCACCAGGTAACTGTTCTTCCGTTACACATACTAGCGACTGAATCGAACAGAAGGTTAAATGGTTAGACGAAACGATAATTGTATCTGAGTTGTATTCGATGATATCGTGATGATGTTTATATAGCAATACTCACCAAGTAACTGTTCTTCCGTTTTACATACAAGCGACCGAATCGAGCTGAAGGTTGAATTCAGTATAGATTGAACAATCATCGTATCTGGGTTGTATTCGATTATGTTTATATAGTTATACTCACCAGGTAACTGTTCTTCCGTTATACATACGAGCGATTGAACAGAAGGTTGAATGGATAGTATATGGGTTGTATTCGATTATGATGTTATGCTGTGTATATAGTTATACACACTAGGTGACGGTATTCTTGTTTCACATACGAGCGACCGAAACGAACAGAAAGTTGAATAGATAGTCTGAACAATCAATGTATCAGGGTGGTATCCGATTATATCGCAATACTGTATATATAGTGATACATACCAGGTGGTGACGGTACTTCCGTTACACATACTAGCGACTGAATCGAACAGAAGGTTAAATGGTTAGATGAAACGATAATTGTAACTGAGTTGTATTCTATTATATCGTGGTGATGTTTATATAGAAATACTCACCAGGTTACTGTTCTTCCGTTATACATACGAGCAACAGAATCGAACAAAAGGTTGAATGGATAGTATCTGGGTTGTATTCCATTATGATGTTATGCTGTGTATATAGTTGAACACACTAGGTGACGGTATTCCCGTTTCACATACGAGCGACCGAAACGAACAGAAAGTTGAATGGATAGTCTGAACAATCAATGTATCTGGGTGGTATCCGATAATATCGCAATACTGTATATATAGTGATACTAACCAGGTGACGGTACTTCCGTTACACATACTAGCGACTGAATCTAACAGAAGGTTAGATGGTTAGACGAAACGATAATTGTATCTGAGTTGTATTCGATGATAACGTGATGATGTTTATATAGCAATACTCACCAGGTATTTGTTCTTCCGTTTTACATACAAGCGACCGAATCGAGCAGAAGGTTGAATTTAGTAAAGATTGAACAATCATCGTATTTCGGTTGTATTCGATTATGTTTATATAGTTATACTCACCAGGTAACTGTTCTTCCGTTATACATACAAGCGACTGAATTGAACAGAAGGTTGAATGGATAGTATATGGATTGTATTCGATTATGATGTTATGCTGTGTATATAGTTATACACACTAGGTGACGGTATTTCCGTTTTACAAACGAGCGACCGAAACAAAAAGAAAGTTGAATGGATAGACTGAACAATCAGTGTATCTGGGTGGTATCCGATTATATCGCAATACTGTATTTATAGAGATACTTACCAGGTGACGGTACTTCCGTTACACATACTAGCGACTGAATCGAACAGAAGGTTAAATGGTTAGACAAAACGATAATTGTATCTGAGTTGTATTCGATGATATCGTGATGATGTTTATATAGCAATACTCACCAGGTAACTGTTCTTCCGTTTTACATACAAGCGACCGAATCGAGCAGAAGGTCAAATGGATAGATTGAACAATCATCGTATTTGGGTTGTATTCGATTATGTTTATATAGTTATACTCACCAGGTAACTGTTCTTCCGTTACACATACTAGCGACTGAATCGAACAGAAGGTTGAATGGATAGTATATGGGTTGTATTCGATTATGATGTTATGCTGTGTATATAGTTATACACACTAGGTGACGGTATTCCCGTTTCACATACGAGCGCTCGAAACGAACAGAAAGTTGAATGGATAGTCTGAACAATCAATGTATCTGGGTGGTATCCCATTATATCGCAATACTGTATATATAGTGATACTTACCAGGTGACGGTACTTCCGTTACACATACTAGCGACTGAATCGAACAGAAGGTTAAATGGTTAGACGAAACGATAATTGAAACTGAGTTGTATTCTATTATATCGTGGTGATGTTTATATAGAAATACTCACCAGGTTACTGTTCTTCCGTTATACATACGAGCAACCGAATCGAACAGAAGGTTGAATGGATAGTATATGGGTTGTATTCGATTATGATGTTATGCTGTGTATATAGTTATACACACTAGGTGACGGTATTCCCGTTTCACATACGAGCGCTCGAAACAAACAGAAAGTTGAATGGATAGTCTGAACAATCAATGTATCTGGGTGGTATCCGATTATATCGCAATACTGTATATATAGTGATACTTACCAGGTGACGGTACTTCCGTTACACATACTAGCGACTGAATCGAACAGAAGGTTAAATGGTTAGACAAAACGATAATTGTATCTGAGTTGTATTCGATGATATCGTGATGATGTTTATATAGCAATACTCACCAGGTAACTGTTCTTCCGTTTTACATACAAGCGACCGAATCGAGCAGGAGGTTGAATAGATAGATTGAACAATCATCGTATCTGGGTTGTATTCGATGATGTTTATATAGTTATACTCACCAGGTAACTGTTCTTCCGTTACACATACCAGCGACTGAATCGAACAGAAGGTTAAATGGTTAGACGAAACGATAATTGTATCTGAGTTGTATTCGATGATATCGTGATGATGTTTATATAGCAATACTCACCAGGTAACTGTTCTTCCGTTTTACATACAAGCGACCGAATCGAGCAGAAGGTTGAATTCAGTATAGATTGAACAATCATCGTATCTGGGTTGTATTCGATTATGTTTATATAGTTATACTCACCAGGTAACTGTTCTTCCGTTATACATACGAGCGACTGATTTGAACAGAAGGTTGAATGGATAGTATATGGGTTGTATTCGATTATGATGTTATGCTGTGTATATAGTTATACACACTAGGTGACGGTATTCTTGTTTTACATACGAGCGACCGAAACGAACAGAAAGTTGAATGGATAGTCTGAACAATCAATGTATCAGGGTGGTATCCGATTATATCGCAATACTGAATATATAGTGATACTAACCAGGTGACGGTACTTCCGTTACACATACTAGCGACTGAATCGAACAGAAGGTTAAATGGTTAGACGAAACGATAATTGTTACTGAGATGTATTCTATTATATCGTGGTGATGTTTATATAGAAATACTCACCAGGTTACTGTTCTTCCGTTATACATACGAGCAACCGAATCGAACAGAAGGTTGAATGGATAGTATATGGGTTGTATTCGATTATGATGTTATGCTGTGTATATAGTTATACACACTAGGTGACGGTATTCCCGTTTCACATACGAGCGACCGAAACGAACAGAAAGTTGAATGGATAGTCTGAACAATCAATGTATCTGGGTGGTATCCGATTATATCGCAATACTGTATATATAGTGATACTAACCAGGTGACGGTACTTCCGTTACACATACTAGAGACTGAATCGAACAGAAGGTTAAATGGTTAGACGAAACGATAATTGTATCTGAGTTGTATTCGATGATAACGTGATGATGTTTATATAGCAATACTCACCAGGTAACTGTTCTTCCGTTTTACATACAAGCGACCGAATCGAGCAGAAGGTTGAATTTAGTATAGATTGAACAATCATCGTATCTGGGTTGTATTCGATTATGTTTATATAGTTATACTCACCAGGTAACTGTTCTTCCGTTACACATACTAGCGACTGAATCGAACAGATGTTTAAATGGTTAGACGAAACGATAATTGTATCTGAGTTGTATTCGATGATATCGTGATGATGTTTATATAGCAATACTCACCAGGTAACTGTTCTTTCGTTTTACATACAAGCGACCGAATCGAGCAGAAGGTTGAATTCAGTATAGATTGAACAATCATCGTATCTGGGTTGTATTCGATTATGTTTATATAGTTATACTCACCAGGTAACTGTTCTTCCGTTATACATACGAGCGACTGAATTGAACAGAAGGTTGAATGGATAGTATATGGGTTGTATTCGATTATGATGTTATGCTGTGTATATAGTTATACACACTAGGTGACGGTATTCTTGTTTTACATACGAGCGACCGAAACTAACAGAAAGTTGAATGGATAGTCTGAAATATCAATGTATCAGGGTGGTATCCGATTATATCGCAATACTGTATATATAGTGATACATACCAGGTGACGGTACTTCCGTCACACATACTAGCGACTGAATCGAACAGAAGGTTAAATGGTTAGACGAAACGATAATTGTAACTGAGTTGTATTCTATTATATCGTGGTGATGTTTATATAGAAATACTCACCAGGTTACTGTTCTTCCGTTATACATACGAGCAACCGAATCGAACAGAAGGTTCAATGGATAGTATATGGGTTGTATTCGATCATGATGTTATGCTGTGTATATAGTTATACACACTAGGTGTCGGTTTTCCCGTTTCACATACGAGCGACCGAAACGAACAGAAAATTGAATGGATAGTCTGAACAATCAATGTATCTGGGTGGTATCCGATTATATCGCAATACTGTATATATAGTGATACTAACCAGGTGACGGTACTTCCGTTACACATACTAGCGACTGAATCGAACAGAAGGTTAAATGGTTAGACGAAACGATAATTGAAACTGAGTTGTTTTCGATTATATCGTGGTGATGTTTATATAGAAATACTCACCAGGTAACTGTTCTTTCGTTTTCACATACAAGCGACCGAATCGAGCAGAAGGTCAAATGGATAGATTGAACAATCATCGTATCTGGGTTGTATTCGATTATGTTTATATAGTTATACTCACCAGGTAACTGTTCTTTCGTTATACATACGAGCGACTGAATCGAACATAAGGTTGAATGGATAGATTGAACAATCATTGTATCTGGGTTGTATCCGAATATATCATTATGCTGTATATTCAGTTACACCTATCATGTAACGGTTCTTTCGTTACACATACGAGCGTCCGAATCGAAAATTAGGTTGGATGGATAGACGGAACGATAATTGTAACTGAGTTGTATTCGATGATATCGTGATGATGTTTATATAGCAATACTCACCAGGTAACTGTTCTTCCGTTTTACATACAAGCGACCGAATCGAGCAGAAGGTTGAATTCAGTATAGATTAAACAATCATCGTATCTGGGTTGTATTCGATTATGTTTATATAGTTATACTCACCAGGTAACTGTTCTTCTGTTATACATACGAGCGACTGAATTGAACAGAAGGTTGAATGGATAGTATATGGGTTGTATTCGATTATGATGTTATGCTGTGTATATAGTTATACACACTAGGTGACGGTATTCTTGTTTTACATACGAGCGACCGAAACGAACAGAAAGTTGAATGGATAGTCTGAACATACAATGTATCAGGGTGGTATCCGATTATATCGCAATACTGTATATATAGTGATACATACCAGGTGACGGTACTTCCGTTACACATACTAGCGACTGAATCGAACAGAAGGTTAAATGGTTAGACGAAACGATAATTGTAACTGAGTTGTATTCTATTATATCGTGGTGATGTTTATATAGAAATACTCACCAGGTTACTGTTCTTCCGTTATACATACGAGCAACAGAATCGAACAAAAGGTTGAATGGATAGTATCTGGGTTGTATTCGATTATGATGTTATGCTGTGTATATAGTTAAACACACTAGGTGACGGTATTCCCGTTTCACATACGAGCGACCGAAACGAACAGAAAGTTGAATGGATAGTCTGAACAATCAATGTATCTGGGTGGTATCCGATAATATCGCAATACTGTATATATAGTGATACTAACCAGGTGACGGTACTTCCGTTACACATACTAGCGACTGAATCGAACAGAAGGTTAAATGGTTAGACGAAACGATAATTGAAACTGAGTTGTATTCGATTATGTCGTGGTGATGTTTATATAAAAATACTCACCAGGTAACTGTTCTTTCGTTTTCACATACAAGCGACCGAATCGAGCAGAAGGTCAAATGGATAGATTGAACAATCATCGTATCTGGGTTGTATTCGATTATGTTTATATAGTTATCCTCACCAGGTAACTGTTCTTTCGTTATACATACGAGCGACTGAATCGAACATAAGGTTGAATGGATAGATTGAACAATCATTGTATCTGGGTTGTATCCGAATATATCGTTATGGTGTATATTCAGTTACACCTATCATGTAACGGTTATTTCGTTACACATACTAGCGACTGAATCGATCAGAAGGTTAAATGGTTAGACGAAACGATAATTGTATCTGAGTTGTATTCGATGATAACGTGATGATGTTTATATAGCAATAATCACCAAGTAACTGTTCTTCCGTTTTACATACAAGCGACCGAATCGAGCCGAAGGTTGAATTCAGTATGGATTGAACAATCATCGTATCTGGGTTGTATTCGATTATGTTTATATAGTTATACTCACCAGGTAACTGTTCTTCGGTTATACATACGAGCGACAGAATTGAACAGAAGGTTGAATGGATAGTATATGGGTTGTATTCGATTATGATGTTATGCTGTGTATATAGTTATACACACTAGGTGACGGTATTCTTGTTTTACATACGAGCGACCGAAACGAACAGAAAGTTGAATGGATAGTCTGAACAATCAATGTATCTGGGTGGTATCCGATTATATCGCATTACTGTATATATAGTGATACTAACCAGGTGACGGTACTTCCGTTACACATACTAGCGACTGAATCGAACAGAAGGTTAAATGGTTAGACGAAACGATAATTGTAACTGAGTTGTATTCTTTTATATCGTGGTGATGTTTATATAGAAATACTCACCAGGTTACTGTTCTTCCGTTATACATACGAGCAACCGAATCGAACAGAAGGTTGAATGGATAGTATCTGGGTTGTATTCGATTATGATGTTATGCTGTGTATATAGTTAAACACACTAGGTGACGGTATTCCCGATTCACATACGAGCGACCGAAACGAACAGAAAGTTGAATGGATAGTCTGAACAATCAATGTATCTGGGTGGTATCCGATTATATCGCAATACTGTATATATAGTGATACTAACCAGGTGACGGTACTTCCGTTACACATAATAGCGACTGAATCGAACAGAAGGTTAAATGGTTAGACGAAACGATAATTGTATCTGAGTTGTATTCGATGATAACGTGATGATGTTTATATAGCAATACTCACCAGGTAACTGTTCTTCCGTTTAACATACAAGCGACCGAATCGAGCAGAAGGTTGAATTTAGTAAAGATTGAACAATCATCGTATTTGGGTTGTATTCGATTATGTTTATATAGTTATACTCACCAGGTAACTGTTCTTCCGTTATACATACGAGCGACTGAATTGAACAGAAGGTTGAATGGATAGTATATGGATTGTATTCGATTATGATGTTATGCTGTGTATATAGTTATACACACTAGGTGACGGTATTTCCGTTTTACAAACGAGCGACCGAAACAAAAAGAAAGTTGAATGGATAGACTGAACAATCAGTGTATCTGGGTGGTATCCGATTATATCGCAATACTGTATTTATAGAGATACTTACCAGGTGACGGTACTTCCGTTACACATACTAGCGACTGAATCGAACAGAAGGTTAAATGGTTAGACAAAACTATAATTGTATCTGAGTTGTATTCGATGATATCGTGATGATGTTTATATAGCAATACTCACCAGGTAACTGTTCTTCCGTTTTACATACAAGCGACCGAATCGAGCAGAAGGTCAAATGGATAGATTGAACAATCATCGTATCTGGGTTGTATTCGATTATGTTTATATAGTTATACTCACCAGGTAACTGTTCTTCCGTTACACATACTAGCGACTGAATCGAACAGAAGGTTGAATGGATAGTATATGGGTTGTATTCGATTATGATGTTATGCTGTGTATATAGTTATACACACTAGGTGAATATTGATATAACATCATCACGATATCATCGAATACAGTTCAGATACGATTATCGTTTCGTTAAACCATTCAACCTTCTGTTCGATTCAGTCGCTAGTATGTGTTACGGAAGTACCGTCACCTGGTAAGTATAACTATATATACAGTATTGCGATATAATCGTATACCACCAAGATACATTGATTGTTCAGACTATTCATTCAACTTTCTGTTCGTTTCGGTCGCTCGTATGTAAAACGGGAATACCGTCACCTAGTGTGTATAACTATATACACAGCATAACATCATAATCGAATACAACCCAGATACTATCCATTCAACCTTCTGTTCGATTCGGTTGCTCGTATGTATAACGAAAGAACAGTAACCTGGTGAGTATTTCTATATAAACATCACCACGATATAATAGAATACAAATCAGTTACAATTATCGTTTCGTCTAACCATTTAACCTTCTGTTCGATTCAATCGCTAGTATGTGTAACGGAAGTACCGTCACCTGGTATGAATCACCATATATACAGTATTGCGATATAATCGGATACCACCCTGATACATTGATTGTTCAGTCTATCCATTCAACTTTCTGCTCGTTTCGGTCGCTCGAATGTAAAACGGGAATACCGTCACCTAGTGTGTATAACTATATACAAAGCATAACATCATAATCGAATACAACCCATATACTATCCATTCAACCTTCTGTTCAATTCAGTCGCTCGTATGTATAACGGAAGAACAGTTACCTGGTGAGTATAACTATATAAACATAATCGAATACAACCTAGATACGATGATTGTTCAATCTATACTGAATTCAACCTTCTGCTCGATTCGGTCGCTTGTATGTAAAACGGAAGAACAGTTACCTGGTGAGTATTGCTATATAAACATCA
This sequence comes from Chrysomela aeneicollis, assembly GCA_029955515.1. Lineage (NCBI taxonomy): Eukaryota > Metazoa > Arthropoda > Insecta > Coleoptera > Chrysomelidae > Chrysomela > Chrysomela aeneicollis. The sequence continues at coordinate 2,512,813 of JARUHQ010000027.1, read as the reverse complement.
TCACGATATCATCGAATACAACTCAGATACAATTATCGTTTCGTCTAACCATTTAACCTTCTGTTCGATTCAGTCGCTAGTATGTGTAACGGAAGAACAGTTACCTGGTGAGTATAACTATATAAACATTATCGAATACAACCCAGATACGATGATTGTTCAATCTATCTATTCAACCTCCTGCTCGATTCGGTCGCTTGTATGTAAAACGGAAGAACAGTTACCTGGTGAGTATTGCTATATAAACATCATCACGATATCATCGAATACAACTCAGTTACAATTATCGTTTCGTCTAACCATTTAACCTTCTGTTCGATTCAGTCGCTAGTATGTGTAACGGAAGTACCGTCACCTGGTTGGTATCACTATATATACAGTATTGCGATATAATCGGATACCACCCTGATACATTGATTGTTCAGTCTATCCATTCAACTTTCTGTTCGTTTCGGTCGCTCGTATGTAAAACGAAAATACCGTCACCTAGTGTGTATAACAATATACACAGCATATTATCATAATCGAATACAACCCAGATACTATCCATTCAACCTTCTGTTCGATTCGGTTGCTCGTCAGTATAACGAGAGAACAGTAACCTGGTGAGTATTTCTATATGAACGTCATCACGATATAATGGAATACAACTCAGATACAATGATCATTTCGTCTATCCATACAACCTTCTGTTCGATTGGGTCGCTCGTATGTATAACGCAAGAACAGTCACCTGGTTAGTATTACTATATAAACATCACCACGATATAATCGAATACAACTCAGTTACAATTATCGTTCCGTCTAACCATCCAACCTAATTTTTGATTCGGACGCTCGTATGTGTAACGAAAGAACCGTTACATGGTAGGTGTAACTGAATATACAGCATAACGATATATTCGGATACAACCCAGATACAATGATTGTTCAATCTATCCATTCAACCATATGTTCGATTCAGTCGCTCGTATGTATAACGGAAGAACAGTTACCTGGTGAGTATAACTATATGAACATAATCGAATACAACCCAGATACGATGATTGTTCAATCTATCCTTTCAACCTTCTGCTCGATTCGGTCGCTTGTATGTGAAAACGATAGAACAGTTACCTGGTGAGTATTTCTATATAAACATCACCACGATATAATCGAATACAACTCAGTTACAATTATCGTTTCGTCTAACCATTCAACCTTCTGTTCGATTCAGTCGCTAGTATGTGTAACGGAATTACCGTCTCCTGGTATGTATCACTATATATACAGTATTGCGATATAATCGGATACCACCCTGATACCTTGATTAATCAGTCTATCCATTCAACTTTCTGTTCGTTTCGGTCGCTCGTATGTAAAACGGGAATACCGTCACCTAGTGTGTATAACTATATACACAGCATATTATCATAATCAAATACAACCCAGATACTATCCATTCAACCTTCTGTTCGATTCGGTTGCTCGTAAGTATAACGAGGGAACAGTAACCTGGTGAGTATTTCTATAAGAACGTCATCACGATATAATCGAATACAACTCAGATACAATGATCATTTCGTCTATCCATCCAACCTTCTGTTCGATTGGGTCGCTCGTATGTATAACGCAAGAACAGTCACCTGGTGAGTATTACTATATAAACATCATCACGATATAATCGAATACAACTCAGTTACAATTATCGTTCCGTCTATCCATCCAACCTAATTTTCGATTCGGACGCTCGTATGTGTAACGAAAGAACCGTTACATGATAGGTGTAACTGAATATACAGCATAACGATATATTCGGATACAACCCAGATACAATGATTGTTCAATCTATCCATTCAACCTTATGTTCGATTTAGTCGCTCGTATGTATAACGAATGAACTGTTACCTGGTGAGTTTAACTATATAAACATAATCGAATACAACCCAGATACGATGATTGTTCAATCTATCCATTTGACCTTCTGCTCGATTCGGTCGCTTGTATGTGAAAACGAAAGAACAGTTACCTTGTGAGTATTTCTATATAAACATCACCACGATATAATCGAATACAACTCAGTTTCAATTATCGTTTCGTCTAACCATTTAACCTTCTGTTCGATTCAGTCGCTAGTATGTGTAACGGAAGTACCGTCACCTGGTTAGTATCACTATATATACAGTATTGCGATATAATCGGATACCACCCAGATACATTGATTGTTTAGACTATCCATTCAACTTTCTGTTCGTTTCGGTCGCTCGTATGTGAAACGGGAATACCGTCACCTAGTGTGTTTAACTATATACACAGCATAACATTATAATCGAATACAACCCAGATACTATCCATTCAACCTTCTGTTCGATTCGGTTGCTCGTATGTATAACGGAAGAACAGTAACCTGGTGAGTATTTCTATATAAACATCACCACGATATAATAGAATACAACTCAGTTACAATTATCGTTTCGTCTAACCATTTAACCTTCTGTTCGATTCAGTCGCTAGTATGTGTAACGGAAGTACCGTCACCTGGTATGTATCACTATATATACAGTATTGCGATATAATCGGATACCACCCTGATACATTGATTGTTCAGACAATCCATTCAACTTTCTGTTCGTTTCGGTCGCTCGTATGTAAAACAAGAATACCGTCACCTAGAGTGTATAACTATATACACAGCATAACATCATAATCGAATACAACCCATATACTATCCATTCAACCTTCTGTTCAATTCAGTCGCTCGTATGTATAACGGAAGAACAGTTACCTGGTGAATATAACTATATAAACATAATCGAATACAACCCAGATACGATGATTGTTCAATCTATACTGAATTCAACCTTCTGCTCGATTCGGTCGCTTGTATGTAAAACGGAAGAACAGTTACCTGGTGAGTATTGCTATATAAACATCATCACGATATCATCGAATACAACTCAGATACAATTATCGTTTCGTCTAACCATTTAACCTTCTGTTCGATTCATTCGCTAGTATGTGTAACGGAAGAACAGTTACCTGGTGAGTATAACTATATAAACATTATCGAATACAACCCAGATACGATGATTGTTCAATCTATCTATTCAACCTCCTGCTCGATTCGGTCGCTTGTATGTAAAACGGAAGAACAGTAACCTGGTGAGTATTTCTATATAAACATCACCACGATATAATAGAATACAACTCAGTTACAATTATCGTTTCGTCTAACCATTTAACCTTCTGTTCGATTCAGTCGCTAGTATGTGTAACGGAAGTACCGTCACCTGGTATGTATCACTATATATACAGTATTGCGATATAATCGGATACCACCCAGATACATTGATTGTTCAGTCTATCCATTCAACTTTCTTTTTGTTTCGGTCGCTCGTACGTAAAACGGGAATACCGTCACCTAGTGTGTATAACTATATACACAGCATAACATCATAATCGAATACAACCCATATACTATCCATTCAACCTTCTGTTCAATTCAGTCGCTCGTATGTATAACGGAAGAACAGTTACCTGGTGAATATAACTATATAAACATAATCGAATACAACCCAGATACGATGATTGTTCAATCTATACTGAATTCAACCTTCTGCTCGATTCGGTCGCTTGTATGTAAAACGGAAGAACAGTTACCTGGTGAGTATTGCTATATAAACATCATCACGTTATCATCGAATACAACTCAGATACAATTATCGTTTCGTCTAACCATTTAACCTTCTGTTCGATTCATTCGCTAGTATGTGTAACGGAAGTATCGTCACCTGGTTAGTATCACTATATATAGAGTATTGCGTTATAATCGGATACCACCCAGATACATTGATTGTTCTGACTATCCATTCAACTTTCTTTTTGTTTCGGTCGCTCGTACGTAAAACGGGAATACCGTCACCTAGTGTGTATAACTATATACACAGCATAACATCATAATCGAATACAACCCATATACTATCCATTCAACCTTCTGTTCAATTCAGTCGCTCGTATGTATAACGCAAGAACAGTTACCTGGTGAGTATAACTATATAAACATAATCGAATACAACCCAGATACGATGATTGTTCAATCTATACTAAATTCAACCTTCTGCTCGATTCGGTCGCTTGTATGTTAAACGGAAGAACAGTTACCTGGTGAGTATTGCTATATAAACATCATCACGTTATCATCGAATACAACTCAGATACAATTATCGTTTCGTTTAACCATTTAACCTTCTGTTCGATTCAGTCACTAGTATGTGTAACGGAAGTATCGTCACCTGGTTAGTATCACTATATATAGAGTATTGCGTTATAATCGGATACCACCCAGATACATTGATTGTTCTGACTATCCATTCAACTTTCTGTTCGTTTCGGTCGCTCGTATGTGAAACGGGAATACGTCACCTAGTGTGTTTAACTATATACACAGCATAACATCATAATCGAATACAACCCAGATACTATCCATTCAACCTTCTGTTCGATTCGGTTGCTCGTATGTATAACGGAAGAACAGTAACCTGGTGAGTATTTCTATATAAACATCACCACGATATAATAGAATACAACTCAGTTACAATTATCGTTTCGTCTAACCATTTAACCTTCTGTTCGATTCAGTCGCTAGTATGTGTAACGGAAGAACAGTTACCTGGTGAGTATAACTATATAAACATAATCGAATACAACCCAGATACGATGATTGTTCAATCTATCCATTTGACCTTCTGCTCGATTCGGTCGCTTGTATGTGAAAACGAAAGAACAGTTACCTGGTGAGTATTTCTATATAAACATCACCACGATATAAACGCATACAACTCAGTTTCAATTATCGTTCTAACCATTTAACCTTCTGTTCGATTCAGTAGCTAGTATGTGTAACGGAAGTACCGTCACCTGGTTAGTATCACTATATATACAGTATTGCGATATAATCGGATACCACCCAGATACATTGATTGTTCAGACTATCCATTCAACTTTCTGTTCGTTTCGGTCGCTCGTATGTGAAACGGGTATACCGTCACCTAGTGTGTATAACTATATACCCAGCATAACATCATAATCGAATACAACCCATATACTATCCATTCAACCTTCTGTTCGATTCGGTTGCTCGTATGTATAACGGAAGAACAGTAACCTGGTGAGTATTTCTATATAAACATCACCACGATATAATAGAATACAACTCAGTTACAATTATCGTTTCGTCTAACCATTTAACCTTCTGTTCGATTCAGTCGCTAGTATGTGTAACGGAAGTACCGTCACCTGGTATGTATCACTATATATACAGTATTGCGATATAATCGGATACCACCCAGATACATTGATTGTTCAGACTATCCATTCAACTTTCTGTTCGTTTCGGTCGCTCGTATGTAAAACAAGAAAACCGTCACCTAGTGTGTATAACCATATACACAGCATGACATCATAATCGAATACAACCCATATACTATCCATTCAACCTTCTGTTCAATTCAGTCGCTCGTATGTATAACGGAAGAACAGTTACCTTGTTAGTATAACTATATAAACATAATCGAATACAACCCAGATACGATGATTGTTCAATCTATTCATTTGACCTTCTGCTCGATTCGGTCGCTTGTATGTGAAAACGAAAGAACAGTAACCTGGTGAGTATTTCTATATAAACATCACCACGATATAATAGAATACAACTCAGTTACAATTATCGTTTCGTCTAACCATTTAACCTTCTGTTCGATTCAGTCGCAAGTATGTGTAACGAAAGTACCGTCACCTGGTTAGTATCACTATATATACAGTATTGCGATATAATCGGATACCACCCAGATACATTGATTGTTCAGACTATCCATTCAACTTTCTGTTCGTTTCGGTCGCTCGTATGTAAAACGGGAATACCGTCACCTAGTGTGTATAACTATATACACAGCATATCATCATAATCGAATACAACCCATATATTATCCATTGAACCTTCTGTTCGATTCGGTTGCTCGTATGTATAACGGAAGAACAGTAACCTGGTGAGTATTTCTATATAAACATCACCACGATATAATAGAATACAACTCAGTTACAATTATCGTTTCGTCTAACCATTTAACCTTCTGTTCGATTCAGTCGCTAGTATGTGTAACGGAAGTACCGTCACCTGGTATGTATCACTATATATACAGTATTGCGATATAATCGGATACCACCCTGATACATTGATATTTCAGACTATCCATTCAACTTTCTGTTCGTTTCGGTCGCTCGTATGTAAAACAAGAATACCGTCACCTAGTGTGTATAACTATATACACAGCATAACATCATAATCGAATACAACCCATATACTATCCATTCAACCTTCTGTTCAATTCAGTCGCTCGTATGTATAACGGAAGAACAGTTACCTGGTGAGTATAACTATATAAACATAATCGAATACAACCCAGATACGATGATTGTTCAATCTATACTGAATTCAACCTTCTGCTCAATTCGATCGCTTGTATGTAAAACGGAAGAACAGTTACCTGGTGAGTATTGCTATATAAACATCATCACGATATCATCGAATACAACTCAGATACAATTATCGTTTCGTCCAACCATTTAACCTTCTGTTCGATTCAGTCGCTAGTATGTGTAACGGAAGAACAGTTACCTGGTGAGTATAACTATATAAACATTATCGAATACAACCCAGATACGATGATTGTTCAATCTATCTATTCAACCTCCTGCTCGATTCGGTCGCTTGTATGTAAAACGGAAGAACAGTTACCTGGTGAGTATTGCTATATAAACATCATCACGATATCATCGAATACAACTCAGTTTCAATTATCGTTTTGTCTAACCATTTAACCTTCTGTTCGATTCAGTCGCTAGTATGTGTAACGGAAGAACCGTCACCTGGTAAGTATCACTATATATACAGTATTGCGATATAATCGGATACCACCCAGATACATTGATTGTTCAGACTATCCATTCAACTTTCTGTTCGTTTCGAGCGCTCGTATGTGAAACGGGAATACCGTCACCTAGTGTGTATAACTATATACACAGCATAACATCATAATCGAATACAACCCATATACTATCCATTCAACCTTCTGTTCGATTCAGTCGCTAGTATGTGTAACGGAAGAACAGTTACCTGGTGAGTATAACTATATAAACATAATCGAATACAACCCAGATACGATGATTGTTCAATCTATCCATTTGACCTTCTGCTCGATTCGGTCGCTTGTATGTAAAACGGAAGAACAGTTACCTGGTGAGTATTGCTATATAAACATCATCACGATATCATCGAATACAACTCAGATACAATTATCGTTTTGTCTAACCATTTAACCTTCTGTTCGATTCAGTCGCTAGTATGTGTAACGGAAGTACCGTCACCTGGTAAGTATCTCTATAAATACAGTATTGCGATATAATCGGATACCACCCAGATACACTGATTGTTCAGTCTATCCATTCAACTTTCTTTTTGTTTCGGTCGCTCGTTTGTAAAACGGAAATACCGTCACCTAGTGTGTATAACTATATACACAGCATAACATCATAATCGAATACAATCCATATACTATCCATTCAACCTTCTGTTCAATTCAGTCGCTCGTATGTATAACGGAAGAACAGTTACCTGGTGAGTATAACTATATAAACATAATCGAATACAACCCAAATACGATGATTGTTCAATCTTTACTAAATTCAACCTTCTGCTCGATTCGGTCGCTTGTATGTAAAATGGAAGAACAGTTACCTGGTGAGTATTGCTATATAAACATCATCACGTTATCATCGAATACAACTCAGATACAATTATCGTTTCGTCTAACCATTTAACCTTCTGTTCGATTCAGTCGCTAGTATGTGTAACGGAAGTACCGTCACCTGGTTAGTATCACTATATATACAGTATTGCGATATAATCGGATACCACCCAGATACATTGATTGTTCAGACTATCCATTCAACTTTCTGTTCGTTTCGGTCGCTCGTATGTGAATCGGGAATACCGTCACCTAGTGTGTTTAACTATATACACAGCATAACATCATAATCGAATACAACCCAGATACTATCCATTCAACCTTCTGTTCGATTCGGTTGCTCGTATGTATAACGGAAGAACAGTAACCTGGTGAGTATTTCTATATAAACATCACCACGATATAATAGAATACAACTTAGTTACAATTATCGTTTCGTCTAACCATTTAACCTTCTGTTCGATTCAGTCGCTAGTATGTGTAACGGAAGTACCGTCACCTGGTTAGTATCACTATATATACAGTAATGCGATATAATCGGATACCACCCAGATACATTGATTGTTCAGACTATCCATTCAACTTTCTGTTCGTTTCGGTCGCTCGTATGTAAAACAAGAATACCGTCACCTAGTGTGTATAACTATATACACAGCATAACATCATAATCGAATACAACCCATATACTATCCATTCAACCTTTTGTTCAATTCTGTCGCTCGTAAGTATAACGGAAGAACAGTTACCTGGTGAGTATAACTATATAAACATAATCGAATACAACCCAGATACGATGATTGTTCAATCTATACTGAATTCAACCTTCTGCTCGATTCGGTCGCTTGTATGTAAAACGGAAGAACAGTTACTTGGTGATTATTGCTATATAAACATCATCACGATATCATCGAATACAACTCAGATACAATTATCGTTTCGTCTAACCATTTAACCTTCTGATCGATTCAGTCGCTAGTATGTGTAACGAAAGAACCGTTACATGATAGGTGTAACTGAATATACAGCATAACGATATATTCGGATACAACCCAGATACAATGATTGTTCAATCTATCCATTCAACCTTATGTTCGATTCAGTCGCTCGTATGTATAACGAAAGAACAGTTACCTGATGAGTATAACTATATAAACAAAATCGACTACAACCCAGATACGATGATTGTTCAATCTATCCATTCAACCTTCTGTTCGATTCGGACGCTCGTATGTGAAACGGAAGAACGGTTACCTGGGGAGTATTACTATATAAACATCAACACGATATAATCGAATACAACCTAGATAAGATTATAGTTTAGTCTAACTTTTCAACTTTCTGTTCAATTCAGTCGCTCGTATGTATAACGGAAAAACAGTAACCTGGTAAATATAACTATATAAACATAATCGAATACAACCCAGATACGATGATTGTTCAATCTATCCATTCAACCTTCTGTTCAATTCAGTCGCTCGTATGTATAACGGAAGAACAGTTACCTGGTAAGTATAACTATATAAACATAATCGAATACAACCCAGATACGATGATTGTTCAATCTATCCATTCAACCTTCTGTTCGATTCGGACGCTCGTATGTAAAACGGAAGAACAGTTACCTGGTGAGTATTGCTATATTAACATCATCACGATATCATCGAATACAACAGATACAATTATCGTGTCGTCTAACTATTCAACCTTCTGTTCAATTCAGTCGCTCGTATGTATAACGGAAGAACAGTTACCTGGTAAGTATAATCGAATACAACCCAGATACGATGATTGTTCAATCTATCCATTCAACCTTCTGTTCGATTCGGACGCTCGTATGTAAAACGGAAGAACAGTTACCTGGTGGGTATTGCTATATAAACATCATCACGATATCATCGAATACCACTCTGATACAATTATCGTGTCGTCTAACTATTCAACCTTCTGTCCAATTAAGTCGCTCGTATGTATAACGGAAGAACAGTTACCTGGTAAGTATAACTATATAAACATAATCGAATACAACCCAGATACGATGATTGTTCAATCTATCCATTCAACCTTCTGTTCGATTCGGACGCTCGTATGTAAAACGGAAGAACAGTTACCTGGTGAGTATAACTATATAAACATAATCGAATACAACCCAGATACGATGATTGTTCAATCTATCCATTCAACCTTCTGTTCGATTCGGACGCTCGTATGTAAAACGGAAGAACAGTTACCTGGTGGGTATTGCTATATAAACATCATCACGATATCATCGAATACAACAGATACAATCATCGTGTCGTCTAACTATTCAACCTTCTGTTCAATTGAGTCGCTCGTATGTAAAACGGAAGAACAGTTACCTGGTGGGTATTGCTATATAAACATCATCACGATATCATCGAATATAACTCAGATACAATTATCGTGTCGTCTAACCATTCAACATTCCGTTCGATTCAGTCGCTAGTATGTGTAACGGAAGTACCGTCTCCTGGTAAGTATCACTATTTATACAGTATTGCGATATAATCATATATCACATTGTTCAGCCTATCCATTCAACTTTCTGTTCGTTTCGGTCGCTTGTATGTATAACGGGAATACCGTCACCTAGTGAGTATAACTATATACACAGCATAACATCATAATCGAATATAACCCAGATACTATCCATTCAACCTTCTGTTAGTTTCGGTCGCTCGTATGTATAACGGGAATACTGTCACCTAGTGAGTATAACCATATAAACAGCATAACATCATAATCGAATACAACCCAGATACGATGATTGTTCAATCTATCCATTCAACCTTCTGTTCGATTCGGACGCTCGTATGTAAAACGGAAGAACAGTTACCTGGTAAGTATAACTATATAAACAAAATCGAATACAACCCTGATACGATGATTGTTCAATCTATCCATTCAACCTTCTGTTCGATTCGGACGCTCGTATGTAAAACGGAAGAACGGTTACCTGGTGAGTATTACTATATAAACATAAACACGATATAATCGAATACAACCTAGATACGAATATAGTTTAGTCTAACTTTTCAACCTTCTGTTCAATTCAGTCGCTCGTATGTATAACGGAAGAACAGTAACCTGGTTAATATAACTATATAAACATAATCGAATACAACCCAGATACGATGATTGTTCAATCTATCCATTCAACCTTCTGTTCAATTCAGTCGCTCGTATGTATAACGGAAGAACAGTTACCTGGTAAGTATAACTATATAAACATAATCGAATACAACCCAGATACGATGATTGTTCAATCTATCCATTCAACCTTCTGTTCGATTCGGACGCTCGTATGTGAAACGGGAATACCATCACCTAGTGAGTATAACTATATAAACAGCATAACATCATAATCGAATATAACCCAGATATTATCCATTCAACCTTCTGTTCGATTTGGTCGCTCGTATGTGAAACGGGAATACTGTCACCAAGTGAGTATAACTATATAAACAGCATAACATCATAATCGAATACAACCCAGATACGATGATTGTTCAATCTATCCATTCAACCTTCTGTTCGATTCGGACGCTCGTATGTAAAACGGAAGAACAGTTACCTGGTGAGTATTGCTATATTAACATCATCACGATATCATCGAATACAACAGATACAATTATCGTGTCGTCTATTTATTCAACCTTCTGTTCAATTCAGTCGCTCGTATGTATAACGGAAGAACAGTTACCTGGTAAGTATAATCGAATACAACCCAGATACGATGATTGTTCAATCTATCCATTCAACCTTCTGTTCGATTCGGACGCTCGTATGTAAAACGGAAGAACAGTTACCTGGTGGGTATTGCTATATAAACATCATCACGATATCATCGAATACAACAGATACAATCATCGTGTCGTCTAACTATTCAACTTTCTGTTCAATTAAGTCGCTCGTATGTATAACGGAAGAATAGTTACCTGGTAAGTATAACTATATAAACATAATCGAATACAACCCAGATACGATGATTGTTCAATCTATCCATTCAACCTTCTGTTCGATTCTGACGCTCGTATGTAAAACGGAAGAACAGTTACCTGGTGAGTATAACTATATAAACATAATCGAATACAACCCAGATACGATGATTGTTCAATCCATCCATTCAACCTTCTGTTCGATTCGGACGCTCGTATGTAAAACGGAAGAACAGTTACCTGGTGGGTATTGCTATATAAACATCATCTCGATATCATCGAGTACAACAGATACAATCATCGTGTCGTCTAACTATTCAACCTTCTGTTCAATTAAGTCGCTCGTATGTAAAACGGAAGAACATTTACCTGGTGGGTATTGCAATATAAACATCATCACGATATCATCGAATACAACTCAGATACAATTATCGTGTCGTCTAACCATTCAACATTCTGTTCGATTCAGTCGCTAGTATGTGTAACGGAAGTACCGTCTCCTGGTAAGTATCACTATTTATACAGTATTGCGATATAATCGGATATCACATTGTTCAGTCTATCCATTCAACTTTCTGTTCGTTTCGGTCGCTTGTATGTATAACAAGAATACTGTCACCTAGTGAGTATAACTATATAAACAGCATAACATCATAATCGAATACAACCCAGATACGATGATTGTTCAATCTATCCATTCAACCTTCTGTTCGATTCGGACGCTCGTATGTAAAACGAAAAAACAGTTACCTGGTGAGTATTGCTATATAAACATCATCACGATATCATCGAATACAACAGAAACAATTATCGTGTCGTCTAAGTATTCAACCTTCTGTTCAATTCAGTCGCTCGTATGTATGACGGAAGAACAGTTACCTGGTAAGTATTACTATATAAACATAATCGAATACAACCCAGATACGATGATTGTTCAATCTATCCATTCAACCTTCTGTTCGATTCGGACGCTCGTATGTAAAACGGAAGAACAGTTACCTGGTGGGTATTGCTATATAAACATCATCACGATATCATCGAATACAACAGATACAATCATCGTGTCGTCTAACTATTCAACCTTCTGTTCAATCAAGTCACTCGTATGTATAACGGAAGAACAGTTACCTGGTAAGTATAACTATATAAACATAATCGAATACAACCCAGATACGATGATTGTTCAATCTATCCATTCAACCTTCTGTTCGATTCGGACGCTCGTATGTAAAACGGAAGAACAGTTACCTGGTAAGTATAACTATATAAACAAAATCGAATACAACCCAGATACGATGATTGTTCAATCTATCCATTCAACCTTCTGTTCGATTCGGACGCTCGTATGTAAAACGGGAGAACGGTTACCTGGTGAGTATTACTATATAAACATCAACACGATATAATCGAATAGAACCTAGATACGATTATAGTTTAGTCTAACTTTTCAACCTTCTGTTCAATTCAGTCGCTCGTATGTATAACGGAAGAACAGTTACCTGGTAAGTATAACTATATAAACATAATCGAATACAACCCAGATACGATGATTGTTCAATCTATCCATTCAACCTTCTGTTCAATTCAGTCGCTCGTATGTATAACGGAAGAACAGTTACCTGGTAAGTATAACAATATAAACATAATCGAATACAACCCAGATACGATGATTGTTCAATCTATCCATTCAACCTTCTGTTCGATTCAGACGCTCGTATGTAAAACGGGAATACCGTCACCTAGTGAGTATAACTATATATACAGCATAACATCATAATCGAATATAACCCAGATACTATCCATTCAACCTTCTGTTCGATTCGGTCGCTCGTATGTAAAACGGGAATACTGTCACCTAGTGAGTATAACTATATAAACATAATCGAATACAACCCAGATACGATGATTGTTCAATCTATCCATTCAACCTTCTGTTCGATTCGGACGCTCGTATGTAAAACGGAAGAACAGTTACCTGGTGGATATTGCTATATAAACATCATCACGATATCATCGAATACAACAGATACAATCATCGTGTCGTCTAACTATTCAACCTTCTGTTCAATTAAGTCGCTCGTATGTAAAACGGAAGAACAGTTATCTGGTGGGTATTGCTATATAGACATCATCACAATATCATCGAATACAACTCAGATACAATTATCGTGTCGTCTAACCATTCAACATTCCGTTCGATTCAGTCGCAAGTATGTGTAACGGAAGTACCGTCTCCTGGTAAGTATCACTATTTATACAGTATTGCGATATAATCGGATATCACATTGTTCAGTCTATCCATTCAACTTTCTGTTCGTTTCGGTAGCTTGTATGTATAACGGGAATACCGTCACCTAGTGAGTATAACTATATACACAGCATAACATCATAATCGAATATAACCCAGATACTATCCATTGAACCTTCTGTTCGTTTCGGTCGCTCGTATGTATAACGGGAATAATGTCACCTAGTGAGTATAACTATATAAATAGCAACATCATAATCGAATACAACCCAGATACGAAGATTGTTCAATCTATCCATTCAACCTTCTGTTCGATTCGGACGCTCGTATGTAAAACGGAAGAACAGTTACCTGGTGAGTATTGCTATATAAACATCATCACGATATCATCGAATACAACAGATACAATTATCGTGTTGTCTAACTATTCAACCTTCTGTTCAATTCAGTCGCTCGTATGTATAACGGAAGAACAGTTACCTGGTAAGTATAACTATATAAACATAATCGAATACAACCCAGATACGATGATTGTTCAATCTATCTATTCAACCTTCTGATCGATTCGGACGCTCGTATGTAAAACGGAAGAACAGTTACCTGGTGGGTATTGCTATATAAACATCATCACGATATCATCGAATACAACAGATACAATCATCGTGTCGTCTAACTATTCAACCTTCTGTTCAATTAAGTCACTCGTATGTATAACGGAAGAACAGTTACCTGGTAAGTATAACTATATATACATAATCGAATACAACCCAGATACGATGATTGTTCAATCTATCCATTCAACCTTCTGTTCGATTCGGACGCTCGTATGTAAAACGGAAGAACAGTTACCTGGTAAGTATAACTATATAAACAAAATCGAATACAACCCAGATACGATGATTGTTCGATCTATCCATTCAACCTTCTGTTCGATTCGGACGCTCGTATGTAAAACGGAAGAACGGTTACCTGGTGAGTATTACTATATAAACATCAACACGATATAATCGAATACAACCTAGATACGATTATAGTTTAGTCTAACTTTTCAACCTTCTGTTCAATTCAGTCGCTCGTATGTATAACGGAAGAACAGTTACCTGGTAAGTATAACTATATAAACATAATCGAATACAACCCAGATACGATGATTGTTCAATCTATCCATTCAACCTTCTGTTCGATTCAGTCGCTCGTATGTATAACGGAAGAACAGTTACTTGGTAAGTATAACTATATAAACATAATCGAATACAATCCAGATACGATGATTGTTCAATCTATCCATTCAACCTTCTGTTCGATTCGGACGCTCGTATGTAAAACGGGAATACCGTCACCTAGTGAGTATAACTATATATACAGCATAACATCATAATCGAATATAACCCAGATACTATCCATTCAACCTTCTGTTCGATTCGGTCGCTCGTATGTAAAACGGAAGAACAGTTACCTGGTGGGTATTGCTATATAAACATCATCACGATATCATCGAATACAACTCAGATACAATTATCGTGTCGTCTAACCATTCAACATTCCGTTCGATTCAGTCGCTAGTATGTGTAACGGAAGTACCGTCTCCTGGTAAGTATCACTATTTATACAGTATTGCGATATAATCGGATATCACATTGTTCAGTCTATCCATTCAACTTTCTGTTCGTTTCAGTCGCTTGTATGTATAACGGTAATACCGTCACCTAGAGAGTTTAACTATATACACAGCATAACATCATATTCGAATATAACCCAGATACTATCCATTCAACCTTCTGTTCGTTTCGGTCGCTCATATGTATAACGGGAATACTGTCACCTAGTGAGTATAACTATATAAACAGCATAACATCATAATCGAATACAACCCAGATACGATGATTGTTCAATCTATCCATTCAACCTTCTGATCGATTCGGACGCTCGTATGTAAAACGGAAGAACAGTTACCTGGTGGGTATTGCTATATAAACATCATCACGATATCATCGAATACAACAGATACAATTATCGTGTCGTCTAACTATTCAACCTTCTGTTCAATTCAGTCGCTCGTATGTATATCGGAAGAACAGTTACCTGGTAAGTATAACTATATAAACATAATCGAATACAACCCAGATACGATGATTGTTCAATCTATCCATTCAACCTTCTGTTCGATTTGAACGCTCGTATGTAAAACGGAAGAACAGTTACCTGGTGAGTATAACTATATAATCATCAACACGATATAATCGAATACAACCTAGATACGATGATTGTTCAATCTATTCATTCAACCTTCTGTTCGATTCGGACGCTCGTTTGTAAAACGGAAGAACAGTTACCTGGTGAGTATTACTATATAAACATCAACACGATATAATCGAATACAACCTAGATACGATTATAGTTTAGTCTAACTTTTCAACCTTCTGTTCGATTCGGACGCTCGTATGTAAAACGGAAGAACAGTTACCTGGTAAGTATAACTATATAAACCTAATCAAATACAACACAGATACGATGATTGTTCAATCTATCCATTCAACCTTCTGTTCGATTCGGACGCTCTTATGTAAAACGGAAGAACAGTTACCTGGTAAGTATAACTATATAAACATAATCAAATACAACCCAGATACGATGATTGTTCAATCTATCCATTCAACCTTCTGTTCGATTCGGACGCTCGTATGTAAAACGGAAGAACAGTTACCTGGTAAGTATAACTATATAAACAAAATCGAATACAACCCAGATACGATGATTGTTCAATCTATCCATTCAACCTAATGTTCGATCTGGTGGCTCGTATGTAAAACGGAAGAACAGTTACCTGGTAAGTATAACTATATAAACATAATCGAATACAACCCAGATACGATGATTGTTCAATCTATCCATTCAACCTTCTGTTCGATTCGGACGCTCGTATGTAAAACGGAAGAACAGTTACCTGGTGAGTATAACTATATAAACATAATCGAATACAACCCAGATACGATGATTGTTCAATCTATCCATTCAACCTTCTGTTCGATTCGGACGCTCGTATGTAAAACGGAAGAACAGTTACCTGGTGGGTATTGCTATATAAACATCATCACGATATCATCGAATACAACAGATACAATCATCGTGTCGTCTAACTATTCAACCTTCTGTTCAATTGAGTCGCTCGTATGTAAAACGGAAAAACAGTTACCTGGTGAGTATTGCTATATAAACATCATCACGATATCATCGAATACAACAGATACAATTATCGTGTCGTCTAACTATTCAACCTTCTGTTCAATTCAGTCGCTCGTATGTATAACGGGAATAATGTCACCTAGTGAGTATAACTATATAAATAGCAACATCATAATCGAATACAACCCAGATACGAAGATTGTTCAATCTATCCATTCAACCTTCTGTTCGATTCGGACGCTCGTATGTAAAACGGAAGAACAGTTACCTGGTGAGTATTGCTATATAAACATCATCACGATATCATCGAATACAACAGATACAATTATCGTGTTGTCTAACTATTCAACCTTCTGTTCAATTCAGTCGCTCGTATGTATAACGGAAGAACAGTTACCTGGTAAGTATAACTATATAAACATAATCGAATACAACCCAGATACGATGATTGTTCAATCTATCTATTCAACCTTCTGATCGATTCGGACGCTCGTATGTAAAACGGAAGAACAGTTACCTGGTGGGTATTGCTATATAAACATCATCACGATATCATCGAATACAACAGATACAATCATCGTGTCGTCTAACTATTCAACCTTCTGTTCAATTAAGTCACTCGTATGTATAACGGAAGAACAGTTACCTGGTAAGTATAACTATATATACATAATCGAATACAACCCAGATACGATGATTGTTCAATCTATCCATTCAACCTTCTGTTCGATTCGGACGCTCGTATGTAAAACGGAAGAACAGTTACCTGGTAAGTATAACTATATAAACAAAATCGAATACAACCCAGATACGATGATTGTTCGATCTATCCATTCAACCTTCTGTTCGATTCGGACGCTCGTATGTAAAACGGAAGAACGGTTACCTGGTGAGTATTACTATATAAACATCAACACGATATAATCGAATACAACCTAGATACGATTATAGTTTAGTCTAACTTTTCAACCTTCTGTTCAATTCAGTCGCTCGTATGTATAACGGAAGAACAGTTACCTGGTAAGTATAACTATATAAACATAATCGAATACAACCCAGATACGATGATTGTTCAATCTATCCATTCAACCTTCTGTTCGATTCAGTCGCTCGTATGTATAACGGAAGAACAGTTACTTGGTAAGTATAACTATATAAACATAATCGAATACAATCCAGATACGATGATTGTTCAATCTATCCATTCAACCTTCTGTTCGATTCGGACGCTCGTATGTAAAACGGGAATACCGTCACCTAGTGAGTATAACTATATATACAGCATAACATCATAATCGAATATAACCCAGATACTATCCATTCAACCTTCTGTTCGATTCGGTCGCTCGTATGTAAAACGGAAGAACAGTTACCTGGTGGGTATTGCTATATAAACATCATCACGATATCATCGAATACAACTCAGATACAATTATCGTGTCGTCTAACCATTCAACATTCCGTTCGATTCAGTCGCTAGTATGTGTAACGGAAGTACCGTCTCCTGGTAAGTATCACTATTTATACAGTATT
The DNA here is from genome assembly GCA_029955515.1 of Chrysomela aeneicollis. Lineage (NCBI taxonomy): Eukaryota > Metazoa > Arthropoda > Insecta > Coleoptera > Chrysomelidae > Chrysomela > Chrysomela aeneicollis. Next base: position 2,494,112 of record JARUHQ010000027.1, on the reverse strand, counting down.
GCGATATAATCGGATATCACATTGTTCAGTCTATCCATTCAACTTTCTGTTCGTTTCAGTCGCTTGTATGTATAACGGTAATACCGTCACCTAGAGAGTTTAACTATATACACAGCATAACATCATATTCGAATATAACCCAGATACTATCCATTCAACCTTCTGTTCGTTTCGGTCGCTCATATGTATAACGGGAATACTGTCACCTAGTGAGTATAACTATATAAACAGCATAACATCATAATCGAATACAACCCAGATACGATGATTGTTCAATCTATCCATTCAACCTTCTGATCGATTCGGACGCTCGTATGTAAAACGGAAGAACAGTTACCTGGTGGGTATTGCTATATAAACATCATCACGATATCATCGAATACAACAGATACAATTATCGTGTCGTCTAACTATTCAACCTTCTGTTCAATTCAGTCGCTCGTATGTATATCGGAAGAACAGTTACCTGGTAAGTATAACTATATAAACATAATCGAATACAACCCAGATACGATGATTGTTCAAGCTATCCATTCAACCTTCTGTTCGATTTGAACGCTCGTATGTAAAACGGAAGAACAGTTACCTGGTGAGTATAACTATATAATCATCAACACGATATAATCGAATACAACCTAGATACGATGATTGTTCAATCTATTCATTCAACCTTCTGTTCGATTCGGACGCTCGTTTGTAAAACGGAAGAACAGTTACCTGGTGAGTATTACTATATAAACATCAACACGATATAATCGAATACAACCTAGATACGATTATAGTTTAGTCTAACTTTTCAACCTTCTGTTCGATTCGGACGCTCGTATGTAAAACGGAAGAACAGTTACCTGGTAAGTATAACTATATAAACCTAATCAAATACAACACAGATACGATGATTGTTCAATCTATCCATTCAACCTTCTGTTCGATTCGGACGCTCTTATGTAAAACGGAAGAACAGTTACCTGGTAAGTATAACTATATAAACATAATCAAATACAACCCAGATACGATGATTGTTCAATCTATCCATTCAACCTTCTGTTCGATTCGGACGCTCGTATGTAAAACGGAAGAACAGTTACCTGGTAAGTATAACTATATAAACAAAATCGAATACAACCCAGATACGATGATTGTTCAATCTATCCATTCAACCTAATGTTCGATCTGGTGGCTCGTATGTAAAACGGAAGAACAGTTACCTGGTAAGTATAACTATATAAACATAATCGAATACAACCCAGATACGATGATTGTTCAATCTATCCATTCAACCTTCTGTTCGATTCGGACGCTCGTATGTAAAACGGAAGAACAGTTACCTGGTGAGTAGTACTATATAAACATCAACACGATATAATAGAATACAACCTAGATACGATAATATTTATTTTATATTTTTTCCGATTGGAGAAATGGATTCTATGGAGAAAATCAAGCAGATTGGTATGAGCGAAGTTGAAAACCGGTCCTTCCTGTCATAAGTTACGATGATTTGAAAAATTCGAAAAAGTTTCAAGGGTACTCCCTTTGCTTCATTTTTTCTATGATGAATTTTTTTTCGATTTGGTTTTTTATGAACGTCATCACGATATAATCGAATACAACTCAGATACAATGATCATTCCGTCTATCCATCCAACCTTCTGTTCGATTGGGTCGCTCGTATGTATAACGAAAGAACAGTCACCAGGTGAGTATTACTATATAAACATCACCACGATATAATCGAATACAACTCAGTTACAATTATCGTTCCGTCTAACCATCCAACCTAATGTTCGATTTGGACGCTCGTACGTGTAACGAAAGAACCGTTACATGGTAGGTGTAACTGAATATACAGCATAACGATATATTCGGATATAACCCAGATACAATGATTGTTCAATCTATCCATTCAACCTTATGTTCGATTCTGTTGCTCGTATGTATAACAGGAGAACTGTTACCTGGTTAGACATACTATATGATAATCATCACGATATAATCGAATACAACCCAGATACGATGATTGTTCCGTCTATCCATCCAACCTTCTGTTCAGTTCAGTCGCTCTAATGTATAACTGGAGAACAGTTACCTGGTGAGTATAACTATAGGAACATAATCGAATACAACCCAGATACGATGATTGTTCAATTTATCCATTTAACCTTCTGCTCGAATCGGACGCTTGTATGTGAAAACGAAAGAACAGTTACCTGGTGAGTATTGCTATATAAACATCATCACGATATCATCGAATACAGTTCAGATACGATTATCGATTCGTTAAACCATTCAACCTTCTGTTCGATTCAGTCGCTAGTATGTGTAACGGAAGTACGGTCACACATACTAGAAGAAGGTTGAATGGATAGATTGAACAATCATCGTATCTGGGTTGTATTCGATTATGTTTATATAGTTATACTTACCAGGTAACTGTTCTTCCGTTATACATACGAGCGACTGAATTGAACAGAAGGTTGAATAGTTAGACGACACGATAATTGTATCTGTTGTATTCGATGATATCGTGATGATGTTTATATAGCAATACTCACCAGGTAACTGTTTTTCCGTTTTACATACGAGCGACTCAATTGAACAGAAGGTTGAATAGTTAGACGACACGATGATTGTATCTGTTGTATTCGATGATATCGTGATGATGTTTATATAGCAATACCCACCAGGTAACTGTTCTTCCGTTTTACATACGAGCGTCCGAATCGAACAGAAGGTTGAATGGATAGATTGAACAATCATCGTATCTGGGTTGTATTCGATTATGTTTATATAGTTATACTCACCAGGTAACTGTTCTTCCGTTTTACATACGAGCGTCCGAATCGAACAGAAGGTTGAATGGATAGATTGAACAATCATCGTATCTGGGTTGTATTCGATTATGTTTATATAGTTATACTTACCAGGTAACTGTTCTTCCGTTATACATACGAGCGACTTAATTGGACAGAAGGTTGAATAGTTAGACGACACGATAATTGTATCTGAGTTGTATTCGATGATATCGTGATGATGTTTATATAGCAATACCCACCAGGTAACTGTTCTTCCGTTTTACATACGAGCGTCCGAATCGAACAGAAGGTTGAATGGATAGATTGAACAATCATCGTATCTGGGTTGTATTCGATTATACTTACCAGGTAACTGTTCTTCCGTTATACATACGAGCGACTGAATTGAACAGAAGGTTGAATAGTTAGACGACACGATGATTGTATCTGTTGTATTCGATGATATCGTGATGATGTTTATATAGCAATACCCACCAGGTAACTGTTTTTCCGTTTTACATACGAGCGTCCGAATCGAACAGAAAGTTGAATGGATAGATTGAACAATCATCGTATCTGGGTTGTATTCGATTATGATGTTATGCTGTTTATATAGTTATACTCACTAGGTGACAGTATTCCCGTTTTACATACGAGCGACCGAATCGAACAGAAGGTTGAATGGATAGTATCTGGGTTATATTCGATTATGATGTTATGCTGTATATATAGTTATACTCACTAGGTGACGGTATTCCCGTTTTACATACGAGCGTCCGAATCGAACAGAAGGTTGAATGGATAGATTGAACAATCATCGTATCTGGGTTGTATTCGATTATGTTTATATAGTTATACTTACCAGGTAACTGTTCTTCCGTTATACATACGAGCGACTGAATTGAACAGAAGATTGAATGGATAGATTGAACAATCATCGTATCTAGGTTGTATTCGATTATATCGTGTTGATGTTTATATAGTTATACTCACCAGGTAACTGTTCTTCCGTTTTACATACGAGCGTCCGAATCGAACAGAAGGTTGAATGGATAGATTGAACAATCATCGTATCTGGGTTGTATTCGATTATGTTAATATAGTTATACTTACCAGGTAACTGTTCTTCCGTTATACATACGAGCGACTTAATTGAACAGAAGGTTGAATAGTTAGACGACACGATGATTGTATCTTTGTATTCGATGATATCGTGATGATGTTTATATAGCAATACTGACCAGGTAACTGTTCTTCCGTTTTACATACGAGCGTCCGAATCGAACAGAAGGTTGAATGGATAGATTGAACAATCATCGTATCTGGGTTGTATTCGATTATGATGTTATGCTGTTTATATAGTTATACTCACTAGGTGACAGTATTCCCGTTATACATACGAGCGACCGAAACGAACAGAAGGTTGAATGGATAGTATCTGGGTTATATTCGATTATGATGTTATGCTGTGTATATAGTTATACTCACTACGTGACGGTTTTCCCGTTATACATACAAGCGACCGAAACGAACAGAAAGTTGAATGGATAGACTGAACAATGTGATATCCGATTATATCGCAATACTGTATAAATAGTGATACTTACCAGGAGACGGTACTTCCGTTACACATACTAGCGACTAAATCGAACGGAATGTTGAATGGTTAGACGACACGATAATTGTATCTGAGATGTATTCGATGATATCGTGATGATGTTTATATAGCAATACCCACCAGGTAACTGTTCTTTCGTTTTACATACGAGCGACCGATCGAACAGAAGGTTGAATGGATAGTATCTGGGTTATATTCGATTATGATGTTATGCTGTATATATAGGTATACTCACTAGGTGACGGTATTCCCGTTTTACATACGAGCGTCCGAATCGAACAGAAGGTTGAATGGATAGATTGAACAATCATCGTATCTGGGTTGTATTCGATTATGTTTATATATTTATACTTACCAGGTAACAGTTCTTCCGTTATACATACGAGCGACCTAATTGAACAGAAGGTTGAATAGTTAGACGACACGATGATTGTATCTGTTGTATTCGATGATATCGTGATGATGTTTATATAGCAATACCCACCAGGTAACTGTTTTTCCGTTTCACATACGAGCGTCCGAATCGAACAGAAAGTTGAATGGATAGATTAAACAATCATCGTATCTGGGTTGTATTCGATTATACTTACCAGGTAACTGTTCTTCCGTTATACATACGAGCGACTGAATTGAACAGAAGGTTGAATAGTTAGACGACACGATAATTGTATCTGTTGTATTCGATGATATCGTGATGATGTTAATATAGCAATACTCACCAGGTAACTGTTCTTCCGTTTTACATACGAGCGTCCGAATCGAACAGAAGGTTGAATGGATAGATTGAACAATCATCGTATCTGGGTTGTATTCGATTATGATGTTATGCTGTTTATATAGTTATACTCACTAGGTGACAGTATTCCCGTTTTACATACGAGCGACCGAATCGAACAGAAGGTTGAATGGATAGTATCTGGGTTATATTCGATTATGATGTTATGCTGTATATATAGTTATACTCACTAGGTGACGGTATTCCCGTTTTACATACGAGCGTCCGAATCGAACAGAAGGTTGAATGGATAGATTGAACAATCATCGTATCTGGGTTGTATTCGATTATGTTTATATAGTTATACTTACCAGGTAACTGTTCTTCCGTTATACATACAAGCGACTGAATTGAACAGAAGATTGAATGGATAGATTGAACAATCATCGTATCTGGGTTGTATTCGATTATGTTTATATAGTTATACTTACCAGGTAACTGTTCTTCCGTTATACATACGAGCGACTTAATTGAACAGAAGGTTGAATAGTTAGACGACACGATGATTGTATCTTTGTATTCGATGATATCGTGATGATGTTTATATAGCAATACCCACCAGGTAACTGTTCCTCCGTTTTACATACGAGCGTCCGAATCGAACAGAAGGTTGAATGGATACATTGAACAATCATCGTATCTGGGTTGTATTCGATTATGTTTATATAGTTATACTTACCAGGTAACTGTTCTTCCGTTATACATACGAGCGACTGAATTGAACAGAAGGTTGAATAGTTAGACGACACGATAATTGTATCTGTTGTATTCGATGATATCGTGATGATGTTTATATAGCAATACTCACCAGGTAACTGTTCTTCCGTTTTACATACGAGCGTCCGAATCGAACAGAAGGTTGAATGGATAGATTGAACAATCATCGTATCTGGGTTGTATTCGATTATGATGTTATGCTGTTTATATAGTTATACTCACTAGGTGACAGTATTCCCGTTATACATTCGAGCGACCGAAACGAACAGAAGGTTGAATGGATAGTATCTGGGTTATATTCGATTATGATGTTATGCTGTATATATAGTTATACTCACTAGGTGACGGTTTTTCCGTTTTACATACGAGCGTCCGAATCGAACAGAAGGTTGAATGGATAGATTGAACAATCATCGTATCTGGGTTGTATTCGATTATGTTTATATAGTTATACTTACCAGGTAACTCTTCTTCCGTTATACATACGAGCGACTGAATTGAACAGAAGGTTGAATGGATAGATTGAACAATCATCGTATCTGGGTTGTATTCCATTATGTTCATATAGTTATACTTACCAGGTAACTGTTCTTCCGTTATACATACGAGCGACTGAATTGAACAGAAGGTTGAAAAGTTAGACTAAACTATAATCGTATCTAGGTTGTATTCGATTATATCGTGTTGATGTTTATATAGTAATACTCACCAGGTAACCGTTCTTCCGTTTTACATACGAGCGTCCGAATCAAACAGAAGGTTGAATGGATAGATTGAACAATCATCGTATCTGGGTTGTATTCGATTTTGTTTATATAGTTATACTTACCAGGTAACTGTTCCTCCGTTTTACATACGAGCGTCCGAATCGAACAGAAGGTTGAATAGATAGATTGAACAATCATCGTATCTGGGTTGTATTCGATTATGTTTATATAGTTATACTTACCAGGTAACTGTTCTTCCGTTATACATACGAGTGACTTAATTGAACAGAAGGTTGAATAGTTAGACGACACGATGATTGTATCTGTTGTATTCGATGATATCGTGATGATGTTTATATAGCAATACCCACCAGGTAACTGTTCTTCCGTTTTACATACGAGCGTCCGAATCGAACAGAAGGTTGAATGGATAGATTGAACAATCATCGTATCTGGGTTGTATTCGATTATGATGTTATGCTGTTTATATAGTTATACTCACTAGGTGACAGTATTCCCGTTATACATACGAGCGACCGAAACGAACAGAAGGTTGAATGGATAGTATCTGGGTTATATTCGATTATGATGTTATGCTGTGTATATAGTTATACTCACTAGGTGACGGTATTCCCGTTATACATACAAGCGACCGAAACGAACAGAAAGTTGAATGGATAGACTGAACAATGTGATATCCGATTATATCGCAATACTGTATAAATAGTGATACTTACCAGGAGACGGTACTTCCGTTACACATACTAGCGACTGAATCGAACGGAATGTTGAATGGTTAGACGACACGATAATTGTATCTGAGTTGTATTCGATGATATCGTGATGATGTTTATATAGCAATACCCACCAGGTAACTGTTCTTTCGTTTTACATACGAGCGACCGATCGAACAGAAGGTTGAATGGATAGTATCTGGGTTATATTCGATTATGATGTTATGCTGTATATATAGTTATACTCACTAGGTGACGGTATTCCCGTTTTACATACGAGCGTTCGAATCGAACAGAAGGTTGAATGGATAGATTCAACAATCATCGTATCTGGGTTGTATTCGATTATGTTTATATGGTTATACTTACCAGGTAACTGTTCTTCCGTTATACATACGAGCGACTGAATTGAACAGAAGGTTGAATGGATAGATTGAACAATCATCGTATCTGGGTTGTATTCGATTATGTTTATATAGTTATACTTACCAGGTAACTGTTCTTCCGTTATACATACGAGCGACTGAATTGAACAGAAGGTTGAAAAGTTAGACTAAACTATAATCGTATCTAGGTTGTATTCGATTATATCGTGTTGATGTTTATATAGTAATACTCACCAGGTAACCGTTCTTCCTTTCTACATACGAGCGTCCGAATCGAACAGAAGGTTGAATGGATAGATTCAACAATCATCGTATCTGGGTTGTATTCGATTTTGTTTATATAGTTATACTTACCAGGTAACTGTTCCTCCGTTTTACATACGAGCGTCCGAATCGAACAGAAGGTTGAATAGATAGATTGAACAATCATCGTATCTGGGTTGTATTCGATTATGTTTATATAGTTATACTTACCAGGTAACTGTTCTTCCGTTATACATACGAGTGACTTAATTGAACAGAAGGTTAAATAGTTAGACGACACGATGATTGTATCTGTTGTATTCGATGATATCGTGATGATGTTTATATAGCAATACCCACCAGGTAACTGTTCTTCCGTTTTACATACGAGCGTCCGAATCGAACAGAAGGTTGAATGGATAGATTGAACAATCATCGTATATGGGTTGTATTCGATTATGTTTATATAGTTATACTTACCAGGTAACTGTTCTTCCGTTATACATACGAGCGACTGAATTGAACAGAAGGTTGAATAGTTAGACGACACGACAATTGTATCTGTTGTATTCGATGATATCGTGATGATGTTTATATAGCAATACTCATCAGGTAACTGTTTTTCCGTTTTACATACGAGCGTCCGAATCGAACAGAAGGTTGAATGGATAGATTGAACAATCATCGTATCTGGGTTGTATTCGATTATGATGTTATGCTGTTTATATAGTTATACTCACTGGGTGACAGTATTCCCGTTATACATACGAGCGACCGAAACGAACAGAAGGTTGAATGGATAGTATCTGGGTTATATTCGATTATGATGTTATGCTGTGTATATAGTTATACTCACTAGGTGACGGTATTCCCGTTATACATACAAGCGACCGAAACGAACAGAAAGTTGAATGGATAGACTGAACAATGTGATATCCGATTATATCGCAATACTGTATAAATAGTGATACTTACCAGGAGACGGTACTTCCGTTACACATACTAGCGACTGAATCGAACGAAATGTTGAATGGTTAGACGACACGATAATAGTATCTGAGTTGTATTCGATGATATCGTGATGATGTTTATATAGCAATACCCACCAGGTAACTGTTCTTCCGTTTTACATACGAGCGACTTAATTGAACAGAAGGTTGAATAGTTAGACGACACGATGATTGTATCAGTTGTATTCGATGATATTGTGATGATGTTTATATAGCAATACCCACCAGGTAACTGTTCTTCCGTTTCACATACGAGCGTCCGAATCGAACAGAAGGTTGAATGGATAGATTGAACAATCATCGTATCTGGGTTGTATTCGATTATGTTTATAGAGTTATACTCACCAGGTAACTGTTCTTCCGTTTTACATACGAGCGTCCGAATCGAACAGAAGGTTGAATGGATAGATTGAACAATAATCGTATCTGGGTTGTATTCGATTATGTTTATATAGTTATACTCACCAGGTAACTGTTCTTCCGTTATACATACGAGCGACTTAATTGAACAGAAGGTTGGATAGTTAGACGACACGATGATTGTATCTGTTGTATTCGATGATATCGTGATGATGTTTATATAGCAATACCCACCAGGTAACTGTTCTTCCGTTTCACATACGAGCGTCCGAATCGAACAGAATGTTGAATGGATAGATTGAACAATCATCGTATCTGGGTTGTATTCGATTATACTTACCAGGTAACTGTTCTTCCGTTATACATACGAGCGACTGAATTGAACAGAAGGTTGAATAAATAGACGACACGATAATTGTATCTGTTGTATTCGATGACATCGTGATGATGTTAATATAGCAATACTCACCAGGTAACTGTTCTTCCGTTTTACATACGAGCGTCCGAATCGAACAGGAGGTTGAATGGATAGATTGAACAATCATCGTATCTGGGTTGTATTCGATTATGATATGCTGTTTATATAGTTATACTCACTAGGTGACAGTATTCCCGTTTTACATACGAGCGACCGAATCGAACAGAAGGTTGAATGGATAGATTGAACAATCATCGTATCTGGGTTGTATTCGATTATGTTTATAGAGTTATACTCACCAGGTAACTGTTCTTCCGTTTTACATACGAGCGTCCAAATCGAACAGAAGGTTGAATGGATAGATTGAACAATAATCGTATCTGGGTTGTATTCGATTATGTTTATATAGTTATACTCACCAGGTAACTGTTCTTCCGTTATACATACGAGCGACTTAATTGAACAGAAGGTTGGATAGTTAGACGACACGATGATTGTATCTGTTGTATTCGATGATATCGTGATGATGTTTATATAGCAATACCCACCAGGTAACTGTTCTTCCGTTTCACATACGAGCGTCCGAATCGAACAGAAGGTTGAATGGATAGATTGAACAATCATCGTATCTGGGTTGTATTCGATTATACTTACCAGGTAACTGTTCTTCCGTTATACATACGAGCGACTGAATTGAACAGAAGGTTGAATACATAGACGACACGATAATTGTATCTGTTGTATTCGATGATATCGTGATGATGTTAATATAGCAATACTCACCAGGTAACTGTTCTTCCGTTTTACATACGAGCGTCCGAATCGAACAGGAGGTTGAATGGATAGATTGAACAATCATCGTATCTGGGTTGTATTCGATTATGATGTTATGCTGTTTATATAGTTATACTCACTAGGTGACAGTATTCCCGTTTTACATACGAGCGACCGAATCGAACAGAAGGTTGAATGGATAGTATCTGGGTTATATTCGATTATGATGTTATGCTGTTTATATAGTTATACTCACTAGGTGACGGTATTCCAGTTTTACATACGAGCGTCCGAATCGAACAGAAGTTTGAATGGATAGATTGAACAATCATCGTATCTGGGTTGTATTCGATTATGTTTATATAGTTATACTTATCAGGTAACTGTTCTTCCGTTATACATACGAGCAACTGAATTGAACAGAAGGTTGAAAAGTTAGACTAAACTATAATCGTATCTAGGTTGTATTCGATTATATCGTGTTGATGTTTATATAGTAATACTCACCAGGTAACCGTTCTTCCGTTTTACATACGAGCGTCCGAATCGAACAGAAGGTTGAATGGATAGATTGAACAATCATCGTATCTGGGTTGTATTCGATTTCGTTTATATAGTTATACTTACCAGATAACTGTTCTTCCGTTTTACATACGAGCGTCCGAATCGAACAGAAGGTTGAATGGATAGATTGAACAATCATCGTATCTGGGTTGTATTCGATTATGTTTATATAGTTATACGGAGGTAACTGTTCTTCCGTTTTACAATACGAGCGTCCGAATCGAACAGAAGGTTGAATGGATAGATTGAACAATCATCGTATCTGGGTTGTATTCGATTATGTTTATATAGTTATACCTACCAGGTGACTGTTCTTCCGTTATACATACGAGCGACTCAATTGAACAGAAGGTTGAATAGTTAGACGACACGATAATTGTATCTGAGTTGTATTCGATGATATCGTGATGATGTTTATATAGCAATACCCACCAGGTAACTGTTCTTCCGTTTTACATACGAGCGTCCGAATCGAACAGAAGGTTAAATGGATAGATTAAACAATCATCGTATCTGGGTTGTATTCGATTATACTCACCAGGTAACTGTTCTTCCGTTATACATACGAGCGACTGAATTGAACAGAAGGTTGAATGGATAGATTGAACAATCATCGTATCTGGGTCGTATTCGATTTTGTTTATATAGTTATACTTACCAGGTAACTGTTCTTCCGTTTTACATAAGAGCGTTCGAATCGAACATAAGGTTGAATGGATAGATTGAAGAATCATCGTATCTGGGTTGTATTCGATTATGTTTATATAGTTATACTTACCAGGTAACTGTTCTTCCGTTATACATACGAGCGACTTAATTGAACAGAAGGTTGAATAGTTAGACGACACGATAATTGTATCTGTTGTATTCGATGATATCGTGATGGTGTTTATATAGCAATTCTCACCAGGTAACTGTTCTTCCGTTTTACATACGAGCGTCCGAATCGAACAGAAGGTTGAATGGATAGATTGAACAATCATCATATCTGGGTTGTATCTGATTATGTTTATATAGTTATACTTACCAGGTCACTGTTCTTCCGTTTTACATAAGAGCGTCCGAATCGAACAGAAGGTTGAATAGATAGATTGAACAATCATCGTATCTGGGTTGTATTCGATTATGTTTATATAGTTATACTTACCAGGTAACTGTTCTTCCGTTATACATACGAGCGACTGAATTGAAAAGAAGGTTGAATAGTTAGACGACACGATAATTGTATCTGTTGTATTCGATGATATCGTGATGATGTTTATATAGCAATACTCACCAGGTAACTGTTCTTCCGTTTTACATACGAGCGTCCGAATCGAACAGAAGGTTGAATGGATAGATTGAACAATCATCGTATCTGGGTTGTATTTGATTATGTTTATATAGTTATACTTACCAGGTTACTGTTCTTCCGTTATACATACGAGCGACTGAATTGAACAGAAGGTTGAATGGATAGATTGAACAATCATCGTATCTGGGTTGTATTCGATTATGTTTATATAGTTATACTTACCAGGTAACTGTTCTTCCGTTATACATACGAGCGACTGAATTGAACAGAAGGTTGAAAAGTTAGACCAAACTATAATCGTATCTAGGTTGTATTCGATTATATCGTGTTGATGTTTATATAGTAATACTCACCAAATAACCGTTCTTCCGTTTTACATACGAGCGTCCGAATCGAACAGAAGGTTGAATGGATAGATTGAACAATCATCATATCTGGGTTGTATCTGATTATGTTTATATAGTTATACTTACCAGGTAACTGTTCTTCCGTTTTACATAAGAGCGTCCGAATCGAACAGAAGGTTGAATAGATAGATTGAACAATCATCGTATCTGGGTTGTATTCGATTATGTTTATATAGTTATACTTACCAGGTAACTGTTCTTCCGTTATACATACGAGCGACTGAATTGAAGAGAAGGTTGAATAGTTAGACGACACGATAATTGTATCTGTTGTATTCGATGATATCGTGATGATGTTTATATAGCAATACTCACCAGGTAACTGTTCTTCCGTTTTACATACGAGCGTCCGAATCGAACAGAAGGTTGAATGGATAGATTGAACAATCATCGTATCTGGGTTGTATTTGATTATGTTTATATAGTTATACTTACCAGGTAACTGTTCTTCCGTTATACATACGAGCGACTGAATTGAACAGAAGGTTGAATGGATAGATTGAACAATCATCGTATCTGGGTTGTATTCGATTATGTTTATATAGTTATACTTACCAGGTAACTGTTCTTCCGTTATACATACGAGCGAATTAATTGAACAGAAGGTTGAATAGTTAGACGACACGATAATTGTATCTGTTGTATTCGATGATATCGTGATGATGTTTATATAGCAATACTCACCAGGTAACTGTTCTTCCGTTTTACATACGAGCGTCCGAATCGAACAGAAGGTTGAATGGATAGATTGAACAATCATCGTATCTAGGTTGTATTTGATTATGTTTATATAGTTATACTTACCAGGTAACTGTTCTTCCGTTTTACATAAGAGCGTCCGAATCGAACAGAAGGTTGAATAGATAGATTGAACAATCATCGTATCTGGGTTGTATTCGATTATGTTTATATAGTTATACTTACCAGGTAACTGTTCTTCCGTTATACATACGAGCGACTGAATTGAAAAGAAGGTTGAATAGTTAGACGACACGATAATTGTATCTGTTGTATTCGATGATATCGTGATGATGTTTATATAGCAATACTCACCAGGTAACTGTTCTTCCGTTTTACATACGAGCGTCCGAATCGAACAGAAGGTTGAATGGATAGATTGAACAATCATCGTATCTGGGTTGTATTTGATTATGTTTATATAGTTATACTTACCAGGTAACTGTTCTTCCGTTATACATACGAGCGACTGAATTGAACAGAAGGTTGAATGGATAGATTGAACAATCATCGTATCTGGGTTGTATTCGATTATGTTTATATAGTTATACTTACCAGGTAACTGTTCTTCCGTTATACATACGAGCGACTTAATTGAACAGAAGGTTGAATAGTTAGACGACACGATAATTGTATCTGTTGTATTCGATGATATCGTGATGATGTTTATATAGCAATACTCACCAGGTAACTGTTCTTCCGTTTTACATACGAGCGTCCGAATCGAACAGAAGGTTGAATGGATAGATTGAACAATCATCGTATCTAGGTTGTATTTGATTATGTTTATATAGTTATACTTACCAGGTCACTGTTCTTCCGTTTTACATAAGAGCGTCCGAATCGAACCGAAGGTTGAATGGATAGATTGAACAATCATCGTATCTGGGTTGTATTCGATTATGTTTATATTGTTATACTCACCAGGTAACTGTTCTTCCGTTATACATACGAGCGGCCTAATTGAACAGAAGGTTGAATAGTTAGACGACACGATAATTGTATCTGAATTGTATTCGATGATATCGTGATGATGTTAATATAGCAATACCCACCAGGTAACTGTTCTTCCGTTTTACATACAAGCGACCGAATCGAACAGAAGGTTGAATGGATAGTATCTGGGTTATATTCGATTATGATGTAATGCTGTATATATAGTTATACTCACTAGGTGACGGTATTCCCGTTTTACATACGAGCGTCCGAATCGAACAGAAGGTTGAATGGATAGATTGAACAATCATCGTATCTGGGTTGTATTTGATTATGTTTATATAGTTATACTTACCAGGTAACTGTTCTTACGTTATACATACGAGCGACTGAATTGAACAGAAGGTTGAATGGATAGATTGAACAATCATCGTATCTGGGTTGTATTCGATTATGTTTATATAGTTATACTTACCAGGTAACTGTTCTTCCGTTATACATACGAGCGACTTAATTGAACAGAAGGTTGAAAAGTTAGACTAAACTATAATCGCATCTATGTTGTATTAGATTATATCGTGTTGATGTTTATATAGTAATACTCACCAGGTAACCGTTCTTCCGTTTTACATACGAGCGTCCGAATCGAACAGAAGGTTGAATGGATAGATTGAACAATCATCGTATCTGGGTTGTATTCGATTTTTTTCATATAGTTACACTTACCAGGTAACTGTTCTTCCGTTTTACATAAGAGCGTCCGAATCGAACAGAAGGTTGAATGGATAGATTGAACAATCATCGTATCTGGGTTGTATTCGATTATGTTTATATAGTTATACTTACCAGGTAACTGTTCTTCCGTAATACATACGAGCGACCTAATTGAACAAGAGGTTGAATAGTTAGACGACACGATAATTGTATCTGTTGTATTCGATGATATCGTGATGATGTTTATATAGCAATACTCACCAGGTAACTGTTCTTCCGTTTTACATACGAGCGTCCGAATCGAACAGAAGGTTGAATGGATAGATTGAACAATCATCGTATCTGGGTTGTATTTGATTATGTTTATATAGTTATACTTACCAGGTAACTTTTCTTCCGTTTCACATAAGAGCGTCCGAATCGAACAGAAAGTTGAATGGATAGATTGAACAATCATCGTATCTGGGTTGTATTCGATAATGTTTATATAGTTATACTCACCAGGTAACTGTTCTACCGTTATACATTCGAGCGACTGAATTGAACAGAAGGTTTAATAGTTAGACGACACGATAATTGTATCTGTTGTATTCGATGATATCGTGATGATGTTTATATAGCAATACCCACCAGGTAACTGTTCTTCCGTTTTACATACGAGCGACCGAATCAAACAGAAGGTTGAATGGATAGTATCTGGGTTATATTCGATTATGATGTGATGCTGTATATATAGTTATACTCACTAGGTGACGGTATTTCCGTTTTACATACGAGCGTCCGAATCGAACAGAAGGTTGAATGGATAGATTGAACAATCATCGTATCTGGGTTGTATTCGATTATGTTTATATAGTTATACTTACCAGGTAACTGTTCTTCCGTTATACATACGAGCGACTGAATTGAACAGAAGGTTGAATGGATAGACGACACGATAATTGTATCTATTGTATTCGATGATATCGTGATGATGTTTATATAGCAATACTCACCAGGTAACTGTTCTTCCGTTTTACATACGAGCGTCCGAATCGAACAGAAGGTTGAATGGATAGATTGAACAATCATCGTATCTGGGTTGTATTTGATTATGTTTATATAGTTATACTTACCAGGTAACTTTTCTTCCGTTTCACATAAGAGCGTCCGAATCGAACAGAAAGTTGAATGGATAGATTGAACAATCATCGTATTTGGGTTGTATTCGATAATGTTTATATAGTTATACTCACCAGGTAACTGTTCTACCGTTATACATTCGAGCGACTGAATTGAACAGAAGGTTGAATAGTTAGACGACACGATAATTGTATCTGTTGTATTCGATGATATCGTGATGATGTTTATATAGCAATACCCACCAGGTAACTGTTCTTCCGTTTTACATACGAGCGACCGAATCAAACAGAAGGTTGAATGGATAGTATCTGGGTTATATTCGATTATGATGTGATGCTGTATATATAGTTATACTCACTAGGTGACGGTATTTCCGTTTTACATACGAGCGTCCGAATCGAACAGAAGGTTGAATGGATAGATTGAACAATCATCGTATCTGGGTTGTATTCGATTATGTTTATATAGTTATACTTACCAGGTAACTGTTCTTCCGTTATACATACGAGCGACTGAATTGAACAGAAGGTTGAATGGATAGATTGAACAATCATCGTATCTGGGTTGTATTCGATTATGTTTATATAGTTTTACTTACCAGGTAACTGTTCTTCCGTTATACATACGAGCGACTGAATTGAACAGAAGGTTGAAAAGTTAGACTAAACTATAATCGTATCTAGGTTGTATTCGATTATATCGTGTTGATGTTTATGTAGTAATACTCACCAGGTAACCGTTCTTCCGTTTTAGATACGAGCGTCCGAATCGAACAGAAGGTTGAATGGATAGATTGAACAATCATCGTATCTGGGTTGTATTCGATGATGTTTATTTAGTTATACTTACCAGGTAACTGTTCTTCCGTTATACATACGAGCGACTCAATTGAACAGAAGGTTGAATAGTTAGACGACACGATAATTGTATCTGTTGTATTCGATGATATCGTGATGATGTTTATATAGCAATACTCGCCAGGTAACTAATCTTCCGTTTTACATACGAGCGTCCGAATCGAACAGAAGGTTGAATGGATAGATTGAACAATCATCGTATCTGGGTTGTATTCGATTTTGTTTATATAGTTATACTTACCAGGTAACTGTTCTTCCGTTTTACATAAGAGCGTCCGAATCGAACAGAAGGTTGAATGTATAGATTGAACAATCATCGTATCTGGGTTGTATTCGATTATGTTTATATAGTTATACTTACCAGGTAACTGTTCTTCCGTTATACATACGAGCGACTTAATTGAACAGAAGGTTGAATAGTTAGACGACACGATAATTGTATCTGTTGTATTCGATGATATCGTGATGATGTTTATATAGCAATACTCACCAGGTAACTGTTCTTCCGTTTTACATACGAGCGTCCGAATCGAACAGAAGGTTGAATGGATAGATTGAACAATCATCGTATCTGGGTTGTATTCGATTATGTTTATATAGTTATACTTACCAGGTGACTGTTCTTCCGTTATACATACGAGCGACTTAATTGAACAGAAGGTTGAATAGTTAGACGACACGATAAGTGTATCTGTTGTATTCGATAATATCGTGATGATGTTTATATAGCAATACTCACCAGGTAACTGTTCTTCCGTTTTACATAAGAGCATCCGAATCGAACAGAAGGTTGAATGGATAGATTGAACAATCATCGTATCTGGGTTGTATTTGATTATGATTATATAGTTATACTTACCAAGTAACTGTTCTTCCGTTTTACATGAGAGCGTCCTAATCGAACAGAAGGTTGAATGGATAGATTGAACAATCTTCGTATCTGGGTTGTATTCGAACAGAAGGTTAAATCGAACAAAAGGTTAAATGGTTAGACGAAACGATAATTGAAACTGAGTTGTATTCGATTATATCGTGGTGATGTTTATATAGAAATACTCACCAGGTAACTGTTCTTTCGTTTTCACATACAAGCGACCGAATCGAGCAGAAGGTCAAATGGATAGATTGAACAATCATCGTATCTGGGTTGTATTCGATTATGTTTATATAGTTATACTCACCAGGTAACTGTTCTTCCGTTACACATACTAGCGACTGAATCGAACAGAAGGTTAAATGGTTAGACGAAACGATAATTGTATCTGAGTTGTATTCGATGATATCGTGATGATGTTTATATAGCAATACTCAACAGGTAACTGTTCTTCCGTTTTACATACAAGCGACCGAATCGAGCAGAAGGTTGAATTCAGTATAGATTGAACAATCATCGTATCTGGGTTGTATTCGATTATGTTTATATAGTTATACTCACCAGGTAACTGTTCTTCCGTTATACATACGAGCGACTGAATTGAACAGAAGGTTGAATGGATAGTATATGGGTTGTATTCGATTATGATGTTATGCTGTGTATATAGTTATACACACTAGGTGACGGTATTCTTGTTTCACATACGAGCGACCGAAACGAACAGAAAGTTGGATGGATAGTCTGAACAATCAATGTATCAGGGTGGTATCCGATTATATCGCAATACTGTATATATAGTGATACATACCAGGTGACGGTACTTCCGTTACACATACTAGCGACTGAATCGAACAGAAGGTTGAATGGTTAGACGAAACGATAATTGTAACTGAGTTGTATTCTATTATATCGTGGTGATGTTTGTATAGAAATACTCACCAGGTTACTGTTCTTTCGTTTTCACATACAAGCGACCGAATCGAGCAGAAGGTCAAATGGATAGATTGAACAATCATCGTATCTGGGTTGTATTCGATTATGTTTATATAGTTATACTCACCAGGTAACTGTTCTTCCGTTACACATACTAGCGACTGAATCGAACAGAAGGTTAAATGGTTAGACGAAACGATAATTGAAACTGAGTTGTATTCTATTATATCGTGGTGATGTTTATATAGAAATACTCACCAGGTTACTGTTCTTCCGTTATACATACGAGCAACCGAATCGAACAGAAGGTTGAATGGATAGTATATGGGTTGTATTCGATTATGATGTTATGCTGTGTATATAGTTATACACACTAGGTGACGGTATTCCCGTTTCACATACGAGCGACCGAAACGAACAGAAAGTTGAATGGATAGTCTGAACAATCAATGTATCTGGGTGGTATCCGATTATATCGCAATACTGAATATATAGTGATACTTACCAGGTGACGGTACTTCCGTTACTCATACTAGCGACTGAATCGAACAGAAGGTTAAATGGTTAGACAAAACGATAATTGTATCTGAGTTGTATTCGATGATATCGTGATGATGTTTATATAGCAATACTCACCAGGTAACTGTTCTTCCGTTTTACATACAAGCGACCGAATCGAGCAGGAGGTTGAATAGATAGATTGAACAATCATCGTATCTGGGTTGTATTCGATAATGTTTATATAGTTATACTCACTAGGTAACTGTTCTTCCGTTACACATACTAGCGACTGAATCGAACAGAAGGTTAAATGGTTAGACGAAACGATAATTGTATCTGAGTTGTATTCGATGATATCGTGATGATGTTTATATAGCAATACTCACCAGGTAACTGTTCTTCCGTTTTACATACAAGCGACCGAATCGAGCAGAAGGTTGAATTCAGTATAGATTGAACAATCATCGTATCTGGGTTGTATTCGATTATGTTTATATAGTTATACTCACCAGGTAACTGTTCTACCGTTACACATACTAGCGACTGAATCGAACAGAAGGTTAAATGGTAGGACGAAACGATAATTGTATCTGAGTTGTATTCGATGATATCGTGATGATGTTTATATAGCAATACTCACCAGGTAACTGTTCTTCCGTTTTACATACAAGCGACCGAATCGAGCAGAAGGTTGAATTCAGTATAGATTGAACAATCATCGTATCTGGGTTGTATTCGATTATGTTTATATAGTTATACTCACCAGGTAACTGTTCTTCCGTTATACATACGAGCGACTGAATTGAACAAAAGGTTGAATGGATAGTATATAGGTTGTATCCGATTATGATGTTATGCTGTGTATATAGTTATACACACTAGGTGACGGTATTCCCGTTTCACATACGAGCGACCGAAACGAACAGAAAGTTGAATGGATAGTCTGAACAATCAATGTATCAGGGTGGTATCCGATTATATCGCAATACTGTATATATAGTGATACATACCAGGTGACGGTACTTCCGTTACACATACTAGCGACTGAATCGAACAGAAGGTTAAATGGTTAGACGAAACGATAATTGTAACTGAGTTGTATTCTATTATATCGTGGTGATGTTTATATAGAAATACTCACCAGGTTACTGTTCTTCCGTTATACATACGAGCAACCGAATCGAACAGAAGGTTGAATGGATAGTATATGGGTTGTATTTGATTATGATGTTATGCTGTGTATATAGTTATACACACTAGGTGACGATATTCCCGTTTTACATACGAGCGACCGAAACGAACAGAAAGTTGAATGGATAGTCTGAACAATCAATGTACCAGGGTGGTATCCGATTATATCGCAATACTGTATATATAGTGATACTAACCAGGTGACGGTACTTCCGTTACACATACTAGCGACTGAATCGAACAGAAGGTTAAATGGTTAGACAAAACGATAATTGTAACTGAGTTGTATTCTATTATATCGTGGTGATGTTTATATAGAAATACTCACCAGGTTACTGTTCTTTCGTTTTCACATACAAGCGACCGAATCGAGCAGAAGGTCAAATGGATAGATTGAACAATCATCGTATCTGGGTTGTATTCGATTATGTTTATATAGTTATACTCACCAGGTAACTGTTCTTCCGTTACACATACTAGCGACTGAATCGAACAGAAGGTTAAATGGTTAGACGAAACGCTAATTGAAACTGAGTTGTATTCTATTATATCGTGGTGATGTTAATATAGAAATACTCACCAGGTTACTGTTCTTCCGTTATACATACGAGCAACCGAATCGAACAGAAGGTTGAATGGATAGTATTTGGGTTGAATTCGATTATGATGTTATGCTGTGTATATAGTTATACACACTAGGTGACGGTATTCCCGTTTCACATACGAGCGACCGAAACGAACAGAAAGTTGAATGGATATTCTGAACAATCAATGTATCTGGGTGGTATCCAATTATATCGCAATACTGTATATATAGGGATACTAACCAGGTAACTGTTCTTCCGTTACACATACTAGCGACTGAATCGAACAGAAGGTTAAATGGTTAGACGAAACGATAATTGTATCTGAGTTGTATTCGATGATATCGTGATGATGTTTATATAGCAATACTCACCAGGTAACTGTTTTTCCGTTTTACATACAAGCGACCGAATCGAGCAGAAGGTTGAATTCAGTATAGATTGAACAATCATCGTATCTGGGTTGTATTCTATTATGTTTATATAGTTATACTCACCAGGTAACTGTTCTTTCGTTATACATACGAGCGACTGAATTGAACAGAAGGTTGAATGGATAGTATATGGGTTGTATTCGATTATGATGTTATGCTGTGTATATAGTTATACACACTAGGTGAAGGTATTCTTGTTTTACATACAAGCGACCGAAACGAACAGAAAGTTGAATGGATAGTCTGAACAATCAATGTACCAGGGTGGTATCCGATTATATCGCAATACTGTAAATATAGTGATACATACCAGGTGACGGTACTTCCGTTACACATACTAGCGACTGAATCGAACAGAAGGTTAAATGGTTAGACGAAACGATAATTGCAACTGAGTTGTATTCTATTATATCGTGGTGATGTTTATATAGAAATACTCACCAGGTAACTGTTCTTTCGTTTTCACATACAAGCGACTGAATCGAGCAGAAGGTCAAATGGATAGATTGAACAATCATCGTATCTGGGTTGTATTCGATTATGTTTATATAGTTATACTCACCAGGTAACTGTTCTTCCGTTATACATACGAGCGACTGAATTGAACAGGAGGTTGAATGGATAGTATATGGGTTGTATTCGATTATGATGTTATGCTGTGTATATAGTTATACACACTAGGTGACGGTATTCTTGTTTTACATACGAGCGACCGAAACGAACAGAAAGTTGAATGGATAGTCTGAACAATCAATGTATCAGGGTGGTATCCGATTATATCGCAATACTGTATATATAGTGATACATACCAGGTGACGGTACTTCCGTTACACATACTAGCGACTGAATCGAACAGAAGGTTAAATGGTTAGACGAAACGATAATTGTAACTGAGTTGTATTCTATTATATCGTGGTGATGTTTATATAGAAATACTCACCAGGTTACTGTTCTTCCGTTATACATACGAGCAACCGAATCGAACAGAAGGTTGAATGGATAGTATATGGGTTGTATTCGATTATGATGTTATGCTGTATATATAGTTATACACACTAGGTGACAGTATTCCCGTTTTACATACGAGCGACCGATACGAACAGAAAGTTGAATGGATAGTCTGAACAATCAATGTATCTGGGTGGTATCCGATTATATCGCAATACTGTATATATAGTGATACTTACCAGGTGACGGTACTTCCGTTACACATACTAGCGACTGAATCGAACAGAAGGTTAAATGGTTAGACAAAACGATAATCGTATCTGAGATGTATTCGATTATATCGTGGCGATGTTTTTATAGAAATACTCACCAGGTAACTGTTCTTTCGTTTTCACATACAAGCGACCGAATCGAGGAGAAGGTCAAATGGATAGATTGAACAATCATCGTATCTGGGTTGTATTCGATTATGTTTATATAGTTATACTCACCAGGTACCTCTTCTTCCGTTACACATACTAGCGACCGAATCGAACAGAAGGTTAAATGGTTAGACGAAACGATAATTGAAACTGAGTTGTATTCTATTATATCGTGGTGATGTTCATATAGAAATACTCACCAGGTTACTGTTCTTCCGTTATACATACGAGCAACCGAATCGAATAGAAGGTTGAATGGATAGTATATGGGTTGTATTCGATTATGATGTTATGCTGTGTATATAGTTATACACACTAGGTGACGGTATTCCCGTTTCACATACGAGCGACCGAAACGAACAGAAAGTTGAATGGATAGTCTGAACAATCAATGTATCTGGGTGGTATCCGATTATATCGCAATACTGTATATATAGTGATACTTACCAAGTGACGGTACTTCCGTTACACATACTAGCGACTGAACCGAACAGAAGGTTAAATGGTTAGAAAAAATGATAATTGTATCTGAGTTGTATTCGATGATATCGTGATGATGTTTATATAGCAATACTCACCAGGTAACTGTTCTTCCGTTTTACATACAAGCGACCGAATCGAGCAGGAGGTTGAATAGATAGATTGAACAATCATCGTATCTGGGTTTTATTCGATAATGTTTATATAGTTATACTCACCAGGTAACTGTTCTTCCGTTACACATACTAGCGACTGAATCGAACAGAAGGTTAAATGGTTAGACGAAACGATAATTGTATCTGAGTTGTATTCTATTATATCGTGGTGATGATTATATAGTTATACTCACCAGGTAACTGTTCTTCCGTTACACATACTAGCGACTGAATCGAACAGAAGGTTAAATGGTTAGACGAAACGATAATTGTAACTGGGTTGTATTCTATTATATCGTGGTGATGTTTATATAGAAATACTCACCAGGTTACTGTTCTTCCGTTATACATACGAGCAACCGAATCGAACAGAAGGTTGAATGGATAGTATCTGGGTTGTATTCGATTATGATGTTATGCTGTGTATATAGTTATACACACTAGGTGACGGTATTCTTGTTTTACATACGAGCGATCGAAACGAACAGAAAGAGAAATGGATAGTCTGAACAATCAATGTATCAGGGTGGTATATTATTTCGCAATACTGTATATATAGTGATACATACCAGGTGACGGTACTTCCGTTACACATACTAGCGACTGAATCGAACAGAAGGTTAAATGGTTAGACGAAACGATAATTGTAACTGAGTTGTATTCTATTATATCGTGGTGATGTTTATATAGAAATACTCACCAGGTTACTGTTCTTCCGTTATACATACGAGCAACCGAATCGAACAGAAGGTTGAATGGATAGTATATGGGTTGTATTCGATTATGATGTTATGCTGTGTATATAGTTATACACACTAGGTGACGGTATTCCCGTTTCACATACGAGCGACCGAAACGAACAGAAAGTTGAATGGATAGTCTGAACAATCAATGTATCTGGGTGGTATCCGATTATATCGCAATACTGTATATATAGTGATACTAACCAGGTGACGGTACTTCCGTTACACATACTAGCTACTGGATCGAACAGAAGGTTAAATGGTTAGACGAAAAGATAATTGTATCTGAGTTGTATTCGATGATATCGTGATGATGTTTATATGGCAATACTCACCAGGTAACTGTTCTTCCGTTTTACATACAAGCGACCGAATCGAGCAGAAGGTTGAATTCAGTATAGATTGAACAATCATCGTATCTGGGTTGTATTCGATTATGTTTATATAGTTATACTCACCAGGTAACTGTTCTTCCGTTATACATACGAGCGACTGAATTGAACAGAAGGTTGAATGGATAGTATATGGGTTGTATTCGATTATGATGTTATGCTGTGTATATAGTTATACACACTAGGTGACGGTATTCTTGTTTTACATACGAGCGACCGAAACGAACAGAAAGTTGAATGGATAGTCTGAACAATCAATGTATCAGGGTGGTATCCGATTATATCGCAATACTGTATATATAGAAATACATACCAGGTGACGGTACTTCCGTTACACATACTAGCGACTGAATCGAATAGAAGGTCAAATGAATAGATTGAACAATCATCGTATCTGGGTTGTATTCGATTATGTTTATATAGTTATACTCACCAGGTAACTGTTCTTCCGTTACACATACGAGCGACTGAATTGAACAGAAGGTTAAATGGTTAGACGGAACGATAATTGAAACTGAGTTGTATTCGATTATATCGTGGTGATGTTTATAAAGAAATACTCACCAGGTAACTGTTCTTTCGTTTTCACATACAAGCGACCGAATCGAGCAGAAGGTCAAATGGATAGATTGAACAATCATCGTATCTGGGTTGTATTCGATTATGTTTATATAGTTATACTCACCAGGTAACTGTTCTTCCGTTACACATACTAGCGACTGAATCGAACAGAAGGTTGAATGATTAGACGAAACGATAATTGAAACTGAGTTGTATTCTATTATATCGTGGTGATGTTTATATAGAAATACTCACCAGGTTACCATTCTTCCGTTATACATACGAGCAACCGAATCGAACAGAAGGTTGAATGGAATGTATATGGGTTGTATTCGATTATGATATTATGCTGTGTATATAGTTTTATACTCTAGGTGACGGTATTCCCGTTTCACATACGAGCGACCGAAACGAACAGAAAGTTGAATGGATAGTCTGAACAATCAATGTATCTGGGTGGTATCCGATTATATCGCAATACTGTATATATAGTGATACATACCAGGTGACGGTACTTCCGTTACACATACTAGCGACTGAATCGAACAGAAGGTTAAATGGTTAGACGAAACGATAATTGTAACTGAGTTGTATTCTATTATATCGTGGTGATGTTTATATAGTTATACTCACCAGGTGACTGTTCTTCCGTTACAGTCATACTAGCGACTGAATCGAACAGAAGGTCAAATGGTTAGTCGAAACGATAATTGTAACTGAGTTGTATTCTATTATATCGTGGTGATGTTTATATAAAAATACTCACCAGGTTACTGTTCTTCCGTTATACATACGAGCAACCGAATCGAACAGAAGGTTGAATGGATAGTATCTGGGTTGTATTCGATTATGATGTTATGCTGTGTATATAGTTATACACACTAGGTGACGGTATTCTTGTTTCACATACGAGCGATCGAAACGAACAGAAATAGAAATGGATAGTCTGAACAATCAATGTATCTGGGTGGTATCCGATTATATCGCAATACTGTATATATAGTGATACTAACCAGGTGACGGTACTTTCGTTACACATACTAGCGACTAAATCGAACAGAAGGTTAAATGGTTAGACGAAAAGATAATTGTATCTGAGTTGTATTCGATGATATCGTGATGATGTTTATATAGCAATACTCACCAGGTAACTGTTCTTCCGTTTTACATACAAGCGACCGAATCGAGCAGAAGGTTGAATTCAGTATAGATTGAACAATCATCGTATCTGGGTTGTATTCGATTATGTTTATATAGTTATACTCACCAGGTAACTGTTCTTCCGTTATACATACGAGCGACTGAATTGAACAGAAGGTTGAATGGATAGTATATGGGTTGTATTCGATTATGATGTTATGCTGTGTATATAGTTATACACACTAGGTGACGGTATTCTTGTTTTACATACGAGCGACCGAAACGAACAGAAAGTTGAATGGATAGTCTGAACAATCAATGTATCTGGGTGGTATCCGATTATATCGCAATACTGTATATATAGTGATACTAACCAGGTGACGGTACTTCCGTTACACATACTAGCGACTGAATCGAACAGAAGGTTAAATGGTTAGACGAAACGATAATTGTAACTGAGTTGTATTCTATTATATCGTGGTGATGTTTATATAGAAATACTCACCAGGTTACTGTTCTTTCGTTTTCACATACAAGCGACCGAATCGAGCAGAAGGTCAAATGGATAGATTGAACAATCATCGTATCTGGGTTGTATTCGATTATGTTTATATAGTTATACTCACCAGGTAACTGTTCTTCCATTACACATACTAGCGACTGAATCGAACAGAAGGTTAAATGGTTAGACGAAACGATAATTGAAACTGAGTTGTATTCTATTATATCGTGGTGATGTTTATATAGAAATACTCACCAGGTTACTGTTCTTCCGTTATACATACGAGCAACCGAATCGAACAGAAGGTTGAATGGATAGTATATGGGTTGTATTCGATTATGATGTTATGCTGTGTATATAGTTATACACACTAGGTGACGGTATTCCCGTTTCACATACGAGCGACCGAAACGAACAGAAAGTTGAATGGATAGTCTGAACAATCAATGTATCTGGGTGGTATCCGATTATATCGCAATACTGTATATATAGTGATACTTACCAGGTGACGGGACTTCCGTTACACATACTAGCGACTGAATCGAACAGAAGGTTAAATGGTTAGACAAAACGATAATTGTATCTGAGTAGTATTCGATGATATCGTGATGATGTTTATATGGCAATACTCACCAGGTAACTGTTCTTCCGTTACACATACGAGCGACTGAATTGAACAGAAGGTTGAATGGATAGTATATGGGTTGTATTCGATTATGATGTTATGCTGTGTATATAGTTATACACACTAGGTGACGGTATTCTTGTTTTACATACGAGCGACCGAAACGAACAGAAAGTTGAATGGATAGTCTGAACAATCAATGTATCAGGGTGGTATCCGATTATATCGCAATACTGTATATATAGTGATACATACCAGGTGACGGTACTTCCGTTACTCATACTAGCGACTGAATCGAACAGAAGGTTGAATGGTTAGACGAAACGATAATTATAACTGAGTTGTATTCTATTATATCGTGGTGATGTTTATATAGAAATACTCACCAGGTTACTGTTCTTCCGTTATACATAAGAGCAACCGAATCGAACAGAAGGTTGAATGGATAGTATATGGGTTGTATTCGATTATGATGTTATGCTGTGTATATAGTTATACACACTAGGTGACGGTATTCCCGTTTTACATACGAGCGACCGAAACGAACAGAAAGTTGGATGGATAGTCTGAACAATCAATGTATCTGGGTGGTATCCGATTATATCGCAATACTGTATATATAGTGATACTAACCAGGTGACGGTACTTCCGTTACACATACTAGCGACTGAATCGAACAGAAGGTTAAATGGTTAGACGAAACGATAATTGTAACTGAGTTGTATTCTATTATATCGTGGTGATGTTTATATAGAAATACTCACCAGGTTACTGTTCTTTCGTTTTCACATACAAGCGACCGAATCGAGCAGAAGGTCAAATGGATAGATTGAACAATCATCGTATCTGGGTTGTATTCGATTATGTTTATATAGTTATACTCACCAGGTAACTGTTCTTCCGTTACACATACTAGCGACTGAATCGAACAGAAGGTTAAATGGTTAGACGAAACGATAATTGAAACTGAGTTGTATTCTATTATATCGTGGTGATGTTTATATAGAAATACTCACCAGGTTACTGTTCTTCCTTTATACATACGAGCAACCGAATCGAACAGGAGGTTGAATGGATAGTATATGGGTTGTATTCGATTATGATGTTATGCTGTGTATATAGTTATACACACTAGGTGACGGTATTCCCGTTTCACATACGAGCGACCGAAACAAACAGAAAGTTGAATGGATAGTCTGAACAATCAATGTATCAGGGTGGTATCCGATTATATCGCAATACTGTATATATAGTGATACTTACCAGGTGACGGTACTTCCGTTACACATACTAGCGACTGAATCGAACAGAAGGTTAAATGGTTAGACAAAACGATAATTGTATCTGAGTTGTATTCGATGATATCGTGATGATGTTTATATAGCAATACTCACCAGGTAACTGTTCTTCCGTTTTACATACAAGCGACCGAATCGAGCAGGAGGTTGAATTGATAGATTGAACAATCATCGTATCTGGGTTGTATTCGATAATGTTTATATAGTTATACTCACCAGGTAACTGTTCTTCCGTTACACATACTAGCGACTGAATCGAACAGAAGGTTAAATGGTTAGACGAAACGATAATTGAAACTGAGTTGTATTCGATTATATCGTGGTGATGTTTATATAGAAATACTCTCCAGGTAACTGTTCTTTCGTTTTCACATACAAGCGACCGAATCGAGCAGAAGGTCAAATGGATAGATTGAACAATCATCGTATCTGGGTTGTATTCGATTATGTTTATATAGTTATACTCACCAGGTAACTGTTCTTCCGTTACACATATGAGCGACTGAATTGAACAGAAGGTTGAATGGATAGTATATGGGTTGTATTCGATTATGATGTTATGCTGTGTATATAGTTATACACACTAGGTGACGGTATTCTTGTATTACATACGAGCGACCGAAATGAACAGAAAGTTGAATGGATAGTGTGAACAATCAATGTATCTGGGTGGTATCCGATTATATCGCAATACTGTATATATAGTGAGACATACCAGGTGACGGTACTTCCGTTACACATACTAGCGACTGAATCGAACAGAAGGTTAAATGGTTAGACAAAACGATAATTGTATCTGAGTTGTATTCGATGATATCGTGATGATGTTTATATAGCAATACTCACCAGGTAACTGTTCTTCCGTTTTACATACAAGCGACCGAATCGAGCAGGAGGTTGAATAGATAGATTGAACAATCATCGTATCTGGGTTGTATTCGATAATGTTTATATAGTTATACTCACCAGGTAACTGTTCTTCCGTTACACATACTAGCGAATGAATCGAACAGAAGGTTAAATGGTTAGACGAAACGATAATTGTATCTGAGTTGTATTCGATTATATCGTGGTGATGTTTATATAGAAATACTCACCAGGTAACTGTTCTTTCGTTTTCACATACAAGCGACCGAATCGAGCAGAAGGTCAAATGGATAGATTGAACAATCATCGTATCTGGGTTGTATTCGATTATGTTTATATAGTTATACTCACCAGGTAACTGTTCTTCCGTTACACATACTAGCGACTGAATCGAACAGAAGGTTAAATGGTTAGACGAAACGATAATTGAAACTGAGTTGTATTCTATTATATCGTGGTGATGTTTATATAGAAATACTCACCAGGTTACTGTTCTTCCGTTATACATACGAGCAACCGAATCGAACAGAAGGTTGAATGGATAGTATATGGGTTGTATTCGATTATGATGTTATGCTGTGTATATAGTTATACACACTAGGTGACGGTATTCCCGTTTCACATACGAGCGACCGAAACGAACAGAAAGTTGAATGGATGGTCTGAACAATCAATGTATCTGGGTGGTATCCGATTATATCGCAATACTGTATATATAGTGATACTTACCAATTGACGGTACTTCCGTTACACATACTAGCGACTGAATCGAACAGAAGGTTGAATGGTTTGACAAAACGATAATTGTATCTGAGTTGTATTCGATGATATCGTGATGATGTTTATATAGCAATACTCACCAGGTAACTGTTCTTCCGTTTTACATACAAGCGACCGAATCGAGCAGGAGGTTGAATAGATAGATTGGACAATCATCGTATCTGGGTTGTATTCGATAATGTTTATATAGTTATACTCACCAGGTAACTGTTCTTCCGTTACACATACTAGCGACTGTATCGAACAGAAGGTTAAATGGTTAGACGAAACGATAATTGTATCTGAGTTGTATTCGATTATATCGTGGTGATGTTTATATAGAAATACTCACCAGGTAACTGTTCTTCCGTTATACATACGAGCAACCGAATCGAACAGAAGGTTGAATGGATAGTATATGGGTTGTATTCGATAATGATGTTATGCTGTGTATATAGTTATACACACTAGGTGACGGTATTCCCGTTTTACATACGAGCGACCGAAACGAACAGAAAGTTGAATGGATAGTCTGAACAATCAATGTATCTGGGTGGTATCCGATTATATCGCAATACTGTATATATAGTGATACTAACCAGGTGACGGTACTTCCGTTACACATACTAGCGACTGAATCGAACAGAAGGTTAAATGGTTAGACGAAACGATAATTGTAACTGAGTTGTATTCTATTATATCGTGGTGATGTTTATATAGAAATACTCACCAGGTTACTGTTCTTTCGTTTTCACATACGAGCGACCGAATCGAGCAGAAGGTCAAATGGATAGATTGAACAATCATCGTATCTGGGTTGTATTCGATTATGTTTATATAGTTATACTCACCAGGTAACTGTTCTTCCGTTACACATACTAGCGACTGAATCGAACAGAAGGTTAAATGGTTAGACGAAACGATAATTGAAACTGAGTTGTATTCTATTATATCGTGGTTATGTTTATATAGAAATACTCACCAGGTTACTGTTCTTCCGTTATACATACGAGCAACCGAATCGAACAGAAGGTTGAATGGATAGTATATGGGTTGTATTCGATTATGATGTTATGCTGTGTATATAGTTATACACACTAGGTGACGGTATTCCCGTTTCACATACGAGCGACTGAAACGAACAGAAAGTTGAATGGATAGTCTGAACAATCAATGTATCTGGGTGGTATCCGATTATATCGCAATACTGTATATATAGTTATACTTACCAGGTGACGGTACTTCCGTTACACATACTAGCAACTGAATCGAACAGAAGGTTAAATGGTTAGACAAAACGATAATTGTATCTTAGTCGTATTCGATGATATCGTGATGATGTTTATATAGCAATACTCACCAGGTAACTGTTCTTCCGTTTTACATATAAGCGACCGAATCGAGCAGGAGGTTGAATAGATAGATTGAACAATCATCGTATCTGGGTTGTATTCGATAATGTTCATATAGTTATACTCACCAGAAAACTTTTCTTCCGTTACACATACTAGCGACTGAATCGAACAGAAGGTTAAATGGTTAGACGAAACGATAATTGTATCTGAGTTGTATTCGATTATATCGTGGTGATGTTTATATAGAAATACTCACCAGGTTACTGTTCTTTCGTTTTCACATACAAGCGACCGAATCGAGCAGAAGGTCAAATGGATAGATTGAACAATCATCGTATCTGGGTTGTATTCGATTATGTTTATATAGTTATACTCACCAGGTAACTGTTCTTCCGTTACACATACTAGCGACTGAATCGAACAGAAGGTTAAATGGTTAGACGAAACGATAATTGAAACTGAGTTGTATTCGATTATATCGTGGTGATGTTTATATAGAAATACTCACCAGGTAACTGTTCTTTCGTTTTCACATACAAGCGACCGAATCGAGCAGAAGGTCAAATGGATAGATTGAACAATCATCGTATCTGGGTTGTATTCGATTATGTTTATATAGTTATACTCACCAGGTAACTGTTCTTCCGTTACACATACGAGCGACTGAATTGAACAGAAGGTTGAATGGATAGTATATGGGTTGTATTCGATTATGATGTTATGCTGTGTATATAGTTATACACACTAGGTGACGGTATTCTTGTTTTACATACGAGCGACCGAAACGAACACAAAGTTGAATGGATAGTCTGAACAATCAATGTATCAGGGTGGTATCCGATTATATCGCAATACTGTATATATAGTGATACATACCAGGTGACGGTACTTCCGTTACACAAACTAGCGACTGAATCGAACAGAAGGTTAAATGGTTAGACGAAACGATAATTGTAACTGAGTTGTATTCTATTATATCGTGGTGATGTTTATATAGAAATACTCACCAGGTTACTGTTCTTCCGTTATACATACGAGCAACCGAATCGAACAGAAGGTTGAATGGATAGTATATGGGTTGTATTCGATTATGATGTTATGCTGTGTATATAGTTATACACACTAGGTGACGGTATTCCCGTTTTACATACGAGCGACCGAAACGAACAGAAAGTTGAATGGATAGTCTGAACAATCAATGTATCTGGGTGGTATCCGATTATATCGCAATACTGTATATATAGTGATACTAACCAGGTGACGGTACTTCCGTTACACATACTAGCGACTGAATCGAACAGAAGGTTAAATGGTTTGACGAAACAATAATTGTAACTGAGTTGTATTCTATTATATCGTGGTGATGTTTATATAGAAATACTCACCAGGTTACTGTTCTTTCGTTTTCACATACAAGCGACCGAATCGAGCAGAAGGTCAAATGGATAGATTGAAAAATCATCGTATCTGGGTTGTATTCGATTATGTTTATATAGTTATACTCACCAGGTGACTGTTCTTCCGTTACACATACTAGCGACTGAATCGAACAGAAGGTTAAATGGTTAGACGAAACGATAATTGAAACTGAGTTGTATTCTATTATATCTTGGTGATGTTTATATAGAAATACTCACCAGGTTACTGTTCTTCCGTTATACATACGAGCAACCGAATCGAACAGAAGGTTGAATGGATAGTATATGGGTTGTATTCGATTATGATGTTATGCTGTGTATATAGTTATACATACTAGGTGACGGTATTCCCGTTTCACATACGAGCGACCGAAACGAACAGAAAGTTGAATGGATAGTCTGAACAATCAATGTATCTGGGTGGTATCCGATTATATCGCAATACTGTATATATAGTGATACTTACCAGGTGACGGTACTTCCGTTACACATACTAGCGACTGAATCGAACAGAAGGTTAAATGGTTAGACAAAACGATAATTGTATCTGAGTTGTATTCGATGATATCGTGATGATGTTTATATAGCAATACTCACCAGGTAACTGTTCTTCCGTTTTACATACAAGCGACCGAATCGAGCAGGAGGTTGAATAGATAGATTGAACAATCATCGTATCTGGGTTGTATTCGATAATGTTTATATAGTTATACTCACCAGGTAACTGTTCTTCCGTTACACATACTAGCGACTGAATCGAACAGAAGGTTAAATGGTTAGACGAAACGATAATTGTATCTGAGTTGTATTCGATTATATCGTGGTGATGTTTATATAGAAATACTCACCAGGTAACTGTTCTTTCGTTTTCACATACAAGCGACCGAATCGAGCAGAAGGTCTAATGGATAGATTGAACAATCATCGTATCTGGGTTGTATTCGATTATGTTTATATAGTTATACTCACCAGGTAACTGTTCTTCCGTTACACATACTAGCGACTGAATCGAAGAGAATGTTAAATGGTTAGACGAAACGATAATTGAAACTGAGTTGTATTCGATTATATCGTGGTGATGTTTATATAGAAATACTCACCAGGTAACTGTTCTTTCGTTTTCACATACAAGCGACCGAATCGAGCAGAAGGTCAAATGGATAGATTGAACAAACCTCGTATCTGGGTTGTATTCGTTTATGTTTATATAGTTATACTCACCAGGTAACTGTTCTTCCGTTACACATACGAGCGACTGAATTGAACAGAAGGTTGAATGGATAGTATATGGGTTGTATTCGATTATGATGTTATGCTGTGTATATAGTTATACACACTAGGTGACGGTATTCTTGTTTTACATACGAGCGACCAAAACGAACAGAAAGTTGAATGGATAGTCTGAACAATCAATGTATCAGGGTGGTATCCGATTATATCGCAATACTGTATATATAGTGATACATACCAGGTGACGGTACTTCCGTTACACATACTAGCGACTGAATCGAACAGAAGGTTAAATGGTTAGACGAAACGATAATTGTAACTGAGTTGTATTCTATTATATCGTGGTGATGTTTATATAGAAATACTCACCAGGTTACTGTTCTTCCGTTATACATACGAGCAACCGAATCGAACAGAAGGTTGAATGGATAGTATATGGGTTGTATTCGATTATGATGTTATGCTGTGTATATAGTTATACACACTAGGTGACGGTATTCCCGTTTTACATACGAGCGACCGAAACGAACAGAAAGTTGAATGGATAGTCTGAACAATCAATGTATCTGGGTGGTATCCGATTATATCGCAATACTGTATATATAGTGATACTAACCAGGTGACGGTACTTCCGTTACACATACTAGCGACTGAATCGAACAGAAGGTTAAATGGTTAGACGAAACGATAATTGTGACTGAGTTGTATTCTATTATATCGTGGTGATGTTTATATAGAAATACTCACCAGGTTACTGTTCTTTCGTTTTCACATACAAGCGACCGAATCGAGCAGAAGGTCAAATGGATAGATTGAACAATCATCGTATCTGGGTTGTATTCGATTATGTTTATATAGTTATACTCACCAGGTAACTGTTCTTCCGTTACACATACTAGCGACTGAATCGAACAGAAGGTTAAATGGTTAGACGAAACGATGATTGAAACTGAGTTGTATTCGATTATATCGTGGTGATGTTTATATAGAAATACTCACCAGGTAACTGTTCTTTCGTTTTCACATACAAGCGACCGAATCGAGCAGAAGGTCAAATGGATAGATTGAACAATCATCGTATCTAGGTTGTATTCGATTATGTTTATATAGTTATACTCACCAGGTAACTGTTCTTCCGTTACACATACGAGCGACTGAATTGAACAGAAGGTTGAATGGATAGTATATGGGTTGTATTCGATTATGATGTTATGCTGTGTATATAGTTATACACACTAGGTGACGGTATTCTTGTTTTACATACGAGCGACCGAAACGAACACAAAGTTGAATGGATAGTCTGAACAATCAATGTATCAGGGTGGTATCCGATTATATCGCAATACTGTATATATAGTGATACATACCAGGTGACGGTACTTCCGTTACACAAACTAGCGACTGAATCGAACAGAAGGTTAAATGGTTAGACGAAACGATAATTGTAACTGAGTTGTATTCTATTATATCGTGGTGATGTTTATATAGAAATACTCACCAGGTTACTGTTCTTCCGTTATACATACGAGCAACCGAATCGAACAGAAGGTTGAATGGATAGTATATGGGTTGTATTCGATTATGATGTTATGCTGTGTATATAGTTATACACACTAGGTGACGGTATTCCCGTTTTACATACGAGCGACCGAAACGAACAGAAAGTTGAATGGATAGTCTGAACAATCAATGTATCTGGGTGGTATCCGATTATATCGCAATACTGTATATATAGTGATACTTACCAGGTGACGGTACTTCCGTTACACATACTAGCGACTGAATCGAACAGAAGGTTGAATGGTTAGACAAAACGATAATTGTATCTGAGTTGTATTCGATGATATCGTGATGATGTTTATATAGCAATACTCACCAGGTAACTGTTCTTCCGTTTTACATACAAGCGACCGAATCGAGCAGGAGGTTGAATAGATAGATTGAACAATCATCGTATCTGGGTTGTATTCGATAATGTTTATATAGTTATACTCACCAGGTAACTGTTCTTCCGTTACACATACTAGCGACTGAATCGAACAGAAGGTTAAATGGTTAGACGAAACGATAATTGTATCTGAGTTGTATTCGATTATATCGTGGTGATGTTTATATAGAAATACTCACCAGGTAACTGTTCTTTCGTTTTCACATACAAGCGACCGAATCGAGCAGAAGGTCTAATGGATAGATTGAACAATCATCGTATCTGGGTTGTATTCGATTATGTTTATATAGTTATACTCACCAGGTAACTGTTCTTCCGTTACACATACTAGCGACTGTATCGAAGAGAATGTTAAATGGTTAGACGAAACGATAATTGAAACTGAGTTGTATTCGATTATATCGTGGTGATGTTTATATAGAAATACTCACCAGGTAACTGTTCTTTCGTTTTCACATACAAGCGACCGAATCGAGCAGAAGGTCAAATGGATAGATTGAACAAACCTCGTATCTGGGTTGTATTCGTTTATGTTTATATAGTTATACTCACCAGGTAACTGTTCTTCCGTTACACATACGAGCGACTGAATTGAACAGAAGGTTGAATGGATAGTATATGGGTTGTATTCGATTATGATGTTATGCTGTGTATATAGTTATACACACTAGGTGACGGTATTCTTGTTTTACATACGAGCGACCAAAACGAACAGAAAGTTGAATGGATAGTCTGAACAATCAATGTATCAGGGTGGTATCCGATTATATCGCAATACTGTATATATAGTGATACATACCAGGTGACGGTACTTCCGTTACACATACTAGCGACTGAATCGAACAGAAGGTTAAATGGTTAGACGAAACGATAATTGTAACTGAGTTGTATTCTATTATATCGTGGTGATGTTTATATAGAAATACTCACCAGGTTACTGTTCTTCCGTTATACATACGAGCAACCGAATCGAACAGAAGGTTGAATGGATAGTATATGGGTTGTATTCGATTATGATGTTATGCTGTGTATATAGTTATACACACTAGGTGACGGTATTCCCGTTTTACATACGAGCGACCGAAACGAACAGAAAGTTGAATGGATAGTCCGAACAATCAATGTATCTGGGTGGTATCCGATTATATCGCAATACTGTATATATAGTGATACTAACCAGGTGACGGTACTTCCGTTACACATACTAGCGACTGAATCGAACAGAAGGTTAAATGGTTAGACGAAACGATAATTGTGACTGAGTTGTATTCTATTATATCGTGGTGATGTTTATATAGAAATACTCACCAGGTTACTGTTCTTTCGTTTTCACATACAAGCGACCGAATCGAGCAGAAGGTCAAATGGATAGATTGAACAATCATCGTATCTGGGTTGTATTCGATTATGTTTATATAGTTATACTCACCAGGTAACTGTTCTTCCGTTACACATACTAGCGACTGAATCGAACAGAAAGTTAAATGGTTAGACGAAACGATAATCGAAACTGAGTTGTATTCTATTATATCGTGGTGATGTTTATATAGAAATACTCACCAGGTTACTGTTCTTCCGTTATACATACGAGCAACCGAATCGAACAGAAGGTTGAATGGATAGTATATGGGTAGTATTCGATTATGATGTTATGCTGTGTATATAGTTATACACACTAGGTGACGGTATTACCGTTTCACAAACGAGCGACCGAAACGAACAGAAAGTTGAATGAATAGTCTGAACAATCAATGTATCTGGGTGGTATCCGATTATATCGCAATACTGTATATATAGTGATACTTACCAGGTGACGGTACTTCCGTTACACATACTAGCGACTGAATCGAACAGAAGGTTGAATGGTTAGACAAAACGATAATTGTATCTGAGTTGTATTCGATGATATCGTGATGATGTTTATATAGCAATACTCACCAGGTAACTGTTCTTCCGTTTTACATACAAGCGACCGAATCGAGCAGGAGGTTGAATAGATAGATTGAACAATTATCGTATCTGGGTTGTATTCGATAATGTTTATATAGTTATACTCACCAGGTAACTGTTCTTCCGTTACACATACTAGCGACTGAATCGAACAGAAGGTTAAATGGTTAGACGAAACGATAATTGTATCTGAGTTGTATTCGATTATATCGTGGTGATGTTTATATAGAAATACTCACCAGGTAACTGTTCTTTCATTTTCACATACAAGCGACCGAATCGAGCAGAAGGTCAAATGGATAGATTGAACAATCATCGTATCTGGGTTGTATTCGATTATGTTTATATAGTTATTCTCACCAGGTAACTGTTCTTCCGTTACACATACTAGCGACTGAATCGAACAGAAAGTTAAATGGTTAGACGAAACGATAATTGAAACTGAGTTGTATTCGATTATATCGTGGTGATGTTTATATAGAAATACTCACCAGGTAACTGTTCTTTCGTTTTCACATACAAGCGACCGAATCGAGCAGAAGGTCAAATGGATAGATTGAACAATCATCGTATCTGGGTTGTATTCGATTATGTTTATATAGTTATACTCACCAGGTAACTGTTCTTCCGTTACACATACGAGCGACTGAATTGAACAGAAGGTTGAATGGATAGTATATGGGTTGTATTCGATTATGATGTTATGCTGTGTATATAGTTATACACACTAGGTGACGGTATTCTTGTTTTACATACGAGCGACCGAAACGAACAGAAAGTTGAATGGATAGTCTGAACAATCAATGTATCAGGGTGGTATCCGATTATATCGCAATACTGTATATATAGTGATACATACCAGGTGATGGTACTTCCGTTACACATACTAGCGACTGAATCGAACAGAAGGTTAAATGGTTAGACGAAACGATAATTGTAACTGAGTTGTATTCTATTATATCGTGGTGATGTTTATATAGAAATACTCACCAGGTTACTGTTCTTCCGTTATACATACGAGCAACCGAATCGAACAGAAGGTTGAATGGATAGTATATGGGTTTTATTCGATTATGATGTTATGCTGTGTATATAGTTATACACACTAGGTGACGATATTCCCGTTTTACATACGAGCGACCGAAACGAACAGAAAGTTGAATGGATAGTCTGAACAATCAATGTATCTTGGTGGTATCCGATTATATCGCAATACTGTATATATAGTGATACAAACCAGGTGACGGTACTTCCGTTACACATACTAGCGACTGAATCGAACAGAAGGTTAAATGGTTAGACGAAACGATAATTGTAACTGAGTTGTATTCTATGATATCGTGGTGATGTTTATAAAGAAATACTCACCAGGTTACTGTTCTTTCGTTTTCACATACAAGCGACCGAATCGAGCAGAAGGTCAAATGGATAGATTGAACAATCATCGTATCTGGGTTGTATTCGATTATGTTTATATAGTTATACTCACCAGGTAACTGTTCTTTCGTTACACATACTAGCGACAGAATCGAACAGAAGGTTAAATGGTTAGACGAAACGATAATTGAAACTGAGTTGTATTTTATTATATCGTGGTGATGTTTATATAGAAATACTCACCAGGTTACTGTTCTTCCGTTATACATACGAGCAACCGAATCGAGCAGGAGGTTGAATAGATAGATTGAACAATAATCGTATCTGGGTTGTATTCGATAATGTTTATATGGTTATACTCACCAGGTAACTGTTCTTCCGTTACACATACTAGCGACTGAATCGAACAGAAGGTTAAATGGTTAGACAAAACGATAATTGTATCTGAGTTGTATTCGATGATATCGTGATGATGTTTATATAGCAATACTCACCAGGTAACTGTTCTTCCGTTTTACATACAAGCGACCGAATCGAGCAGGAGGTTGAATAGATAGATTGAACAATAATCGTATCTGGGTTGTATTCGATAATGTTTATATGGTTATACTCACCAGGTAACTGTTCTTCCGTTACACATACTAGCGACTGAATCGAACAGAAGGTTAAATGGTTAGACGAAACGATAATTGTATCTGAGTTGTATTCGATTATATCGTGGTGATGTTTATATAGAAATACTCACCAGGTAACTGTTCTTTCGTTTTCACATACAAGCGACCTAATCGAGCAGAAGGTCAAATGGATAGATTGAACAATCATCGTATCTGGATTGTATTCGATTATGTTTATATAGTTATACTCACCAGGTAACTGTTCTTCCGTTACACATACTAGCGACTGAATCGAACAGAAGGTTAAATGGTTAGACGAAACGATAATTGAAACTGAGTTGTATTCGATTATATCGTGGTGATGTTTATATAGAAATACTCACCAGGTAACTGTTCTTTCGTTTTCACATACAGGCGACCGAATCGAGCAGAAGGTCAAATGGATAGATTGAACAATCATCGTATCTGGGTTGTATTCGATTATGTTTATATAGTTATACTCACCAGGTAACTGTTCTTCCGTTACACATACGAGCGACTGAATTGAACAGAAGGTTGAATGGATAGTATATGGGTTGTATTCGATTATGATTTTATGCTGTGTATATAGTTATACACACTAGGTGACGGTATTCCCGTTTTACATACGAGCGACCGAAACGAACAGAAAGTTGAATGGATAGTCTGAACAATCAATGTATCTGGGTGGTATCCGATTATATCGCAATATTGTATATATAGTGATACTAACCAGGTGACGGTACTTCCGTTACACATACTAGCGACTGAATCGAACAGAAGGTTAAATGGTTAGACGAAACGATAATTGTAACTGAGTTGTATTCTATTATATCGTGGTGATGTTTATATAGAAATACTCACCAGGTTTCTGTTCTTTCGTTTTCACATACAAGCGACCGAATCGAGCAGAAGGTCTAATGGATAGATTGAACAATCATCGTATCTGGGTTGTATTCGATTATGTTTATATAGTTATACTCACCAGGTAACTGTTCTTTCGTTACACATACTAGCGACTGAATCGAACAGAAGGTTAAATGGTTAGACGAAACGATAATTGAAACTGAGTTGTATTCTATTATATCGTGGTGATGTTTATATAGAAATACTCACCAAGTTACTGTTCTTCCGTTATACATACGAGCAACCGAATCGAACAGAAGGTTGAATGGATAGTATATGGGTTGTATTCGATTATGATGTTATGCTGTGTATATAGTTATACACACTAGGTGACGGTATTCCCGTTTCACATACGAGCGACCGAAACGAACAGAAAGTTGAATGGATAGTCTGAACAATCAATGTTTCTGGGTGGTATCTGATTATATCGCAATACTGTATATATAGTGATACTTACCAGGTGACGGTACTTCCGTTACACATACTAGCGACTGAATCGAACAGAAGGTTAAATGGTTAGACAAAACGATAATTGTATCTGAGTTGTATTCGATGATATCGTGATGATGTTTATATAGCAATACTCACCAGGTAACTGTTCTTCCGTTTTACATACAAGCGACCGAAGTATCACTATATATACAGTATTGCGATATAATCGGATACCACCCAGATACATTGATTGTTCAGTCTATCCATTCAACTTTCTTTTTGTTTCGGTCGCTCGTATGTAAAACGGGAATACCGTCACCTAGTGTGTATAACTATATACACAGCATAACATCATAATCGAATACAACCCATATACTATCCATTCAACCTTCTGTTCGATTCGGTTGCTCGTATGTATAACGGAAGAACAGTAACCTGGTGAGTATTTCTTTATTAAACATCACCACGATATAATAGAATACAAGTCAGTTACAATTATCGTTTCGTCTAACCATTTAACCTCCTGTTCGATTCAGTCGCTACTATGTGTAACGGAAGTACCGTCACCTGGTAAGTATCACTATATATACAGTATTGCGATATAATCGGATACCACCCAGATACATTGATTGTTCAGTCTATCCATTCAACTTTCTTTTTGTTTCGGTCGCTCGTATGTAAAACGGGAATACCGTCACCTAGTGTGTATAACTATATACACAGCATAACATCATAATCGAATACAACCCATATACAATCCATTCAACCTTCTGTTCAATTCAGTCGCTCGTATGTATAACGGAAGAACAGTTACCTGGTGAGTATAACTATATAAACATAATCGAATACAACCCAGATACGATGATTGTTCAATCTATACTGAATTCAACCTTCTGCTCGATTCGGTCGCTTGTATGTAAAACGGAAGAACAGTTACCTGGTGAGTATTGCTATATAAACATCATCACGATATTATCGAATACAACTCAGATACAATCATCGTTTCGTCTAACCATTTAACCTTCTGTTCGATTCAGTCGCTAGTATGTGTAACGGAAGAACAGTTACCTGGTGAGTATAACTATATAAACATTATCGAATACAACCCAGATACGATGATTGTTCAATCTATCTATTCAACCTCCTGCTCGATTCGGTCGCTTGTATGTAAAACGGAAGAACAGTTACCTGGTGAGTATTGCTATATAAACATCATCACGATATCATCGAATACAACTCAGATACAATTATCGTTTTGTCTAACCATTCAACCTTCTGTTCGATTCAGTCGCTAGTATGTGTAACGGAAGTACCGTCACCTGGTAAGTATCACTATATATACAGTATTTCGATATAATCGGATACCACCCAGATACATTGATTGTTCAGACTATCCATTCAACTTTCTGTTCGTTTCGGTCGCTCGTATGTGAAACGGGAATACCGTCACCTAGTGTGTTTAACTATATACACAGCATAACATCATAATCGAATACAACCCAGATACTATCCATTCAACCTTCTGTTCGATTCGGTTGCTCGTATGTATAACGGAAGAACAGTAACCTGGTGAGTATTTCTATATAAACATCACCACGATATAATAGAATACAACTCAGTTACAATTATCGTTTCGTCTAACCATTTAACCTTCTGTTCGATTCAGTCGCTAGTATGTGTAACGGAAGTACCGTCACCTGGTTAGTCACTATATATACAGTATTGCGATATAATCGGATAACACCCAGATACATTGATTGTTCAGACTATCCATTCAACTTTCTGTTCGTTTCGGTCGCTCGTATGTGAAACAAGAATACCGTCACCTAGTGTGTATAACTATATACACAGCATAACATCATAATCGAATACAACCCATATACTATCCATTCAACCTTCTGTTCAATTCAGTCGCTCGTATGTATAACGGAAGAACAGTTACCTGGTGAGTATAACTATATAAACATAATCGAATACAACCCAGATACGATGATAGTTCAATCTATACTGAATTCAACCTTCGGCTCGATTCGGTCGCTTGTATGTAAAACGGAAGAACAGTTACCTGGTGAGTATTGCTATATAAACATCATCACGATATCATCGAATACAACTCAGTTACAATTATCGTTCCGTCTATCCATCCAACCTAATTTTCGATTCGGACGCTCGTATGTGTAACGAAAGAACCGTTACATGATAGGTGTAACTAAATATACATCATAACGATATATTCGGATACAACCCAGATACAATGATTGTTCAATCTATCCATTCAACCTCATGTTCGATTCAGTCGCTCGTATGTATAACGAAAGAACAGTTACCTGGTGAGTATAACTATATAAACATAATCGAATACAACCCAGATACGATGATTGTTCAATCTATCCATTTGACCTTCTGCTCGATTCGGTCGCTTGTATGTGAAAACGAAAGAACAGTTACCTGGTGAGTATTTCTATATAAACATCACCACGATATAATCGAATACAACTCAGTTTCAATTATCGTTTCGTCTAACCATTTAACCTTCTGTTCGATTCAGTCGCTAGTATGTGTAACGGAAGTACCGTCACCTGGTTAGTATCACTATATATACAGTATTGCGATATAATCGGATACCACCCAGATACATTGATTGTTCAGACTATCCATTCAACTTTCTGTTCGTTTCGGTCGCTCGTATGTGAAACGGGAATAC
This sequence comes from Chrysomela aeneicollis, assembly GCA_029955515.1. Lineage (NCBI taxonomy): Eukaryota > Metazoa > Arthropoda > Insecta > Coleoptera > Chrysomelidae > Chrysomela > Chrysomela aeneicollis. Next base: position 2,449,582 of record JARUHQ010000027.1, on the reverse strand, counting down.
CGTCACCTAGGTGTTCAACTATATACACAGCATAACATCATAATCGAATACAACCCAGATACTATCCATTCAACCTTCTGTTCGATTCGGTTGCTCGTATGTATAACATAAGAACAGTAACCTGGTGAGTATTTCTATATAAAAATCACCACGATATAATAGAATACAACTCAGTTACAATTATCGTTTCGTCTGACCATTTAACCTTCTGTTCGATTCAGTCGCTAGTATGTGTAACGGAAGTACCGTCACCACCTGGTATGTATCACTATATATACAGTATTGCGATATAATCGGATACCACCCAGATACATTGATTGTTCAGACTATCCATTCAACTTTCTGTTCGTTTCGGTCGCTCGTATGTGAAACGGGAATACCGTCACCTAGTGTGTATAACTATATACACAGCATAACATCATAATCGAATACAACCCATATACTATCCATTCAACCTTCTGTTCAATTCATTCGCTCGTATGTATAACGGGAGAACAGTTACCTGGTGAGTATAACTATATGAACATAATCGAATACAACCCATATACTATCCATTCAACCTTCTGTTCAATTCAGTCGCTCGTATGTATAACGGGAGAACAGTTACCTGGTGAGTATAACTATATAAACATAATCGAATACAACCCAGATACGATGATTGTTCAATCTATACTGAATTCAACCTTCTGCTCGATTCGGTCGCTTGTATGTAAAACGAAAGAACAGTTACCTGGTGAGTATTGCTATATACACATCATCACGATATCATCGAATACAACTCAGATACAATTATCGTTTCGTCTAACCATTAAAACTTCTGTTCGATTCAGTCGCTAGTATGTGTAACGGAAGAACAGTTACCTGGTGAGTATAACTATATAAACATAATCGAATACAACCCAGATACGATGATTGTTCAATCTATCCATTTGACCTTCTGCTCGATTCGGTCGCTTGTATGTGAAAACGAAAGAACAGTTACCTGGTGAGTATTTCTATATAAACATCACCACGATATAATCGAATACAACTCAGATACAATTATCGTTTCGTCTAACCATTTAACCTTCTGTTCGATTCAGTCGCTAGTATGTGTAACGGAAGAACAGTTACCTGGTGAGTATAACTATATAAACATTATCGAATACAACCCAGATACGATGATTGTTCAATCTATCTATTCAACCTCCTGCTCGATTCGGTCGCTTGTATGTAAAACGGAAGAACAGTTACCTGGTGAGTATTGCTATATAAACATCATCACGATATCATCGAATACAACTCAGTTACAATTATCGTTTCGTCTAACCATTTAACCTTCTGATCGATTCAGTCGCTAGTATGTGTAACGGAAGTACCGTCACCTGGTATGTATCACTATATATACAGTATTGCGATATAATCGGATACCACCCTGATACATTGATTGTTCAGACTATCCATTCAACTTTCTGTTCGTTTCGGTCGCTCGTATGTAAAACAAGAATACCGTCACCTAGTGTGTATAACTATATACACAGCATAACATCATAATCGAATACAACCCATATACTATCCATTCAACCTTCTGTTCAATTCAGTCGCTCGTTTGTGTAACGGAAGAACAGTTACCTGGTGAGTATAACTATATAAACATAATCGAATACAACCCAGATACGATGATTGTTCAATCTATCCATTTGATCTTCTGCTGGATTCGGTCGCTTGTATATGAAAACGAAAGAACAGTTACCTGGTGAGTATTTCTATATAAACATCACCACGATATAATCGGATACAACTCAGTTTCAATTATCGTTTCGTCTAACCATTCAACCTTCTGTTCCGATTCAGTCGCTAGTATGTGTAACGGAAGAACAGTTATCTGGTGAGTATAACTATATAAACATAATCGAATACAACCCAGATACGATGATTGTTCAATCTATCCATTTGACCTTCTGCTCGATTCGATCGCTTGTATGTGAAAACGAAAGAACAGTTACCTGGTGAGTATTTCTATATAAACATTACCACGATATAATCGAATACAACTCAGATACAATTATCGTTTCGTCTAACCATTTAACCTTCTGTTCGATTCAGTCGCTAGTATGTGTAACGGAAGAACAGTTACCTGGTGAGTATTTCTATATAAACATCACCACGATATAATCGAATACAACTCAGATACAATTATCGTTTCGTCTAACCATTTAACCTTCTGTTCGATTCAGTCGCTAGTATGTGTAACGGAAGTACCGTCACCTGGTAAGTATCACTATATATACAGTATTGCGATATAATCGGATATCACCCAGATACATTGATTGTTCAGACTATCCATTCAACTTTCTGTTCGTTTCGGTCGCTCGTATGTGAAACGGGAATACCGTCACTTAGTGTATATAACTATATACACAGCATAACATCATAATCGAATACAACCCATATACCATCCATTCAACCTTCTGTTCGATTCGGTTGCTAGTATGTGTAACGGAAGAACAGTTAGCTGGTGAGTATTTCTATATAAACATCACCACGATATAATCGAATACAACTCAGATACAATTATCGTTTCGTCTAACCATTTAACCTTCTGTTCGATTCAGTCGCTAGTATGTGTAACGGAAGTACCGTCACCTGGTAAGTATCACTATATATACAGTATTGCGATATAATCGGATATCACCCAGATACATTGATTGTTCAGACTATCCATTCAACTTTCTGTTCGTTTCGGTCGCTCGTATGTGAAACGGGAATACCGTCACTTAGTGTGTATAACTATAAACACAGCATAACATCATAATCGAATACAACCCATATACCATCCATTCAACCTTCTGTTCGATTCGGTTGCTCGTATGTATAACGGAAGAACAGTAACCTGGTGAGTATTTCTATATAAACATCACCACGATATAATAGAATACAACTCAGTTTCAATTATCGTTTCGTCTAACCATTTAACCTTCTGTTCGATTCAGTCGCTAGTATGTGTAACGGAAGAACAGTTACCTGGTGAGTATAACTATATAAACATAATCGAATACAACCCAGATACGATGATTGTTCAATCTATCCATTTGACCTTCTGCTCGATTCGGTCGCTTGTATGTGGAAACGAAAGAACAGTAACCTGGTGAGTATTTCTATATAAACATCTCCACGATATAATAGAATACAACTCAGTTACAATTATCGTTTCGTCTAACCATTTAACCTTCTTTTCGATTCAGTCGCTAGTATGTGTAACGGAAGAACCGTCACCTGGTATGTATCACTATATATACAGTATTGCGATATAATCGGATACCACCCTGATACATTGATTGTTCAGACTATCCATTCAACTTTCTGTTCGTTTCGGTCGCTCGTATGTAAAACAAGAATACCGTCACCTAGTGTGTATAACTATATACACAGCATAACATCATAATCGAATACAACCCATATACTATCCATTCAACCTTCTGTTCAATTCAGTCGCTCGTATGTGTAACGGAAGAACAGTTACCTGGTGAGTATACCTATATAAACATAATCGAATACAACCCAGATACGATGATTGTTCAATCTATCCATTTGAAAACGAAAGAACAGTTACCTGGTGAGTATTTCTATATAAACATCACCACGATATAATCGAATACAACTCAGTTTCAATTATCGTTTCGTCTAACCATTTAACCTTCTGTTCGATTCAGTCGCTAGTATGTGTAACGGAAGAACAGTTACCTGGTGAGTATAACTATATAAACATAATCGAATACAACCCAGATACGATGATTGTTCAATCTATCCATTTGACCTTCTGCTCGAATCGGTCGCTTGTATGTGAAAACGAAAGAACAGTTACCTGGTGAGTATTTCTATATAAACATCACCACGATATAATCGAATAAAACTCAGATACAATTATCGTTTCGTCTAATCATTTAACCTTCTGTTCGATTCAGTCGCTAGTATGTGTAACGGAAGAACAGTTACCTGGTGAGTATAACTATATAAACATTATCGAATACAACCCAGATACGATGATTGTTCAATCTATCTATTCAACCTCCTGCTCGATTCGGTCGCTTGTATGTAAAACGGAATAACAGTTACCTGGTGAGTATTGCTATATAAACTTCATCACGATATCATCGAATACAACTCAGATACAATTATCGTTTTGTCTAACCATTTAACCTTCTGTTCGATTCAGTCGCTAGTATGTGTAACGGAAGTACCGTCACCTGGTAAGTATCACTATATATACAGTATCGCGATATAATCGGATACCACCCAGATACATTGATTGTTCAGACTATCCATTCAACTTTCTGTTCGTTTCGGTCGCTCGTATGTGAAACGGGAATACCGTCACCTAGTGTGTATAACTATATACACAGCATAACATCATAATCGAATACAACCCATATACTATCCATTCAACCTTCTGTTCGATTCGGTTGCTCGTATGTATAACGAAAGAACAGTAACCTGGTGAGTATTTCTATATAAACATCACCACGATATAATAGAATACAACTCAGTTTCAATTATCGTTTCGTCTAACCATTTAACCTTCTGTTCGATTCAGTCGCTAGTATGTGTAACGGAAGAACAGTTACCTGGTGATTATAACTATATAAACATAATCGAATACAACCCAGATACGCTGATTGTTCAATCTATCCATTTTACCTTCTGCTCGATTCGGTCGCTTGTATGTGAAAAGGAAAGAACAGTAACCTGGTGAGTATTTCTATATAAACATCACCACGATATAATAGAATACAACTCAGTTACAATTATAGTTTCGTCTAATGTAACGAAGTTACTTGAATTTTCATGAACATACTGTATATAGTAGTAATCGGGTAGTATCCTGGGTAAATGTCGTGCTAGGAATTCCGTTCTTTTTCGTAACGATTTGTTTTCACACACCGGAAGTGTATTAGTAAATATCGAGTTAGCGCGAAGTCATGATTTGATAGTTATAATTACTGATAATTAATTAGCGAGATAGGCTGGCGTTCGACGATATCGAGTCAAGTTTGCAGCGATGCGCACTTCGAGCGATCCCCACTGAATCGAACCGAGAGTAGAGTGGGGCGAACGGAGATATACCCGCGATCGCGACGCGAAAACGCCAGTCCTGCTTGAGACCGCAAGCTGGACACTAGACTCTCTTGGGAGCACCGCAAAGCTGAAGCCGCAGCTGAGTGGTCTGGAAGAGAGAGAAGTTCGAAACCGCGAACTAATAACCGAAGATAGCCGACTTCTTGAGACCGCAAGGAGTAGGTGATTCATAATCCGTGTTGAGTCGAGAGGGCCGTACTTGCATTCTTGTACAGGGTGACTATTATCCCACTGTCAGCGAATTATATTCGGACTGGGGGATATTAGGTACATGCTAGGCGACTGCTTCAGGTTCTGCGAATTCTATTCGGTACCTGAAGTTGTCTCTGGTTGTTTTACTCCCTGCTTGAATCAATGTACGGGCAATGTTTTGGCATACCATCAGCGAATTATATTCGGGTGGTAGGACAAAATACCAGGGAATCGCTACCGTCTCCCTTAAGATAGACTCAGGAAACCGCCGTATCAGAATTTGCCTGATTAGAGTTTTGATAAATCTGCTCTGCATAGCGATTCATTTCTTTGCTAGATCTCTTTGCTTTTCATTTTGCTTCTCCGCGAGAGTTATAAATAATTAGTTGCATATAGTTCACCCGGGAATATGTTAGCACCGCGAACGTGTAGTTTCATTTTTTTAAGAGCTTACCTGTGGGAGGGGAAATGGTAGGATTTAGGATAATATAGTTGCACATATTCTTTTTCGAGTCCTTTGTATATAGTTGTTCAAAGAATATAATAATAGATTTATTATTATTGGTAGTTTTATTTTCTTAATCGAATTTGAGTTTTGATTTTCTTATTAACAGAGCATCCAGATTCAGGGCATTGATACTTTTGCAAATGTCACTTTGACAGTTAACATCTAAAGACCCCTGGATTAAACTTTCTTCACTGATAGTTACCCGGTGCAAGTGGACCTACCACTATAATATAGGTGGCGCCCGAGATCTGTATATATAGCACCCGAGCTAAAGCGCCAAACAACGCTTCTCCGAGCAGAAAGCGTTACAAATTTGGCGCCCGAGCAGGGACCGTAATTTACTTGTAAATATTTTGTAAATAATCCGGTACCTGTCAAAAGTGACAGCTAGGCATAGTTTTGTTGATATAGGCAAGTGACCCCTCCCAGAATAGGTTTTAGATGTTAGGGAACTGATTCCGTGGATTCTAGAGTTGATAGGATTAGCCCAGTCGGAAAAAAGAGTCAATTCGGAGTTTTTCGACACTAGGATTGATCATTCTTGTTTTCAGTGGCCGGCCACATCAGTTTCCGGGTTCCATCTGAAAACTGTCATTTTGACAGCCGTTAGAAAATTCAAAGGATAGGTCAGTGTTACATATCGTGTTCCAGGTTTTCGAGGTCAGGGAATTCATTCCGATTGTTCCCAATTTCATCCGAGCACGTGTGACTGAAATACAAGACCAAAACGTGTGAAATAAGCTGCAGGGACCGTAAATAATCAGAAACCGCTGAAAACCGTATTCCCTCGCAACTTCTGATACCGCAGACCGCCGAATAGTCAGTAACTGTCATTTTGACAGCACTCACTGAAAGTCGAGTCGTATCTCGTCTAATAGGTTTTTGGGTACAAGGAATTCATTCCGTGAGTTCAAAACCTGATCCGACTATTGTAGCTCCAGATTTCAGCTTCCGGAAGCAAAGTTTGGGTTAGGAAACTGTTAGTAAGGTATAGAAACATCGGATAAAACCCGTGTATTTTTCAAATTCGGTATCTGCCACTTTGACAGCTGATAGTTGTTCGATACCTAGCAAAAGGCACCTCGTTCAGAATCGTCGAGTCAGTCGCGCCGATATCCGATTACTGAAAATGGGAAACGATGACCTTTCCAAAGACGGTCCCGAAGGACAATCCTCACCCTCAAAGAATAAGGATCCGGTTGATGTGAGAGTGAGCTGGGTGTATCAGCTGAAGAAAGCAGATATAGACATAGAGTTGTCTAAATTTGGTCTGGATGTCACTGGTACAGTCGAAGATAAGAGAAAACGACTGATAAGGTTCCTCAGGGAAGGTAGGGTGGTAACCGCACCATCGACGCCTGTACCCGGGAGTGTTCCACTGACTTCAACTTGGACATTCCCGAATCTGAACACCGTACCCCCAGTTAACGTGACTGCACCTGGAACCGTACCACCTGTGACTACCACATCCACTGCCCAACCGACGACACCGATGATGACTACCCCGTTCACGTCGATGACAACTCCGGAACCATTGCGAACCCGTGACTGGCAATTGTCGTTCAATGGACTGGGAGATCCTGTAGCATTCCTGGAGAGACTCGATGAGATTCGACTATCTCAGAACATACCCGCCTACAGGATGATAGCCGTACTACCGGATCTATTCGAAGGGGAAACCGCCCTTTGGTTTAGAAATAACCGTACTGCTTGTTCAACTTGGGAAGGTTTTGTCGAACTTTTCCGCGTCTTCTACTTCCCTGCCAACTACCAGGTCGACCTAGAGGTAGCGATTGGCAGACGGCTTCAGAGACCGAATGAGCCTGTACAAGCTTATGTAACCGATATCCAGACGCTTGTACGAAGGCATGGCAATATGACACCAGAGCAAGAGCTTATGTGGCTGTACCGAAACCTGTTGCCCGAATACCGACTGCACATCAAGAGGAGTGACTTTGCCGATATTGTCACCTTCTCTCGTGCTGTGAAGGAGTTTGAACTTCTTCGTGGGGAACTACAGGAAAGGTACCAAACCTATGCAATGACTGCAAGGTACCCCACCGTGACGAAAGCTCTACCGTCATCCCCAGCTGTCATGCCCCAACAGACTACCCCTGTGAGGACAGAGTCGATATCATTTGTCCAACCTAGGACCGAGCCAAGGCCATCTCCACCAGCCGTATGTTGGAGATGTGGTCAGACAGGACATCTGAGAAATCAGTGCAGATCGGCTCCTAGGATATTTTGCTCCTGCTGTGGAAAACAGGGAGTGTTGTCAAGAGACTGCCCTTGTCCTAGGTCGGAAAACTAGGAAGGCATTGCCCCGTACCGAGACCCGAGCAATGCCATCCTACAAATGTCTCGGAAACGATCCGTACCGTCCGTCCAGAAGATGCCCGTCCCTTCGTTTCTGTACATACCCTGGGTGGCTGTTATAAAGCACTGTTGGATACCGGAGCATCGAAGACGTATATGGGAGATGAAGTGGCTAGAAGATGCCAGGAAATGGGAGTCCCAAAGGATACAACGAATGTATCTATAGCCAGAATGGCGAATGGCCTTCCAGCTCAAGTTCCCGGCACTCATCACTTGAAATTAGTGATTGGAGAAGCAACTATTCCAGCCACAGTTGGACATCTTCCTGGTCTGTCTTCTGATTTTGTCATTGGTATGGATATTCTGAAACCGCAGAAATTCCAACTAGACTTATCAGGTGGAGACATCCGTATCGATGGAAAGCCGATAACCGACCGAACACCCGAACCGTCAGACCCGATCAATACCGTTGATGGTACTGAAAACCTTGGACTGACTCCGACGGAGGATAGGAGACACAAAGCGTTCCTGGATCAAGAATTTGCTCCATCTGAGAGCATACATGGAGGTACTCCGATTCTCAAACATGAGATACGTTTGATCAACCCGGAGCCGATCAAACAGCGTAACCGACAAGGTGCTAGAAGGAGATGACAGAGAACCATCTAAAAGCCCGTGGAGTTCACCAGTCGTGACAGTACGAAAGAAGGATGAAGTTCTGGATAACACCGCCGCCAATCCCGATTATTATATCGCAGACGACCGACTCTACCGTCATGTTCGGGATCCTACCGAACGCACTGAACCAGAATTGACCGATCCCTGTAAACTGTATATCCCGAAACCAGCTAGATCATCCGTGATAAAGGAGAGTCACGACGCTCCCAATACTGGACATGTCGGGATAGCCAAGACCACCGCCAGAATAGCAAATCGCTATTATTGGCCAGGAATGATCCGAGATATTGCTAAGTATGTCCGGAGCTGTTCGTCTTGTCAGCAGTACAAGTCTTCGCATCAGAAGAGTCCATGGAAGAGGCAATCTCGAGAAGCCTTCTTGCCCAAGCCTGGGGCAGAAAATATCAGCACGTCCATACGAGATGCCGCGAAGATCAGGGAGTGGGCAAACTATAGAGTACGGCCGATCGACGAGTCAGCACGAGGGTGCACACAATGCCGTCAACCCTTTGCAAATGAGGTGACCAGACCCCCGGAGCGTCGACCATGCAGACCCAACGCACGCCGAAGAAAACAGAGGCCTTCCAAGAAGTGAGTGGACCCGTGGACAGGAAGAAGATGGAGCCAGAACTGAAGGGTGCATGGTGATGATGATTTTTTTCTGTGCTTTTCATTTCATTTTTCAGAATTTTTTGTTTTGTATAGGTATTCAAGTTGTGAAAAATAATATAGATATATTATTTTTTTAGGAAGTAAGGGGGGGATGTAACGAAGTTACTTGAATTTTCATGAACATACTGTATATAGTAGTAATCGGGTAGTATCCTGGGTAAATGTCGTGCTAGGAATTCCGTTCTTTTTCGTAACGATTTGTTTTCACACACCGGAAGTGTATTAGTAAATATCGAGTTAGCGCGAAGTCATGATTTGATAGTTATAATTACTGATAATTAATTAGCGAGATAGGCTGGCGTTCGACGATATCGAGTCAAGTTTGCAGCGATGCGCACTTCGAGCGATCCCCACTGAATCGAACCGAGAGTAGAGTGGGGCGAACGGAGATATACCCGCGATCGCGACGCGAAAACGCCAGTCCTGCTTGAGACCGCAAGCTGGACACTAGACTCTCTTGGGAGCACCGCAAAGCTGAAGCCGCAGCTGAGTGGTCTGGAAGAGAGAGAAGTTCGAAACCGCGAACTAATAACCGAAGATAGCCGACTTCTTGAGACCGCAAGGAGTAGGTGATTTATAATCCGTGTTGAGTCGAGAGGGCCGTACTTGCATTCTTGTACAGGGTGACTATTATCCCACTGTCAGCGAATTATATTCGGACTGGGGGATATAAGGTACATGCTAGGCGACTGCTTCAGGTTCTGCGAATTCTATTCGGTACCTGAAGTTGTCTCTGGTTGTTTTACTCCCTGCTTGAATCAATGTACGGGCAATGTTTTGGCATACCATCAGCGAATTATATTCGGGTGGTAGGACAAAATACCAGGGAATCGCTACCGTCTCCCTTAAGATAGACTCAGGAAACCGCCGTATCAGAATTTGCCTGATTAGAGTTTTGATAAATCTGCTCTGCATAGCGATTCATTTCTTTGCTAGATCTCTTTGCTTTTCATTTTGCTTCTCCGCGAGAGTTATAAATAATTAGTTGCATATAGTTCACCCGGGAATATGTTAGCACCGCGAACGTGTAGTTTCATTTTTTTAAGAGCTTACCTGTGGGAGGGGAAATGGTAGGATTTAGGATAATATAGTTGCACATATTCTTTCTCGAGTCCTTTGTATATAGTTGTTTAAAGAATATAATAATAGATTTATTATTATTGGTAGTTTTATTTTCTTAATCGAATTTGAGTTTTGATTTTCTTATTAACAGAGCATCCAGATTCAGGGCATTGATACTTTTGCAAATGTCACTTTGACAGTTAACATCTAAAGACCCCTGGATTAAACTTTCTTCACTGATAGTTACCCGGTGCAAGTGGACCTACCACTATAATATAGGTGGCGCCCGAGATCTGTATATATAGCACCCGAGCTAAAGCGCCAAACAACGCTTCTCCGAGCAGAAAGCGTTACACTAACCATTTAACCTTCTGTTCGATTCAGTCGCTAGTATGTGTAACGGAAGTACCGTCACCTGGTTAGTATCACTATATGTACAGTATTGCGATATAATCGGATATCACCCAGATACATTGATTGTTCAGACTATCCATTCAACTTTCTGTTCGTTTCGGTCGCTCGTATGTAAAACGGGAATACCGTCACCTAGTGTGTATAACTATATACACAGCATAACATCATAATCGAATACAACCCATATACTATCCATTCAACCTTCTGTTCGATTCGGTTGCTCGTATGTATAACGGAAGAACAGTAACCTGGTGAGTATTTCTATATTAACATCACCACGATATAATAGAATACAACTCAGTTACAATTATCGTTTCGTATAACCATTTAACCTTCTGTTCGATTCAGTCGCTAGTATGTGTAACGGAAGTACCGTCACCTGGTATGTATCACTATATATACAGTATTGCGATATAATCGGATACCACCCTGATACATTGATTGTTCAGACTATCCATTCAACTTTCTGTTCGTTTCGGTCGCTCGTATGTAAAACAAGAATACCGTCACCTAGTGTGTATAACTATATACACAGCATAACATCATAATCGAATACAACCCATATACTATCCATTCAACCTTCTGTTCAATTCAGTCGCTCGTATGTGTAACGGAAGAACAGTTACCTGGTGAGTATAACTATATAAACATAATCGAATACAACCCAGATACGATGATTGTTCAATCTATCCATTTGACCTTCTGCGCGATTCGGTCGCTTGTATGTGAAAACGAAAGAACAGTTACCTGGTGAGTATTTCTATATAAACATCAACACGATATAATCGAATACAACTCAGTTTCAATTATCGTTTCGTCTAACCATTTAACCTTCTGTTCGATTCAGTCGCTAGTATGTGTAACGGAAGAACAGTTACCTGGTGAGTATAACTATATAAACATAATCGAATACAACCCAGATACGATGATTGTTCAATCTATCCATTTGACATTCTGCTCGATTCGGTCGCTTGTATGTGAAAACGAAAGAACAGTTACCTGGTGAGTATTTCTATATAAACATCACCACGATATAATCGAATACAACTCAGATACAATTATCGTTTCGTCTATTCATTTAACCTTCTGTTCGATTCAGTCGCTAGTATGTGTAACGGAAGTACCGTCACCTGGTGAGTATCACTATATATACAGTATTGCGATATAATCGGATACCACCCAGATACATTGATTGTTCAGACTATCCATTCAACTTTCTGTTCGTTTCGGTCGCTCGTATGTGAAACGGGAATACCGTCACCCAGTGTGTATAACTATATACACAGCATAACATCATAATCGAATACAACCCATATACTATCCATTCAACCTTCTGTTCGATTCGGTTGCTCGTATGTATAACGGAAGAACAGTAACCTGGTGAGTATTTCTATATAAACATCACCACGATATAATAGAATACAACTCAGTTACAATTATCGTTTCGTCTAACCATTTAACCTTCTGTTCGATTCAGTCGCTAGTATGTGTAACGGAAGTACCGTCACCTGGTATGTATCACTATATATACAGTATTGCGATATAATCGGATACCACCCTGATACATTGATTGTTCAGACTATCCATTCAACTTTCTGTTCGTTTCGGTCGCTCGTATGTAAAACAAGAATACCGTCACCTAGTGTGTATAACTATATACACAGCATAACATCATAATCGAATACAACCCATATACTATCCATTCAACCTTCTGTTCAATTCAGTCGCTCGTATGTGTAACGGAAGAACAGTTACCTGGTGAGTATAACTATATAAACATAATCGAATACAACCCAGATACGATGATTGTTCAATCTATCCATTTGACCTTCTGCTCGATTCGGTCGTTTGTATGTGAAAACGAAAGAACAGTTACCTGGTGAGTATTTCTATATAAACATCACCACGATATAATCGAATACAACTCAGTTTCAATTATCGTTTCGTCTAACCATTTAACCTTCTGTTCGATTCAGTCGCTAGTATGTGTAACGGAAGAACAGTTACCTGGTAAGTATAACTATATAAACATAATCGAATACAACCCAGATACGATGATTGTTCAATCTATCCATTTGACCTTCTGCTCGATTCGGTCGCTTGTATGTGAAAACGAAAGAACAGTTACCTGGTGAGTATTTCTATATAAACATCACCACGATATAATCGAATACAACTCAGATACAATTATCGTTTCGTCTAACCATTTAACCTTCTGTTCGATTCAGTCGCTAGTATGTGTAACGGAAGAACAGTTACCTGGTGAGTATAACTATATAAACATTATCGAATATAACCCAGATACGATGATTGTTCAATCTATCTATTCAACCTCCTGCTCGATTCGGTCGCTTGTATGTAAAACGGAAGAACAGTTACCTGGTGAGTATTGCTATATAAACATCATCACGATATCATCGAATACAACTCAGATACAATTATCGTTTTGTCTAACCATTTAACCTTCTGTTCGATTCAGTCGCTAGTATGTGTAACGGAAGTACCGTCACCTGGTAAGTATCACTATATATACAGTATTGCGATATAATCGGATACCACCCAGATACATTGATTGTTCAGACTATCCATTCAACTTTCTGTTCGTTTCGGTCGCTCGTATGTGAAACGGGAATACCGTCACCTAGTGTGTATAACTATATACACAGCATAACATCATAATCAAATACAACCCATATACTATCCATTCAACCTTTTGTTCGATTCGGTTGCTCGTATGTATAACGGAAGAACAGTAACCTGGTGAGTATTTCTATATAAACATCACCACGATATAATAGAATACAACTCAGTTTCAATTATCGTTTCGTCTAACCATTTAACCTTCTGTTCGATTCAGTCGCTAGTATGTGTAACGGAAGAACAGTAACCTGGTGAGTATAACTATATAAACATAATCGAATACAACCCAGATACGATGATTGTTCAATCTATCCATTTGACCTTCTGCTCGATTCGGTCGCTTGTATGTGAAAACGAAAGAACAGTAACCTGGTGAGTATTTCTATATAAACATCACCACGATATAATAGAATACAACTCAGTTACAATTATCGTTTCGTCTAACCATTTAACATTCTGTTCGATTCAGTCGCTAGTATGTGTAACGGAAGTACCGTCACCTGGTTAGTATCACTATATATACAGTATTGCGATATAATCGGATACCACCCAGATACATTGATTGTTCAGACTATACATTCAACTTTCTGTTCGTTTCGGTCGCTCGTATGTAAAACGGGAATACCGTCACCTAGTGTGTATAACTATATACACAGCATAACATCATAATCGAATAAAACCCATATACTATCCATTCAACCTTCTGTTCGATTCGGTTGCTCGTTTGTATAACGGAAGAACAGTAACCTGGTGAGTATTTCTATATAAACATCACCACGATATAATAGAATACAACTCAGTTACAATTATCGTTTCGTCTAACCATTTAACCTTCTGTTCGATTCATTCGAAAGTATGTGTAACGGAAGTACCGTCACCTGGTATGTATCACTATATATACAGTATTGCGATATAATCGGATACCACCCTGATACATTGATTGTTCAGACTATCCATTCAACTTTCTGTTCGTTTCGGTCGCTCGTATGTAAAACAAGAATACCGTCACCTAGTGTGTATAACTATATACACAGCATAACATCATAATCGAATACAACCCATATACTATCCATTCAACCTTCTGTTCAATTCAGTCGCTCGTATGTGTAACGGAAGAACAGTTACCTGGTGAGTATAACTATATAAACATAATCGAATACAACCCAGATACGATGATTGTTCAATCTATCCATTTGACCTTCTGCTCGATTCGGTCGCTTGTATGTGAAAACGAAAGAACAGTTACCTGGTGAGTATTTCTATATAAACATCACCACGATATAATCGAATAAAACTCAGATACAATTATCGTTTCGTCTAACCATTTTACCTTCTGTTCGATTCAGTCGCTAGTATGTGTAACGGAAGAACAGTTACCTGGTGAGTATAACTATATAAACATAATCGAATACAACCCAGATACGATGATTGTTCAATATATCCATTTGACCTTCAGCTCGATTCGGTCGCTTGTATGTGAAAACGAAAGAACAGTAACCTGGTGAGTATTTCTATATAAACATCACCACGATATAATAGAATACAACTCAGTTACAATTATCGTTTCGTCTAACCATTTAACCTTCTGTTCGATTCAGTCGCTAGTATGTGTAACGGAAGTACCGTCACCTGGTTAGTATCACTATATATACAGTATTGCGATATAATCGGATACCACCCAGATACATTGATTGTTCAGACTATCCATTCAACTTTATGTTCGTTTCGGTCGCTCGTATGTAAAACGGGAATACCGTCACCTAGTGTGTATAACTATATACACAGCATAACATCATAATCGAATACAACCCATATACTATCCATTCAACCTTCTGTTCGATTCGGTTGCTCGTATGTATAACGGAAGAACAGTAACCTGGTGAGTATTTCTATATGAACATCACCACGATATAATAGAATAAAACTCAGTTACAATTATCGTTTCGTCTAACCATTTAACCTTCTGTTCGATTCAGTCGCTAGTATGTGTAACGGAAGTACCGTCACCTGGTATGTATCACTATATATACAGTATTGCGATATAATCGGATACCACCCTGATACATTGATTGTTCAGACTATCCATTCAACTTTCTGTTCGATTCGGTCGCTCGTATGTAAAACAAGAATACCGTCACCTAGTGTGTATAACTACATACACAGCATAACATCATAATCGAATACAACGCATATACTATCCATTCAACCTTCTGTTCAATTCAGTCGCTCGTATGTGTAACGGAAGAACAGTTACCTGGTTTGTATAACTATATAAACATAATCGAATACAACCCAGATACGATGATTGTTCAATCTATCCATTTGACCTTCTGCTCGATTCGGTCGCTTGTATGTGAAAACGAAAGAACAGTTACCTGGTGAGTATTTCTATATAAACATCACCACGATATAGTCGAATACAACTCAGTTTCAATTATCGTTTCGTCTAACCATTTAACCTTCTGTTCGATTCAGTCGCTAGTATGTGTAACGGAAGAACAGTTACCTGGTGAGTATAACTATATAAACATAATCGAATACAACCCAGATACGATGATTGTTCAATCTATCCATTTGACCTTCTGCTCGATTCGGTCGCTTGTATGTGAAAACGAAAGAACAGTTACCTGGTGAGTATTTCTATATAAACATCACCACGATATAATCGAATACAACTCAGATACAATTATCGTTTCGTCTAACCATTTAACCTTCTGTTCGATTTAGTCGCTAGTATGTGTAACGGAAGAACAGTTACCTGGTGAGTTTAACTATATATACATAATCGAATACAACCCAGATACGATGATTGTTCAATCTATCCATTTGACCTTCTGCTCGATTCGGTCGCTTGTATGTGAAAACGAAAGAACAGTACCCTGGTGAGTATTTCTATATAAACATCACCACGATATAATAGAATACAACTCAGTTACAATTATCGTTTCGTCTAACCATTTAACCTTCTGTTCGATTCAGTCGCTAGTATGTGTAACGGAAGTACCGTCACCTGGTTAGTATCACTATATATACAGTATTGCGATATAATCGGATACCACCCAGATACATTGATTGTTCAGACTATCCATTCAACTTTCTGTTCGTTTCGGTCGCTCGTATGTAAAACAAGAATACCGTCACCTAGTGTGTATAACTATAAACACAGCATAACATCATAATCGAATACAACCCATATACTATCCATTCAACCTTCTGTTCAATTCAGTCGCTCGTATGTGTAACGGAAGAACAGTTACCTGGTGAGTATAACTATATAAACATAATCGAATACAACCCAGATACGATGATTGTTCAATCTATCCATTTGACCTTCTGCTCGATTCGGTCGCTTGTATGTGAAAACGAAAGAACAGTTACCTGGTGAGTATTTCTATATAAACATCACCACGATATAATCGAATACAACTCAGTTTCAATTATCGTTTCGTCTAACCATTTAACCTTCTGTTCGATTCAGTCGCTAGTATGTGTAACGGAAAAACAGTTACCTGGTGAGTATAACTATATAAACATAATCGAATACAACCCAGATACGATGATTGTTCAATCTATCCATTTGACCTTCTGCTCGATTCGGTCGCTTGTATGTAAAACGGAAGAACAGTTACCTAGTGAGTATTTCTATATAAACATCACCACGATATAATCGAATACAACTAAGATACAATTATCGTTTCGTCTAACCATTTAACCTTCTGTTCGATTTAGTCGCTAGTATGTGTAACGGAAGAACAGTTACCTGGTGACTATAACTATATAAACATAATCGAATACAACCCAGATACGATGATTGTTCAATCTATCCATTTGACCTTCTGCTCGATTCGGTCGCTTGTATGTAAAACGGAAGAACAGTTACCTAGTGAGTATTTTTATATAAACATCACCACGATATAATCGAATACAACTCAGATACAATTATCGTTTTGTCTAACCATTTAACCTTCTGTTCGATTCAGTCGCTAGTATGTGTAACGGAAGTACCGTCACCTGGTAAGTATCACTATATATACAGTATTGCGATATAATCGGATACCACCCAGATACATTGATTGTTCAGACTATCCATTCAACTTTCTGTTCGTTTCGCTCGCTCGTATGTGAAACGGGAATACCGTCACCTAGTGTGTATAACTATATACACAGCATAACATCATAATCGAATACAACCCATATACTATCCATTCAAACTTCTGTTCGATTCGGTTGCTCGTATGTATAACGGAAGAACAGTAACCTGGTGAGTATTTCTATATAAACATCACCACGATATAATAGAATACAACTCAGTTTCAATTATCGTTTCGTCTAACCATTTAACCTTCTGTTCGATTCAGTCGCTAGTATGTGTAACGGAAGAACAGTTACCTGGTGAGTTTAACTATATAAACATAATCGAATACAACCCAGATACGATGATTGTTCAATCTATCCATTTGACCTGCTCGATTCGGTCGCTTGTATGTGAAAACGAAAGAACAGTACCCTGGTGAGTATTTCTATATAAACATCACCACGATATAATAGAATACAACTCAGTTACAATTATCGTTTCGTCTAACCATTTAACCTTCTGTTCGATTCAGTCGCTAGTATGTGTAACGGAAGTACCGTCACCTGGTTAGTATCACTATATATACAGTATTGCGATATAATCGGATACCACCCAGATACATTGATTGTTCAGACTATCCATTCAACTTTCTGTTCGTTTCGGTCGCTCGTATGTAAAACGGGAATACCGTCACCTAGTGTGTATAACTATATACACAGCATAACATCATAATCGAATACAACCCATATACTATCCATTCAACCTTCTGTTCGATTCGGTTGCTCGTATGTATAACGGAAGAAAAGTAACCTGGTGAGTATTTCTATATAAACATCACCACGATATAATAAAATACAACTCAGTTTCAATTATCGTTTCGTCTAACCATTTAACCTTCTGTTCGATTCAGTCGCTAGTATGTGTAACGGAAGAACAGTTACCTGGTGGGTATAACTATTTAAACATAATCGAATACAACCCAGATACGATGATTGTTCAATCTATCCATTTGACCTTCTGCTCGATTCGGTCGCTTGTATGTGAAAACGAAAGAACAGTTACCTGGTGAGTATTTCTATATAAACATCACCACGATATAATAGAATACAACTCAGTTACAATTATCGTTTCGTCTAACCATTTAACCTTCTGTTCGATTTAGTCGCTAGTATGTGTAACGGAAGTACCGTCACCTGGTTAGTATCACTATATATACAGTATTGCGATATAATCGGATACCACTCAGATACATTGATTGTTCAGACTATCCATTCAACTTTCTGTTCGTTTCGGTCGCTCGTATGTAAAACGGGAATACCGTCACCCAGTGTGTATAACTATATACACAGCATAACATCATAATCGAATACAACCCATATACTATCCATTCAACCTTCTCTTCGATTCGGTTGCTCGTATGTATAACGGAAGAACAGTAACCTGGTGAGTATTTCTATATAAACATCACCACGATATAATAGAATACAACTCAGTTACAATTATCGTTTCGTCTAACCATTTAACCTTCTGTTCGATTCAGTCGCTAGTATGTGTAACGGAAGTACCGTCACCTGGTATGTATCACTATATATACAGTATTGCGATATAATCGGATACCACCCTGATACATTGATTGTTTAGACTATCCATTCAACTTTCTGTTCGTTTCGGTCGCTCGTATGTAAAACAAGAATACCGTCACCTAGTGTGTATAACTATATACACAGCATAACATCATAATCGACCTGGTGAATATTTCTATATAAACATCACCACGATATAATCGAATACAACTCAGTTTCAATTATCGTTTCGTCTAACCATTTAACCTTCTGTTCGATTCAGTCGCTAGTATGTGTAACGGAAGAACAGTTACCTGGTGAGTATAACTATATAAACATAATCGAATACAACCCAGATACGATGATTGTTCAATCTATCCATTTGACCTTCTGCTCGATTCGGTCGCTTGTATGTGAAAACGAAAGAACAGTTACCTGGTGAGTATTTCTATATAAACATCACCACGATATAATCGAATACAACTCAGATACAATTATCGTTTCGTCTAACCATTTAACCTTCTGTTCGATTTAGTCGCTAGTATGTGTAACGGAAGAACAGTTACCTGGTGAGTTTAACTATATAAACATAATCGAATACAACCCAGATACGATGATTGTTCAATCTATCCATTTGACCTTCTGCTCGATTCGGTCGCTTGTATGTGAAAACGAAAGAACAGTACCCTGGTGAGTATTTCTATATAAACATCACCACGATATAATAGAATACAACTCAGTTACAATTATCGTTTCGTCTAACCATTTAACCTTCTGTTCGATTCAGTCGCTAGTATGTGTAACGGAAGTACCGTCACCTGGTTAGTATCACTATATATACAGTATTGCGATATAATCGGATACCACCCAGATACATTGATTGTTCAGACTATCCATTCAACTTTCTGTTCGTTTCGGTCGCTCGTATGTAAAACAAGAATACCGTCACCTAGTGTGTATAACTATAAACACAGCATAACATCATAATCGAATACAACCCATATACTATCCATTCAACCTTCTGTTCAATTCAGTCGCTCGTATGTGTAACGGAAGAACAGTTACCTGGTGAGTATAACTATATAAACATAATCGAATACAACCCAGATACGATGATTGTTCAATCTATCCATTTGACCTTCTGCTCGATTCGGTCGCTTGTATGTGAAAACGAAAGAACAGTTACCTGGTGAGTATTTCTATATAAACATCACCACGATATAATCGAATACAACTCAGTTTCAATTATCGTTTCGAAAAACAGTTACCTGGTGAGTATAACTATATAAACATAATCGAATACAACCCAGATACGATGATTGTTAAATCTATCCATTTGACCTTCTGCTCGATTCGGTCGCTTGTATGTAAAACGGAAGAACAGTTACCTGGTGAGTATTTCTATATAAACATCACCACGATATAATCGAATACAACTAAGATACAATTATCGTTTCGTCTAACCATTTAACCTTCTGTTCGATTTAGTCGCTAGTATGTGTAACGGAAGAACAGTTACCTGGTGAGTATAACTATATAAACATTATCGAATACAACCCAGATACGATGATTGTTCAATCTATCTATTCAACCTCCTGCTCGATTCGGTCGCTTGTATGTAAAACGGAAAAACAGTTACCTGGTGAGTATTGCTATATAAACATCATCACGATATCATCGAATACAACTCAGATACAATTATCGTTTTGTCTAACCATTTAACCTTCTGTTCGATTCAGTCGCTAGTATGTGTAACGGAAGTACCGTCACCTGGTTAGTATCACTATATATACAGTATTGCGATATAATCGGATACCACCCAGATACATTGATTGTTCAGACTATCCATTCAACTTTCTGTTCGTTTCGGTCGCTCGTATGTAAAACGGGAATACCGTCACCTAGTGTGTATAACTATATACACAGCATAACATCATAATCGAATACAACCCATATACTATCCATTCAACCTTCTGTTCGATTCGGTTGCTCGTATGTATAACGAAAGAAAAGTAACCTGGTGAGTATTTCTATATAAACATCACCACGATATAATAGAATACAACTCAGTTTCAATTATCGTTTCGTCTAACCATTTAACCTTCTGTTCGATTCAGTCGCTAGTATGTGTAACGGAAGTACCGTCACCTGGTATGTATCACTATATATACAGTATTGCGATATAATCGGATACCACCCTGATACATTGATTGTTCAGACTATCCATTCAACTTTCTGTTCGTTTCGGTCGCTCGTATGTAAAACAAGAATACCGTCACCTAGTGTGTATAACTAAATACACAGCATAACATCATAATCGAATACAACCCATATACTATCCATTCAACTTTCTGTTCAATTCAGTCGCTCGTATGTGTAACGGAAGAACAGTTACCTGGTGAGTATAACTATATGAACATCACCACGATATAATCGAATAAAACTCAGTTTCAATTATCGTTTCGTCTAACCATTTAACCTGCTGTTCGATTCAGTCGCTAGTATGTGTAACGGAAGAACAGTTACCTGGTAAGTATAACTATATAAACATAATCGAATACAACCCAGATACGATGATTGTTCAATCTATCCATTTGACCTTCTGCTCGATTCGGTCGCTTGTATGTGAAAACGAAAGAACAGTTACCTGGTGAGTATTTCTATATAAACATCACCACGATATAACCGAATACAACTCAGATACAATTATCGTTTCGTCTAACCATTTAACCTTCTGTTCGATTCAGTCGCTAGTATGTGTAACGGAAGAACAGTTACCTGGTGAGTATAACTATATAAACATTATCGAATACAACCCAGATACGATGATTGTTCAATCTATCTATTCAACCTCCTGCTCGATTTGGTCGCTTGTATGTAAAACGGAAGAACAGTTACCTGGTGAGTATTGCTATATAAACATCATCACGATATCATCGAATACAACTCAGATACAATTATCGTTTTGTCTAACCATTTAACCTTCTGTTCGATTCAGTCGCTAGTATGTGTAACGGAAGTACCGTCACCTGGTAAGTATCACTATATATACAGTATTGCGATATAATCGGATACCACCCAGATACATTGATTGTTCAGACTATCCATTCAACTTTCTGTTCGTTTCGGTCGCTCGTATGTGAAACGGGAATACCGTCACCTAGTGTGTATAACTATATACACAGCATAACATCATAATCAAATACAACCCATATACTATCCATTCAACCTTCTGTTCGATTCGGTTGCTCGTATGTATAACGGAAGAACAGTAACCTGGTGAGTATTTCTATATAAACATCACCACGATATAATAGAATACAACTCAGTTTCAATTATCGTTTCGTCTAACCATTTAACCTTCTGTTCGATTCAGTCGCTCGTATGTGTAACGGAAGAACAGTTACCTGGTGAGTATAACTATATAAACATAATCGAATACAACCCAGATACGATGATTGTTCAATCTATCCATTTGACCTTCTGCTCGATTCGGTCGCTTGTATGTGAAAACGAAAGAACAGTTACCTGGTGAGTATTTCTATATAAACATCACCACGATATAATCGAATAAAACTCAGATACAATTATCGTTTCGTCTAACCATTTAACCTTCTGTTCGATTCAGTCGCTAGTATGTGTAACGGAAGAACAGTTACCTGGTGAGTATAACTATATAAACATAATCGAATACAACCCAGATACGATGATTGTTCAATCTATCCATTTGACCTTCTGCTCGATTCGGTCGCTTGTATGTGAAAACGAAAGAACAGTAACCTGGTGAGTATTCCTATATAAACATCACCACGATATAATAGAATACAACTCAGTTACAATTATCGTTTCGTCTAACCATTTAACCTTCTGTTCGATTCAGTCGCTAGTATGTGTAACGGAAGTACCGTCACCTGGTTAGTATCACTATATATACAGTATTGCGATGTAATCGGATACCACCCAGATACATTGATTGTTCAGACTATCCATTCAACTTTCTGTTCGTTTCGGTCGCTCGTATGTAAAACGGGAATACCGTCACCTAGTGTGTATAACTATATACACAGCATAACATCATAATCGAATACAACCCATATACTATCCATTCAACCTTCTCTTCGATTCGGTTGCTCGTATGTATAACGGAAGAACAGTAACCTGGTGAGTATTTTTATATAAACATCACCACGATATAATAGAATACAACTCAGTTACAATTATCGTTTCGTCTAACCATTTAACCTTCTGTTCGATTCAGTCGCTAGTATGTGTAACGGAAGTACCGTCACCTGGTATGTATCACTATATATACAGTATTGCGATATAATCGGATACCACCCTGATACATTGATTGTTCAGACTATTCATTCAACTTTCTGTTCGTTTCGGTCGCTCGTATGTAAAACAAGAATACCGTCACCTAGTGTGTATAACTATAAACACAGCATAACATCATAATCGAATACAACGCATATACTATCCATTCAACCCCCTGTTCGATTCAGTCGCTAGTATGTGTAACGGAAGAACAGTTACCTGGTTTGTATAACTATATAAACATAATCGAATACAACCCAGATACGATGATTGTTCAATCTATCCATTTGACCTTCTGCTCGATTCGGTCGCTTGTATGTGAAAACGAAAGAACAGTTACCTGGTGAGTATTTTTATATAAACATCACCACGATATAATAGAATACAACTCAGTTACAATTATCGTTTCGTCTAACCATTTAACCTTCTGTTCGATTCAGTCGCTAGTATGTGTAACGGAAGTACCGTCACCTGGTTAGTATCACTATATATACAGTATTGCGATATAATCGGATACCACCCAGATACATTGATTGTTCAGACTATCCATTCAACTTTCTGTTCGTTTCGGTCGCTCGTATGTAAAACGGGAATACCGTCACCTAGTGTGTATAACTATATACACAGCATAACATCATAATCGAATACAACCCATATACTATCCATTCAACCTTCTGTTCGATTCGGTTGCTCGTATGTATAACGAAAGAATAGTAACCTGGTGAGTATTTCTATATAAACATCACCACGATATAATAGAATACAACTCAGTTACAATTATCGTTTCGTCTAACCATTTAACCTTCTGTTCGATTCAGTCGCTAGTATGTGTAACGGAAGTACCGTCACCTGGTATGTATCACTATATATACAGTATTGCGATATAATCGGATACCACCCTGATACATTGATTGTTCAGACTATCCATTCAACTTTCTGTTCGTTTCGGTCGCTCGTATGTAAAACGGGAATACCGTCACCTAGTGTGTATAACTATAAACACAGCATAACATCATAATCGAATACAACCCATATACTATCCATTCAACCTTCTGTTCAATTCAGTCGCTCGTATGTGTAACGGAAGAACAGTTACCTGGTGAGTATAACTATATAAACATAATCGAATACAACCCAGATACGATGATTGTTTAATCTATCCATTTGACCTTCTGCTCGATTCGGTCGCTTGTATGTGAAAACGAAAGAACAGTTACCTGGTGAGTATTTCTATATAAACATCACCACGATATAATCGAATACAACTCAGTTTCAATTATCGTTTCGTCTAACCATTTAACCTTCTGTTCGATTCAGTCGCTAGTATGTGTAACGGAAGAACAGTTACCTGGTGAGTATAACTATATAAACATAATCGAATACAACCCAGATACGATGATTGTTCAATCTATCCATTTGACCTTCTGCTCGATTCGGTCGCTTGTATGTAAAACGGAAGAACAGTTACCTGGTGAGTATTTCTATATAAACATCACCACGATATAATCGAATACAACTAAGATACAATTATCGTTTCGTCTAACCATTTAACCTTCTGTTCGATTCAGTCGCTAGTATGTGTAACGAAAGAACAGTTACCTGGTGAGTATTTCTATATAAACATCACCACGATATAATCGAATAAAACTAAGATACAATTATCGTTTCGTCTAACCATTCAACCTCCTGCTCGATTCGGTCGCTTGTATGTAAAACGGAAGAACAGAGACCTGGTGAGTATTGCTATATAAACATCATCACGATATCATCGAATACAACTCAGATACAATTATCGTTTTGTCTAACCATTCAACCTTCTGTTCGATTCAGTCGCTAGTATGTGTAACGGAAGTACCGTCACCTGGTAAGTATCACTATATATACAGTATTGCGATATAATCGGATACCACCCAGATACATTGATTGTTCAGACTATCCATTCAACTTTCTGTTCGTTTCGGTCGCTCGTATGTGAAACGGGAATACCGTCACCTAGTGTGTATAACTATATACACAGCATAACATCATAAGCGAATACAACCCATATACTATCCATTCAACCTTCTGTTCGATTCGGTTGCTCGTATGTATAACGGAAGAAAAGTAACCTGGTGAGTATTTCTATATAAACATCACCACGATATAATAGAATACAACTCAGTTTCAATTATCGTTTCGTCTAACCATTTAACCTTCTGTTCGATTCAGTCGCTAGTATGTGTAACGGAAGAACAGTTACCTGGTGGGTATAACTATATAAACATAATCGAATACAACCCAGATACGATGATTGTTCAATCCATCCATTTGACCTTCTGCTCGATTCGGTCGCTTGTATGTGAAAACAAAAGAACAGTAACCTGATGAGTATTTCTATATAAACATCACCACGATATAATAGAATACAACTCAGTTACAATTATCGCCTCGTCCAACCATTTAACCTTCTGTTCGATTCAGTCGCTAGTATGTGTAACGGAAGTACCGTCACCTGGTATGTATCACTATATATACAGTATTGCGATATAATCGGATACCACCCTGATACATTGATTGTTCAGACTATCCATTCAACTTTCTGTTCGTTTCGGTCGCTCGTATGTAAAACAAAAATACCGTCACCTAGTGTGTATAACTATATACACAGCATAACATCATAATCGAATACAACCCATATACTATCCATTCAACCTTCTGTTCAATTCAGTCGCTTGTATGTAAAACGGAAAAACAGTTACCTGGTGAGTATAACTATATAAACATAATCGAATACAACCCAGATACGATGATTGTTCAATCTATCCATTTGACCTTCTGCTCGATTCGGTCGCTTGTATGTGAAAACGAAAGAACAGTTACCTGGTGAGTATTTCTATATAAACATCACCACGATATAATCGAATACAACTCAGTTTCAATTATCCTTTCGTCTAACCATTTAACCTTCTGTTCGATTCAGTCGCTAGTATGTGTAACGGAAGAACAGTTACCTGGTGAGTATAACTATATAAACATAATCGAAAACAACCCAGATACGATGATTGTTCAATCTATTCATTTGACCTTCTGCTCGATTCGGTCGCTTGTATGTGAAAACGAAAGAACAGTTACCTGGTGAGTATTTCTATATAAACATCACCACGATATAATCGGATACAACTCAGATACAATTATCGTTTCGTCTAACCATTTAACCTTCTGTTCGATTCAGTCGCTAGTATGTGTAACGGAAGAACAGTTACCTGGTGAGTTTAACTATATAAACATTATCGAATACAACCCAGATACGATGATTGTTCAATCTATCTATTCAACCTCCTGCTCGATTCGGTCGCTTGTATGTAAAACGGAAGAACAGTTACCTGGTGAGTATTGCTATATAAACATCATCACGATATCATCGAATACAACTCAAATACAATTATCGTTTTGTCTAACCATTTAACCTTCTGTTCGATTCAGTCGCTAGTATGTGTAACGGAAGTACCGTCACCTGGTAAGTATCACTATATATACAGTATTGCGATATAATCGGATACCACCCAGATACATTGATTGTTCAGACTATCCATTCAACTTTGTGTTCGTTTCGGTCGCTCGTATGTGAAACGGGAATACCGTCACCTAGTGTGTATAACTATATACACAGCATAACATTATAATCGAATACAACCCATATACTATCCATTCAACCTTCTGTTCGATTCGGTTGCTCGTATGTATAACGGAAGAAAAGTAACCTGGTGAGTATTTCTATATAAACATCACCACGATATAATAGAATACAACTCAGTTTCAATTATCGTTTCGTCTAACCATTTAACCTTCTGTTCGATTCAGTCGCTAGTATGTGTAACGAAAGAACAGTTACCTGGTGGGTATAACTATATAAACATAATCGAATACAACCCAGATACGATGATTGTTCAATCTATCCATTTGACCTTCTGCTCGATTCGGTCGCTTGTATGTGAAAACGAAAGAACAGTAACCTGGTGAGTATTTCTATATAAACATCACCACGATATAATAGAATACAACTCAGTTACAATTATCGTTTCGTCTAACCATTTAACCTTCTGTTCGATTTAGTCGCTAGTATGTGTAACGGAAGTACCGTCACCTGGTTAGTATCACTATATATACAGTATTGCGATATAATCGGATACCACCCAGATACATTGATTGTTCAGACTATCCATTCAACTTTCTGTTCGTTTCGGTCGCTCGTATGTAAAACGGGAATACCGTCACCTAGTGTGTATAACTATATACACATCATAATCGAATACAACCCATATACTATCCATTCAACCTTCTGTTCGATTCGGTTGCTCGTATGTATAACGGAAGAACAGTAACCTGGTGAGTATTTATATATAAACATCACCACGATATAATAGAATACAACTATATAAACATAATCGAATACAACCCAGATACGATGATTGTTCAATCTATCCATTTGACCTTCTGCTCGATTCGGTCGCTTGTATGTGAAAACGAAAGAACAGTAACCTGGTGAGTATTTCTATATAAACATCACCACGATATAATAGAATACAACTCAGTTACAATTATCGTTTCGTCCAACCATTTAACCTTCTGTTCGATTCAGTCGCTAGTATGTGTAACGGAAGTACCGTCACCTGGTATGTATCACTATATATACAGTATTGCGATATAATCGGATACCACCCTGATACATTGATTGTTCAGACTATCCATTCAACTTTCTGTTCGTTTCGGTCGCTCGTATGTAAAACAAGAATACCGTCACCTAGTGTGTATAACTATATACAAAGCATAACATCATAATCGAATACAACCCATATACTATCCATTCAACCTTCTGTTCAATTCAGTCGCTCGTATGTGTAACGGAAGAACAGTTACCTGGTGAGTATAACTATATAAACATAATCGAATACAACCCAGATACGATGATTGTTCAATCTATCCATTTGACATTCTGCTCGATTCGGTCGCTTGTATGTGAAAACGAAAGAACAGTTACCTGGTGAGTATTTCTATATAAACATCACCACGATATAATCGAATACAACTCAGTTTCAATTATCGTTTCGTCTAACCATTTAACCTTCTGTTCGATTCAGTCGCTAGTATGTGTAACGGAAGAACAGTTACCTGGTGAGTATAACTATATAAACATAATCGAAAACAACCCAGATACGATGATTGTTCAATCTATCCATTTGACCTTCTGCTCGATTCGGTCGCTTGTATGTGAAAACGAAAGAACAGTTACCTGGTGAGTATTTCTATATAAACATCACCACGATATAATCGAATACAACTCAGATACAATTATCGTTTCGTCTAACCATTTAACCTTCTGTTCGATTCAGTCACTAGTATGTGTAACGGAAGAACAGTTACCTGGTGAGTTTAACTATATAAACATTATCGAATACAACCCAGATACGATGATTGTTCAATCTATCTATTCAACCTCCTGCTCGATTCGGTCGCTTGTATGTAAAACGGAAGAACAGTTACCTGGTGAGTATTGCTATATAAACATCATCACGATATCATCGAATACAACTCAGATACAATTATCGTTTTGTCTAACCATTCAACCTTCTGTTCGATTCAGTCGCTAGTATGTGTAACGGAAGTACCGTCACCTGGTAAGTATCACTATATATACAGTATTGCGATATAATCGGATACCACCCAGATACATTGATTGTTCAGACTATCCATTCAACTTTCTGTTCGTTTCGGTCGCTCGTATGTGAAACGGGAATACCGTCACCTAGTGTGTATAACTATATACACAGCATAACATCATAATCGAATACAACCCATATACTATCCATTCAACCTTCTGTTCGATTCGGTTGCTCGTATGTATAACGGAAGAACAGTAACCTGGTGAGTATTTCTATATCAACATCACCACGATATAATAGAATACAACTCAGTTTCAATTATCGTTTCGTCTAACCATTTAACCTTCTGTTCGATTCAGTCGCTAGTATGTGTAACGAAAGAACAGTTACCTGGTGAGTATAACTATATAAACATAATCGAATACAACCCAGATACGATGATTGTTCAATCTATCCATTTGACCTTCTGCTCGATTTGGTCGCTTGTATGTGAAAACGAAAGAGCAGTAACCTGGTGAGTATTTCTATATAAACATCACCACGATATAATAGAATACAACTCAGTTACAATTATCGTTTCGTCTAACCATTTAACCTTCTGTTCGATTCAGTCGCTAGTATGTGTAACGGAAGTACCGTCACCTGGTTAGTATCACTATATATACAGTATTGCGATATAATCGGATACCACCCAGATACATTGATTGTTCAGACTATCCATTCAACTTTCTGTTTGTTTCGGTCGCTCGTATGTAAAACGGGAATACCGTCACCTAGTGTGTATAACTATATACACAGCATAACATCATAATCGAATACAACCCATATACTATCCATTCAACCTTCTGTTCGATTCGGTTGCTCGTATGTATAACGGAAGAACAGTAACCTGGTGAGTATTTCTATATAAACATCACCACGATATAATAGAATACAACTCAGTTTACAATTATCGTTTCGTCTAACCATTTAACCTTCTGTTCGATTCAGTCGCTAGTATGTGTAACGGAAGTACCGTCACCTGGTATGTATCACTATATATACAGTATTGCGATATAATCGGATACCACCCTGATACATTGATTGTTCAGACTATCCATTCAACTTTCTGTTCGTTTCGGTCGCTCGTATGTAAAACAAGAATACCGTCACCTAGTGTGTATAACTATATACACAGCATAACATCATAATCGAATACAACCCATATACTATCCATTCAACCTTCTGTTCAATTCAGTCGCTCGTATGTGTAACGGAAGAACAGTTACCTGGTGAGTATAACAATATAAACATAATCGAATACAACCCAGATACGATGATTGTTCAATCTATCCATTTGACCTTCTGCTCGATTCGGTCGCTTGTATGTGAAAGCGAAATAACAGTTACCTGGTGAGTATTTCTATTTAAACATCACCACGATATAATCGAATACAACTCAGTTTCAATTATCGTTTCGGCTAACCATTTAACCTTCTGTTCGATTCAGTCGCTAGTATGTGTAACGGAAGAACAGTTACCTGGTGAGTATAACTATATAAACATAATCGAATACAACCCAGATACGATGATTGTTCAATCTATCCATTTGACCTTCTGCTCGATTCGGTCGCTTGTATGTGAAAACGAAAGAACAGTTACCTGGTGAGTATTTCTATATGAACATCACCACGATATAATCGAATACATCTCAGATACAATTATCATTTCGTCTAACCATTTAACCTTTTGTTCGATTCAGTCGCTAGTATGTGTAACGGAAGAACAGTTACCTGGTGAGTATAACTATATAAACATTATCGAATACAACCCAGATACGATGATTGTTCAATCTATACATTTGACCTTCTGCTCGATTCGGTCGCTTCTATGTGAAAACGAAAGAACAGTAACCTGGTGATTATTTCTATATAAACATCACCACGATATAATAGAATACAACTCAGTTACAATTATCGTTTCGTCTAACCATTTAACCTTCTGTTCGATTCAGTCGCTAGTATGTGTAACGGAAGTACCGTCACCTGGTTAGTATCACTATATATACAGTATTGCGATATAATCGGATACCACCCAGATACATTGATTGTTCAGACTATCCATTCAACTTTCTGTTCGTTTCGGTCGCTCGTATGTAAAACAGGAATACCGTCACCTAGTGTGTATAACTATATACACAGCATAACATCATAATCGAATACAACCCATATACTATCCATTCAACCTTCTGTTCGATTCGGTTGCTCGTATGTATAACGGAAGAACAGTAACCTGGTGAGTATTTCTATATAAACATCACCACGATATAATAGAATACAACTCAGTTTACAATTATCGTTTCGTCTAACCATTTAACCTTCTGTTCGATTCAGTCGCTAGTATGTGTAACGGAAGTACCGTCTCCTGGTATGTATCACTATATATACAGTATTGCGATATAATCGGATACCACCCTGATACATTGATTGTTCAGACTATCCATTCAACTTTCTGTTCGTTTCGGTCGCTCGTATGTAAAACAAGAATACCGTCACCTAGTGTGTATAACTATATACACAGCATAACATCATAATCGAATACAACCCATATACTATCCATTCAACCTTCTGTTCAATTCAGTCGCTCGTATGTGTAACGGAAGAACAGTTACCTGGTGAGTATAACAATATAAACATAATCGAATACAACCCAGATACGATGATTGTTCAATCTATCCATTTGACCTTCTGCTCGATTCGGTCGCTTGTATGTGAAAGCGAAATAACAGTTACCTGGTGAGTATTTCTATTTAAACATCACCACGATATAATCGAATACAACTCAGTTTCAATTATCGTTTCGGCTAACCATTTAACCTTCTGTTCGATTCAGTCGCTAGTATGTGTAACGGAAGAACAGTTACCTGGTGAGTATAACTATATAAACATAATCGAATACAACCCAGATACGATGATTGTTCAATCTATCCATTTGACCTTCTGCTCGATTCGGTCGCTTGTATGTGAAAACGAAAGAACAGTTACCTGGTGAGTATTTCTATATGAACATCACCACGATATAATCGAATACATCTCAGATACAATTATCATTTCGTCTAACCATTTAACCTTTTGTTCGATTCAGTCGCTAGTATGTGTAACGGAAGAACAGTTACCTGGTGAGTATAACTATATAAACATTATCGAATACAACCCAGATACGATGATTGTTCAATCTATCCATTTGACCTTCTGCTCGATTCGGTCGCTTGTATGTGAAAACGAAAGAACAGTAACCTGGTGATTATTTCTATATAAACATCACCACGATATAATAGAATACAACTCAGTTACAATTATCGTTTCGTCTAACCATTCAACCTTCTGTTCGATTCAGTCGCTAGTATGTGTAACGGAAGTACCGTCACCTGGTATGTATCACTATATATACAGTATTGCGATATAATCAGATACCACCCTGATACATTGATTGTTCAGACTATCCATTCAACTTTCTGTTCGTTTCGGTCGCTCGTATGTAAAACAAGAATACCGTCACCTAGTGTGTATAACTATATACACAGCATAACATCATAATCGAATACAACCCATATACTATCCATTCAACCTTCTGTTCAATTCAGTCGCTCGTATGTGTAACGGAAGAACAGTTACCTGGTGAGTATAACTATATAAACATAATCGAATACAACCCAGATACGATGATTGTTCAATCTATCCATTTGACCTTCTGCTCGATTCGGTCGCTTGTATGTGAAAGCGAAATAACAGTTACCTGGTGAGTATTTCTATTTAAACATCACCACGATATAATCGAATACAACTCAGTTTCAATTATCGTTTCGGCTAACCATTTAACCTTCTGTTCGATTCAGTCGCTAGTATGTGTAACGGAAGAACAGTTACCTGGTGAGTATAACTATATAAACATAATCGAATACAACCCAGATACGATGATTGTTCAATCTATCCATTTGACCTTCTGCTCGATTCGGTCGCTTGTATGTGAAAACGAAAGAACAGTTACCTGGTGAGTATTTCTATATGAACATCACCACGATATAATCGAATACATCTCAGATACAATTATCATTTCGTCTAACCATTTAACCTTTTGTTCGATTCAGTCGCTAGTATGTGTAACGGAAGAACAGTTACCTGGTGAGTATAACTATATAAACATTATCGAATACAACCCAGATACGATGATTGTTCAATCTATCCATTTGACCTTCTGCTCGATTCGGTCGCTTGTATGTGAAAACGAAAGAACAGTAACCTGGTGATTATTTCTATATAAACATCACCACGATATAATAGAATACAACTCAGTTACAATTATCGTTTCGTCTAACCATTTAACCTTCTGTTCGATTCAGTCGCTAGTATGTGTAACGGAAGTACCGTCACCTGGTATGTATCACTATATATACAGTATTGCGATATAATCGGATACCACCCTGATACATTGATTGTTCAGACTATCCATTCAACTTTCTGTTCGTTTCGGTCGCTCGTATGTAAAACAAGAATACCGTCACCTAGTGTGTATAACTATATACACAGCATAACATCATAGTCGAATACAACCCATATACTATCCATTCAACCTTCTGTTCAATTCAGTCGCTCGTATGTGTAACGGAAGAACAGTTACCTGGTGAGTATAACTATATAAACATAATCGAATACAACCCAGATACGATGATTGTTTAATCTATCCATTTGACCTTCTGCTCGATTCGGTCGCTTGTATGTGAAAACGAAAGAACAGTTACCTGGTGAGTATTTCTATATAAACATCACCACGATATAATCGAATACAACTCAGTTTCAATTATCGTTTCGTCTAACCATTTAACCTTCTGTTCGATTCAGTCGCTAGTATGTGTAACGGAAGAACAGTGACCTGGGTATAACTATATAAACATAATCGAATACAACCCAGTTACGATGATTGTTCAATCTATCCATTTGACCTTCTGCTCGATTAGGTCGCTTGTATGTGAAAACGAAAGAACAGTTACCTGGTGAGTATTTCTATATAAACATCACCACGATATAATCGAATACAACTCAGATACAATTATCGTTTCGTCTAACCATTTAACCTTCTGTTCGATTCAGTCGCTAGTATGTGTAACGGAAGAACAGTTACCTGGTGAGTATAACTATATAAACATTACAACCCAGATACGATGATTGTTCAATCTATCTATTCAACCTCCTGCTCGATTCGGTCGCTTGTATGTAAAACGGAAGAACAGTTACCTGGTGAGTATTGCTATATAAACATCATCACGATATCATCGAATACAACTCAGATACAATTATCGTTTTGTCTAACCATTTAACCTTCTGTTCGATTCAGTCGCTAGTATGTGTAACGGAAGTACCGTCACCTGGTAAGTATCACTATATATACAGTATTGCGATATAATCGGATACCACCCAGATTCATTGATTGTTCAGACTATCCATTCAACTTTCTGTTCGTTTCGGTCGCTCGTATGTGAAACGGGAATACCGTCACCTAGTGTGTATAACTATATACACAGCATAACATCATAATCGAATACAACCCATATACTATCCATTCAACCTTCTGTTCGATTCGGTTGCTCGTATGTATAACGGAAGAACAGTAACCTGGTGAGTATTTCTATATAAACATCACCACGATATAATAGAATACAACTCAGTTTCAATTATCGTTTCGTCTAACCATTTAACCTTCTGTTCGATTCAGTCGCTAGTATGTGTAACGGCAGAACAGTTACCTGGTGAGTATAACTATATAAACATAATCGAATACAACCCAGATACGATGATTGTTCAATCTAACTATTTAACCTTCTGTCCGATTCAGTCGCTAGTATGTGTAACGGAAGTACCGACACCTGGTTAGTATCACTATATATACAGTATTGCGATATAATCGGATACCACCCAGATACGATGATTGTTCAATCTATCCATTTGACCTTCTGCTCGATTCGGTCGCTTGTATGAGAAAACGAAAGAACAGTAACCTGGTGAGTATATCTATATAAACATCACCACGATATAATGGAATACAACTCAGTTACAATTATCGTTTCGTCTAACCATTTAACCTTCTGTTCGATTCAGTCGCTAGTATGTGTGACGGAAGTACCGTCACCTGGTTAGTAAAACTATATATACAGATTGCGATATAATCGGATACCACCCAGATACATTGATTGTTCAGACTATCCATTCAACTTTCTGTTCGTTTCGGTCGCTCGTATGTAAAACGGGAATACCGTCACCTAGTGTGTATAACTATATACACAGCATAACATCATAATCGAATACAACCCATATACTATCCATTCAACCTTCTGTTCGATTCGGTTGCTCGTATGTATAACGGAAGAACAGTAACCTGGTGAGTATTTCTATATAAACATCACCACGATATAATAGAATACAACTCAGTTACAATTATCGTTTCGTCTAACCATTTAACCTTCTCTTCGATTCAGTCGCTAGTTTGTGTAACGGAAGAACAGTTACCTGGTGAGTATAACTATATAAACATAATCGAATACAACCCAGATACGATGATTGTTCAATCTATCCATTTGACCTTCTGCTCGATTCGGTCGCTTGTGTGTGAAAACGAAAAAACAGTTACCTGGTGAGTATTTCTATATAAACATCACCACGATATAATCGAATACAACTCAGTTTCAATTATCGTTTCGTCTAACCATTTAACCTTCTGTTCGATTCAGTCGCTAGTATGTGTAACGCAAGAACAGTTACCTGGTGAGTATAACTATATAAACATAATCGAATACAACCCAGATACGATGATTGTTCAATCTATCCATTTGACCTTCTGCTCGATTCGGTCGCTTGTATGTGAAAACGAAAGAACAGTAACCTGGTGAGTATTTCTATATAAACATCACCACGATATAATAGAATACAACTCAGTTACAATTATCGTTTCGTCTAACCATTTAACCTTCTGTTCGATTCAGTCGCTAGTATGTGTAACGGAAGTACCGTCACCTGGTTAGTATCACTATATATACAGTATTGCGATATAATCGGATACCACCCAGATACATTGATTGTTCAGACTATCCATTCAACTTTCTGTTCGTTTCGGTCGCTCGTATGTAAAACGGAAATACCATCACCTAGTGTGTATAACTATATACACAGCATAACATCATAATCGAATACAACCCATATACTATCCATTCAACCTTCTGTTCGATTCGGTTGCTCGTATGTATAACGGAAGAACAGTAACCTGGTGAGTATTTCTATATAAACATCACCACGATATAATAGAATACAACTCAATTACAATTATCGTTTCGTCTAACCATTTAACCTTCTGTTCGATTCAGTCGCTAGTATGTGTAACGGAAGTACCGTCACCTGGTATGTATCACTATATATACAGTATTGCGATATAATCGGATACCACCCTGATACATTGATTGTTCAGACTATCCATCCAACTTTCTGTTCGTTTCGGTCGCTCGTATGTAAAACAAGAATACCGTCACCCAGTGTGTATAACTATATACACAGCATAACATCATAATCGAATACAACCCATATACTATCCATTCAACCTTCTGTTCAATTCAGTCGCTCGTATGTGTAACGGAAGAACAGTTACCTGGTGAGTATAACTATATAAACATAATCGAATACAACCCAGATACGATGATTGTTCAATCTATCCATTTGACCTTCTGCTCGATTCGGTCGCTTGTATGTGAAAACGAAAGAACAGTTACCTGGTGAGTATTTCTATATAAACATCACCACGATATAATCGAATACAACTCAGATACACTTATCGATTCGTCTAACCATTTAACCTTTTGTTCGATTCAGTCGCTAGTATGTGTAACGGAAGAACAGTTACCTGGTGAGTATTACTATATAAACATTGTCGAATACAACCCAGATACGATGATTGTTCAATCTATCTATTCAACCTCCTGCTCGATTCGGTCGCTTGTATGTTAAACGGAAGAACAGTTACCTGGTGAGTTTTGCTATATGAACATCATCACGATATCATCGAATACAACTCAGATACAATTATCGTTTTGTCTAACCATTTAACCTTCTGTTTGATTCAGTCGCTAGTATGTGTAACGGAAGTACCGTCACCTGGTAAGTATCACTATATATACAGTATTGCGATATAATCGGATACCACCCAGATACATTGATTCTTCAGACTATCCATTCAACTTTCTGTTCGTTTTGGTCGCTCGTATGTGAAACGGGAATACCGTCACCTAGTGTGTATGACTATATACACAGCATAACATCATAATCGAATACAACCCATATACTATCCATTCAACCTTCTGTTCGATTCGGTTGCTCGTATGTATAACGGAAGAACAGTAACCTGGTGAGTATTTCTATATAAACATCACCACGATATAATAGAATACAACTCAGTTTCAATTATCGTTTCGTCTAACCATTTAACCTTCTGTTCGATTCAGTCGCTAGTATGTGTAATGGAAGAACAGTTACCTGGTGAGTATAACTATATAAACATAATCGAATACAACCCAGATACGATGATTGTTCAATCTATCCATTTGACCTTCTGCCCGATTCGGTCGCTTGTATGTGAAAACGAAAGAACAGTTACCTGGTGAGTATTTCTATATAAACATCACCGCGATATAATCGAATACAACTCAGATACAATTATCGTTTCGTCTAACCATTTAACCTTCTGTTCGATTCAGTCGCTAGTATGTGTAACGGAAGAACAGTTACCTGGTGAGTATAACTATATAAACATTATCGAATACAACCCAGATACGATGATTGTTCAATCTATCTATTCAACCTCCTGCTCGATTCGGTCGCTTGTATGTAAAACGGAAGAACAGTTACCTGGTGAGTATTGCTATATAAACATCATCACGATATCATCGAATACAACTCAGATACAATTATCGTTTTGTCTAAGCATTTAACCTTCTGTTCGATTCAGTCGCTAGTATGTGTAACGGAAGTACCGTCACCTGGTAAGTATCACTATATATACAGTATTGCGATATAATCGGATACCACCCAGATACATTGATTGTTCAGACTATCCATTCAACTTTCTGTTCGTTTCGGTCGCTCGTATGTGAAACGGGAATACCGTCACCTAGTGTGTATAACTATATACACAGCATAACATCATAATCGAATACAACCCATATACTATCCATTCAACCTTCTGTTCGATTCGGTTGCTCGTATGTATAACGGAAGAACAGTAACCTGTTGAGTATTTCTATATAAACATCACCACGATATGATAGAATACAACTCAGTTTCAATTATCGTTTCGTCTAACCATTTAACCTTCTGTTCGATTCAGTCGCTAGTATGTGTAACGGAAGAACAGTTACCTGGTGAGTATAACTATATAAACATAATCGAATACAACCCAGATCGATGATTGTTCAATCTATCCATTTGACCTTCTGCTCGATTCGGTCGCTTGTATGTGAAAACGAAAGAACAGTTACCTGGTGAGTATTTCTATATAAATATCACCACGATATAATCGAATGCAACTCAGTTTCAATCATCGTTTCGTCTAACCATTTAACCTTCTGTTCGATTCAGTCGCTAGTATGTGTAACGGAAGAACAGTTACCTGGTGAGTATAACTATATAAACATTATCGAATACAACCCAGATATGATGATTGTTCAATCTATCCATTTGACCTTCTGCTCGATTCGGTCGCTTGTATGTGAAAACGAAAGAACAGTTACCTGGTGAGTATTTATATATAAACATCACCACGATATAATCGAATACAACTCAGATACAATTATCGTTTCGTCTAACCATTTAACCTTCTGTTCGATTCAGTCGCTAGTATGTGTAACGGAAAAACAGTTACCTGGTGAGTATAACTATATAAACATAATCGAATACAACCCAGATACGATGATTGTTCAATCTATCCATTTGACCTTCTGCTCGATTCGGTCGCTTGTATGTGAAAACGAAAGAACAGTAACCTGGTGAGTATTTCTATATAAACATCACCACGATATAATAAAATACAACTCAGTTACAATTATCGTTTCGTCTAACCATTCAACCTTCTGTTCGATTCAGTCGCTAGTATGTGTAACGGAAGTACCGTCACCTGGTATGTATCACTGTATATACAGTATTGCGATATAATCGGATACCACCCAGATACATTGATTGTTCAGACTATCCATTCAACTTTCTGTTCGTTTCGGTCGCTCGTATGTGAAACGGGAATACCGTCACCTAGTGTGTATAACTATATACACAGCATAACATCATAATCGAATACAACCCATATACTATCCATTCAACCTTCTGTTCGATTCGGTTGCTCGTATGTATAACGAAAGAACAATAACCTGGTGAGTATTTCTATATAAACATCACCACGATATAATAGAATACAACTCAGTTTCAATTATCGTTTCGTCTAACCATTTAACCTTCTGTTCGATTCAGTCGCTAGTATGTGTAACGGCAGAACAGTTACCTGGTGAGTATAACTATATAAACATAATCGAATACAACCCAGATACGATGATTGTTCAATCTAACCATTTAACCTTCTGTCCGATTCAGTCGCTAGTATGTGTAACGGAAGTACCGACACCTGGTTAGTATCACTATATATACAGTATTGCGATATAATCGGATACCACCCAGATACGATGATTGTTCAATCTATCCATTTGACCTTCTGCTCGATTCGGTCGCTTGTATGAGAAAACGAAAGAACAGTAACCTGGTGAGTATATCTATATAAACATCACCACGATATAATGGAATACAACTCAGTTACAATTATCGTTTCGTCTAACCATTTAACCTTCTGTTCGATTCAGTCGCTAGTATGTGTAACGGAAGTACCGTCACCTGGTTAGTAAAACTATATATACAGATTGCGATATAATCGGATACCACCCAGATACATTGATTGTTCAGACTATCCATTCAACTTTCTGTTCGTTTCGGTCGCTCGTATGTAAAACGGGAATACCGTCACCTAGTGTGTATAACTATATACACAGCATAACATCATAATCGAATACAACCCATATACTATCCATTCAACCTTCTGTTCGATTCAGTTGCTCGTATGTATAACGGAAGAACAGTAACCTGGTGAGTATTTCTATATAAACATCACCACGATATAATAGAATACAACTCAGTTACAATTATCGTTTCGTCTAACCATTTAACCTTCTCTTCGATTCAGTCGCTAGTTTGTGTAACGGAAGAACAGTTACCTGGTGAGTATAACTATATAAACATAATCGAATACAACCCAGATACGATGATTGTTCAATCTATCCATTTGACCTTCTGCTCGATTCGGTCGCTTGTATGTGAAAACGAAAAAACAGTTACCTGGTGAGTATTTCTATATAAACATCACCACGATATAATCGAATACAACTCAGATACAATTATCGTTTCGTCTGACCATTTAACCTTCTGTTCGATTCAGTCGCTAGTATGTGTAACGGAAGAACAGTTACCTGGTGAGTATAACTACATAAACATTATCGAATACAACCCAGATACGATGATTGTTCAATCTATCTATTCAACCTCCTGCTCGATTCGGTCGCTTGTATGTAAAACGGAAGAACAGTTACCTGGTGAGTATTGCTATATAAACATCATCACGATATCATCGAATACAACTCAGATACAATTATCGTTTTGTCTAACCATTTAACCTTCTGTTCGATTCAGTCGCTAGTATGTGTAACGGAAGTACCGTCACCTGGTAAGTATCACTATATATACAGTATTGCGATATAATCGGATACCACCCAGATACATTGATTGTTCAGACTATCCATTCAACTTTCTGTTCGTTTCGGTCGCTCGTATGTGAAGCGGGAATACCGTCACCTAGTGTGTATAACTATATACACAGCATAACATCATAATCGAATACAACCCATATACTATCCATTCAACCTTCTGTTCGATTCGGTTGCTCGTATGTATAACGGAAGAACAGTAACCTGGTGAGTATTTCTATATAAACATCACCACGATATAATAGAATACAACTCAGTTTCAATTATCGTTTCGTCTAACCATTTAACCTTCTGTTCGATTCAGTCGCTAGTATGTGTAACGGAAGAACAGTTACCTGGTGAGTATAACTATATAAACATAATCGAATACAACCCAGATACGATGATTGTTCAATCTATCCATTTGACCTTCTGCTCGATTCGGTCGCTTGTATGTGAAAACGAAAGAACAGTAACCTGGTGAGTATTTCTATATAAACATCACCACGATATAATAGAATACAACTCAGTTACAATTATCGTTTCGTCTAACCATTTAA
Source organism: Chrysomela aeneicollis (assembly GCA_029955515.1). NCBI lineage: Eukaryota > Metazoa > Arthropoda > Insecta > Coleoptera > Chrysomelidae > Chrysomela > Chrysomela aeneicollis. The sequence continues at coordinate 2,407,984 of JARUHQ010000027.1, read as the reverse complement.
CCTTCTGTTCGATTCAGTCGCTAGTATGTGTAACGGAAGTACCGTCACCTGGTTAGTATCACTATATATACAGTATTGCGATATAATCGGATACCACCCAGATACATTGATTGTTCAGACTATCCATTCAACTTTCTGTTCGTTTCGGTCGCTCGTATGTAAAACGGAAATACCATCACCTAGTGTGTATAACTATATACACAGCATAACATCATAATCGAATACAACCCATATACTATCCATTCAACCTTCTGTTCGATTCGGTTGCTCGTATGTAAAACGGAAGAACAGTAACCTGGTGAGTATTTCTATATAAACATCACCACGATATAATAGAATACAACTCAATTACAATTATCGTTTCGTCTAACCATTTAACCTTCTGTTCGATTCAGTCGCTAGTATGTGTAACGGAAGTACCGTCACCTGGTATATATCACTATATATACAGTATTGCGATATAATCGGATACCACCCTGATACATTGATTGTTCAGACTATCCATCCAACTTTCTGTTCGTTTCGGTCGCTCGTATGTAAAACAAGAATACCGTCACCCAGTGTGTATAACTATATACACAGCATAACATCATAATCGAATACAACCCATATACTATCCATTCAACCTTCTGTTCAATTCAGTCGCTCGTATGTGTAACGGAAGAACAGTTACCTGGTGAGTATAACTATATAAACATAATCGAATACAACCCAGATACGATGATTGTTCAATCTATCCATTTGACCTTCTGCTCGATTCGGTCGCTTGTATGTGAAAACGAAAGAACAGTTACCTGGTGAGTATTTCTATATAAACATCACCACGATATAATCGAATACAACTCAGATACACTTATCGATTCGTCTAACCATTTAACCTTTTGTTCGATTCAGTCGCTAGTATGTGTAACGGAAGAACAGTTACCTGGTGAGTATAACTATATAAACATTATCGAATACAACCCAGATACGATGATTGTTCAATCTATCTATTCAACCTCCTGCTCGATTCGGTCGCTTGTATGTAAAACGGAAGAACAGTTACCTGGTGAGTTTTGCTATATGAACATCATCACGATATCATCGAATACAACTCAGATACAATTATCGTTTTGTCTAACCATTTAACCTTCTGTTTGATTCAGTCGCTAGTATGTGTAACGGAAGTACCGTCACCTGGTAAGTATCACTATATATACAGTTTTGCGATATAATCGGATACCACCCAGATACATTGATTCTTCAGACTATCCATTCAACTTTCTGTTCGTTTTGGTCGCTCGTATGTGAAACGGGAATACCGTCACCTAGTGTGTATAACTATATACACAGCATAACATCATAATCGAATACAACCCATATACTATCCATTCAACCTTCTGTTCGATTCGGTTGCTCGTATGTATAACGGAAGAACAGTAACCTGGTGAGTATTTCTATATAAACATCACCACGATATAATAGAATACAACTCAGTTTCAATTATCGTTTCGTCTAATCATTTAACCTTCTGTTCGATTCAGTCGCTAGTATGTGTAACGGAAGAACAGTTACCTGGTGAGTATAACTATATAAACATAATCGAATACAACCCAGATACGATGATTGTTCAATCTATCCATTTGACCTTCTGCCCGATTCGGTCGCTTGTATGTGAAAACGAAAGAACAGTTACCTGGTGAGTATTTCTATATAAACATCACCGCGATATAATCGAATACAACTCAGATACAATTATCGTTTCGTCTAACCATTTAACCTTCTGTTCGATTCAGTCGCTAGTATGTGTAACGGAAGAACAGTTACCTGGTGAGTATAACTATATAAACATTATCGAATACAAACCAGATACGATGATTGTTCAATCTATCTATTCAACCTCCTGCTCGATTCGGTCGCTTGTATGTAAAACGGAAGAACAGTTACCTGGTGAGTATTGCTATATAAACATCATCACGATATCATCGAATACAACTCAGATACAATTATCGTTTTGTCTAACCATTTAACCTTCTGTTCGATTCAGTCGCTAGTATGTGTAACGGAAGTACCGTCACCTGGTAAGTATCACTATATATACAGTATTGCGATATAATCGGATACCACCCAGATACATTGATTGTTCAGACTATCCATTCAACTTTCTGTTCGTTTCGGTCGCTCGTATGTGAAACGGGAATACCGTCACCTAGTGTGTATAACTATATACACAGCATAACATCATAATCGAATACAACCCATATACTATCCATTCAACCTTCTGTTCGATTCGGTTGCTCGTATGTATAACGGAAGAACAGTAACCTGTTGAGTATTTCTATATAAACATCACCACGATATGATAGAATACAACTCAGTTTCAATTATCGTTTCGTCTAACCATTTAACCTTCTGTTCGATTCAGTCGCTAGTATGTGTAACGGAAGAACAGTTACCTGGTGAGTATAACTATATAAACATAATCGAATACAACCCAGATCGATGATTGTTCAATCTATCCATTTGACCTTCTGCTCGATTCGGTCGCTTGTATGTGAAAAAGAAAGAACAGTTACCTGGTGAGTATTTCTATATAAATATCACCACGATATAATCGAATGCAACTCAGTTTCAATCATCGTTTCGTCTAACCATTTAACCTTCTGTTCGATTCAGTCGCTAGTATGTGTAACGGAAGAACAGTTACCTGGTGAGTATAACTATATAAACATTATCGAATACAACCCAGATATGATGATTGTTCAATCTATCCATTTGACCTTCTGCTCGATTCGGTCGCTTGTATGTGAAAACGAAAGAACAGTTACCTGGTGAGTATTTATATATAAACATCACCACGATATAATCGAATACAACTCAGATACAATTATCGTTTCGTCTAACCATTTAACCTTCTGTTCGATTCAGTCGCTAGTATGTGTAACGGAAGAACAGTTACCTGGTGAGTATAACTATATAAACATAATCGAATACAACCCAGATACGATGATTGTTCAATCTATCCATTTGACCTTCTGCTCGATTCGGTCGCTTGTATGTGAAAACGAAAGAACAGTAACCTGGTGAGTATTTCTATATAAACAACACCACGATATAATAAAATACAACTCAGTTACAATTATCGTTTCGTCTAACCATTCAACCTTCTGTTCGATTCAGTCGCTAGTATGTGTAACGGAAGTACCGTCACCTGGAATGTATCACTGTATATACAGTATTGCGATATAATCGGATACCACCCTTATACATTGATTGTTCAGACTATCCATTCAACTTTCTGTTCGTTTCGGTCGCTCGTATGTAAAACAAGAATACCGTCACCTAGTGTGTATAACTATATACACAGCATAACATCATAATCGAATACAACCCATATACTATCCATTCAACCTTCTGTTCAATTCAGTCGCTCGTATGTGTAACGGAAGAACAGTTACCTGGTGAGTATAACTATATAAACATAATCGAATACAACCCAGATACGATGATTGTTCAATCTATCCATTTGACCTTCTGCTCGATTCGGTCGCTTGTATGTGAAAACGAAAGAACAGTTACCTGGTGAGTATTTCTATATAAACATCACCACGATATAATCGAATACAACTCAGTTTCAATTATCGTTTCGTCTAACCATTTAACCTTCTGTTCGATTCAGTCGCTAGTATGTGTAACGGAAGAACAGTTACCTGTGAGTATAACTATATAAACATAATCGAATACAACCCAGATACGATGATTGTTCAATCTATCCATTTGACCTTCTGCCCGATTCGGTCGCTTGTATGTGAAAACGAAAGAACAGTTACCTGGTGAGTATCTCTATATAAACATCACCACGATATAATCGAATACAACTCAGATACAATTATCGTTTCGTCTAACCATTTAACCTTCTGTTCGATTCAGTCGCTAGTATGTGTAACGGAAGAACAGTTACCTGGTGAGTATAACTATATAAACATTATCGAATACAACCCAGATACGATGATTGTTCAATCTATCTATTCAACCTCCTGCTCGATTCGGTCGCTTGTATGTAAAACGGAAGAACAGTTACCTGGTGAGTATTGCTATATAAACATCATCACGATATCATCGAATACAACTCAGATACAATTATCGTTTTGTCTAACCATTTAACCTTCTGTTCGATTCAGTCGCTAGTATGTGTAACGGAAGTACCGTCACCTGGTAAGTATCACTATATATACAGTATTGCGATATAATCGGATACCACCCAGATACATTGATTGTTCAGACTATCCATTCAACTTTTTGTTCGTTTCGGTCGCTCGTATGTGAAACGGGAATACCGTCACCTAGTGTGTATAACTATATACACAGCATAACATCATAATCGAATACAACCCATATACTATCCATTCAACCTTCTGTTCGATTCGGTTGCTCGTATGTATAACGGAAGAACAGTAACCTGTTGAGTATTTCTATATAAACATCTCCACGATATGATAGAATACAACTCAGTTTCAATTATCGTTTCGTCTAACCATTTAACCTTCTGTTCGATTCAGTCGCTAGTATGTGTAACGGAAGAACAGTTACCTGGTGAGTATAACTATATAAACATAATCGAATACAACCCAGATACGATGATTGTTCAATCTATCCATTTGACCTTCTGCTCGATTCGGTCGCTTTTATGTGAAAACGAAAGAACAGTTACCTGGTGAGTATTTCTATATAAATATCACCACGATATAATCGAATACAACTCAGTTTCAATTATCGTTTCGTCTAACCATTTAACCTTCTGTTCGATTCAGTCGCTAGTATGTGTAACGGAAGAACAGTTACCTGGTGAGTATAACTATATAAACATAATCGAATACAACCCAGATATGATGATTGTTCAATCTATCCATTTGACCTTCTGCTCGATTCGGTCGCTTGTATGTGAAAACGAAAGAACAGTTACCTGGTGAGTATTTCTATATAAACATCACCACGATATAATCGAATACAACTCAGATACAATTATCGTTTCGTCTAACCATTTAACCTTCTGTTCGATTCAGTCGCTAGTATGTGTAACGGAAGAACAGTTACCTGGTGAGTATAACTATATATACATTATCGAATACAACCCAGATACGATGATTGTTCAATCTATCTATTCAACCTCCTGCTCGATTCGGTCGCTTGTTTGTAAAACGGAAGAACAGTTACCTGGTGAGTATTGCTATATAAACATCATCACGATATCATCGAATACAACTCAGATACAATTATCGTTCTGTCTAACCATTTAACCTTCTGTTCGATTCATTCGCTAGTATGTGTAACGGAAGTACCGTCACCTGGTAAGTATTTCTATATAAACATCACCACGATATAATAGAATACAACTCAGTTTCAATTATCGTTTCGTCTAACCATTTTACCTTCTGTTCGATTCAGTCGCTAGTATGTGTAACGGAAGAACAGTTACCTGGTGAGTATAACTATATAAACATAATCGAATACAACCCAGATACGATGATTGTTCAATCTATCCATTTGACCTTCTGCTCGATTCTGTCGCTTGTATGTGAAAACGAAAGAACAGTAACCTGGTGAGTATTTCTATATAAACATCACCACGATATAATAGAATACAACTCAGTAACACTTATCGTTTCGTCTAACCATTTAACCTTCTGTTCGATTCAGTCGCTAGTATGTGTAACGGAAGTACCGTCACATGGTTAGTATCACTATATATACAGTATTGCGATATAATCGGATACCACCCAGATACATTGATTGTTCAGACTATCCATTCAACTTTCTGTTCGTTTTGGTCGCTCGTATGTAAAACGGGAATACCGTCACCTAGTGTGTATAACTATATACACAGCATAACATCATAATCGAATACAACCCATATACTATCCATTCAACCTTCTGTTCGATTCGGTTGCTCGTATGTATAACGGAAGAACAGTAACCTGGTGAGTATTTCTATATAAACATCACCACGATATAATAGAATACAACTCAGTTACAATTATCGTTTCGTCTAACCATTCAACCTTCTGTTCGATTCAGTCGCTAGTATGTGTAACGGAAGTACCGTCACCTGGTATGTATCACTATATATACAGTATTGCGATATAATCGGATACCACCCTGATACATTGATTGTTCAGACTATCCATTCAACTTTCTGTTCGTTTCGGTCGCTCGTATGTAAAACAAGAATACCGTCACCTAGTGTGTATAACTATATACACAGCATAACATCATAATCGAATACAACCCATATACTATCCATTCAACCTTCTGTTCGATTCGGTTGCTCGTATGTATAACGGAAGAACAGTAACCTGGTGAGTATTTCTATATAAACATCACCACGATATAATAGAATACAACTCAGTTACAATTATCGTTTCGTCTAACCATTTAACCTTCTGTTCGATTCAGTCGCTAGTATGTGTAACGGAAGTACCGTCACCTGGTATGTATCACTATATATACAGTATTGCGATATAATCGGATACCACCCAGATACATTGATTGTTCAGACTATCCATTCAACTTTCTGTTCGTTTCGGTCGCTCGTATGTGAAACGGGAATACCGTCACCTAGTGTGTATAACTATATACACAGCATAACATCATAATCGAATACAACCCATATACTATCCATTCAACCTTCTGTTCGATTCGGTTGCTCGTATGTATAACGGAAGAACAGTAACCTGGTGAGTATTTCTGTATAAACATCACCACGATATAATAGAATACAACTCAGTTACAATTATCGTTTCGTCTAACCATTTAACCTTCTGTTCGATTCAGTCGCTAGTATGTGTAACGGAAGTACCGTCACCTGGTATGTATCACTATATATACAGTATTGCGATATAATCGGATACCACCCTGATACATTGATTGTTCAGACTATCCATTCAACTTTCTGTTCGTTTCGGTCGCTCGTATGTAAAACAAGAATACCGTCACCTAGTGTGTATAACTATATACACAGCATAACATCATAATCGAATACAACCCATATACTATCCATTCAACCTTCTGTTCAATTCAGTCGCTCGTATGTATAACGGAAGAACAGTTACCTGGTGAGTATAACTATATAAACATAATCGAATACAACCCAGATACGATGATTGTTCAATCTATACTGAATTCAACCTTCTGCTCGATTCGGTCGCTTGTATGTTAAACGGAAGAACAGTTACCTGGTGAGTATTGCTATATGAACATCATCACGATATCATCGAATACAACTCAGATACAATTATCGTTTCGTCTAACCATTTAACCTTCTGTTCGATTCAGTCGCTAGTATGTGTAACGGAAGAACAGTTACCTGGTGAGTATAACTATATAAACATAATCGAATACAACCCAGATACGATGATTGTTCAATCTATCCATTTGACCTTCTGCTCGATTCGGTCGCTTGTATGTGAAAACGAAAGAACAGTAACCTGGTGAGTATTTCTATATAAACATCACCACGATATAATAGAATACAACTCAGTTACAATTATCGTTTCGTCTAACCATTTAACCTTTTGTTCGATTCAGTCGCTAGTATGTGTAACGGAAGTACCGTCACATGGTTAGTATCACTATATATACAGTATTGCGATATAATCGGATACCACCCAGATACATTGATTGTTCAGACTATCCATTCAACTTTCTGTTCGTTCCGGTCGCTCGTATGTAAAACGGGAATACCGTCACCTAGTGTGTATAACTATATACACAGCATAACATCATAATCGAATACAACCCATATACTATCCATTCAACCTTCTGCTCGATTCGGTCGCTTGTATATGAAAACGAAAGAACAGTTACCTGGTGAGTATTCCTATATAAACATCACCACGATATAATCGAATACAACTCAGTTTCAATTATCGTTTCGTCTAACCATTTAACCTTCTGTTCGATTCGGTCGCTAGTATGTGTAACGGAAGAACAGTTACCTGGTGAGTATAACTATATAAACATAATCGAATACAATCCAGATACGATGATTGTTCAATCTATCCATTTGACCTTCTGCTCGATTCGGTCGCTTGTATGTGAAAACGAAAGAACAGTTACCTGGTGAGTATTTCTATATAAACATCACCACGATATAATCGAATACAACTCAGATACAATTATCGTTTCGTCTAACCATTTAACCTTCTTTTCGATTCAGTCGCTAGTATGTGTAACGGAAGAACAGTTACCTGGTGAGTATAACTATATAAACATTATCGAATACAACCCAGATACGATGATTGTTCAATCTATCTATTCAACCTCCTGCTCGATTCGGTCGCTTGTATGTAAAACGGAAGAACAGTTACCTGGTGAGTATTGCTATATAAACATCATCACGATATCATCGAATACAACTCAGATACAATTATCGTTTTGTCTAACCATTTAACCTTCTGTTCGATTCATTCGCTAGTATGTGTAACGGAAGTACCGTCACCTGGTAAGTATTTCTATATAAACATCACCACGATATAATAGAATACAACTCAGTTTCAATTATCGTTTCGTCTAACCATTTTACCTTCTGTTCGATTCAGTCGCTAGTATGTGTAACGGAAGAACAGTTACCTGGTGAGTATAACTATATAAACATAATCGAATACAACCCAGATACGATGATTGTTCAATCTATCCATTTGACCTTCTGCTCGATTCTGTCGCTTGTATGTGAAAACGAAAGAACAGTAACCTGGTGAGTATTTCTATATAAACATCACCACGATATAATAGAATACAACTCAGTAACACTTATCGTTTCGTCTAACCATTTAACCTTCTGTTCGATTCAGTCGCTAGTATGTGTAACGGAAGTACCGTCACATGGTTAGTATCACTATATATACAGTATTGCGATATAATCGGATACCACCCAGATACATTGATTGTTCAGACTATCCATTCAACTTTCTGTTCGTTTCGGTCGCTCGTATGTAAAACGGGAATACCGTCACCTAGTGTGTATAACTATATACACAGCATAACATCATAATCGAATACAACCCATATACTATCCATTCAACCTTCTGTTCGATTCGGTTGCTCGTATGTATAACGGAAGAACAGTAACCTGGTGAGTATTTCTATATAAACATCACCACGATATAATAGAATACAACTCAGTTACAATTATCGTTTCGTCTAACCATTCAACCTTCTGTTCGATTCAGTCGCTAGTATGTGTAACGGAAGTACCGTCACCTGGTATGTATCACTATATATACAGTATTGCGATATAATCGGATACCACCCTGATACATTGATTGTTCAGACTATCCATTCAACTTTCTGTTCGTTTCGGTCGCTCGTATGTAAAACAAGAATACCGTCACCTAGTGTGTATAACTATATACACAGCATAACATCATAATCGAATACAACCCATATACTATCCATTCAACCTTCTGTTCGATTCGGTTGCTCGTATGTATAACGGAAGAACAGTAACCTGGTGAGTATTTCTATATAAACATCACCACGATATAATAGAATACAACTCAGTTACAATTATCGTTTCGTCTAACCATTTAACCTTCTGTTCGATTCAGTCGCTAGTATGTGTAACGGAAGTACCGTCACCTGGTATGTATCACTATATATACAGTATTGCGATATAATCGGATACCACCCAGATACATTGATTGTTCAGACTATCCATTCAACTTTCTGTTCGTTTCGGTCGCTCGTATGTGAAACGGGAATACCGTCACCTAGTGTGTATAACTATATACACAGCATAACATCATAATCGAATACAACCCATATACTATCCATTCAACCTTCTGTTCGATTCGGTTGCTCGTATGTATAACGGAAGAACAGTAACCTGGTGAGTATTTCTGTATAAACATCACCACGATATAATAGAATACAACTCAGTTACAATTATCGTTTCGTCTAACCATTTAACCTTCTGTTCGATTCAGTCGCTAGTATGTGTAACGGAAGTACCGTCACCTGGTATGTATCACTATATATACAGTATTGCGATATAATCGGATACCACCCTGATACATTGATTGTTCAGACTATCCATTCAACTTTCTGTTCGTTTCGGTCGCTCGTATGTAAAACAAGAATACCGTCACCTAGTGTGTATGACTATATACACAGCATAACATCATAATCGAATACAACCCATATACTATCCATTCAACCTTCTGTTCAATTCAGTCGCTCGTATGTATAACGGAAGAACAGTTACCTGGTGAGTATAACTATATAAACATAATCGAATACAACCCAGATACGATGATTGTTCAATCTATACTGAATTCAACCTTCTGCTCGATTCGGTCGCTTGTATGTTAAACGGAAGAACAGTTACCTGGTGAGTATTGCTATATGAACATCATCACGATATCATCGAATACAACTCAGATACAATTATCGTTTCGTCTAACCATTTAACCTTCTGTTCGATTCAGTCGCTAGTATGTGTAACGGAAGAACAGTTACCTGGTGAGTATAACTATATAAACATAATCGAATACAACCCAGATACGATGATTGTTCAATCTATCCATTTGACCTTCTGCTCGATTCGGTCGCTTGTATGTGAAAACGAAAGAACAGTAACCTGGTGAGTATTTCTATATAAACATCACCACGATATAATAGAATACAACTCAGTTACAATTATCGTTTCGTCTAACCATTTAACCTTTTGTTCGATTCAGTCGCTAGTATGTGTAACGGAAGTACCGTCACATGGTTAGTATCACTATATATACAGTATTGCGATATAATCGGATACCACCCAGATACATTGATTGTTCAGACTATCCATTCAACTTTCTGTTCGTTCCGGTCGCTCGTATGTAAAACGGGAATACCGTCACCTAGTGTGTATAACTATATACACAGCATAACATCATAATCGAATACAACCCATATACTATCCATTCAACCTTCTGCTCGATTCGGTCGCTTGTATATGAAAACGAAAGAACAGTTACTTGGTGAGTATTCCTATATAAACATCACCACGATATAATCGAATACAACTCAGTTTCAATTATCGTTTCGTCTAACCATTTAACCTTCTGTTCGATTCGGTCGCTAGTATGTGTAACGGAAGAACAGTTACCTGGTGAGTATAACTATATAAACATAATCGAATACAATCCAGATACGATGATTGTTCAATCTATCCATTTGACCTTCTGCTCGATTCGGTCGCTTGTATGTGAAAACGAAAGAACAGTTACCTGGTGAGTATTTCTATATAAACATCACCACGATATAATCGAATACAACTCAGATACAATTATCGTTTCGTCTAACCATTTAACCTTCTTTTCGATTCAGTCGCTAGTATGTGTAACGGAAGAACAGTTACCTGGTGAGTATAACTATATAAACATTATCGAATACAACCCAGATACGATGATTGTTCAATCTATCTATTCAACCTCCTGCTCGATTCGGTCGCTTGTATGTAAAACGGAAGAACAGTTACCTGGTGAGTATTGCTATATAAACATCATCACGATATCATCGAATACAACTCAGATACAATTATCGTTTTGTCTAACCATTTAACCTTCTGTTCGATTCATTCGCTAGTATGTGTAACGGAAGTACCGTCACCTGGTGAGTATCACTATATATACAGTATTGCGATATAATCGGATACCACCCAGATACATTGATTGTTCAGACTATCCATTCAACTTTCTGTTCTTTTCGGTCGCTCGTATGTGAAACGGGAATACCGTCACCTAGTGTGTATAACTATATACACAGCATAACATCATAATCTAATACAACCCATATACTATCCATTCAACCTTCTGTTCGATTCGGTTGCTCGTATGTATAACGGAAGAACAGTAACCTGGTGAGTATTTCTATATAAACATCACCACGATATAATAGAATACAACTCAGTTTCAATTATCGTTTCGTCTAACCATTTAACCTTCTGTTCGATTCAGTCGCTAGTATGTGTAACGGAAGAACAGTTACCTGGTGAGTATAACTATATAAACATAATCGAATACAACCCAGATACGATGATTGTTCAATCTATCCATTTGACCTTCTGCTCGATTCGGTCGCTTGTATGTGAAAACGAAAGAACAGTAACCTGGTGAGTATTTCTATATAAACATCACCACGATATAATAGAATACAACTCAGTTACACTTATCGTTTCGTCTAACCATTTAACCTTCTGTTCGATTCAGTCGCTAGTATGTGTAACGGAAGTACCGTCACATGGTTAGTATCACTATATATACAGTATTGCGATATAATCGGATACCACCCAGATACATTGATTGTTCAGACTATCCATTCAACTTTCTGTTCGTTTCGGTCGCTCGTAAGTAAAACGGGAATACCGTCACCTAGTGTGTATAACTATATACACAGCATAACATCATAATCGAATACAACCCATATACTATCCATTCAACCTTCTGTTCGATTCGGTTGCTCGTATGTATAACGGAAGAACAGTAACCTGGTGAGTATTTCTATATAAACATCACCACGATATAATAGAATACAACTCAGTTACAATTATCGTTTCGTCTAACCATTTAAACTTCTGTTCGATTCAGTCGCTAGTATGTGTAACGGAAGTACCGTCACCTGGTATGTATCACTATATATACAGTATTGCGATATAATCGGATACCACCCAGATACATTGATTGTTCAGACTATCCATTCAACTTTCTGTTCGTTTCGGTCGCTCGTATGTGAAACGGGAATACCGTCACCTAGTGTGTATAACTATATACACAGCATAACATCATAATCGAATACAACCCATATACTATCCATTCAACCTTCTGTTCGATTCGGTTGCTCGTATGTATAACGGAAGAACAGTAACCTGGTGAGTATTTCTATATAAACATCACCACGATATAATAGAATACAACTCAGTTACAATTATCGTTTCGTCTAACCATTCAACCTTCTGTTCGATTCAGTCGCTAGTATGTGTAACGGAAGTACCGTCACCTGGTATGTATCACTATATATACAGTATTGCGATATAATCGGATACCACCCTGATACATTGATTGTTCAGACTATCCATTCAACTTTCTGTTCGTTTCGGTCGCTCGTATGTAAAACAAGAATACCGTCACCTAGTGTGTATAACTATATACACAGCATAACATCATAATCGAATACAACCCATATACTATCCATTCAACCTTCTGTTCGATTCGGTTGCTCGTATGTATAACGGAAGAACAGTAACCTGGTGAGTATTTCTATATAAACATCACCACGATATAATAGAATACAACTCAGTTACAATTATCGTTTCGTCTAACCATTTAACCTTCTGTTCGATTCAGTCGCTAGTATGTGTAACGGAAGTACCGTCACCTGGTATGTATCACTATATATACAGTATTGCGATATAATCGGATACCACCCAGATACATTGATTGTTCAGACTATCCATTCAACTTTCTGTTCGTTTCGGTCGCTCGTATGTGAAACGGGAATACCGTCACCTAGTGTGTATAACTATATACACAGCATAACATCATAATCGAATACAACCCATATACTATCCATTCAACCTTCTGTTCGATTCGGTTGCTCGTATGTATAACGGAAGAACAGTAACCTGGTGAGTATTTCTGTATAAACATCACCACGATATAATAGAATACAACTCAGTTACAATTATCGTTTCGTCTAACCATTCAACCTTCTGTTCGATTCAGTCGCTAGTATGTGTAACGGAAGTACCGTCACCTGGTATGTATCACTATATATACAGTATTGCGATATAATCGGATACCACCCTGATGCATTGATTGTTCAGACTATCCATTCAACTTTCTGTTCGTTTCGGTCGCTCGTATGTAAAACAAGAATACCGTCACCTAGTGTGTATAACTATATACACAGCATAACATCATAATCGAATACAACCCATATACTATCCATTCAACCTTCTGTTCAATTCAGTCGCTCGTATGTATAACGGAAGAACAGTTACCTGGTGAGTATAACTATATAAACATAATCGAATACAACCCAGATACGATGATTGTTCAATCTATACTGAATTCAACCTTCTGCTCGATTCGGTCGCTTGTATGTAAAACGGAAGAACAGTTACCTGGTGAGTATTGCTATATGAACATCATCACGATATCATCGAATACAACTCAGATACAATTATCGTTTCGTCTAACCATTTAACCTTCTGTTCGATTCAGTCGCTAGTATGTGTAACGGAAGAACAGTTACCTGGTGAGTATAACTATATAAACATAATCGAATACAACCCAGATACGATGATTGTTCAATCTATCCATTTGACCTTCTGCTCGATTCGGTCGCTTGTATGTGAAAACGAAAGAACAGTAACCTGGTGAGTATTTCTATATAAACATCACCACGATATAATAGAATACAACTCAGTTACAATTATCGTTTCGTCTAACCATTTAACCTTTTGTTCGATTCAGTCGCTAGTATGTGTAACGGAAGTACCGTCACATGGTTAGTATCACTATATATACAGTATTGCGATATAATCGGATACCACCCAGATACATTGATTGTTCAGACTATCCATTCAACTTTCTGTTCGTTCCGGTCGCTCGTATGTAAAACGGGAATACCGTCACCTAGTGTGTATAACTATATACACAGCATAACATCATAATCGAATACAACCCATATACTATCCATTCAACCTTCTGCTCGATTCGGTCGCTTGTATGTGAAAACGAAAGAACAGTTACCTGGTGAGTATTCCTATATAAACATCACCACGATATAATCGAATACAACTCAGTTTCAATTATCGTTTCGTCTAACCATTTAACCTTCTGTTCGATTCGGTCGCTAGTATGTGTAACGGAAGAACAGTTACCTGGTGAGTATAACTATATAAACATAATCGAATACAATCCAGATACGATGATTGTTCAATCTATCCATTTGACCTTCTGCTCGATTCGGTCGCTTGTATGTGAAAACGAAAGAACAGTTACCTGGTGAGTATTTCTATATAAACATCACCACGATATAATCGAATACAACTCAGATACAATTATCGTTTCGTCTAACCATTTAACCTTCTTTTCGATTCAGTCGCTAGTATGTGTAACGGAAGAACAGTTACCTGGTGAGTATAACTATATAAACATTATCGAATACAACCCAGATACGATGATTGTTCAATCTATCTATTCAACCTCCTGCTCGATTCGGTCGCTTGTATGTAAAACGGAAGAACAGTTACCTGGTGAGTATTGCTATATAAACATCATCACGATATCATCGAATACAACTCAGATACAATTATCGTTTTGTCTAACCATTTAACCTTCTGTTCTATTCAGTCGCTAGTATGTGTAACGGAAGTACCGTCACATGGTTAGTATCACTATATATACAGTATTGCGATATAATCGGATACCACCCAGATACATTGATTGTTCAGACTATCCATTCAACTTTCTGTTCGTTTCGGCCGCTCGTATGTAAAACGGGAATACCGTCACCTAGTGTGTATAACTATATACACAGCATAACATCATAATCGAATACAACCCATATACTATCCATTCAACCTTCTGTTCGATTCGGTTGCTCGTATGTATAACGGAAGAACAGTAACCTGGTGAGTATTTCTATATAAACATCACCACGATATAATAGAATACAACTCAGTTACAATTATCGTTTCGTCTAACCATTTAAACTTCTGTTCGATTCAGTCGCTAGTATGTGTAACGGAAGTACCGTCACCTGGTATGTATCACTATATATACAGTATTGCGATATAATCGGATACCACCCAGATACATTGATTGTTCAGACTATCCATTCAACTTTCTGTTCGTTTCGGCCGCTCGTATGTAAAACGGGAATACCGTCACCTAGTGTGTATAACTATGTCAAAAATATCTTGAAGATATATAGACTCCTGGATTCGTAAAAACTTTAATGAGAAAAATAACTATAAACTGATAAAAAACAGATTGGAATCGATAGTATGAATTATGTAGTTTTCTTGACAGTTCTTGTCAAAATTTTTTATTGAAAAACATATTCTTTTCATGTCATGACAATGGTTTGTCACTGCCGTCTTCAAATTATTCCAGTCGATATCGGTTGTACGGAGTGTTTATCCTTGGTTTTCAACATCCTCCCCGGCCGGAATAATTTCCAAAGGAAACAATAATTGAATAGGTCGCTTCAATATGCATCCATTGCTGGTCTTGACTTTGCAGGCTCTGATGCGTCCATCTCTTCCTTTGAAAACTTCGGTGATTCTTACTAGCTTCCACAACAATCTAGGTAAATGCTGATCATGAAGTAAAACAACATCGCCTATCTTCAAATTTACAGATTTAGCATTGATGTTTCTATGGGCGGACCTCAATTGTTGCAAATAATCGATACTCCAACGTTTCCAGAATCTCTTCATAGTTTGGTCTCGAATTTTCCATTGTTTCAGGATATCATTACGACTGATATCTTTCTCCATTGGGTTCATACTGGAACCGACAGAGGCATTTCCAGACAGAAAATGCGACGGTGTCAAAATTAATAGATTTTCTGGATCATCATCTATATAAGTTAGAGGTCTTGAATTAACTGAAGCCTCAACTTCGGTTAAAATTGTGAACATTTCATCATAATTCAATATCGCCTTTCCAATAGTTGATTTTAAAGCTTCTTTAACGGTTCGGACCATCCTTTCCCAAAATCCTCCCCACCATGAGGCTCGTTCGACAATAAATCTCCATTCTATTTTCTGATCACGGGCCATGTTCTGAATATCAGCACAAGTAAGGATTCTTGATAACTGCTTGAGTTCCATGGACGTTCGCTTAAAAGTCGTAGCATTGTCAGAATAGATGATGCTAGGAACTCCTCTTCTAGATATGAATCGGCGCAGTCCTCGTATACAACTTTCCGTTGTCAAATCTGGTACTAATTCCAAATAAACAGCTCGAACGACTGCACAGGTTATAAGCATTATATAAGCCTTTAGTTTTGTCTTCGTCTCTGTTGATAAATATAAAGGACCAGCAAAGTCTATACCACTGACATTGAAAGGGCTAGATGTCATTATTCGACTTTTTGGCAGCGGTGCGAATGGTTCATTTGCTGATTTGCTTTTCAATCGTTTACATTTCACACAACGACTTATAACATTTTTTACACGTTGTCGTGCCTTGATGATCCAATATTTTTTTCTTACATCTGTTAACGTTGCATTTACTCCTCCATGACACATGTGAATATGAGAATTCCATATTATTTTATCGGTTAAAACAGATTTTTTAGGCAAAATTATTGGGTGTTTCGTTTCATAAGGTAAAGAAGACTCTTGGAGACGACCTCCTAGACGTAATATATTTTCGTCATCCAAAAAAGGTGTTAGAGATAAAATATTCGAATTAGAATTAATCACTCCTTTCGTTCGAAGATTGTCTATCTCATCGGAAAATGATTCCTTTTGTGTGATTCTCAACCAATAGTTTCCTGATTTTTTAATTTCCATAATTGTTAGTGGACCAGTCATTTTTTCAATAGTTTTTAAATTATTGAGAAACCTCATTACATATGCAGTAATACGAAAAGTTTTTTCATAGCTACTTTTATCATCCATGTTGAATATAGGATCAATATTCTGCAGCTGTGATTGATCTACTTCAATAAGAAAAGATGAATAATTCTCTAATGAAACAACATTATCATCCATAACTGGCCAATCCTCTTCACTATTCATCAACCACTTTGGTCCGTGCTTCCATAGATTGGATTCCAATAAATTTTCAGCAGATATCCCTCTTGTCAGAAGATCTGCCGGATTATCTTCACCCGGACAATGTCTCCATATGCCTTTTGATAACTTGTTGATTTCAAGTACTCTGTTGGATATGTACGGTTTCAATTTAGATTGTTTACCTTTGATCCAATGTAAAGTTATTTTAGAGTCAGACCAAAGAAAAGTATGTTCAATATTCAAATCTAAGTTGTTTAATATATATATCTGAAGTCGAGCAGCACATAACGCTGCTGTTAGTTCTAATTTCGGCAAAGTAAGTAGCTTTTCGTTTCTTTCATTAATGGGAGATACTCTATTTTTGGCCAATAAAATATTGCAATGAACAGTCCCATTTGGTGTCTCGTTCCTCAAAAAAGCAACTGCACCATAAGCTTGTGGACTAGCATCGGCGAACACATGAAGTTGAACGTTACATTCAAAATTAGGAACAATACATCTGGAAATACAAAAATCTTTCAGCAGTTTGATTTCCAAGCCCCATTTCAACCATTTGCTAGCAATATCGGATGGTAATATATCATCCCATTCCAATTTCAATTTCCAAATATCTTGCAAAATGATCTTTGCTTTTATAACGAAGGGTCCATAGACACCTAAAGGGTCATATATCCTAGCAATAGTTTGAAGAACAGACCGCTTTGTAAAAACGTGTTTACTCATTTCATTCTCTAATTGACTCAAATCAGTACTAAGTTCATCAGTAGTTATTCTCCACTGAACACCCAAAACCTTCTTCAAAGTCGAACCATTTTTAACAAATTCAGGATACCTATTCATTGAAGTATCATTCGAACACCATTTTCTCAGATTCATGTTGGCAGAAGAAAATATCTGTTTGGACTGATGGTATATGTCCTCGGCCTGATTTGAAGATTCGACTGCTATCACTAAATCATCAACATAAAAAGACCTTGATAACAATTCACTAACTGCTTTGAATTCATCATTTTGATTCAATAAATGTTTTTTTATTGTTACCGCCAATAAGAAGGGACTACAAGTAACTCCAAACGTGACACGTTTCATTCTATATCTTGTGATAACTGGCAATTTTGTTACGTCAGTTATTGGTTTCGAATACCAGAGAAAACTATGTGAATTTCTATCTTTTTCTGCCAATACGATTTGCAAGAAAGCCTTCTCGATATCCGCAATGAGTCCCACACGTCCGATTCGAAAATTTAGTAGAATTCGTAAGAGATGTGGTACAAGATTCTCTCCAGACACTAATGAATGATTCAATGAAGGTAATCCTGGAGCATGTGCCGACGCATCGAATACTATACGAAGTTTTGTAGTATCTTTATCATCACGGTATACTGGTCTATGAGGCATATAAAATACATCAGTGTCCTTATCTATCCTAGGAGCGACTTCAGCAAAATCGTTTTCGAAATTTTCACGCATCATTTTATCGTATTCAATCAGCTTAGAATCTCTTATGAGTTTCAACGTTAATGTCTTTACCCTTGTAATAGCACCATTATAATAAGAGTCTAATTTGTCGCACTTCAAATCCCATGGTAGTGAAACTTCATATCTACCATTTTTAAAACGAATATTATTCTTCATGAATTGTTCAGTGAAATCACAATGTTCCGACCTATCTTCTCGTATACCGATAGACTCTAAACTCCAAAAATCTCGCAGATTGATTTCACTTTCGATAGTCTGCACATGCCAAGCAGCTGCTACGTTCAAATTAACAGAATACGCATAATCACCATTGACACCTAGTAATGTCCAACCTAGCTTAGTGTTAACTGCTACTAAATTATCAGAAAGTCTTTTCTGCTCACTCGTTACCAATTTCCAATAATTATCAGCTCCGATAAGCACCGTTATACCACTGATCAATTCTTGACCTTTTGGCACAGAATCCGCTAAGGAAAATTTATCGGAAAAATCTTTTATAATTGGATCACTAATGGAAGGCATACTCAAAGAATCGAAACAGATCTCCGGAACTTCAATGGCATGAATCTCTATGGTTTCACTACTATGATGCGCTGTTAGCATGATGGATACTCGTTTACATAATCTTGCAGGAGATTTTTCGCTACTACCAAATGGTACAATTGCAACTTTATGAATTCCAATAACAGGTAAATTCAATTGACGGGATACAGATTCTTTAATAAAAGTCATTTGGCTACCCCCATCAAGCACCATACGAACATAATTTGAGGGTACATTACAGTGTGTTTTGATGTATGCACAAGCAGTTTGTATGAATACGTTATTTAGCTGACTGTTAATCATCAAATTTGTTGACATACCACTTGATTGATTGGTGGTTGCATTAGCTGGGGTACAATTTTGTGCACTCTGTGTAGATTGTAGCGATTTATTGAAATCTGGATCACACATTATCGTAGCATGTTTTCTTTTACATTTTGAGCAACTTATTTTGACTCTACAAAAACGTGAATTGTGACCCGTTCTCAAACAACGGAAACAACGAGAATTCGTTTTCAAAATTTCTTTTCGTTGCTGCAAAGTCATATTATCATTACAGCTTGTAGAAACGTGATTCTTCGACTTACAGAATATGCAGTTATCTTGTACTGATGTTGTCAATAAACCTGCAGCTGTACAAGTTTTTTCATGCTTTTTAAATGAATTATTTTTATCATCATGATTTCGAGTATCTTTTGGATTTTCCCCTGTTACTGTCTGAGCCTTTTGCAATGAATCAATTTCCAACTTAATGAAACGTAAAAGTTTGTGAATCTGCTTGTCATAAGACACTTCACAATCATTTTCCGAACCGTCAGAAGCTATATTGGAAGATTCTCCGATATTGATTGAGAGCTTATTGAATTCAACTCGCAAAATATATGGTAAAGATTTCAACAATATAGATTTCACCATAATTCCATATTGTTTTGCAGAAACTCCTAAAGATTGCAATGAACGAGTTATTGTTGAAGTAGTATTGTATAGCTTTCTTAGAGATTGTACATCATTTCTATTCTTCACTGGAGACAGTGTCAATAATTGCTGTATATAATTGTCAACTATAATCTCACTATTGCCAAATTCTTCCTTCAACATATAAATAGCATCTTGATAACTTATTTGACTTGATGTTAAACCTTTAATGGTCATGGCTGCTTGACCCGTTAATAAAGATTTCAAGTAACTGAACTTTGCAGTATCATTAAATTCATCGTTATTATGAATATGAGTACTGTACTGTTCCCAAAATGCTGACCAAGCGTTGACATCACCATTATATTTCAAAAGATCTAGCTTAGGTAATCTCACCGACTTTTTAATATCCCTCGGTCCCTCGTTACCATCTGATCTGGAGGTTATTCTATCTTCGGCTGGATCTCTTTGGGGTACTGCCGTAGGTACACACTGTTCATCAATTGTATGCTCTAATCTCGCAATGCAAGCCACCGCTGAATCTTCATACTCCAACATTCTTTCGCACTCTTCTTCCAATTTATCAGGTTCGATCGTAGGCATAACCTTTTCATTTACAGAACACAACTGCTCTCTGATAGCTTTTATACGAGCAATAAGTATCTTGATTTCCGATGTATCGAATTTGTCACGTCCCAATAAATCGTTAGCATTATTTATTAGTTTGGTCAATTGAGTTCGAGCAGTTTTTCTCAGAATCACATCCATATTCCAGCTGTTTTTTCGTTCACGTTATCGGAGTAGAATTCTTTACCATTAAAGTTCCCTGGTTTCGGCACCAAATGTCAAAAATATCTTGAAGATATATAGACTCCTGGATTCGTAAATACTTTAATGAGAAAAATAACTATAAACTGATAAAAAACAGATTGGAATCGATAGTATGAATTATGTAGTTTTCTTGACTGTTCTTGTCAAAATTTTTTATTGAAAAACATATTCTTTTCATGTCATGACAATGGTTTGTCACTGCCGTCTTCAAATTATTCCAGTCGATATCGGTTGTACGGAGTGTTTATCCTTGGTTTTCAACAAACTATATACACAGCATAACATCATAATCGAATACAACCCATATACTATCCATTCAACCTTCTGTTCGATTCGGTTGCTCGTATGTATAACGGAAGAACAGTAACCTGGTGAGTATTTCTATATAAACATCACCACGATATAATAGAATACAACTCAGTTACAATTATCGTTTCGTCAAACCATTTAAACTTCTGTTCGATTCAGTCGCTAGTATGTGTAACGGAAGTACCGTCACCTGGTATGTATCACTATATATACAGTATTGCGATATAATCGGATACCACCCAGATACATTGATTGTTCAGACTATCCATTCAACTTTCTGTTCGTTTCGGTCGCTCGTATGTGAAACGGGAATACCGTCACCTAGTGTGTATAACTATATACACAGCATAACATCATAATCGAATACAACCCATATACTATACATTCAACCTTCTGTTCGATTCGGTTGCTCGTATGTATAACGGAAGAACAGTAACCTGGTGAGTATTTCTATATAAACATCACCACGATATAATAGAATACAACTCAGTTACAATTTTCGTTTCGTCTAACCATTCAACCTTCTGTTCGATTCAGTCGCTAGTATGTGTAACGGAAGTACCGTCACCTGGTATGTATCACTATATATACAGTATTGCGATATAATCGGATACCACCCTGATACATTGATTGTTCAGACTATCCATTCAACTTTCTGTTCGTTTCGGTCGCTCGTATGTAAAACAAGAATACCGTCACCTAGTGTGTATAACTATATACACAGCATAACATCATAATCGAATACAACCCATATACTATCCATTCAACCTTCTGTTCGATTCGGTTGCTCGTATGTATAACGGAAGAACAGTAACCTGGTGAGTATTTCTATATAAACATCACCACGATATAATAGAATACAACTCAGTTACAATTATCGTTTCGTCTAACCATTTAACCTTCTGTTCGATTCAGTCGCTAGTATGTGTAACGGAAGTACCGTCACCTGGTATGTATCACTATATATACAGTATTGCGATATAATCGGATACCACCCAGATACATTGATTGTTCAGACTATCCATTCAACTTTCTGTTCGTTTCGGTCGCTCGTATGTGAAACGGGAATACCGTCACCTAGTGTGTATAACTATATACACAGCATAACATCATAATCGAATACAACCCATATACTATCCATTCAACCTTCTGTTCGATTCGGTTGCTCGTATGTATAACGGAAGAACAGTAACCTGGTGAGTATTTCTATATAAACATCACCACGATATAATAGAATACAACTCAGTTACAATTATCGTTTCGTCTAACCATTTAACCTTCTGTTCGATTCAGTCGCTAGTATGTGTAACGGAAGTACCGTCACCTGGTATGTATCACTATATATACAGTATTGCGATATAATCGGATACCACCCTGATACATTGATTGTTCAGACTATCCATTCAACTTTCTGTTCGTTTCGGTCGCTCGTATGTAAAACAAGAATACCGTCACCTAGTGTGTATAACTATATACACAGCATAACATCATAATCGAATACAACCCATATACTATCCATTTTACCTTCTGTTCAATTCAGTCGCTCGTATGTATAACGGAAGAACAGTTACCTGGTGGGTATAACTATATAAACATAATCGAATACAACCCAGATACGATGATTGTTCAATCTATACTGAATTCAACCTTCTGCTCGATTCGGTCGCTTGTATGTAAAACGGAAGAACAGTTACCTGGTGAGTATTGCTATATGAACATCATCACGATATCATCGAATACAACTCAGATACAATTATCGTTTCGTCTAACCATTTAACCTTCTGTTCGATTCAGTCGCTAGTATGTGTAACGGAAGAACAGTTACCTGGTGAGTATAACTATATAAACATAATCGAATACAACCCAGATACGATGATTGTTCAATCTATCCATTTGACCTTCTGCTCGATTCGGTCGCTTGTATGTGAAAACGAAAGAACAGTCACCTGGTGAGTATTTCTATATAAACATCACCACGATATAATAGAATACAACTCAGTTACAATTATCGTTTCGTCTAACCATTTAACCTTTTGTTCGATTCAGTCGCTAGTATGTGTAACGGAAGTACCGTCACATGGTTAGTATCACTATATATACAGTATTGCGATATAATCGGATACCATCCAGATACATTGATTGTTCAGACTATCCATTCAACTTTCTGTTCGTTCCGGTCGCTCGTATGTTAAACGGGAATACCGTCACCTAGTGTGTATAACTATATACACAGCATAACATCATAATCGAATACAACCCATATACTATCCATTCAACCTTCTGTTCGATTCGGTTGCTCGTATGTATAACGAAAAAACAGTAACCTGGTGAGTATTTCTATATAAACATCACCACGATATAATAGAATACAACTCAGTTACAATTATCGTTTCGTCTAACCATTCAACCTTCTGTTCGATTCAGTCGCTAGTATGTGTAACGGAAGTACCGTCACCTGGTATGTATCACTATATATACAGTATTGCGATATAATCGGATACCACCCAGATACATTGATTGTTCAGACTATCCATTCAACTTTCTGTTCGTTTCGGTCGCTCGTATGTGAAACGGGAATACCGTCACCTAGTGTGTTTAACTATATACACAGCATAACATCATAATCGAATACAACCCATATACTATCCATTCAACCTTCTGTTCGATTCGGTTGCTCGTATGTATAACGGAAGAACAGTAACCTGGTGAGTATTTCTATATAAACATCACCACGATATAATAGAATACAACTCAGTTACAATTATCGTTTCGTCTAACCATTTAACCTTCTGTTCGATTCAGTCGCTAGTATGTGTAACGGAAGAACAGTTACCTGGTGAGTATAACTATATAAACATTATCGAATACAACCCAGATACGATGATTGTTCAATCTATTCATTTAACCTTCTGCTCGATTCGGTCGCTTGTATGTGAAAACGAAAGAACAGTTACCTGGTGAGTATTTCTATATAAACATCACCACGATATAATCGAATACAACTCAGTTTCAATTATCGTTTCGTCTAACCATTTAACCTTCTGTTCGATTCAGTCGCTAGTATGTGTAACGGAAGAACAGTTACCTGGTGAGTATAACTATATAAACATAATCGAATACAACCCAGATACGATGATTGTTCAATCTATCCATTTGACCTTCTGCCCGATTCGGTCGCTTGTATGTGAAAACGAAAGAACAGTTACCTGGTGAGTATTGCTATATAAACATCATCACGATATCATCGAATACAACTCAGATACCATTATCGTTTTGTCTAACCATTTGACCTTCTGTTCGATTCAGTCGCTAGTATGTGTAACGGAAGTACCGTCACCTGGTAAGTATCACTATATATACAGTATTGCGATATAATCGGATACCACCCAGATACATTGATTGTTGAGACTATCCATTCAACTTTCTGTTCGTTTCGGTCGCTCGTATGTGAAACGGGAATACCGTCACCTAGTGTGTATAACTATATACACAGCATAACATCATAATCGAATACAACCCATATACTATCCATTCAACCTTCTGTTCGATTCGGTTGCTCGTATGTATAACGGAAGAACAGTAACCTGTTGAGTATTTCTATATAAACATCACCACGATATGATAGAATACAACTCAGTTTCAATTATCGTTTCGTCTAACCATTTAACCTTCTGTTCAATTCAGTCGATCGTATGTGTAACGGAAGAACAGTTACCTGGTGAGTATAACTATATAAACATAATCGAATACAACCCAGATACGATGATTGTTCAATCTATCCATTTGACCTTCTGCTCGATTCGGTCGCTTGTATGTGAAAACGAAAGAACAGTTACCTGGTGAGTATTCCTATATAAACATCACCACGATATAATCGAATACAACTCAGTTTCAATTATCGTTTTGTCTAACCATTTAACCTTCTGTTCGATTCAGTCGCTAGTATGTGTAACGGAAGAACAGTTACCTGGTGAGTATAACTATATAAACATAATCGAATACAACCCAGATACGATGATTGTTCAATCTATCCATTTGACCTTCTGCTCGATTCGGTCGCTTGTATGTGAAAACGAAAGAACAGTTACCTGGTGAGTATTTCCATATAAACATCACCACGATATAATCGAATACAACTCAGATACAATTATCATTTCGTCTAACCATTTAACCTTCTGTTCGATTCAGTCGCTAGTATGTGTAACGGAAGAACAGTTACCTGGTGAGTATAACTATATAAACATTATCGAATACAACCCAGATACGATGATTGTTCAATCTATCTATTCAACCTCCTGCTCGATTCGGTCGCTTGTATGTAAAACGGAAGAACAGTTACCTGGTGAGTATTGCTATATAAACATCATCACGATATCATCGAATACAACTCAGATACAATTATCGTTTTGTCTAACCATTTAACCTTCTGTTCGATTCATTCGCTAGTATGTGTAACGGAAGTACCGTCACCTGGTAAGTATCACTATATATACAGTATTGCGATATAATCGGATACCACCCAGATACATTGATTGTTCAGACTATCCATTCAACTTTCTGTTCGTTTCGGTCGCTCGTATGTGAAACGGGAATACCGTCACCTAGTGTGTATAACTATATACACAGCATAACATCATAATCGAATACAACCCATATACTATCCATTCAACCTTCTGTTCGATTCGGTTGCTCGTATGTATAACGGAAGAACAGTAACCTGGTGAGTATTTCTATATAAACATCACCACGATATAATAGAATACAACTCAGTTTCAATTATCGTTTCGTCTAACCATTTAACCTTCTGTTCGATTCAGTCGCTAGTATGTGTAACGGAAGAACAGTTACCTGGTGAGTATAACTATATAAACATAATCGAATACAACCCAGATACGATGATTGTTCAATCTATCCATTTGACCTTCTGCTCGATTCGGTCGCTTGTATGTGAAAACGAAAGAACAGTAACCTGGTGAGTATTTCTATATAAACATCACCACGATATAATAGAATACAACTCAGTTACACTTATCGTTTCGTCTAACCATTTAACCTTCTGTTCGATTCAGTCGCTAGTATGTGTAACGGAAGTACCGTCACATGGTTAGTATCACTATATATACAGTATTGCGATATAATCGGATACCACCCAGATACATTGATTGTTCAGACTATTCATTCAACTTTCTGTTCGTTTCGGTCGCTCGTATGTAAAACGGGAATACCGTCACCTAGTGTGTATAACTATATACACAGCATAACATCATAATCGAATACAACCCATATACTATCCATTCAACCTTCTGTTCGATTCGGTTGCTCGTATGTATAACGGAAGAACAGTAACCTGGTGAGTATTTCTATATAAACATCACCACGATATAATAGAATACAACTCAGTTACAATTATCGTTTCGTCTAACCATTTAACCTTCTGTTCGATTCAGTCGCTAGTATGTGTAACGGAAGTACCGTCACCTGGTATGTATCACTATATATACAGTATTGCGATATAATCGGATACCACCCAGATACATTGATTGTTCAGACTATCCATTCAACTTTCTGTTCGTTTCGGTCGCTCGTATGTGAAAAGGGAATACCGTCACCTAGTGTGTATAACTATATACACAGCATAACATCATAATCGAAAACAACCCATATACTATCCATTCAACCTTCTGTTCGATTCGGTTGCTCGTATGTATAACGGAAGAACAGTAACCTGGTGAGTATTTCTATATAAACATCACCACGATATAATAGAATACAACTCAGTTACAATTATCGTTTCGTCTAACCATTTAACCTTCTGTTCGATTCAGTCGCTAGTATGTGTAACGGAAGTACCGTCACCTGGTATGTATCACTATATATACAGTATTGCGATATAATCGGATACCACCCTGATACATTGATTGTTCAGACTATCCATTCAACTTTCTGTTCGTTTCGGTCGCTCGTATGTAAAACAAGAATACCGTCACCTAGTGTGTATAACTATATACACAGCATAACATCATAATCGAATACAACCCATATACTATCCATTCAACCTTCTGTTCAATTCAGTCACTCGTATGTATAACGGAAGAACAGTTACCTGGTGAGTATAACTATATAAACATAATCGAATACAACCCAGATACGATGATTGTTCAATCTATCCATTTGACCTTCTGCTCGATTCGGTCGCTTGTATGTGAAAACGAAAGAACAGTTACCTGGTGAGTATTTCTATATAAACATCACCACGATATAATCGAATACAACTCAGATACAATTATCGTTTCGTCTAACCATTTAACCTTCTGTTCGATTCAGTCGCTAGTATGTGTAACGGAAGAACAGTTACCTGGTGAGTATAACTATATAAACATTATCGAATACAACCCAGATACGATGATTGTTCAATCTATCTATTCAACCTCCTGCTCGATTCGGTCGCTTGTATGTAAAACGGAAGAACAGTTACCTGGTGAGTATTGCTATATAAACATCATCACGATATCATCGAATACAACTCAGATACAATTATCGTTTTGTCTAACCATTTAATCTTATGTTCGATTCATTCGCTAGTATGTGTAACGGAAGTACCGTCACCTGGTAAGTATCACTATATATACAGTATTGCGATATAATCGGATACCACCCAGATACATTGATTGTTCAGACTATCCATTCAACTTTCTGTTCGTTTCGGTCGCTCGTATGTGAAACGGGAATACCGTCACCTAGTGTGTATAACTATATACACAGCATAACATCATAATCGAATACAACCCATATACTATCCATTCAACCTTCTGTTCGATTCGGTTGCTCGTATGTATAACGGAAGAACAGTAACCTGGTGAGTATTTCTATATAAACATCACCACGATATAATAGAATACAACTCAGTTTCAATTATCGTTTCGTCTAACCATTTAACCTTCTGTTCGATTCAGTCGCTAGTATGTGTAACGGAAGAACAGTTACCTGGTGAGTATAACTATATAAACATAATCGAATACAACCCAGATACGATGATTGTTCAATCTATCCATTTGACCTTCTGCTCGATTCGGTCGCTTGTATGTGAAAACGAAAGAACAGTAACCTGGTGAGTATTTCTATATAAACATCACCACGATATAATAGAATACAACTCAGTTACACTTATCGTTTCGTCTAACCATTTAACCTTCTGTTCGATTCAGTCGCTAGTATGTGTAACGGAAGTACCGTCACATGGTTAGTATCACTATATATACAGTATTGCGATATAATCGGATACCACCCAGATACATTGATTGTTCAGACTATCCATTCAACTTTCTGTTCGTTTCGGTCGCTCGTTTGTAATACGGGAATACCGTCACCTAGTGTGTATAACTATATACACAGCATAACATCATAATCGAATACGACCCATATACTATCCATTCAACCTTCTGTTCGATTCGGTTGCTCGTATGTATAACGGAAGAACAGTAACCTGGTGAGTATTTCTATATAAACATCACCACGATATAATAGAATACAACTCAGTTACAATTATCGTTTCGTCTAACCATTTAACCTTCTGTTCGATTCAGTCGCTAGTATGTGTAACGGAAGTACCGTCACCTGGTATGTATCACTATATATACAGTATTGCGATATAATCGGATACCATCCAGATACATTGATTGTTCAGACTATCCATTCAACTTTCTGTTCGTTCCGGTCGCTCGTATGTAAAACGGGAATACCGTCACCTAGTGTGTATAACTATATACACAGCATAACATCATAATCGAATACAACCCATATACTATCCATTCAACCTTCTGTTCGATTCGGTTGCTCGTATGTATAACGAAAAAACAGTAACCTGGTGAGTATTTCTATATAAACATCACCACGATATAATAGAATACAACTCAGTTACAATCATCGTTTCGTCTAACCATTCAACCTTCTGTTCGATTCAGTCGCTAGTATGTGTAACGGAAGTACCGTCACCTGGTATGTATCACTATATATACAGTATTGCGATATAATCGGATACCACCCAGATACATTGATTGTTCAGACTATCCATTCAACTTTCTGTTCGTTTCGGTCGCTCGTATGTGAAACGGGAATACCGTCACCTAGTGTGTTTAACTATATACACAGCATAACATCATAATCGAATACAACCCATATACTATCCATTCAACCTTCTGTTCGATTCGGTTGCTCGTATGTATAACGGAAGAACAGTAACCTGGTGAGTATTTCTATATAAACATCACCACGATATAATAGAATACAACTCAGTTACAATTATCGTTTCGTCTAACCATTCAACCTTCTGTTCGATTCAGTCGCTAGTATGTGTAACGGAAGAACAGTTACCTGGTGAGTATAACTATATAAACATTATCGAATACAACCCAGATACGATGATTGTTCAATCTATTCATTTAACCTTCTGCTCGATTCGGTCGCTTGTATGTGAAAACGAAAGAACAGTTACCTGGTGAGTATTTCTATATAAACATCACCACGATATAATCGAATACAACTCAGTTTCAATTATCGTTTCGTCTAACCATTTAACCTTCTGTTCGATTCAGTCGCTAGTATGTGTAACGGAAGAACAGTTACCTGGTGAGTATAACTATATAAACATAATCGAATACAACCCAGATACGATGATTGTTCAATCTATCCATTTGACCTTCTGCCCGATTCGGTCGCTTGTATGTGAAAACGAAAGAACAGTTACCTGGTGAGTATTGCTATATAAACATCATCACGATATCATCGAATACAACTCAGATACCATTATCGTTTTGTCTAACCATTTGACCTTCTGTTCGATTCAGTCGCTAGTATGTGTAACGGAAGTACCGTCACCTGGTAAGTATCACTATATATACAGTATTGCGATATAATCGGATACCACCCAGATACATTGATTGTTCAGACTATCCATTCAACTTTCTGTTCGTTTCGGTCGCTCGTATGTGAAACGGGAATACCGTCACCTAGTGTGTATAACTATATACATAGCATAACTTCATAATCGAATACAACCCATATACTATCCATTCAACCTTCTGTTCGATTCGGTTGCTCGTATGTATAACGGAAGAACAGTAACCTGTTGAGTATTTCTATATAAACATCACCACGATATGATAGAATACAACTCAGTTTCAATTATCGTTTCGTCTAACCATTTAACCTTCTGTTCAATTCAGTAGATCGTATGTGTAACGGAAGAACAGTTACCTGGTGAGTATAACTATATAAACATAATCGAATACAACCCAGATACGATGATTGTTCAATCTATCCATTTGACCTTCTGCTCGATTCGGTCGCTTGTATGTGAAAACGAAAGAACAGTTACCTGGTGAGTATTCCTATATAAACATCACCACGATATAATCGAATACAACTCAGTTTCAATTATCGTTTCGTCTAACCATTTAACCTTCTGTTCGATTCAGTCGCTAGTATGTGTAACGGAAGAACAGTTACCTGGTGAGTATAACTATATAAACATAATCAAATACAACCCAGATACGATGATTGTTCAATCTATCCATTTGACCTTCTGCTCGATTCGGTCGCTTGTATGTGAAAACGAAAGAACAGTTACCTGGTGAGTATTTCCATATAAACATCACCACGATATAATCGAATACAACTCAGATACAATTATCATTTCGTCTAACCATTTAACCTTCTGTTCGATTCAGTCGCTAGTATGTGTAACGGAAGAACAGTTACCTGGTGAGTATAACTATATAAACATTATCGAATACAACCCAGATACGATGATTGTTCAATCTATCTATTCAACCTCCTGCTCGATTCGGTCGCTTGTATGTAAAACGGAAGAACAGTTACCTGGTGAGTATTGCTATATAAACATCATCACGATATCATCGAATACAACTCAGATACAATTATCGTTTTGTCTAACCATTTAACCTTCTGTTCGATTCATTCGCTAGTATGTGTAACGGAAGTACCGTCACCTGGTAAGTATCACTATATATACAGTATTGCGATATAATCGGATACCACCCAGATACATTGATTGTTCAGACTATCCATTCAACTTTCTGTTCGTTTCGGTCGCTCGTATGTGAAACGGGAATACCGTCACCTAGTGTGTATAACTATATACACAGCATAACATCATAATCGAATACAACCCATATACTATCCATTCAACCTTCTGTTCGATTCGGTTGCTCGTATGTATAACGGAAGAACAGTAACCTGGTGAGTATTTCTATATAAACATCACCACGATATAATAGAATACAACTCAGTTTCAATTATCGTTTCGTCTAACCATTTAACCTTCTGTTCGATTCAGTCGCTAGTATGTGTAACGGAAGAACAGTTACCTGGTGAGTATAACTATATAAACATAATCGAATACAACCCAGATACGATGATTGTTCAATCTATCCATTTGACCTTCTGCTCGATTCGGTCGCTTGTATGTGAAAACGAAAGAACAGTAACCTGGTGAGTATTTCTATATAAACATCACCACGATATAATAGAATACAACTCAGTTACACTTATCGTTTCGTCTAACCATTTAACCTTCTGTTCGATTCAGTCGCTAGTATGTGTAACGGAAGTACCGTCACATGGTTAGTATCACTATATATACAGTATTGCGATATAATCGGATACCACCCAGATACATTGATTGTTCAGACTATCCATTCAACTTTCTGTTCGTTTCGGTCGCTCGTATGTAAAACGGGAATACCGTCACCTAGTGTGTATAACTATATACACAGCATAACATCATAATCGAATACAACCCATATACTATCCATTCAACCTTCTGTTCGATTCGGTTGCTCGTATGTATAACGGAAGAACAGTAACCTGGTGAGTATTTCTATATAAACATCACCACGATATAATAGAATACAACTCAGTTACAATTATCGTTTCGTCTAACCATTTAACCTTCTGTTCGATTCAGTCGCTAGTATGTGTAACGGAAGTACCGTCACCTGGTATGTATCACTATATATACAGTATTGCGATATAATCGGATACCACCCAGATACATTGATTGTTCAGACTATCCATTCAACTTTCTGTTCGTTTCGGTCGCTCGTATGTGAAAAGGGAATACCGTCACCTAGTGTGTATAACTATATACACAGCATAACATCATAATCGAAAACAACCCATATACTATCCATTCAACCTTCTGTTCGATTCGGTTGCTCGTATGTATAACGGAAGAACAGTAACCTGGTGAGTATTTCTATATAAACATCACCACGATATAATAGAATACAACTCAGTTACAATTATCGTTTCGTCTTACCATTTAACCTTCTGTTCGATTCAGTCGCTAGTATGTGTAACGGAAGTACCGTCACCTGGTATGTATCACTATATATACAGTATTGCGATATAATCGGATACCATCCTGATACATTGATTGTTCAGACTATCCATTCAACTTTCTGTTCGTTTCGGTCGCTCGTATGTAAAACAAGAATACCGTCACCTAGTGTGTATAACTATATACACAGCATTACATCATAATCGAATACAACCCATATACTATCCATTCAACCTTCTGTTCAATTCAGTCACTCGTATGTATAACGGAAGAACAGTTACCTGGTGAGTATAACTATATAAACATAATCGAATACAACCCAGATACGATGATTGTTCAATCTATCCATTTGACCTTCTGCTCGATTCGGTCGCTTGTATGTGAAAACGAAAGAACAGTTACCTGGTGAGTATTTCTATATAAACATCACCACGATATAATCGAATACAACTCAGATACAATTATCGTTTCGTCTAACCATTTAACCTTCTGTTCGATTCAGTCGCTAGTATGTGTAACGGAAGAACAGTTACCTGGTGAGTATAACTATATAAACATTATCGAATACAACCCAGATACGATGATTGTTCAATCTATCTATTCAACCTCCTGCTCGATTCGGTCGCTTGTATGTAAAACGGAAGAACAGTTACCTGGTGAGTATTGCTATATAAACATCATCACGATATCATCGAATACAACTCAGATACAATTATCGTTTTGTCTAACCATTTAATCTTATGTTCGATTCATTCGCTAGTATGTGTAACGGAAGTACCGTCACCTGGTAAGTATCACTATATATACAGTATTGCGATATAATCGGATACCACCCAGATACATTGATTGTTCAGACTATCCATTCAACTTTCTGTTCGTTTCGGTCGCTCGTATGTGAAACGGGAATACCGTCACCTAGTGTGTATAACTATATACACAGCATAACATCATAATCGAATACAACACATATACTATCCATTCAACCTTCTGTTCGATTCGGTTGCTCGTATGTATAACGGAAGAACAGTAACCTGGTGAGTATTTCTATATAAACATCACCACGATATAATAGAATACAACTCAGTTTCAATTATCGTTTCGTCTAACCATTTAACCTTCTGTTCGATTCAGTCGCTAGTATGTGTAACGGAAGAACAGTTACCTGGTGAGTATAACTATATAAACATAATCGAATACAACCCAGATACGATGATTGTTCAATCTATCCATTTGACCTTCTGCTCGATTCGGTCGCTTGTATGTGAAAACGAAAGAACAGTAACCTGGTGAGTATTTCTATATAAACATCACCACGATATAATAGAATACAACTCAGTTACACTTATCGTTTCGTCTAACCATTTAACCTTCTGTTCGATTCAGTCGCTAGTATGTGTAACGGAAGTACCGTCACATGGTTAGTATCACTATATATACAGTATTGCGATATAATCGGATACCACCCAGATACATTGATTGTTCAGACTATCCATTCAACTTTCTGTTCGTTTCGGTCGCTCGTATGTAAAACGGGAATACCGTCACCTAGTGTGTATAACTATATACACAGCATAACATCATAATCGAATACAACCCATATACTATCCATTCAACCTTCTGTTCGATTCGGTTGCTCGTATGTATAACGGAAGAACAGTAACCTGGTGAGTATTTCTATATAAACATCACCACGATATAATAGAATACAACTCAGTTACAATTATCGTTTCGTCTAACCATTTAACCTTCTGTTCGATTCAGTCGCTAGTATGTGTAACGGAAGTACCGTCACCTGGTATGTATCACTATATATACAGTATTGCGATATAATCGGATACCACCCAGATACATTGATTGTTCAGACTATCCATTCAACTTTCTGTTCGTTTCGGTCGCTCGTATGTGAAACGGGAATACCGTCACCTAGTGTGTATAACTATATACACAGCATAACATCATAATCGAAAACAACCCATATACTATCCATTCAACCTTCTGTTCGATTCGGTTGCTCGTATGTATAACGGAAGAACAGTAACCTGGTGAGTATTTCTATATAAACATCACCACGATATAATAGAATACAACTCAGTTACAATTATCGTTTCGTCTAACCATTTAACCTTCTGTTCGATTCAGTCGCTAGTATGTGTAACGGAAGTACCGTCACCTGGTATGTATCACTATATATACAGTATTGCGATATAATCGGATACCACCCTGATACATTGATTGTTCAGACTATCCATTCAACTTTCTGTTCGTTTCGGTCGCTCGTATGTAAAACAAGAATACCGTCACCTAGTGTGTATAACTATTTACACAGCATAACATCATAATCGAATACAACCCATATACTATCCATTCAACCTTCTGTTCAATTCAGTCGCTCGTATGTATAACGGAAGAACAGTTACCTGGTGAGTATAATTATATAAACATAATCGAATACAACCCAGATACGATGATTGTTCAATCTATACTGAATTCAACCTTCTGCTCGATTCGGTCGCTTGTATGTAAAACGGAAGAACAGTTACCTAGTGAGTATTGCTATATGAACATCATCACGATATCATCGAATACAACTCAGATACAATTATCGTTTCGTCTAACCATTTAACCTTCTGTTCGATTCAGTCGCTAGTATGTGTAACGGAAGAACAGTTACCTGGTGAGTATAACTATATAAACATAATCGAATACAACCCAGATACGATGATTGTTCAATCTATCCATTTGACCTTCTGCTCGATTCGGTCGCTTGTATGTGAAAACGAAAGAACAGTAACCTGGTGAGTATTTCTATATAAACATCACCACGACATAATAGAATACAACTCAGTTACAATTATCGTTTCGTCTAACCATTTAACCTTTTGTTCGATTCAGTCGCTAGTATGTGTAACGGAAGTACCGTCACATGGTTAGTATCACTATATATACAGTATTGCGATATAATCGGATACCACCCAGATACATTGATTGTTCAGACTATCCATTCAACTTTCTGTTCGTTCCGGTCGCTCGTATGTAAAACGGGAATACCGTCACCTAGTGTGTATAACTATATACACAGCATAACATCATAATCGAATACAACCCATATACTATCCATTCAACCTTCTGTTCGATTCGGTTGCTCGAATGTATAACGAAAGAACAGTAACCTGGTGAGTATTTCTATATAAACATCACCACGATATAATAGAATACAACTCAGTTACAATTATCGTTTCGTCTAACCATTCAACCTTCTGTTCGATTCAGTCGCTAGTATGTGTAACGGAAGTACCGTCACCTGGTATGTATCACTATATATACAGTATTGCGATATAATCGGATACCACCCAGATACATTGATTGTTCAGACTATCCATTCAACTTTCTGTTCGTTTCGGTCGCTCGTATGTGAAACGGGAATACCGTCACCTAGTGTGTTTAACTATATACACAGCATAACATCATAATCGAATACAACCCATATACTATCCATTCAACCTTCTGTTCGATTCGGTTGCTCGTATGTATAACGGAAGAACAGTAACCTGGTGAGTATTTCTATATAAACATCACCACGATATAATAGAATACAACTCAGTTACAATTATCGTTTCGTCTAACCATTTAACCTTCTGTTCGATTCAGTCGCTAGTATGTGTAACGGAAGAACAGTTACCTGGTGAGTATAACTATATAAACATTATCGAATACAACCCAGATACGATGATTGTTCAATCTATCTATTCAACCTCCTGCTCGATTCGGTCGCTTGTATGTAAAACGGAAGAACAGTTACCTGGTGAGTATTGCTATATAAACATCATCACGATATCATCGAATACAACTCAGATACAATTATCGTTTTGTCTAACCATTTAACCTTCTGTTCGATTCATTCGCTAGTATGTGTAACGGAAGTACCGTCACCTGGTAAGTATCACTATATATACAGTTTTGCGATATAATCGGATACCACCCAGATACATTGATTGTTCAGACTATCCATTCAACTTTCTGTTCGTTTCGGTCGCTCGTATGTGAAACGGGAATACCGTCACCTAGTGTGAATAACTATATACACAGCATAACATCATAATCGAATACAACCCATATACTATCCATTCAACCTTCTGTTCGATTCGGTTGCTCGTATGTATAACGGAAGAACAGTAACCTGGTGAGTATTTCTATATAAACATCACCACGATATAATAGAATACAACTCAGTTTCAATTATCGTTTCGTCTAACCATTTAACCTTCTGTTCGATTCAGTCGCTAGTATGTGTAACGGAAGAACAGTTACCTGGTGAGTATAACTATATAAACATAATCGAATACAACCAAGATACGATGATTGTTCAATCTATCCATTTGACCATCTGCTCGATTCGGTCGCTTGTATGTGAAAACGAAAGAACAGTAACCTGGTGAGTATTTCTATATAAACATCACCACGATATAATAGAATACAACTCAGTTACACTTATCGTTTCGTCTAACCATTTAACCTTCTGTTCGATTCAGTCGCTAGTATGTGTAACGGAAGTACCGTCACATGGTTAGTATCACTTTATATACAGTATTGCGATATAATCGGATACCACCCAGATACATTGATTGTTCAGACTATCCATTCAACTTTCTGTTCGTTTCGGTCGCTCGTATGTAAAACGGGAATACCGTCACCTAGTGTGTATAACTATATACACAGCATAACATCATAATCGAATACAACCCATATACTATCCATTCAACCTTCTGTTCGATTCGGTTGCTCGTATGTATAACGGAAGAACAGTAACCTGGTGAGTATTTCTATATAAACATCACCACGATATAATAGAATACAACTCAGTTACAATTATCGTTTCGTCTAACCATTTAACCTTCTGTTCGATTCAGTCGCTAGTATGTGTAACGGAAGTACCGTCACCTGGTATGTATCACTATATATACAGTATTGCGATATAATCGGATACCACCCTGATACATTGATTGTTCAAACTATCCATTCAACTTTCTGTTCGTTTCGGTCGCTCGTATGTAAAACAAGAATACCGTCACCTAGTGTGTATAACTATATACACAGCATAACATCATAATCGAATACAACCCATATACTATCCATTCAACCTTCTGTTCAATTCAGTCGTTCGTATGTATAACGGAAGAACAGTTACCTGGTGAGTATAACTATATAAACATAATCGAATACAACCCAGATACGATGATTGTTCAATCTATACTGAATTCAACCTTCTGCTCGATTCGGTCGCTTGTATGTAAAACGGAAGAACAGTTACCTGGTGAGTATTGCTATATGAACATCATCACGATATCATCGAATACAACTCAGATACAATTATCGTTTCGTCTAACCATTTAACCTTCTGTTCGATTCAGTCGCTAGTATGTGTAACGGAAGAACAGTTACCTGGTGAGTATAATTATATAAACATAATCGAATACAACCCAGATACGATGATTGTTCAATCTATCCATTTGACCTTCTGCTCGATTCGGTCGCTTGTATGTGAAAAAGAAAGAACAGTAACCTGGTGAGTATTTCTATATAAACATCACCACGATATAATAGAAAACAACTCAGTTACAATTATCGTTTCGTCTAACCATTTAACCTTTTGTTCGATTCAGTCGCTAGTATGTGTAACGGAAGTACCGTCACATGGTTAGTATCACTATATATACAGTATTGCGATATAATCAGATACCACCCAGATACATTGATTGTTCAGACTATCCATTCAACTTTCTGTTCGTTCCGGTCGCTCGTATGTAAAACGGGAATACCGTCACCTAGTGTGTATAACTATATACACAGCATAACATCATAATCGAATACAACCCATATACTATCCATTCAACCTTCTGTTCGATTCGGTTGCTCGTATGTATAACGAAAGAACAGTAACCTGGTGAGTATTTCTATATAAACATCACCACGATATAATAGAATACAACTCAGTTACAATTATCGTTTCGTCTAACCATTCAACCTTCTGTTCGATTCAGTCGCTAGTATGTGTAACGGAAGTACCGTCACCTGGTATGTATCACTATATATACAGTATTGCGATATAATCGGATACCACCCAGATACATTGATTGTTCAGACTATCCATTCAACTTTCTGTTCGTTTCGGTCGCTCGTATGTGAAACGGGAATACCGTCACCTAGTGTGTTTAACTATATACACAGCATAACATCATAATCGAATACAACCCATATACTATCCATTCAACCTTCTGTTCGATTCGGTTGCTCGTATGTATAACGGAAGAACAGTAACCTGGTGAGTATTTCTATATAAACATCACCACGATATAATAGAATACAACTCAGTTACAATTATCGTTTCGTCTAACCATTTAACCTTCTGTTCGATTCAGTCGCTAGTATGTGTAACGGAAGAACAGTTACCTGGTGAGTATAACTATATAAACATTATCGAATACAACCCAGATACGATGATTGTTCAATCTATCTATTCAACCTCCTGCTCGATTCGGTCGCTTGTATGTAAAACGGAAGAACAGTTACCTGGTGAGTATTTCTCTATAAACATCACCACGATATAATCGAATACAACTTAGTTTCAATTATCGTTTTGTCTAACCATTTAACCTTCTGTTCGATTCAGTCGCTAGTATGTGTAACGGAAGTACCGTCACCTGGTTAGTATCACTATATATACAGTATTGCGATATAATCGGATACCACCCAGATACATTGATTGTTCAGACTATCCATTCAACTTTCTGTTCGTTTCGGTCGCTCGTATGTGTAACGGAAGAACAGTTACCTGGTGAGTATTGCTATATAAACATCATCACGTTATCATCGAATACAACTCAGATACAATTATCGTTTCGTCTAACCATTCAACCTTCTGTTCGATTCAGTCGCTAGTATGTGTAACGGAAGTACCGTCACCTGGTTAGTATCACTATATATATACAGTATTGCGATATAATCGGATACCACCCAGATACATTGATTGTTCAGACTATCCATTCAACTTTCTGTTCGTTTCGGTCGCTCGTATGTGAAACGGGAATACCGTCACCTAGTGTGTTTAACTATATACACAGCATAACATCATAATCGAATACAACCCAGATACTATCCATTCAACCTTCTAATCGATTCGGTTGCACGTATGTATAACGGAAGAACAGTAACCTGGTGAGTATTTCTATATAAACATCACCACGATATAAAAGAATACAACTCAGTTACAATTATCGTTTCGTCTAACCATTTAACCTTCTGTTCGATTCAGTCGCTAGTATGTGTAACGGAAGAACAGTTACCTGGTGAGTATACCTATATAAACATTATCGAATACAACCCAGATACGATGATTGTTCAATCTATCTATTCAACCTCCTGCTCGATTCGGTCGCTTGTATGTAAAACGGAAGAACAGTTACCTGGTGAGTATTTCTATATAAACATCACCACGATATAATCGAATACAACTTAGTTTCAATTATCGTTTTGTCTAACCATTTAACCTTCTGTTCGATTCAGTCGCTAGTATGTGTAACGGAAGTACCGTCACCTGGTTAGTATCACTATATATACAGTATTGCGATATAATCGGATACCACCCAGATACATTGATTGTTCAGACTATCCATTCAACTTTCTGTTCGTTTCGGTCGCTCGTATGTGTAACGGAAGAACAGTTACCTGGTGAGTATTGCTATATAAACATCATCACGTTATCATCGAATACAACTCAGATACAATTATCGTTTCGTCTAACCATTTAACCTTCTGTTCGATTCAGTCGCTAGTATGTGTAACGGAAGTACCGTCACCTGGTTAGTATCACTATATATACAGTATTGCGATATAATCGGATACCACCCAGATAAATTGATTGTTCAGACTATCCATTCAACTTTCTGTTCGTTTCGGTCGCTCGTATGTGAAACGGGAATACCGTCACCTAGTGTGTTTAACTATATACACAGCATAACATCATAATCGAATACAACCCAGATACTGTCCATTCAACCTTCTGTTCGATTCGGTTGCTCGTATGTATAACGGAAGAACAGTAACCTGGTGAGTATTTCTATATAAACATCACCACGATATAATAGAATACAACTCAGTTACAATTATCGTTTCGTCTAACCATTTAACCTTCTGTTCGATTCAGTCGCTAGTATGTGTAACGGTAGTACCGTCACCTGGTTAGTATCACTATATATACAGTATTGCGATATAATCGGATACCACCCAGATACATTGATTGTTCAGACTATCCATTCAACTTTCTGTTCGTTTCGGTCGCTCGTATGTAAAACAAGAATACCGTCACCTAGTGTGTATAAGTATATACACAGCATAACATCATAATCGAATACAACCCATATACTATCCATTCAACCTTCTGTTCAATTCAGTCGCTCGTATGTATAACGGAAGAACAGTTACCTGGTGAGTATAATTATATAAACATAATCGAATACAACCCAGATACGATGATTGTTCAATCTATACTGAATTCAACCTTCTGCTCGATTCGGTCGCTTGTATGTAAAACGGAAGAACAGTTACCTAGTGAGTATTGCTATATGAACATCATCACGATATCATCGAATACAACTCAGATACAATTATCGTTTCGTCTAACCATTTAACCTTCTGTTCGATTCAGTCGCTAGTATGTGTAACGGAAGAACAGTTACCTGGTGAGTATAACTATATAAACATAATCGAATACAACCCAGATACGATGATTGTTCAATCTATCCATTTGACCTTCTGCTCGATTCGGTCGCTTGTATGTGAAAACGAAAGAACAGTAACCTGGTGAGTATTTCTATATAAACATCACCACGACATAATAGAATACAACTCAGTTACAATTATCGTTTCGTCTAACCATTTAACCTTTTGTTCGATTCAGTCGCTAGTATGTGTAACGGAAGTACCGTCACATGGTTAGTATCACTATATATACAGTATTGCGATATAATCGGATACCACCCAGATACATTGATTGTTCAGACTATCCATTCAACTTTCTGTTCGTTCCGGTCGCTCGTATGTAAAACGGGAATACCGTCACCTAGTGTGTATAACTATATACACAGCATAACATCATAATCGAATACAACCCATATACTATCCATTCAACCTTCTGTTCGATTCGGTTGCTCGAATGTATAACGAAAGAACAGTAACCTGGTGAGTATTTCTATATAAACATCACCACGATATAATAGAATACAACTCAGTTACAATTATCGTTTCGTCTAACCATTCAACCTTCTGTTCGATTCAGTCGCTAGTATGTGTAACGGAAGTACCGTCACCTGGTATGTATCACTATATATACAGTATTGCGATATAATCGGATACCACCCAGATACATTGATTGTTCAGACTATCCATTCAACTTTCTGTTCGTTTCGGTCGCTCGTATGTGAAACGGGAATACCGTCACCTAGTGTGTTTAACTATATACACAGCATAACATCATAATCGAATACAACCCATATACTATCCATTCAACCTTCTGTTCGATTCGGTTGCTCGTATGTATAACGGAAGAACAGTAACCTGGTGAGTATTTCTATATAAACATCACCACGATATAATAGAATACAACTCAGTTACAATTATCGTTTCGTCTAACCATTTAACCTTCTGTTCGATTCAGTCGCTAGTATGTGTAACGGAAGAACAGTTACCTGGTGAGTATAACTATATAAACATTATCGAATACAACCCAGATACGATGATTGTTCAATCTATCTATTCAACCTCCTGCTCGATTCGGTCGCTTGTATGTAAAACGGAAGAACAGTTACCTGGTGAGTATTGCTATATAAACATCATCACGATATCATCGAATACAACTCAGATACAATTATCGTTTTGTCTAACCATTTAACCTTCTGTTCGATTCATTCGCTAGTATGTGTAACGGAAGTACCGTCACCTGGTAAGTATCACTATATATACAGTTTTGCGATATAATCGGATACCACCCAGATACATTGATTGTTCAGACTATCCATTCAACTTTCTGTTCGTTTCGGTCGCTCGTATGTGAAACGGGAATACCGTCACCTAGTGTGAATAACTATATACACAGCATAACATCATAATCGAATACAACCCATATACTATCCATTCAACCTTCTGTTCGATTCGGTTGCTCGTATGTATAACGGAAGAACAGTAACCTGGTGAGTATTTCTATATAAACATCACCACGATATAATAGAATACAACTCAGTTTCAATTATCGTTTCGTCTAACCATTTAACCTTCTGTTCGATTCAGTCGCTAGTATGTGTAACGGAAGAACAGTTACCTGGTGAGTATAACTATATAAACATAATCGAATACAACCAAGATACGATGATTGTTCAATCTATCCATTTGACCATCTGCTCGATTCGGTCGCTTGTATGTGAAAACGAAAGAACAGTAACCTGGTGAGTATTTCTATATAAACATCACCACGATATAATAGAATACAACTCAGTTACACTAATCGTTTCGTCTAACCATTTAACCTTCTGTTCGATTCAGTCGCTAGTATGTGTAACGGAAGTACCGTCACATGGTTAGTATCACTTTATATACAGTATTGCGATATAATCGGATACCACCCAGATACATTGATTGTTCAGAC
This sequence comes from Chrysomela aeneicollis, assembly GCA_029955515.1. NCBI lineage: Eukaryota > Metazoa > Arthropoda > Insecta > Coleoptera > Chrysomelidae > Chrysomela > Chrysomela aeneicollis. The sequence continues at coordinate 2,364,082 of JARUHQ010000027.1, read as the reverse complement.
TATCCATTCAACTTTCTGTTCGTTTCGGTCGCTCGTATGTAAAACGGGAATACCGTCACCTAGTGTGTATAACTATATACACAGCATAACATCATAATCGAATACAACCCATATACTATCCATTCAACCTTCTGTTCGATTCGGTTGCTCGTATGTATAACGGAAGAACAGTAACCTGGTGAGTATTTCTATATAAACATCACCACGATATAATAGAATACAACTCAGTTACAATTATCGTTTCGTCTAACCATTTAACCTTCTGTTCGATTCAGTCGCTAGTATGTGTAACGGAAGTACCGTCACCTGGTATGTATCACTATATATACAGTATTGCGATATAATCGGATACCACCCTGATACATTGATTGTTCAGACTATCCATTCAACTTTCTGTTCGTTTCGGTCGCTCGTATGTAAAACAAGAATACCGTCACCTAGTGTGTATAACTATATACACAGCATAACATCATAATCGAATACAACCCATATACTATCCATTCAACCTTCTGTTCGATTCGGTTGCTCGTATGTATAACGAAAGAACAGTAACCTGGTGAGTATTTCTATATAAACATCACCACGATATAATAGAATACAACTCAGTTACAATTATCGTTTCGTCTAACCATTCAACCTTCTGTTCGATTCAGTCGCTAGTATGTGTAACGGAAGAACAGTTACCTGGTGAGTATAACTATATAAACATTATCGAATACAACCCAGATACGATGATTGTTCAATCTATCTATTCAACCTCCTGCTCGATTCGGTCGCTTGTATGTAAAACGGAAGAACAGTTACCTGGTGAGTATTTCTCTATAAACATCACCACGATATAATCGAATACAACTTAGTTTCAATTATCGTTTTGTCTAACCATTTAACCTTCTGTTCGATTCAGTCGCTAGTATGTGTAACGGAAGTACCGTCACCTGGTTAGTATCACTATATATACAGTATTGCGATATAATCGGATACCACCCAGATACATTGATTGTTCAGACTATCCATTCAACTTTCTGTTCGTTTCGGTCGCTCGTATGTGTAACGGAAGAACAGTTACCTGGTGAGTATTGCTATATAAACATCATCACGTTATCATCGAATACAACTCAGATACAATTATCGTTTCGTCTAACCATTCAACCTTCTGTTCGATTCAGTCGCTAGTATGTGTAACGGAAGTACCGTCACCTGGTTAGTATCACTATATATATACAGTATTGCGATATAATCGGATACCACCCAGATACATTGATTGTTCAGACTATCCATTCAACTTTCTGTTCGTTTCGGTCGCTCGTATGTGAAACGGGAATACCGTCACCTAGTGTGTTTAACTATATACACAGCATAACATCATAATCGAATACAACCCAGATACTATCCATTCAACCTTCTAATCGATTCGGTTGCACGTATGTATAACGGAAGAACAGTAACCTGGTGAGTATTTCTATATAAACATCACCACGATATAAAAGAATACAACTCAGTTACAATTATCGTTTCGTCTAACCATTTAACCTTCTGTTCGATTCAGTCGCTAGTATGTGTAACGGAAGAACAGTTACCTGGTGAGTATAACTATATAAACATTATCGAATACAACCCAGATACGATGATTGTTCAATCTATCTATTCAACCTCCTGCTCGATTCGGTCGCTTGTATGTAAAACGGAAGAACAGTTACCTGGTGAGTATTTCTATATAAACATCACCACGATATAATCGAATACAACTTAGTTTCAATTATCGTTTTGTCTAACCATTTAACCTTCTGTTCGATTCAGTCGCTAGTATGTGTAACGGAAGTACCGTCACCTGGTTAGTATCACTATATATACAGTATTGCGATATAATCGGATACCACCCAGATACATTGATTGTTCAGACTATCCATTCAACTATCTGTTCGTTTCGGTCGCTCGTATGTGTAACGGAAGAACAGTTACCTGGTGAGTATTGCTATATAAACATCATCACGTTATCATCGAATACAACTCAGATACAATTATCGTTTCGTCTAACCATTTAACCTTCTGTTCGATTCAGTCGCTAGTATGTGTAACGGAAGTACCGTCACCTGGTTAGTATCACTATATATACAGTATTGCGATATAATCGGATACCACCCAGATAAATTGATTGTTCAGACTATCCATTCAACTTTCTGTTCGTTTCGGTCGCTCGTATGTGAAACGGGAATACCGTCACCTAGTGTGTTTAACTATATACACAGCATAACATCATAATCGAATACAACCCAGATACTGTCCATTCAACCTTCTGTTCGATTCGGTTGCTCGTATGTATAACGGAAGAACAGTAACCTGGTGAGTATTTCTATATAAACATCACCACGATATAATAGAATACAACTCAGTTACAATTATCGTTTCGTCTAACCATTTAACCTTCTGTTCGATTCAGTCGCTAGTATGTGTAACGGTAGTACCGTCACCTGGTTAGTATCACTATATATACAGTATTGCGATATAATCGGATACCACCCAGATACATTGATTGTTCAGACTATCCATTCAACTTTCTGTTCGTTTCGGTCGCTCGTATGTGTAACGGAAGAACAGTTACCTGGTGAGTATTGCTATATAAACATCATCACGTTATCATCGAATACAACTCAGATACAATTATCGTTTCGTCTAACCATTTAACCTTCTGTTCGATTCAGTCGCTAGTATGTGTAACGGAAGTACCGTCACCTGGTTAGTATCACTATATATACAGTATTGCGATATAATCGGATACCACCCAGATACATTGATTGTTCAGACTATCCATTCAACTTTCTGTTCGTTTCGGTCGCTCGTATGTGAAACGGGAATACCGTCACCTAGTGTGTTTAACTATATACACAGCATAACATCATAATCGAATACAACCCAGATACTATCCATCGTTTCGTCTAACCATTTAACCTTCTGTTCGATTCAGTCGCTAGTATGTGTAACGGAAGAACAGTTACCTGGTGAGTATAACTATATAAACATTATCGAATACAATCTATCCATTCAACCTCCTGCTCGATTCGGTCGCTTGTATGTGAAACGGAAGAACAGTTACCTGGTGAGTATTGCTATATAAACATCACCACGATATAATCGAATACAACTCAGTATCAATTATCGTTTCGTCTAACCATTTAACCTTCTGTTCGATTCAGTCGCTAGTATGTGTAACGGAAGTACCGTCACCTGGTTAGTATCACTATATATACAGTATTGCGATATAATCGGATACCACCCAGATACATTGATTGTTCAGACTATCCATTCAACTTTCTGTTCGTTTCGGTCGCTCGTATGTGAAACGGGAATACCGTCACATAGTGTGTATAACTATATACACAGCATAACATCATAATCGAATACAACCCATATACTATCCATTCAACCTTCTGTTCGATTCGGTTGCTCGTATGTATAACGGAAGAACAGTAACCTGGTGAGTATTTCTATATAAACATCACCACGATATAATAGAATACAACTCAGTTTCAATTATCTTTTCGTCCAACCATTTAACCTTCTGTTCGATTCAGTCGCTAGTATGTGTAACGGAAGAACAGTTACCTGGTGAGTATAACTATATAAACATAATCGAATACAACCCAGATACGATGATTGTTCAATCTATCCATTTGACCTTCTGCTTGATTCGGTCGCTTGTATGTGAAAACGAAAGAACAGTTACCTGGTGAGTATTTCTATATAAACATCACCACGATATAATCGAATACAACTTAGTTTCAATTATCGTTTCGTCCAACCATTTAACCTTCTGTTCGATTCAGTCGCTAGTATGTGTAACGGAAGTACCGTCACCTGGTTAGTATCACTATATATACAGTATTGCGATATAATCGGATACCACCCAGATACATTGATTGTTCAGACTATCCATTCAACTTTCTGTTCGTTTCGGTCGCTTGTATTTGAAACGGGAATACCGTCACCTAGTGTGTTTAACTATATACACAGCATAACATCATAATCGAATACAACCCAGATACAATCCATTCAACCTTCTAATCGATTCGGTTGCTCGTATGTATAACGGAAGAACAGTAACCTGGTGAGTATTTCTATATAAACATCACCACGATATAATAGAATACAACTCAGTTACAATTATCGTTTCGTTTAACCATTTAACCTTCTGTTCGATTCAGTCGCTAGTATGTGTAACGGAAGAACAGTTACCTGGTGAGTATAACTATATAAACATTATCGAATACAACCCAGATACGATGATTGTTCAATCTATCTATTCAACCTCCTGCTCGATTCGGTCGCTTGTATGTAAAACGGAAGAACAGTTACCTGGTGAGTATTGCTATATAAACATCACCACGATATAATCGAATACAACTCAGTTTCAATTATCGTTTCGTCTAACCATTTAACCTTCTGTTCGATTCAGTCACTAGTATGTGTAACGGAAGTACCGTCACCTGGTTAGTATCACTATATATACAGTATTGCGATAAAATCGGATACCACCCAGATACATTGATTGTTCAGACTATCCATTCAACTTTCTGTTCGTTTCGGTCGCTCGTATTTGAAACGGGAATACCGTCACCTAGTGTGTATAACTATATACACAGCATAACATCATAATCGAATACAACCCATATAATATACATTCAACCTTCTGTTCGATTCGGTTGCTCGTATGTATAACGGAAGAACAGTAACCTGGTGAGTATTTCTATATAAACATCACCACGATATAATAGAATACAAATCAGTTTCAATTATCGTTTCGTCTAACCATTTAACCTTCTGTTCGATTCAGTCGCTAGTATGTGTAACGGAAGAACAGTTACCTGGTGAGTATAACTATATAAACATAATCGAATACAACCCAGATACGATGATTGTTCAATCTATCCATTTGACCTTCTGCTCGATTCGGTCGCTTGTATGTGAAAACGAAAGAACAGTTACCTGGTGAGTATTTCTATATAAACATCACCACGATATAATCGAATACAACTCAGTTACAATTATCGTTTCGTCTAACCATTTAACCTTCTGTTCGATTCAGTCGCTAGTATGTGTAACGGAAGAACAGTTACCTGGTGAGTATAACTATATAAACATTATCGAATACAACCCAGATACGATGATTGTTCAATCTATCTATTCAACCTCCTGCTCGATTCGGTCGCTTGTATGTAAAACGGAAGAACAGTTACCTGGTGAGTATTTCTATATAAACATCACCACGATATAATCGAATACAACTTAGTTTCAATTATCGTTTTGTCTAACCATTTAACCTTCTGTTCGATTCAGTCACTAGTTTGTGTAACGGAAGTACCGTCACCTGGTTAGTATCACTATATATACAGTATTGCGATATAATCGGATACCACCCAGATACATTGATTGTTCAGACTATCCATTCAACTTTCTGTTCGTTTCGGTCGCTCGTATGTGTAACGGAAGAACAGTTACCTGGTGAGTATTGCTATATAAACATCATCACGTTATCATCGAATACAACTCAGATACAATTATCGATTCGTCTAACCATTTAACCTTCTGTTCGATTCAGTCGCTAGTATGTGTAACGGAAGTACCGTCACCTGGTTAGTATCACTATATATACAGTATTGCGATATAATCGGATACCACCCAGATACATTGATTGTTCAGTCTATCCATTCAACTTTCTTTTTGTTTTGGTCGCTCGTATGTAAAACGGGAATACCGTCACCTAGTGTGTATAACTATATACACAGCATAACATCATAATCGAATACAACCCATATACTATCCATTCAACCTTCTGTTCAATTCAGTAGCTCGTATGTATAACGGAAGAACAGTTACCTGGTGAGTATAACTATATAAACATAATCGAATACAACCCAGATACGATGATTGTTCAATCTATACTAAATTCAACCTTCTGCTCGATTCGGTCGCTTGTATGTAAAACGGAAGAACAGTTACCTGGTGAGTATAACTATATAAACATTATCGAATACAATCTATCCATTTAACCTCCTGCTCGATTCGGTCGCTTGTATGTGAAACGGAAGAACAGTTACCTGGTGAGTATTGCTATATAAACATCACCACGATATAATCGAATACAACTCAGTATCAATAATCGTTTCGTCTAACCATTTAACCTTCTGTTCGATTCAGTCGCTAGTATGTGTAACGGAAGTACCGTCACCTGGTTAGTATCACTATATATACAGTATTGCGATATAATCGGATACCACCCAGATACATTGATTGTTCAGACTATCCATTCAACTTTCTGTTCGTTTCGGTCGCTCGTATGTGAAACGGGAATACCGTCACATAGTGTGTATAACTATATACACAGCATAACATCATAATCGAATACAACCCATATACTATCCATTCAACCTTCTGTTCGATTCGGTTGCTCGTATGTATAACGGAAGAACAGTAACCTGGTGAGTATTTCTATATAAACATCACCACGATATAATAGAATACAACTCAGTTTCAATTATCTTTTCGTCTAACCATTTAACCTTCTGTTCGATTCAGTCGCTAGTATGTGTAACAGAAGAACAGTTACCTGGTGAGTATAACTATATAAACATAATCGAATACAACCCAGATACGATGATTGTTCAATCTATCCATTTGACCTTCTGCTCGATTCGGTCGCTTGTATGTGAAAACGAAAGAACAGTTACCTGGTGAGTATTTCTATATAAACATCACCACGATATAATCGAATACAACTTAGTTTCAATTATCGTTTCGTCCAACCATTTAACCTTCTGTTCGATTCAGTCGCTAGTATGTGTAACGGAAGTACCGTCACCTGGTTAGTATCACTATATATACAGTATTGCGATATAATCGGATACCACCCAGATACATTGATTGTTCAGACTATCCATTCAACTTTCTGTTCGTTTCGGTCGCTCGTATGTGAAACGGGAATACCGTCACCTAGTGTGTTTAACTATATACACAGCATAACATCATAATCGAATACAACCCAGATACTATCCATTCAACCTTCTAATCGATTCGGTTGCTCGTATGTATAACGGAAGAACAGTAACCTGGTGAGTATTTCTATATAAACATCACCACGATATAATAGAATACAACTCAGTTACAATTATCGTTTCGTTTAACCATTTAACCTTCTGTTCGATTCAGTCGCTAGTATGTGTAACGGAAGAACAGTTACCTGGTGAGTATAACTATATAAACATTATCGAATACAACCCAGATACGATGATTGTTCAATCTATCTATTCAACCTCCTGCTCGATTCGGTCGCTTGTATGTAAAACGGAAGAACAGTTACCTGGTGAGTATTGCTATATAAACATCACCACGATATAATCGAATACAACTCAGTTTCAATTATCGTTTCGTCTAACCATTTATACTATATATACAGTATTGCGATATAATCGGATACCACCCAGATACATTGATTGTTCAGTCTATCCATTCAACTTTCTTTTTGTTTTGGTCGCTCGTATGTAAAACGGGAATACCGTCACCTAGTGTGTATAACTATATACACAGCATAACATCATAATCGAATACAACCCATATACTATCCATTCAACCTTCTGTTCAATTCAGTAGCTCGTATGTATAACGGAAGAACAGTTACCTGGTGAGTATAACTATATAAACATAATCGAATACAACCCAGATACGATGATTGTTCAATCTATACTAAATTCAACCTTCTGCTCGATTCGGTCGCTTGTATGTAAAACGGAAGAACAGTTACCTGGTGAGTATAACTATATAAACATTATCGAATACAATCTATCCATTCAACCTCCTGCTCGATTTGGTCGCTTGTATGTGAAACGGAAGAACAGTTACCTGGTGAGTATTGCTATATAAACATCACCACGATATAATCGAATACAACTCAGTATCAATTATCGTTTCGTCTAACCATTTAACCTTCTGTTCGATTCAGTCGCTAGTATGTGTAACGGAAGTACCGTCACCTGGTTAGTATCACTATATATACAGTATTGCGATATAATCGGATACCACCCAGATACATTGATTGTTCAGACTATCCATTCAACTTTCTGTTCGTTTCGGTCGCTCGTATGTGAAACGGGAATACCGTCACATAGTGTGTATAACTATATACACAGCATAACATCATAATCGAATACAACCCATATACTATCCATTCAACCTTCTGTTCGATTCGGTTGCTCGTATGTATAACGGAAGAACAGTAACCTGGTGAGTATTTCTATATAAACATCACCACGATATAATAGAATACAACTCAGTTTCAATTATCTTTTCGTCTAACCATTTAACCTTCTGTTCGATTCAGTCGCTAGTATGTGTAACAGAAGAACAGTTACCTGGTGAGTATAACTATATAAACATAATCGAATACAACCCAGATACGATGATTGTTCAATCTATCCATTTGACCTTCTGCTCGATTCGGTCGCTTGTATGTGAAAACGAAAGAACAGTTACCTGGTGAGTATTTCTATATAAACATCACCACGATATAATCGAATACAACTTAGTTTCAATTATCGTTTCGTCCAACCATTTAACCTTCTGTTCGATTCAGTCGCTAGTATGTGTAACGGAAGTACCGTCACCTGGTTAGTATCACTATATATACAGTATTGCGATATAATCGGATACCACCCAGATACATTGATTGTTCAGACTATCCATTCAACTTTCTGTTCGTTTCGGTCGCTCGTATGTGAAACGGGAATACCGTCACCTAGTGTGTTTAACTATATACACAGCATAACATCATAATCGAATACAACCCAGATACTATCCATTCAACCTTCTAATCGATTCGGTTGCTCGTATGTATAACGGAAGAACAGTAACCTGGTGAGTATTTCTATATAAACATCACCACGATATAATAAAATACAACTCAGTTACAATTATCGTTTCGTTTAACCATTTAACCTTCTGTTCGATTCAGTCGCTAGTATGTGTAACGGAAGAACAGTTACCTGGTGAGTATAACTATATAAACATTATCGAATACAACCCAGATACGATGATTGTTCAATCTTTTTATTCAACCTCCTGCTCGATTCGGTCGCTTGTATGTAAAACGGAAGAACAGTTACCTGGTGAGTATTGCTATATAAACATCACCACGATATAATCGAATACAACTCAGTTTCAATTATCGTTTCGTCTAACCATTTAACCTTCTGTTCGATTCAGTCACTAGTATGTGTAACGGAAGTACCGTCACCTGGTTAGTATCACTATATATACAGTATTGCGATAAAATCGGATACCACCCAGATACATTGATTGTTCAGACTATCCATTCAACTTTCTGTTCGTTTCGGTCGCTCGTATTTGAAACGGGAATACCGTCACCCAGTGTGTATAACTATATACACAGCATAACATCATAATCGAATACAACCCATATAATATCCATTCAACCTTCTGTTCGATTCTGTTGCTCGTATGTATAACGGAAGAACAGTAACCTGGTGAGTATTTCTATATAAACATCACCACGATATAATAGGATACAAATCAGTTTCAATTATCGTTTCGTCTAACCATTTAACCTTCTGTTCGATTCAGTCGCTAGTATGTGTAACGGAAGAACAGTTACCTGGTGAGTATAACTATATAAACATAATCGAATACAACCCAGATACGATGATTGTTCAATCTATCCATTTGACCTTCTGCTCGATTCGGTCGCTTGTATGTGAAAACGAAAGAACAGTTACCTGGTGAGTATTTCTATATAAACATCACCACGATATAATCGAATACAACTCAGTTTCAATTATCGTTTCGTCTAACAATTTAACCTTCTGTTCGATTCAGTCGCTAGTATGTGTAACGGAAGTACCGTCACCTGGTTAGTATCACTATATATACAGTATTGCGATATAATCGGATACCACCCAGATACATTGATTGTTCAGACTATTCATTCAACTTTCTGTTCGTTTCGGTCGCTCGTATTTGAAACGGGAATACCGTCACCTAGTGTGTTTAACTATATACACAGCATAACATCATAATCGAATACAACCCAGATACTATCCATTCAACCTTCTAATCGATTCGGTTGCTCGTATGTATAATGGAAGAACAGTAACCTGGTGAGTATATCTATATAAACATCACCACGATATAATAGAATACAACTCAGTTACAATTATCGTTTCGTTTAACCATTTAACCTTCTGTTCGATTCAGTCGCGAGTATGTGTTACGGAAGAACAGTAACCTGGTGAGTATAACTATATAAACATTATCGAATACAACCCAGATACGATGATTGTTCAATCTATCTATTCAACCTCCTGCTCGATTCGGTCGCTTGTATGTAAAACGGAAGAACACTTACCTGGTGAGTATTGCTATATAAACATCACCACGATATAATCGAATACAACTCAGTTTCAATTATCGTTTCGTCTAACCATTTAACCTTCTGTTCGATTCAGTCACTAGTATATGTAACGGAAGTACCGTCACCTGGTTAGTATCACTATATATACAGTATTGCGATAAAATCGGATACCACCCAGATACATTGATTGTTCAGACTATCCATTCAACTTTCTGTTCGTTTCGGTCGCTCGTATTTGAAACGGGAATACCGTCACCTAGTGTGTATAACTATATACACAGCATAACATCATAATCGAATACAACCCATATAATATCCATTCAACCTTCTGTTCGATTCGGTTGCTCGTATGTATAACGGAAGAACAGTAACCTGGTGAGTATTTCTATATAAACATCACCACGATATAATAGAATACAAATCAGTTTCAATTATCGTTTCGTCTAACCATTTAACCTTCTGTTCGATTCAGTCGCTAGTATGTGTAACGGAAGAACAGTTACCTGGTGAGTATAACTATATAAACATAATCGAATACAACCCAGATACGATGATTGTTCAATCTATCCATTTGACCTTCTGCTCGATTCGGTCGCTTGTATGTGAAAACGAAAGAACAGTTACCTGGTGAGTATTTCTATATAAACATCACCACGATATAATCGAATACAACTCAGTTACAATTATCGTTTCGTCTAACCATTTAACCTTCTGTTCGATTCAGTCGCTAGTATGTGTAACGGAAGTACCGTCACCTGGTTAGTATCACTATATATACAGTATTGCGTGTAACCAAATATGGTACAACTTATCTTTATTTCAACCTGTCAGCTGCTCTAGATTCGGTGGGTCGTGGATAAGGAAAAATTGTTGAATTGCTTTTAGGTAGAAATGTAAATTCAAGATACAAGAATGATACAAATATGTCATCAAAAATTGAGCGCCATGTATTTTATTCAGGTTAAAATACAAAAACCTGTGATCTATGCAATCCTTTGAACAGTAAAGCTACTAGATACAGTTAACAAAATATATTTTCTACAATATATCTATGGATTGTGAATGAGAACAATTTTGGAATCCTAGCAAAGAAAACTACTAATATTTTTACAAGGAAAAATATCTATAAAAATATCTATGAAATTGATACTAATACAATTTTAATTTCAGCAATAATATTGAAAATCATTACAATGAAAATCCGGTGCAATAATTCATTAACTTTATAAATGTTCTCCAGAAAGAAAAAACAATTGATATCTATAAGTAGTCAATGACCTGTGGCTGAAACTTTGAGTATCTCTGGATCTCAAATAGAGAAACAACACTTACTCTGGTCTAGAATATGAGGTACCTGGATTTCCCTACACTTGGCAGCTCTAGAAGACTTTGATTTCAAGTATGAGAGTCCAACTACTCAGTTCATCAGACTGCATCCATACTTGGAGTCTCTAGCAGAATTGAAGTTGCTCAGTAGTAGATCAGGAACTAGAAACAGGAACACAGGATACCTCTTTTCTCAGATCAGGAACACAGGATACCTCCTTTCAATTTCAGATTCCAAGGTATTTGCTCAAAGCCCTAAAAGCACATTAGACAGCAGTATATGTCCCTTACTAGAGCATCAGTTTGTTTCCTCTAGATCATATGTTGAGCCAGTGTTTGCTTGACCTCAACTCAGAATTATGCACCAATTAAATTTATATAATCAAAAGAAAATCTATTCAAATGCTGAATATTATTAGATATCACAAATTTCTATGAACTTAAGATTTAAGAGGATACTTAGTTGGATGATGGACTTAATTTCTCTTTACTTAGATTTTATATAATTGAATCATACAAAGCTCATGCAAATATGTCAACAAGAAAAAAAATTAATTCCAAGACATTCTCATTATCTTTTGACGAACCCCCTTCCTAGAGACAAAGTTAGTGCAGAACAGCAGTTATGAATGGATATTTTGTTGATTTCATTTCTTCAAACATATGAAAAACAATTCCAGAGAAAACAAAAAAAAAATGAGAGAAAGATGGATTTCAACAATTAATATATCAGAATCAGACTTTTCAGCCAACAGAAAAGACTGATCAGCTCTGAAAGCAAGTAGACAATTTTCACAAAAGATTTGACAAAGTGTCCATAATATAAAAATTGTCACTTACCTCAGAACATGATCAATCCTGGAATTTAGCTTGAAAATTCTGGTTCTGATAAAGAGTCCTGTTTCTGGGACTAAAAATTATCTTTTCAGTTGAATCTTATGAATCCTTCCTTTTATCCAATATTCTCAAAATTTGGAAAATAGCACCAGGAATGGAATAATAACGTGGATCCTTGGAAGATTCTGTTCAAACTGAAAGCACAGAGAAATCCGGCAGAAACAAATCTTTCACAATCTCATACTAAAATTTTCCAAAATATATTCAATCTTTGACCTGAAAATACTATAATGCATGCAAAGATTAATATAATAGGAAACAATATCTTCCAATGTTTATCCTCTCAAAGGCAGGATCACATCAAAATTTTCAAGATATAAACTTATTTCTCGAGAGCATCATGGCGTCTCAGATAAAAAAAAAAACATATCAACCTCTCATTTGTTACTCTGGAAATTTTTTAGGAAACAAAATCAATTGAATTTAACGTAATCAATCAATATCTCAATTTAGAAATCATAATCTTTCCATAATCAATTTTCTAGAAAATCCATTCATTTACCTTGCTCTCAAGAAAAAAAACTGCAACCACTAGACGTCTTATCTCTAGGAAGCTTGACCGTCGAAAGAGAGCGAGTACCCGTCTTTTTATCCCTTCTTCATAAAAATTGTCGGATAGCGAATAGCGTGTTAAAGGTTGTTGCCATGTTTATTTAAATTCGTTCAATTAAGAGTCATTCTATGATTGGCATTTTTATAATCAATTTTGATGTTAGACATTTTAATTTATTCAGTGTAATATTCCTCTCAGATATCCCATCATAATACTGAAACACTTAATTTGTGCAGAGAAAGCAAGAAAGGATCGAATTAGTTGAAAGGAACGGAAAACAAAACAGCAATAGCCGAAATAGTGGTCAAGCGACAACAATGTGCAAGGCAAAAAACCCATTTAATATACTTACCTGTCAACGATCAACTAATCAACCAATCAAAGAGCACTAATTGAATTTGTGAAGCCACAATATACGAGGTAGAGAAGGCACAATATACGAGGGAGATGAAACATATCACTGAAAAGGAACGAAATTTAAAAGCGTGAGAAATTTCGTTACACACTACCCCAAGTCACTAAAAAATTTTGAAACCTCAAAATTTTTGAAGAAGAAGCAAAGAAAATTTAGAACTTGAGAAGGGACATAGAAGGGTTTGTGATATCTGAAGTTATGAAACAAAAATCTTGAATGAATTTGAAAGGATTCCCATTCCTGAATAAAAAAAAATTTGAATTTATATATACCAAACCACTATGCTGTACATTAACATATATGTGGAAGGTTCATTTACCATAAAGGAAGGAGTAGAACTGTCATACCCCTAGTAAATTTTAGTATTTACCACACTGAAAAGAACTAAAAACTACCACTCTACTGTACATTAGTATGTGGTAGGGTGACTTTTGTGAGGACTGGTCCTCTCCATCCAGACCACAACGCACAGATGACAACATGAAAGCTCAGTCAGGAGATTCGTTTCGCTGCAAGATGTTATTGCTGCGCCGTTAAACCTCCGTCAACCACTCGCCTCCAAGCCTCCATGATATCACCCGCAACGCTATGCCCCGGACAAATATACCAGCAGTATCACAAACTTCACCGGTGGAACTAAAAAAACGAGAATAATAATCTAAAAAAAAATACCAAATGCCACCTCACTTGGGGTATAAAAGTACATCAACTAAAACGACAGGTGAAGCCTAGTCGAAACAAATACTCCAAAGCGGGATGTTTCTTAATTGAGTACTGTGAGCCAATCCTCAAGTGGACAGATCTGCAGAACTCGAAACAAGCACAGTAGTGAGCAACAAACACTGTGAATAGACGCCCGTAGGCAGAAGCTACCGGGTTTACCACTCACCCCCCAATACTTGCCCCTTCTACAAATCTCACCATTGAAGGTAGTTCAAATGAGCGAGACCCACACCCACTCAACCAGGTCCCTATTCAAAAAGACAAAAATATATTTGGGTTGCTAAAATTCCAAAAGTCCTCAAAGCGAAACAAATCCAAAATTGTCCCAAAAAAAAAACAAAACAAATCCCAAATGTCCTTAAAGCAGAAAAAAAAATCTGAAACATAAACTGCTGAACAACACATATTATTCCGAAAAATTCATGACCCTAACAGATACTGCCTACAAGAAAATTTCCGACATACTAAATACTTAAAAGGAATGAATATTCTCCCAGAAACAGGTATATATCTATCCAAAATACTTTATAAGGAATTAATATTCTCCCAGAAACAGGTATATATTTATTCACTAAGTGAAATTATAAGACAATATCTAGCTAGTCCATGTAATTGAAAAAATACATGTGAAGTTCAAAGACATACCAGAAAATCGAGAAAGAGATCAATGAGAAAGAAAGAACGAAAGCAACAAACAAGAGATAAAAACGAAATAAAACAATTTGAGACCTATACAAATCTTCGGATAAAGTTCCAGTGGGTCACTCTATTCCATAAGGATTCAAAAGAAAGTATGCACTCCAAAGCTTAATGCCAGAAAATATTTCTACACTAAGTCACACTTCCCTATACACCATTTGAAATAGAATGCACTCCAAAGCCCACTACCAACCTATCTAAAGACAAGTCAAATTCAAATAATAACGAAAGAAAGTGAAAACAAGAGAATTGTTTGACGATTACAACAAGAGTTTCTAAAAGGACCACATGAAAGTATTTTTCTGAAGATAGAAATGTACAAAGTTCCAGCAGGTCACCCTGTATGAGATAAACCAGAGATATATGCACTCCAAAGCTTGGTACTGATCGAAACAATCCCACCAAGTCACATACCCGTGTTTAACACCACAAAAGTGCACTCCAAAGCCTACTACTAACTGAACAATCATCAATCCTCAGAAAATACCACATATGCTTCATAGAGAATTCGTTAATCAGAATTCAATAACGTTTCTAGCAAAAGTGATAAAGGCAGGAGAATATTCTAACACATCATGTCTGGCTAGACGAATAGCTTGAGCAATTTTGAAAATGTCTTTATCCCAGTCCTTATGATTTTCATGTATAAAACATTTCAGTGCTGAAACAATAACCTTATTAACTCTCTCTGTGTGATTAATTTGAGCGTGATACCTAGCATTATACCAAACTTTTTGGACTCGATATTCTTCCATAAATTTCCGAAATTCTTTACTGACAAAAACTGATCCATTATCACAGCTGAAAATCTGTGGAACGCCAAAAATAAGGAAAACTTGATTTTCCAAGAACTTAATTATGGATTTGGAAGTAGCCTTCGACATGGGATGAACAAGAACAAACTTGGTAAACCAATCAACTACCACGAGAAGATATTGGTTACCTAACTTGGATCTAGGATATGGACCTAGCAAATCTGCAGAAATTAGTTGAAAGGGAAAATTAATGTTCTTGTATGAACCCATTAGTCCTGCTTGTGGTAAGTTTGTAGGTTTGCTAGCAGCACAAGTATAACATTTCCTGACATATTTATACACAGAATTTCTTATGTTAGGCCAATAATATAACTCAGTTATTCTGGCTAAAGTTTTTGAAACTCCAAAATGACCAGCAGTAGCGTCATTATGATACATTTCCAAAATTTCCTTACGGTTTCCAGATGGGACTACAATTTTCCATTCAGATATATTACTCTTCAGAGGAATTTTACTGAAAACATGCTTATACAAGATATTATTCTCAACACGGAAGGAAAGATATTTTTCAGGATGTTCCTGTACGTTATTTATCATTTTTGTATACCAGTTATCAGGTTTCAAGTGGGACATGTCTAAAACAGCTACCTCTTCCATAGATCGGGAAAGAACATCAGCTACCACATTTAAACTACCCTTTTTATAAACGATATTAAATTCATATTGCGATAATTTTAGCAACCATCTAGCAAGTCTTGGTGAAGGATTTGGTAAATTTTGGATCCACGTCAAAGAGGAATTATCAGAAAAGACAGTGAACTTCGTTCCTTCAACATAACATCTGAAATGTTCAACTCCAAATACAACAGCCATTAGTTCTTTCTCACATGTTGCATATTTCCTTTGACATTTGTTCAATGTTTTGCTGGCATAAGCAATAGGATGTTCTACCCCATCATCTTCCTGATAAATTACAGCTCCGACTCCATAATCAGAGGCATCACAAGCAATGATAAAAGGCTTAGAATAGTCGGGACTAGCTAGAACTGGAGCAGTTGTCAACAATTTTTTCATTTCCTGAAAAGCTTTGTCTGCTTCAGGAGTCCACGTAATTGGTTGCCCCTTTTTTCTACCATGCAAAAGATCTGTTATGGGAGCACATAATGAAGAGAAGTTTTTAAGGAATCTCCTATAGTAACCAACTAAACCGATTAATCGCCTTATTTGAGTTGTATTTTTGGGGACAGGATAATCAACGATACTAGCCACCTTTTCTGGATTTGTACGCAAACCATGTTCATCTACTAAATAACCCAAAAATTTAAGAGAAGATCGACAAAACTGACATTTCTCAAAGTTAATAGTCAAGCCTGCTGATTTTAACCGCTCATAAACTCTCATAAGAATCTTCAAGTGAGTATCAAAATCGGGAGTAGCTATAATTATGTCATCTAGATACCAAAGAACATAAGGTTCGAGTGCGGGTCCTAAAACTCTGTCCATCAATCTAGACATGCTTTGTGAACTTGAATGCAAGCCGAAAGGTAAAACTACATACTCAAATAATCCTCTTCCAGGAACAGCAAATGCAGTCTTGGCACAAGATGATTCACTTAAAGGTATTTGATGAAATGCCTCTTTTAGGTCAATAGTAGATAGAAACTTGGCATCCCTTAATTTTGTTATAATCGATTCAATCAATGGCAATGGATAACTATCTTTTACTGTCACAGAATTTAATTTTCGGCCATCAAAACATACTCTGAAATCACCATTTGATTTCTTAACTAACCAAAGAGGAGAACAATAAGGAGAATGACTTTCTGTAATTATACCCATTTCTAACATTGAATCTATTTTTTTATTCAAGTGTTGCATCATTGCATGAGATAATGGATATTGTCTCACCTTGAATGGTTTACTATCTCCCGTATCTATATGGTGTACTAACAAATGGGTTCGACCTAATCCATTATAAATTTCTTTATATAATTTTGTGACATTTTCCAATTCAGATATCTGAGTTTCTGATAAATTGGCCATCGACTGAATAGTATTAACAACAGAAAGAGAAATTAAATTTGACTGATAAGAAGAATTCTCGAAATTCGCTTCTATTTTGAAAGTTCTCAAAAAATCTACACCTAGAATCAAATCATGAGTTACAGAAGGAATAAGCAAAAGTTTGATTTCTCTACTGATATCATTTAAACGAATGGTAACATTCACATACCCCAACAAACGTTGAAAACTCCCATCCGCTGTTGTTACTCGAAGAGAACCATCATAAGTTATAGGAATATTTAATTTCTTCAAAATATGAAAAGATGGAGCTCCCAGAATAGAGGCATTACTACCCGTATCCACTAATGCTAATATCTTTTGTGAAGCAATAAACACACTCAAATAAGGACGATTATCTTCTCCCTTTTTGACAAATACTGGACTTATAGAAAATATTTTAGATTTATAGAAATCTCTGACTTCACTCAACCATTTACTCCACTCTGTCGGATTGAACTTAATTTTGGGATCAATGAACTCTATTTTGGGCTCGATGATTTCGACTGCCCTTTTCCTTTTCCCTTGCCCTTGTAAGTTGGACTCTGATGTGAATGAGAACCTTGGTCTGGATGATTTGAAGTACTGGCGACGACATCCAGCTCTGCGACACCAGATCTCTCGTTTTTTGAACAATTGGAACAATTTGGTTTGACAACACCTTTCGAACCACAACCATAGCAAAACAGGGTCTTGGATTTCCTACATTCCCTATGTGAATGACCTTGAATATCACAATTCCAACAACGACTCGAAGAAATCACAGAGATATTGTTCATTTGTTTTCTGGTTGAATTAAAGAAATTTGAATCATTAAAAGATGGACAACTCAAATCTGGTTCCAAATAATCAGTTCTTCTTGTTGAAGGAGGTTTATACTTTTCTGACCAATTTCTAGATTCCTCAATCTTTCTGCTCAAGTCTATCAAATCAGCAATGGTATCAATATTATGCAAAGCTAGTTGTGAAATGAAATGAGGTAACATATTTCTTCTTATCTTATTCACTATGGTTTTTTTACTTGGTTTTTCAGTCAATCGATTGAATAACCCTTCCATATTTGAAATGAAAATTGTAACTCTCTCATTCGGACCTTGAGTTCTATTCCTGATTTCTTCTAGTAAATTTTCATCATAATTATATGGCAAAAAGTCATCCTTTAATTTCCGAACAAGTTCATCCCAATTTGAAAATCTAGATTTATTATTCATATACCAAGTCCATGCCTGTGATTTGAATAAATCTCCAGCAGAAATAAAGAGTTCAGTTTTAGAAACATTTCTAGCTACCCTCAATGATTCCACTTTTTCCAGAAAAGATATAACCGACTCCTTATTACTCAAACCAGTAAAATAAACATTCCATTTATAAGGAGCTATCGATTTGGAAAGTGGAAAATGTGTCACCTCTGGTTCATTTGGAAAAATAGGAGTTGACGCAGTAGGTTGAATTTTCATATCAAGATCTGCCTCTAATGTCAACAATATCAGTCTCAAACCTTTTCTTTGATTTTCTTGATCAGTACTCTCGATTTTCATTCTAGAAATTCTACCAGAAACGTGAAATAATCTAGAAACTATACGTTTATAAGAAACATCATTAGTAGTACCAACAAAAGTCTCAATGGATTGTTTAATATCCTCTAAAGAATTTTTGACTTCTCTTTCATCATCTTCAAAGTCATAAACCTCAATCAAACTGGAAAAACTTCTATCAGCAGATTCTTGACTTAATAAACCTCTCAAGATTTTACGTTTATTATTGACATCTCCCATTGGATCGATAGATCTTATTCTGATTTCATAATCTAGTTCATCCACCTTTAAATGACCAGGGTCCATTCTACATTTACTTACAGCCATTTCAAATAAATAAATCCAACAACCGTTCAAGAGAAAAATCAGAACTTATCAAGTTATTATCTGAGATAATTTGCAGATACCAAAATAATCAAAGTTCGCATCAAACCAAGTCTCCAAAAGAACTGTTCAAAAATGCATAGATCCTAAATTCAAACAAAAACAAATTCAACAATTTAACGAATTCCAGCGTTGGGGCGCCAAAATTGTGTAACCAAATATGGTACAACTTATCTTTATTTCAACCTGTCAGCTGCTCTAGATTCGGTGGGTCGTGGATAAGGAAAAATTGTTGAATTGCTTTTAGATAGAAATGTAAATTCAAGATACAAGAATGATACAAATATGTCATCAAAAATTGAGCGCCATGTATTTTATTCAGGTTAAAATACAAAAACCTGTGATCTATGCAATCCTTTGAACAGTAAAACTACTAGATACAGTTAACAAAATATATTTTCTACAATATATCTATGGATTGTGAATGAGAACAATTTTGGAATCCTAGCAAAGAAAACTACTAATATTTTTACAAGGAAAAATATCTATGAAAATATCTATGAAATTGATACTAATACAATTTTAATTTCAGCAATAATATTGAAAATCATTACAATGAAAATCCGGTGCAATAATTCATTAACTTTATAAATGTTCTCCAGAAAGAAAAAACAATTGATATCTAAAAGTAGTCAATGACCTGTGGCTGAAACTTTGAGTATCTCTGGATCTCAAATAGAGAAACAACACTTACTCTGGTCTTGAATATAAGGTACCTGGATTTCCCTACACTTGGCAGCTCTAGCAGACTTTGATTTCAAGTATGAGAGTCCAACTAGTCAGTTCATCAGACTGCATCCATACTTGGAGTCTCTAGCAGAATTGAAGTTGCTCAGTAGTAGATCAGGAACTAGAAACAGGAACACAGGATACCTCTTTTCTCAGATCAGGAACACAGGATACCTCCTTTCAATTTCAGATTCCAAGGTATTTGCTCAAAGCCCTAAAAGCACATTAGACAGCAGTATATGTCCCATACTAGAGCATCAGTTTGTTTCCTCTAGATCATATGTTGAGCCAGTGTTTGCTTGACCTCAACTCAGAATTATGCACCAATTAAATTTATATAATCAAAAGAAAATCTATTCAAATGCTGAATATTATTAGATATCACAAATTTCTATGAACTTAAAATTTAAGAGGATACTTAGTTGGATGATGGACTTAATTTCTCTTTACTTAGATCTTATATAATTGAATCATACAAAGCTCATGCAAATATGTCAACAAGAAAAAAATTAATTCCAAGACATTCTCATTATCTTTTGACGAACCCCCTTCCTAGAGACAAAGTTAGTGCAGAACAGCAGTTATGAATGGATATTATGTTGATTTCATTTCTTCAAACATATGAAAAACAATTCCAGAGAAAACAAAAAAAAATGAGAGAAAGATGGATTTCAACAATTAATATATCAGAATCAGACTTTTCAGCCAACAGAAAAGACTGATCAGCTCTGAAAGCAAGTAGACAATTTTCACAAAAGATTTGACAAAGTGTCCATAATATAAAAATTGTCACTTACCTCAGAACATGATCAATCCTGGAATTTAGCTTGAAAATTCTGGTTCTGATTAAGAGTCCTGTTTCTGGGACTAAAAATTATCTTTTCAGTTGAATCTTATGAATCCTTCCTTTTATCCAATATTCTCAAAATTTGAAAAATAGCACCAGGAATGGAATAATAACGTGGATCCTTGGAAGATTCTGCTCAAACTGAAAGCACAGAGAAATCCGGCAGAAACAAATCTTTCACAATCTCATACTAAAATTTTCCAAAATATATTCAATCTTTGACCTGAAAATACTATAATGCATGCAAAGATTAATATAATAGGAAACAATATCTTCCAATGTTTATCCTCTCAAAGGCAGGATCACATCAAAATTTTCAAGATATAAACTTATTTCTCGAGAGCATCATGGCGTCTCAGATAAAAAAAAAACATATCAACCTCTCATTTGTTACTCTGGAAATTTTTTAGGAAACAAAATCAATTGAATTTAACGTAATCAATCAATATCTCAATTTAGAAATCATAATCTTTCCATAATCAATTTTCTAGAAAATCCATTCATTTACCTTGCTCTCAAGAAAAAAAACTGCAACCACTAGACGTCTTATCTCTAGGAAGCTTGACCGTCGAAAGAGAGCGAGTACCCGTCTTTTTATCCCTTCTTCATAAAAATTGTCGGATAGCGAATAGCGTGTTAAAGGTTGTTGCCATATTTATTTAAATTCGTTCAATTAAGAGTCATTCTATGATTGGCATTTTTATAATCAATTTTGATGTTAGACATTTTAATTTATTCAGTGTAATATTCCTCTCAAATATCCCATCATAATACTGAAACACTTAATTTGTGCAGAGAAAGCAAGAAAGGATCGAATTAGTTGAAAGGAACGGAAAACAAAACAGCAATAGCCGAAATAGTGGTCAAGCGACAACAATGTGCAAGGCGAAAAACCCATTTAATATACTTACCTGTCAACGATCAACTGATCAACCAATCAAAGAGCACTAATTGAATTTGTGAAGCCACAATATACGAGGTAGAGAAGGCACAATATACGAGGGAGATGAAACATATCACTGAAAAGGAACGAAATTTAAAAGCGTGAGAAATTTCGTTACATGCGATATAATCGGATACCACCCAGATACATTGATTGTTCAGACTATCCATTCAACTTTCTGTTTGTTTCGGTCGCTCGTATGTGTAACGGAAGAACAGTTACCTGGTGAGTATTTCTATATAAATATCACCACGATATAATAGAATACAACTCAGTTACAATTATCGTTTCGTCTAACCATTTAACCTTCTGTTCGATTCAGTCGCTAGTATGTGTAACGGAAGTACCGTCACCTGGTATGTATCATTATATATACAGTATTGCGATATAATCGGATACCACCCTGATACATTGATTGTTCAGACTATCCATTCAACTTTCTGTTCGTTTCGGTCGCTCGTATGTGAAACGGGAATACCGTCACCTAGTGTGTATAACTATATACACAGCATAACATCATAAGCGAATACAACCCATATACTATCCATTCAACCTTCTGTTCGATTCGGTTGCTCGTATGTATAACGGAAGAAAAGTAACCTGGTGAGTATTTCTATATAAACATCACCACGATATAATAGAATACAACTCAGTTTCAATTATCGTTTCGTCTAACCATCTAACCTTCTGTTCGATTCAGTCGCTAGTATGTGTAACGGAAGAACAGATACCTGGTGGGTATAACTATATAAACATAATCGAATACAACCCAGATACGATGATTGTTCAATCTATCCATTTGACCTTCTGCTCGATTCGGTCGCTTGTATGTGAAAACAAAAGAACAGTAACCTGATGAGTATTTCTATATAAACATCACCACGATATAATAGAATACAACTCAGTTACAATTATCGTTTCGTCCAACCATTTAACCTTCTGTTCGATTCAGTCGCTAGTATGTGTAACGGAAGTACCGTCACCTGGTATGTATCACTATATATACAGTATTGCGATATAATCGGATACCACCCTGATACATTGATTGTTCAGACTATCCATTCAACTTTCTGTTCGTTTCGGTCGCTCGTATGTAAAACAAAAATACCGTCACCTAGTGTGTATAACTATATACACAGCATAACATCATAATCGAATACAACCCATATACTATCCATTCAACCTTCTGTTCAATTCAGTCGCTTGTATGTAAAACGGAAAAACAGTTACCTGGTGAGTATAACTATATAAACATAATCGAATACAACCCAGATACGATGATTGTTCAATCTATCCATTTGACCTTCTGCTCGATTCGGTCGCTTGTATGTGAAAACGAAAGAACAGTTACCTGGTGAGTATTTCTATATAAACATCACCACGATATAATCGAATACAACTCAGTTTCAATTATCCTTTCGTCTAACCATTTAACCTTCTGTTCGATTCAGTCGCTAGTATGTGTAACGGAAGAACAGTTACCTGGTGAGTATAACTATATAAACATAATCGAAAACAACCCAGATACGATGATTGTTCAATCTATCCATTTGACCTTCTGCTCGATTCGGTCGCTTGTATGTGAAAACGAAAGAACAGTTACCTGGTGAGTATTTCTATATAAACATCACCACGATATAATCGGATACAACTCAGATACAATTATCGTTTCGTCTAACCATTTAACCTTCTGTTCGATTCAGTCGCTAGTATGTGTAACGGAAGAACAGTTACCTGGTGAGTTTAACTATATAAACATTATCGAATACAACCCAGATACGATGATTGTTCAATCTATCTATTCAACCTCCTGCTCGATTCGGTCGCTTGTATGTAAAACGGAAGAACAGTTACCTGGTGAGTATTGCTATATAAACATCATCACGATATCATCGAATACAACTCAAATACAATTATCGTTTTGTCTAACCATTTAACCTTCTGTTCGATTCAGTCGCTAGTATGTGTAACGGAAGTACCGTCACCTGGTAAGTATCACTATATATACAGTATTGCGATATAATCGGATACCACCCAGATACATTGATTGTTCAGACTATCCATTCAACTTTGTGTTCGTTTCGGTCGCTCGTATGTGAAACGGGAATACCGTCACCTAGTGTGTATAACTATATACACAGCATAACATTATAATCGAATACAACCCATATACTATCCATTCAACCTTCTGTTCGATTCGGTTGCTCGTATGTATAACGGAAGAAAAGTAACCTGGTGAGTATTTCTATATAAACATCACCACGATATAATAGAATACAACTCAGTTTCAATTATCGTTTCGTCTAACCATTTAACCTTCTGTTCGATTCAGTCGCTAGTATGTGTAACGGAAGAACAGTTACCTGGTGGGTATAACTATATAAACATAATCGAATACAACCCAGATACGATGATTGTTCAATCTATCCATTTGACCTTCTGCTCGATTCGGTCGCTTGTATGTGAAAACGAAAGAACAGTAACCTGGTGAGTATTTCTATATAAACATCACCACGATATAATAGAATACAACTCAGTTACAATTATCGTTTCGTCTAACCATTTAACCTTCTGTTCGATTTAGTCGCTAGTATGTGTAACGGAAGTACCGTCACCTGGTTAGTATCACTATATATACAGTATTGCGATATAATCGGATACCACCCAGATACATTGATTGTTCAGACTATCCATTCAACTTTCTGTTCGTTTCGGTCGCTCGTATGTAAAACGGGAATACCGTCACCTAGTGTGTATAACTATATACACAGCATAACATCATAATCGAATACAACCCATATACTATCCATTCAACCTTCTGTTCGATTCGGTTGCTCGTATGTATAACGGAAGAACAGTAACCTGGTGAGTATTTATATATAAACATCACCACGATATAATAGAATACAACTATATAAACATAATCGAATACAACCCAGATACGATGATTGTTCAATCTATCCATTTGACCTTCTGCTCGATTCGGTCGCTTGTATGTGAAAACGAAAGAACAGTAACCTGGTGAGTATTTCTATATAAACATCACCACGATATAATAGAATACAACTCAGTTACAATTATCGTTTCGTCCAACCATTTAACCTTCTGTTCGATTCAGTCGCTAGTATGTGTAACGGAAGTACCGTCACCTGGTATGTATCACTATATATACAGTATTGCGATATAATCGGATACCACCCTGATACATTGATTGTTCAGACTATCCATTCAACTTTCTGTTCGTTTCGGTCGCTCGTATGTAAAACAAGAATACCGTCACCTAGTGTGTATAACTATATACAAAGCATAACATCATAATCGAATACAACCCATATACTATCCATTCAACCTTCTGTTCAATTCAGTCGCTCGTATGTGTAACGGAAGAACAGTTACCTGGTGAGTATAACTATATAAACATAATCGAATACAACCCAGATACGATGATTGTTCAATCTATCCATTTGACATTCTGCTCGATTCGGTCGCTTGTATGTGAAAACGAAAGAACAGTTACCTGGTGAGTATTTCTATATAAACATCACCACGATATAATCGAATACAACTCAGTTTCAATTATCGTTTCGTCTAACCATTTAACCTTCTGTTCGATTCAGTCGCTAGTATGTGTAACGGAAGAACAGTTACCTGGTGAGTATAACTATATAAACATAATCGAAAACAACCCAGATACGATGATTGTTCAATCTATCCATTTGACCTTCTGCTCGATTCGGTCGCTTGTATGTGAAAACGAAAGAACAGTTACCTGGTGAGTATTTCTATATAAACATCACCACGATATAATCGAATACAACTCAGATACAATTATCGTTTCGTCTAACCATTTAACCTTCTGTTCGATTCAGTCACTAGTATGTGTAACGGAAGAACAGTTACCTGGTGAGTTTAACTATATAAACATTATCGAATACAACCCAGATACGATGATTGTTCAATCTATCTATTCAACCTCCTGCTCGATTCGGTCGCTTGTATGTAAAACGGAAGAACAGTTACCTGGTGAGTATTGCTATATAAACATCATCACGATATCATCGAATACAACTCAGATACAATTATCGTTTTGTCTAACCATTCAACCTTCTGTTCGATTCAGTCGCTAGTATGTGTAACGGAAGTACCGTCACCTGGTAAGTATCACTATATATACAGTATTGCGATATAATCGGATACCACCCAGATACATTGATTGTTCAGACTATCCATTCAACTTTCTGTTCGTTTCGGTCGCTCGTATGTGAAACGGGAATACCGTCACCTAGTGTGTATAACTATATACACAGCATAACATCATAATCGAATACAACCCATATACTATCCATTCAACCTTCTGTTCGATTCGGTTGCTCGTATGTATAACGGAAGAACAGTAACCTGGTGAGTATTTCTATATCAACATCACCACGATATAATAGAATACAACTCAGTTTCAATTATCGTTTCGTCTAACCATTTAACCTTCTGTTCGATTCAGTCGCTAGTATGTGTAACGAAAGAACAGTTACCTGGTGAGTATAACTATATAAACATAATCGAATACAACCCAGATACGATGATTGTTCAATCTATCCATTTGACCTTCTGCTCGATTTGGTCGCTTGTATGTGAAAACGAAAGAGCAGTAACCTGGTGAGTATTTCTATATAAACATCACCACGATATAATAGAATACAACTCAGTTACAATTATCGTTTCGTCTAACCATTTAACCTTCTGTTCGATTCAGTCGCTAGTATGTGTAACGGAAGTACCGTCACCTGGTTAGTATCACTATATATACAGTATTGCGATATAATCGGATACCACCCAGATACATTGATTGTTCAGACTATCCATTCAACTTTCTGTTTGTTTCGGTCGCTCGTATGTAAAACGGGAATACCGTCACACTAGTGTGTATAACTATATAAACAGCATAACATCATAATCGAATACAACCCATATACTATCCATTCAACCTTCTGTTCAATTCAGTCGCTCGTATGTGTAACGGAAGAACAGTTACCTGGTGAGTATAACTATATAAACATAATCGAATACAACCCAGATACGATGATTGTTCAATCTATCCATTTGACCTTCTGCTCGATTCGGTCGCTTGTATGTGAAAAAGAAAGAACAGTAACCTGGTGAGTATTTCTATATAAACATCACCACGATATAATAGAAAACAACTCAGTTACAATTATCGTTTCGTCTAACCATTTAACCTTTTGTTCGATTCAGTCGCTAGTATGTGTAACGGAAGTACCGTCACATGGTTAGTATCACTATATATACAGTATTGCGATATAATCAGATACCACCCAGATACATTGATTGTTCAGACTATCCATTCAACTTTCTGTTCGTTCCGGTCGCTCGTATGTAAAACGGGAATACCGTCACCTAGTGTGTATAACTATATACACAGCATAACATCATAATCGAATACAACCCATATACTATCCATTCAACCTTCTGTTCGATTCGGTTGCTCGTATGTATAACGAAAGAACAGTAACCTGGTGAGTATTTCTATATAAACATCACCACGATATAATAGAATACAACTCAGTTACAATTATCGTTTCGTCTAACCATTCAACCTTCTGTTCGATTCAGTCGCTAGTATGTGTAACGGAAGTACCGTCACCTGGTATGTATCACTATATATACAGTATTGCGATATAATCGGATACCACCCAGATACATTGATTGTTCAGACTATCCATTCAACTTTCTGTTCGTTTCGGTCGCTCGTATGTGAAACGGGAATACCGTCACCTAGTGTGTTTAACTATATACACAGCATAACATCATAATCGAATACAACCCATATACTATCCATTCAACCTTCTGTTCGATTCGGTTGCTCGTATGTATAACGGAAGAACAGTAACCTGGTGAGTATTTCTATATAAACATCACCACGATATAATAGAATACAACTCAGTTACAATTATCGTTTCGTCTAACCATTTAACCTTCTGTTCGATTCAGTCGCTAGTATGTGTAACGGAAGAACAGTTACCTGGTGAGTATAACTATATAAACATTATCGAATACAACCCAGATACGATGATTGTTCAATCTATCTATTCAACCTCCTGCTCGATTCGGTCGCTTGTATGTAAAACGGAAGAACAGTTACCTGGTGAGTATTTCTCTATAAACATCACCACGATATAATCGAATACAACTTAGTTTCAATTATCGTTTTGTCTAACCATTTAACCTTCTGTTCGATTCAGTCGCTAGTATGTGTAACGGAAGTACCGTCACCTGGTTAGTATCACTATATATACAGTATTGCGATATAATCGGATACCACCCAGATACATTGATTGTTCAGACTATCCATTCAACTTTCTGTTCGTTTCGGTCGCTCGTATGTGTAACGGAAGAACAGTTACCTGGTGAGTATTGCTATATAAACATCATCACGTTATCATCGAATACAACTCAGATACAATTATCGTTTCGTCTAACCATTCAACCTTCTGTTCGATTCAGTCGCTAGTATGTGTAACGGAAGTACCGTCACCTGGTTAGTATCACTATATATATACAGTATTGCGATATAATCGGATACCACCCAGATACATTGATTGTTCAGACTATCCATTCAACTTTCTGTTCGTTTCGGTCGCTCGTATGTGAAACGGGAATACCGTCACCTAGTGTGTTTAACTATATACACAGCATAACATCATAATCGAATACAACCCAGATACTATCCATTCAACCTTCTAATCGATTCGGTTGCACGTATGTATAACGGAAGAACAGTAACCTGGTGAGTATTTCTATATAAACATCACCACGATATAAAAGAATACAACTCAGTTACAATTATCGTTTCGTCTAACCATTTAACCTTCTGTTCGATTCAGTCGCTAGTATGTGTAACGGAAGAACAGTTACCTGGTGAGTATAACTATATAAACATTATCGAATACAACCCAGATACGATGATTGTTCAATCTATCCATTCAACCTCCTGCTCGATTCGGTCGCTTGTATGTAAAACGGAAGAACAGTTACCTGGTGAGTATTTCTATATAAACATCACCACGATATAATCGAATACAACTTAGTTTCAATTATCGTTTTGTCTAACCATTTAACCTTCTGTTCGATTCAGTCGCTAGTATGTGTAACGGAAGTACCGTCACCTGGTTAGTATCACTATATATACAGTATTGCGATATAATCGGATACCACCCAGATACATTGATTGTTCAGACTATCCATTCAACTTTCTGTTCGTTTCGGTCGCTCGTATGTGTAACGGAAGAACAGTTACCTGGTGAGTATTGCTATATAAACATCATCACGTTATCATCGAATACAACTCAGATACAATTATCGTTTCGTCTAACCATTCAACCTTCTGTTCGATTCAGTCGCTAGTATGTGTAACGGAAGTACCGTCACCTGGTTAGTATCACTATATATACAGTATTGCGATATAATCGGATACCACCCAGATAAATTGATTGTTCAGACTATCCATTCAACTTTCTGTTCGTTTCGGTCGCTCGTATGTGAAACGGGAATACCGTCACCTAGTGTGTTTAACTATATACACAGCATAACATCATAATCGAATACAACCCAGATACTGTCCATTCAACCTTCTGTTCGATTCGGTTGCTCGTATGTATAACGGAAGAACAGTAACCTGGTGAGTATTTCTATATAAACATCACCACGATATAATAGAATACAACTCAGTTACAATTATCGTTTCGTCTAACCATTTAACCTTCTGTTCGATTCAGTCGCTAGTATGTGTAACGGTAGTACCGTCACCTGGTTAGTATCACTATATATACAGTATTGCGATATAATCGGATACCACCCAGATACATTGATTGTTCAGACTATCCATTCAACTTTCTGTTCGTTTCGGTCGCTCGTATGTAAAACAAGAATACCGTCACCTAGTGTGTATAACTATATACACAGCATAACATCATAATCGAATACAACCCATATACTATCCATTCAACCTTCTGTTCAATTCAGTCGCTCGTATGTATAACGGAAGAACAGTTACCTGGTGAGTATAATTATATAAACATAATCGAATACAACCCAGATACGATGATTGTTCAAACTATACTGAATTCAACCTTCTGCTCGATTCGGTCGCTTGTATGTAAAACGGAAGAACAGTTACCTAGTGAGTATTGCTATATGAACATCATCACGATATCATCGAATACAACTCAGATACAATTATCGTTTCGTCTAACCATTTAACCTTCTGTTCGATTCAGTCGCTAGTATGTGTAACGGAAGAACAGTTACCTGGTGAGTATAACTATATAAACATAATCGAATACAACCCAGATACGATGATTGTTCAATCTATCCATTTGACCTTCTGCTCGATTCGGTCGCTTGTATGTGAAAACGAAAGAACAGTAACCTGGTGAGTATTTCTATATAAACATCACCACGACATAATAGAATACAACTCAGTTACAATTATCGTTTCGTCTAACCATTTAACCTTTTGTTCGATTCAGTCGCTAGTATGTGTAACGGAAGTACCGTCACATGGTTAGTATCACTATATATACAGTATTGCGATATAATCGGATACCACCCAGATACATTGATTGTTCAGACTATCCATTCAACTTTCTGTTCGTTCCGGTCGCTCGTATGTAAAACGGGAATACCGTCACCTAGTGTGTATAACTATATACACAGCATAACATCATAATCGAATACAACCCATATACTATCCATTCAACCTTCTGTTCGATTCGGTTGCTCGAATGTATAACGAAAGAACAGTAACCTGGTGAGTATTTCTATATAAACATCACCACGATATAATAGAATACAACTCAGTTACAATTATCGTTTCGTCTAACCATTCAACCTTCTGTTCGATTCAGTCGCTAGTATGTGTAACGGAAGTACCGTCACCTGGTATGTATCACTATATATACAGTATTGCGATATAATCGGATACCACCCAGATACATTGATTGTTCAGACTATCCATTCAACTTTCTGTTCGTTTCGGTCGCTCGTATGTGAAACGGGAATACCGTCACCTAGTGTGTTTAACTATATACACAGCATAACATCATAATCGAATACAACCCATATACTATCCATTCAACCTTCTGTTCGATTCGGTTGCTCGTATGTATAACGGAAGAACAGTAACCTGGTGAGTATTTCTATATAAACATCACCACGATATAATAGAATACAACTCAGTTACAATTATCGTTTCGTCTAACCATTTAACCTTCTGTTCGATTCAGTCGCTAGTATGTGTAACGGAAGAACAGTTACCTGGTGAGTATAACTATATAAACATTATCGAATACAACCCAGATACGATGATTGTTCAATCTATCTATTCAACCTCCTGCTCGATTCGGTCGCTTGTATGTAAAACGGAAGAACAGTTACCTGGTGAGTATTGCTATATAAACATCATCACGATATCATCGAATACAACTCAGATACAATTATCGTTTTGTCTAACCATTTAACCTTCTGTTCGATTCATTCGCTAGTATGTGTAACGGAAGTACCGTCACCTGGTAAGTATCACTATATATACAGTTTTGCGATATAATCGGATACCACCCAGATACATTGATTGTTCAGACTATCCATTCAACTTTCTGTTCGTTTCGGTCGCTCGTATGTGAAACGGGAATACCGTCACCTAGTGTGAATAACTATATACACAGCATAACATCATAATCGAATACAACCCATATACTATCCATTCAACCTTCTGTTCGATTCGGTTGCTCGTATGTATAACGGAAGAACAGTAACCTGGTGAGTATTTCTATATAAACATCACCACGATATAATAGAATACAACTCAGTTTCAATTATCGTTTCGTCTAACCATTTAACCTTCTGTTCGATTCAGTCGCTAGTATGTGTAACGGAAGAACAGTTACCTGGTGAGTATAACTATATAAACATAATCGAATACAACCAAGATACGATGATTGTTCAATCTATCCATTTGACCATCTGCTCGATTCGGTCGCTTGTATGTGAAAACGAAAGAACAGTAACCTGGTGAGTATTTCTATATAAACATCACCACGATATAATAGAATACAACTCAGTTACACTTATCGTTTCGTCTAACCATTTAACCTTCTGTTCGATTCAGTCGCTAGTATGTGTAACGGAAGTACCGTCACATGGTTAGTATCACTTTATATACAGTATTGCGATATAATCGGATACCACTCAGATACATTGATTGTTCAGACTATCCATTCAACTTTCTGTTCGTTTCGGTCGCTCGTATGTAAAACGGGAATACCGTCACCTAGTGTGTATAACTATATACACAGCATAACATCATAATCGAATACAACCCATATACTATCCATTCAACCTTCTGTTCGATTCGGTTGCTCGTATGTATAACGGAAGAACAGTAACCTGGTGAGTATTTCTATATAAACATCACCACGATATAATAGAATACAACTCAGTTACAATTATCGTTTCGTCTAACCATTTAACCTTCTGTTCGATTCAGTCGCTAGTATGTGTAACGGAAGTACCGTCACCTGGTATGTATCACCATATATACAGTATTGCGATATAATCGGATACCACCCTGATACATTGATTGTTCAGACTATCCATTCAACTTTCTGTTCGTTTCGGTCGCTCGTATGTAAAACAAGAATACCGTCACCTAGTGTGTATAACTATATACACAGCATAACATCATAATCGAATACAACCCATATACTATCCATTCAACCTTCTGTTCAATTCAGTCGTTCGTATGTATAACGGAAGAACAGTTACCTGGTGAGTATAACTATATAAACATAATCGAATACAACCCAGATACGATGATTGTTCAATCTATACTGAATTCAACCTTCTGCTCGATTCGGTCGCTTGTATGTAAAACGGAAGAACAGTTACCTGGTGAGTATTGCTATATGAACATCATCACGATATCATCGAATACAACTCAGATACAATTATCGTTTCGTCTAACCATTTAACCTTCTGTTCGATTCAGTCGCTAGTATGTGTAACGGAAGAACAGTTACCTGGTGAGTATAATTATATAAACATAATCGAATACAACCCAGATACGATGATTGTTCAATCTATCCATTCGACCTTCTGCTCGATTCGGTCGCTTGTATGTGAAAACGAAAGAACAGTAACCTGGTGAGTATTTCTATATAAACATCACCACGATATAATAGAAAACAACTCAGTTACAATTATCGTTTCGTCTAACCATTTAACCTTTTGTTCGATTCAGTCGCTAGTATGTGTAACGGAAGTACCGTCACATGGTTAGTATCACTATATATACAGTATTGCGATATAATCAGATACCACCCAGATACATTGATTGTTCAGACTATCCATTCAACTTTCTGTTCGTTCCGGTCGCTCGTATGTAAAACGGGAATACCGTCACCTAGTGTGTATAACTATATACACAGCATAACATCATAATCGAATACAACCCATATACTATCCATTCAACCTTCTGTTCGATTCGGTTGCTCGTATGTATAACGAAAGAACAGTAACCTGGTGAGTATTTCTATATAAACATCACCACGATATAATAGAATACAACTCAGTTACAATTATCGTTTCGTCTAACCATTCAACCTTCTGTTCGATTCAGTCGCTAGTATGTGTAACGGAAGAACAGTTACCTGGTGAGTATAACTATATAAACATTATCGAATACAACCCAGATACGATGATTGTTCAATCTATCTATTCAACCTCCTGCTCGATTCGGTCGCTTGTATGTAAAACGGAAGAACAGTTACCTGGTGAGTATTTCTCTATAAACATCACCACGATATAATCGAATAAAACTTAGTTTCAATTATCGTTTTGTCTAACCATTTAACCTTCTGTTCGATTCAGTCGCTAGTATGTGTAACGGAAGTACCGTCACCTGGTTAGTATCACTATATATACAGTATTGCGATATAATCGGATACCACCCAGATACATTGATTGTTCAGACTATCCATTCAACTTTCTGTTCGTTTCGGTCGCTCGTATGTGTAACGGAAGAACAGTTACCTGGTGAGTATTGCTATATAAACATCATCACGTTATCATCGAATACAACTCAGATACAATTATCGTTTCGTCTAACCATTCAACCTTCTGTTCGATTCAGTCGCTAGTATGTGTAACGGAAGTACCGTCACCTGGTTAGTATCACTATATATATACAGTATTGCGATATAATCGGATACCACCCAGATACATTGATTGTTCAGACTATCCATTCAACTTTCTGTTCGTTTCGGTCGCTCGTATGTGAAACGGGAATACCGTCACCTAGTGTGTTTAACTATATACTCAGCATAACATCATAATCGAATACAACCCAGATACTATCCATTCAACCTCCTAATCGATTCGGTTGCACGTATGTATAACGGAAGAACAGTAACCTGGTGAGTATTTCTATATAAACATCACCACGATATAAAAGAATACAACTCAGTTACAATTATCGTTTCGTCTAACCATTTAACCTTCTGTTCGATTCAGTCGCTAGTATGTGTAACGGAAGAACAGTTACCTGGTGAGTATAACTATATAAACATTATCGAATACAACCCAGATACGATGATTGTTCAATCTATCTATTCAACCTCCTGCTCGATTCGGTCGCTTGTATGTAAAACGGAAGAACAGTTACCTGGTGAGTATTTCTATATAAACATCACCACGATATAATCGAATACAACTTAGTTTCAATTATCGTTTTGTCTAACCATTTAACCTTCTGTTCGATTCAGTCGCTAGTATGTGTAACGGAAGTACCGTCACCTGGTTAGTATCACTATATATACAGTATTGCGATATAATCGGATACCACCCAGATACATTGATTGTTCAGACTATCCATTCAACTTTCTGTTCGTTTCGGTCGCTCGTATGTGTAACGGAAGAACAGTTACCTGGTGAGTATTGCTATATAAACATCATCACGTTATCATCGAATACAACTCAGATACAATTATCGTTTCGTCTAACCATTTAACCTTCTGTTCGATTCAGTCGCTAGTATGTGTAACGGAAGTACCGTCACCTGGTTAGTATCACTATATATACAGTATTGCGATATAATCGGATACCACCCAGATAAATTGATTGTTCAGACTATCCATTCAACTTTCTGTTCGTTTCGGTCGCTCGTATGTGAAACGGGAATACCGTCACCTAGTGTGTTTAACTATATACACAGCATAACATCATAATCGAATACAACCCAGATACTGTCCATTCAACCTTCTGTTCGATTCGGTTGCTCGTATGTATAACGGAAGAACAGTAACCTGGTGAGTATTTCTATATAAACATCACCACGATATAATAGAATACAACTCAGTTACAATTATCGTTTCGTCTAACCATTTAACTTTCTGTTCGATTCAGTCGCTAGTATGTGTAACGGTAGTACCGTCACCTGGTTAGTATCACTATATATACAGTATTGCGATATAATCGGATACCACCCAGATACATTGATTGTTCAGACTATCCATTCAACTTTCTGTTCGTTTCGGTCGCTCGTATGTGTAACGGAAGAACAGTTACCTGGTGAGTATTGCTATATAAACATCATCACGTTATCATCGAATACAACTCAGATACAATTATCGTTTCGTCTAACCATTTAACCTTCTGTTCGATTCAGTCGCTAGTATGTGTAACGGAAGTACCGTCACCTGGTTAGTATCACTATATATACAGTATTGCGATATAATCGGATACCACCCAGATACATTGATTGTTCAGACTATCCATTCAACTTTCTGTTCGTTTCGGTCGCTCGTATGTGAAACGGGAATACCGTCACCTAGTGTGTTTAACTATATACACAGCATAACATCATAATCGAATACAACCCAGATACTATCCATCGTTTCGTCTAACCATTTAACCTTCTGTTCGATTCAGTCGCTAGTATGTGTAACGGAAGAACAGTTACCTGGTGAGTATAACTATATAAACATTATCGAATACAATCTATCCATTCAACCTCCTGCTCGATTCGGTCGCTTGTATGTGAAACGGAAGAACAGTTACCTGGTGAGTATTGCTATATAAACATCACCACGATATAATCGAATACAACTCAGTATCAATTATCGTTTCGTCTAACCATTTAACCTTCTGTTCGATTCAGTCGCTAGTATGTGTAACGGAAGTACCGTCACCTGGTTAGTATCACTATATATACAGTATTGCGATATAATCGGATACCACCCAGATACATTGATTGTTCAGACTATCCATTCAACTTTCTGTTCGTTTCGGTCGCTCGTATGTGAAACGGGAATACCGTCACATAGTGTGTATAACTATATACACAGCATAACATCATAATCGAATACAACCCATATACTATCCATTCAACCTTCTGTTCGATTCGGTTGCTCGTATGTATAACGGAAGAACAGTAACCTGGTGAGTATTTCTATATAAACATCACCACGATATAATAGAATACAACTCAGTTTCAATTATCTTTTCGTCCAACCATTTAACCTTCTGTTCGATTCAGTCGCTAGTATGTGTAACGGAAGAACAGTTACCTGGTGAGTATAACTATATAAACATAATCGAATACAACCCAGATACGATGATTGTTCAATCTATCCATTTGACCTTCTGCTTGATTCGGTCGCTTGTATGTGAAAACGAAAGAACAGTTACCTGGTGAGTATTTCTATATAAACATCACCACGATATAATCGAATACAACTTAGTTTCAATTATCGTTTCGTCCAACCATTTAACCTTCTGTTCGATTCAGTCGCTAGTATGTGTAACGGAAGTACCGTCACCTGGTTAGTATCACTATATATACAGTATTGCGATATAATCGGATACCACCCGGATACATTGATTGTTCAGACTATCCATTCAACTTTCTGTTCGTTTCGGTCGCTTGTATTTGAAACGGGAATACCGTCACCTAGTGTGTTTAACTATATACACAGCATAACATCATAATCGAATACAACCCAGATACAATCCATTCAACCTTCTAATCGATTCGGTTGCTCGTATGTATAACGGAAGAACAGTAACCTGGTGAGTATTTCTATATAAACATCACCACGATATAATAGAATACAACTCAGTTACAATTATCGTTTCGTTTAACCATTTAACCTTCTGTTCGATTCAGTCGCTAGTATGTGTATCGGAAGAACAGTTACCTGGTGAGTATAACTATATAAACATTATCGAATACAACCCAGATACGATGATTGTTCAATCTATCTATTCAACCTCCTGCTCGATTCGGTCGCTTGTATGTAAAACGGAAGAACAGTTACCTGGTGAGTATTGCTATATAAACATCACCACGATATAATCGAATACAACTCAGTTTCAATTATCGTTTCGTCTAACCATTTAACCTTCTGTTCGATTCAGTCACTAGTATGTGTAACGGAAGTACCGTCACCTGGTTAGTATCACTATATATACAGTATTGCGATAAAATCGGATACCACCCAGATACATTGATTGTTCAGACTATCCATTCAACTTTCTGTTCGTTTCGGTCGCTCGTATTTGAAACGGGAATACCGTCACCTAGTGTGTATAACTATATACACAGCATAACATCATAATCGAATACAACCCATATAATATCCATTCAACCTTCTGTTCGATTCGGTTGCTCGTATGTATAACGGAAGAACAGTAACCTGGTGAGTATTTCTATATAAACATCACCACGATATAATAGAATACAAATCAGTTTCAATTATCGTTTCGTCTAACCATTTAACCTTCTGTTCGATTCAGTCGCTAGTATGTGTAACGGAAGAACAGTTACCTGGTGAGTATAACTATATAAACATAATCGAATACAACCCAGATACGATGATTGTTCAATCTATCCATTTGACCTTCTGCTCGATTCGGTCGCTTGTATGTGAAAACGAAAGAACAGTTACCTGGTGAGTATTTCTATATAAACATCACCACGATATAATCGAATACAACTCAGTTACAATTATCGTTTCGTCTAACCATTTAACCTTCTGTTCGATTCAGTCGCTAGTATGTGTAACGGAAGAACAGTTACCTGGTGAGTATAACTATATAAACATTATCGAATACAACCCAGATACGATGATTGTTCAATCTATCTATTCAACCTCCTGCTCGATTCGGTCGCTTGTATGTAAAACGGAAGAACAGTTACCTGGTGAGTATTTCTATATAAACATCACCACGATATAATCGAATACAACTTAGTTTCAATTATCGTTTTGTCTAACCATTTAACCTTCTGTTCGATTCAGTCACTAGTTTGTGTAACGGAAGTACCGTCACCTGGTTAGTATCACTATATATACAGTATTGCGATATAATCGGATACCACCCAGATACATTGATTGTTCAGACTATCCATTCAACTTTCTGTTCGTTTCGGTCGCTCGTATGTGTAACGGAAGAACAGTTACCTGGTGAGTATTGCTATATAAACATCATCACGTTATCATCGAATACAACTCAGATACAATTATCGATTCGTCTAACCATTTAACCTTCTGTTCGATTCAGTCGCTAGTATGTGTAACGGAAGTACCGTCACCTGGTTAGTATCACTATATATACAGTATTGCGATATAATCGGATACCACCCAGATACATTGATTGTTCAGTCTATCCATTCAACTTTCTTTTTGTTTTGGTCGCTCGTATGTAAAACGGGAATACCGTCACCTAGTGTGTATAACTATATACACAGCATAACATCATAATCGAATACAACCCATATACTATCCATTCAACCTTCTGTTCAATTCAGTAGCTCGTATGTATAACGGAAGAACAGTTACCTGGTGAGTATAACTATATAAACATAATCGAATACAACCCAGATACGATGATTGTTCAATCTATACTAAATTCAACCTTCTGCTCGATTCGGTCGCTTGTATGTAAAACGGAAGAACAGTTACCTGGTGAGTATAACTATATAAACATTATCGAATACAATCTATCCATTCAACCTCCTGCTCGATTCGGTCGCTTGTATGTGAAACGGAAGAACAGTTACCTGGTGAGTATTGCTATATAAACATCACCACGATATAATCGAATACAACTCAGTATCAATAATCGTTTCGTCTAACCATTTAACCTTCTGTTCGATTCAGTCGCTAGTATGTGTAACGGAAGTACCGTCACCTGGTTAGTATCACTATATATACAGTATTGCGATATAATCGGATACCACCCAGATACATTGATTGTTCAGACTATCCATTCAACTTTCTGTTCGTTTCGGTCGCTCGTATGTGAAACGGGAATACCGTCACATAGTGTGTATAACTATATACACAGCATAACATCATAATCGAATACAACCCATATACTATCCATTCAACCTTCTGTTCGATTCGGTTGCTCGTATGTATAACGGAAGAACAGTAACCTGGTGAGTATTTCTATATAAACATCACCACGATATAATAGAATACAACTCAGTTTCAATTATCTTTTCGTCTAACCATTTAACCTTCTGTTCGATTCAGTCGCTAGTATGTGTAACAGAAGAACAGTTACCTGGTGAGTATAACTATATAAACATAATCGAATACAACCCAGATACGATGATTGTTCAATCTATCCATTTGACCTTCTGCTCGATTCGGTCGCTTGTATGTGAAAACGAAAGAACAGTTACCTGGTGAGTATTTCTATATAAACATCACCACGATATAATCGAATACAACTTAGTTTCAATTATCGTTTCGTCCAACCATTTAACCTTCTGTTCGATTCAGTCGCTAGTATGTGTAACGGAAGTACCGTCACCTGGTTAGTATCACTATATATACAGTATTGCGATATAATCGGATACCACCCAGATACATTGATTGTTCAGACTATCCATTCAACTTTCTGTTCGTTTCGGTCGCTCGTATGTGAAACGGGAATACCGTCACCTAGTGTGTTTAACTATATACACAGCATAACATCATAATCGAATACAACCCAGATACTATCCATTCAACCTTCTAATCGATTCGGTTGCTCGTATGTATAACGGAAGAACAGTAACCTGGTGAGTATTTCTATATAAACATCACCACGATATAATAGAATACAACTCAGTTACAATTATCGTTTCGTTTAACCATTTAACCTTCTGTTCGATTCAGTCGCTAGTATGTGTAACGGAAGAACAGTTACCTGGTGAGTATAACTATATAAACATTTTCGAATACAACCCAGATACGATGATTGTTCAATCTATCTATTCAACCTCCTGCTCGATTCGGTCGCTTGTATGTAAAACGGAAGAACAGTTACCTGGTGAGTATTGCTATATAAACATCACCACGATATAATCGAATACAACTCAGTTTCAATTATCGTTTCGTCTAACCATTTATACTATATATACAGTATTGCGATATAATCGGATACCACCCAGATACATTGATTGTTCAGTCTATCCATTCAACTTTCTTTTTGTTTTGGTCGCTCGTATGTAAAACGGGAATACCGTCACCTAGTGTGTATAACTATATACACAGCATAACATCATAATCGAATACAACCCATATACTATCCATTCAACCTTCTGTTCAATTCAGTAGCTCGTATGTATAACGGAAGAACAGTTACCTGGTGAGTATAACTATATAAACATAATCGAATACAACCCAGATACGATGATTGTTCAATCTATACTAAATTCAACCTTCTGCTCGATTCGGTCGCTTGTATGTAAAACGGAAGAACAGTTACCTGGTGAGTATAACTATATAAACATTATCGAATACAATCTATCCATTCAACCTCCTGCTCGATTCGGTCGCTTGTATGTGAAACGGAAGAACAGTTACCTGGTGAGTATTGCTATATAAACATCACCACGATATAATCGAATACAACTCAGTATCAATTATCGTTTCGTCTAACCATTTAACCTTCTGTTCGATTCAGTCGCTAGTATGTGTAACGGAAGTACCGTCACCTGGTTAGTATCACTATATATACAGTATTGCGATATAATCGGATACCACCCAGATACATTGATTGTTCAGACTATCCATTCAACTTTCTGTTCGTTTCGGTCGCTCGTATGTGAAACGGGAATACCGTCACATAGTGTGTATAACTATATACACAGCATAACATCATAATCGAATGCAACCCATATACTATCCATTCAACCTTCTGTTCGATTCGGTTGCTCGTATGTATAACGGAAGAACAGTAACCTGGTGAGTATTTCTATATAAACATCACCACGATATAATAGAATACAACTCAGTTTCAATTATCTTTTCGTCTAACCATTTAACCTTCTGTTCGATTCAGTCGCTAGTATGTGTAACAGAAGAACAGTTACCTGGTGAGTATAACTATATAAACATAATCGAATACAACCCAGATACGATGATTGTTCAATCTATCCATTTGACCTTCTGCTCGATTCGGTCGCTTGTATGTGAAAACGAAAGAACAGTTACCTGGTGAGTATTTCTATATAAACATCACCACGATATAATCGAATACAACTTAGTTTCAATTATCGTTTCGTCCAACCATTTAACCTTCTGTTCGATTCAGTCGCTAGTATGTGTAACGGAAGTACCGTCACCTGGTTAGTATCACTATATATACAGTATTGCGATATAATCGGATACCACCCAGATACATTGATTGTTCAGACTATCCATTCAACTTTCTGTTCGTTTCGGTCGCTCGTATGTGAAACGGGAATACCGTCACCTAGTGTGTTTAACTATATACACAGCATAAC
This sequence comes from Chrysomela aeneicollis, assembly GCA_029955515.1. NCBI lineage: Eukaryota > Metazoa > Arthropoda > Insecta > Coleoptera > Chrysomelidae > Chrysomela > Chrysomela aeneicollis. The sequence continues at coordinate 2,321,952 of JARUHQ010000027.1, read as the reverse complement.
ATCATAATCGAATACAACCCAGATACTATCCATTCAACCTTCTAATCGATTCGGTTGCTCGTATGTATAACGGAAGAACAGTAACCTGGTGAGTATTTCTATATAAACATCACCACGATATAATAGAATACAACTCAGTTACAATTATCGTTTCGTTTAACCATTTAACCTTCTGTTCGATTCAGTCGCTAGTATGTGTAACGGAAGAACAGTTACCTGGTGAGTATAACTATATAAACATTATCGAATACAACCCAGATACGATGATTGTTCAATCTTTCTATTCAACCTCCTGCTCGATTCGGTCGCTTGTATGTAAAACGGAAGAACAGTTACCTGGTGAGTATTGCTATATAAACATCACCACGATATAATCGAATACAACTCAGTTTCAATTATCGTTTCGTCTAACCATTTAACCTTCTGTTCGATTCAGTCACTAGTATGTGTAACGGAAGTACCGTCACCTGGTTAGTATCACTATATATACAGTATTGCGATAAAATCGGATACCACCCAGATACATTGATTGTTCAGACTATCCATTCAACTTTCTGTTCGTTTCGGTCGCTCGTATTTGAAACGGGAATACCGTCACCCAGTGTGTATAACTATATACACAGCATAACATCATAATCGAATACAACCCATATAATATCCATTCAACCTTCTGTTCGATTCTGTTGCTCGTATGTATAACGGAAGAACAGTAACCTGGTGAGTATTTCTATATAAACATCACCACGATATAATAGGATACAAATCAGTTTCAATTATCGTTTCGTCTAACCATTTAACCTTCTGTTCGATTCAGTCGCTAGTATGTGTAACGGAAGAACAGTTACCTGGTGAGTATAACTATATAAACATAATCGAATACAACCCAGATACGATGATTGTTCAATCTATCCATTTGACCTTCTGCTCGATTCGGTCGCTTGTATGTGAAAACGAAAGAACAGTTACCTGGTGAGTATTTCTATATAGACATCACCACGATATAATCGAATACAACTCAGTTTCAATTATCGTTTCGTCTAACAATTTAACCTTCTGTTCGATTCAGTCGCTAGTATGTGTAACGGAAGTACCGTCACCTGGTTAGTATCACTATATATACAGTATTGCGATATAATCGGATACCACCCAGATACATTGATTGTTCAGACTATTCATTCAACTTTCTGTTCGTTTCGGTCGCTCGTATTTGAAACGGGAATACCGTCACCTAGTGTGTTTAACTATATACACAGCATAACATCATAATCGAATACAACCCAGATACTATCCATTCAACCTTCTAATCGATTCGGTTGCTCGTATGTATAATGGAAGAACAGTAACCTGGTGAGTATATCTATATAAACATCACCACGATATAATAGAATACAACTCAGTTACAATTATCGTTTCGTTTAACCATTTAACCTTCTGTTCGATTCAGTCGCGAGTATGTGTAACGGAAGAACAGTAACCTGGTGAGTATAACTATATAAACATTATCGAATACAACCCAGATACGATGATTGTTCAATCTATCTATTCAACCTCCTGCTCGATTCGGTCGCTTGTATGTAAAACGGAAGAACACTTACCTGGTGAGTATTGCTATATAAACATCACCACGATATAATCGAATACAACTCAGTTTCAATTATCGTTTCGTCTAACCATTTAACCTTCTGTTCGATTCAGTCACTAGTATATGTAACGGAAGTACCGTCACCTGGTTAGTATCACTATATATACAGTATTGCGATAAAATCGGATACCACCCAGATACATTGATTGTTCAGACTATCCATTCAACTTTCTGTTCGTTTCGGTCGCTCGTATTTGAAACGGGAATACCGTCACCTAGTGTGTATAACTATATACACAGCATAACATCATAATCGAATACAACCCATATAATATCCATTCAACCTTCTGTTCGATTCGGTTGCTCGTATGTATAACGGAAGAACAGTAACCTGGTGAGTATTTCTATATAAACATCACCACGATATAATAGAATACAAATCAGTTTCAATTATCGTTTCGTCTAACCATTTAACCTTCTGTTCGATTCAGTCGCTAGTATGTGTAACGGAAGAACAGTTACCTGGTGAGTATAACTATATAAACATAATCGAATACAACCCAGATACGATGATTGTTCAATCTATCCATTTGACCTTCTGCTCGATTCGGTCGCTTGTATGTGAAAACGAAAGAACAGTTACCTGGTGAGTATTTCTATATAAACATCACCACGATATAATCGAATACAACTCAGTTACAATTATCGTTTCGTCTAACCATTTAACCTTCTGTTCGATTCAGTCGCTAGTATGTGTAACGGAAGTACCGTCACCTGGTTAGTATCACTATATATACAGTATTGCGTGTAACCAAATATGGTACAACTTATCTTTATTTCAACCTGTCAGCTGCTCTAGATTCGGTGGGTCGTGGATAAGGAAAAATTGTTGAATTGCTTTTAGGTAGAAATGTAAATTCAAGATACAAGAATGATACAAATATGTCATCAAAAATTGAGCGCCATGTATTTTATTCAGGTTAAAATACAAAAACCTGTGATCTATGCAATCCTTTGAACAGTAAAACTACTAGATACAGTTAACAAAATATATTTTCTACAATATATCTATGGATTGTGAATGAGAACAATTTTGGAATCCTAGCAAAGAAAACTACTAATATTTTTACAAGGAAAAATATCTATAAAAATATCTATGAAATTGATACTAATACAATTTTAATTTCAGCAATAATATTGAAAATCATTACAATGAAAATCCGGTGCAATAATTCATTAACTTTATAAATGTTCTCCAGAAAGAAAAAACAATTGATATCTATAAGTAGTCAATGACCTGTGGCTGAAACTTTGAGTATCTCTGGATCTCAAATAGAGAAACAACACTTACTCTGGTCTAGAATATGAGGTACCTGGATTTCCCTACACTTGGCAGCTCTAGAAGACTTTGATTTCAAGTATGAGAGTCCAACTACTCAGTTCATCAGACTGCATCCATACTTGGAGTCTCTAGCAGAATTGAAGTTGCTCAGTAGTAGATCAGGAACTAGAAACAGGAACACAGGATACCTCTTTTCTCAGATCAGGAACACAGGATACCTCCTTTCAATTTCAGATTCCAAGGTATTTGCTCAAAGCCCTAAAAGCACATTAGACAGCAGTATATGTCCCTTACTAGAGCATCAGTTTGTTTCCTCTAGATCATATGTTGAGCCAGTGTTTGCTTGACCTCAACTCAGAATTATGCACCAATTAAATTTATATAATCAAAAGAAAATCTATTCAAATGCTGAATATTATTAGATATCACAAATTTCTATGAACTTAAGATTTAAGAGGATACTTAGTTGGATGATGGACTTAATTTCTCTTTACTTAGATTTTATATAATTGAATCATACAAAGCTCATGCAAATATGTCAACAAGAAAAAAAATTAATTCCAAGACATTCTCATTATCTTTTGACGAACCCCCTTCCTAGAGACAAAGTTAGTGCAGAACAGCAGTTATGAATGGATATTATGTTGATTTCATTTCTTCAAACATATGAAAAACAATTCCAGAGAAAACAAAAAAAAAATGAGAGAAAGATGGATTTCAACAATTAATATATCAGAATCAGACTTTTCAGCCAACAGAAAAGACTGATCAGCTCTGAAAGCAAGTAGACAATTTTCACAAAAGATTTGACAAAGTGTCCATAATATAAAAATTGTCACTTACCTCAGAACATGATCAATCCTGGAATTTAGCTTGAAAATTCTGGTTCTGATAAAGAGTCCTGTTTCTGGGACTAAAAATTATCTTTTCAGTTGAATCTTATGAATCCTTCCTTTTATCCAATATTCTCAAAATTTGGAAAATAGCACCAGGAATGGAATAATAACGTGGATCCTTGGAAGATTCTGTTCAAACTGAAAGCACAGAGAAATCCGGCAGAAACAAATCTTTCACAATCTCATACTAAAATTTTCCAAAATATATTCAATCTTTGACCTGAAAATACTATAATGCATGCAAAGATTAATATAATAGGAAACAATATCTTCCAATGTTTATCCTCTCAAAGGCAGGATCACATCAAAATTTTCAAGATATAAACTTATTTCTCGAGAGCATCATGGCGTCTCAGATAAAAAAAAAACATATCAACCTCTCATTTGTTACTCTGGAAATTTTTTAGGAAACAAAATCAATTGAATTTAACGTAATCAATCAATATCTCAATTTAGAAATCATAATCTTTCCATAATCAATTTTCTAGAAAATCCATTCATTTACCTTGCTCTCAAGAAAAAAAACTGCAACCACTAGACGTCTTATCTCTAGGAAGCTTGACCGTCGAAAGAGAGCGAGTACCCGTCTTTTTATCCCTTCTTCATAAAAATTGTCGGATAGCGAATAGCGTGTTAAAGGTTGTTGCCATATTTATTTAAATTCGTTCAATTAAGAGTCATTCTATGATTGGCATTTTTATAATCAATTTTGATGTTAGACATTTTAATTTATTCAGTGTAATATTCCTCTCAGATATCCCATCATAATACTGAAACACTTAATTTGTGCAGAGAAAGCAAGAAAGGATCGAATTAGTTGAAAGGAACGGAAAACAAAACAGCAATAGCCGAAATAGTGGTCAAGCGACAACAATGTGCAAGGCAAAAAACCCATTTAATATACTTACCTGTCAACGATCAACTAATCAACCAATCAAAGAGCACCAATTGAATTTGTGAAGCCACAATATACGAGGTAGAGAAGGCACAATATACGAGGGAGATGAAACATATCACTGAAAAGGAACGAAATTTAAAAGCGTGAGAAATTTCGTTACACACTACCCCAAGTCACTAAAAAATTTTGAAACCTCAAAATTTTTGAAGAAGAAGCAAAGAAAATTTAGAACTTGAGAAGGGACATAGAAGGGTTTGTGATATCTGAAGTTATGAAACAAAAATCTTGAATGAATTTGAAAGGATTCCCATTCCTGAATAAAAAAAAATTTGAATTTATATATACCAAACCACTATGCTGTACATTAACATATATGTGGAAGGTTCATTTACCATAAAGGAAGGAGTAGAACTGTCATACCCCTAGTAAATTTTAGTATTTACCACACTGAAAAGAACTAAAAACTACCACTCTACTGTACATTAGTATGTGGTAGGGTGACTTTTGTGAGGACTGGTCCTCTCCATCCAGACCACAACGCACAGATGACAACATGAAAGCTCAGTCAGGAGATTCGTTTCGCTGCAAGATGTTATTGCTGCGCCGTTAAACCTCCGTCAACCACTCGCCTCCAAGCCTCCATGATATCACCCGCAACGCTATGCCCCGGACAAATATACCAGCAGTATCACAAACTTCACCGGTGGAACTAAAAAAACGAGAATGATAATCTAAAAAAAAATACCAAATGCCACCTCACTTGGGGTATAAAAGTACATCAACTAAAACGACAGGTGAAGCCTAGTCGAAACAAATACTCCAAAGCGGGATGTTTCTTAATTGAGTACTGTGAGCCAATCCTCAAGTGGACAGATCTGCAGAACTCGAAACAAGCACAGTAGTGAGCAACAAACACTGTGAATAGACGCCCGTAGGCAGAAGCTACCGGGTTTACCACTCACCCCCCAATACTTGCCCCTTCTACAAATCTCACCATTGAAGGTAGTTCAAATGAGCGAGACCCACACCCACTCAACCAGGTCCCTATTCAAAAAGACAAAAATATATTTGGGTTGCTAAAATTCCAAAAGTCCTCAAAGCGAAACAAATCCAAAATTGTCCCAAAAAAAAAACAAAACAAATCCCAAATGTCCTTAAAGCAGAAAAAAAAATCTGAAACATAAACTGCTGAACAACACATATTATTCCGGAAAATTCATGACCCTAACAGATACTGCCTACAAGAAAATTTCCGACATACTAAATACTTAAAAGGAATGAATATTCTCCCAGAAACAGGTATATATCTATCCAAAATACTTTATAAGGAATTAATATTCTCCCAGAAACAGGTATATATTTATTCACTAAGTGAAATTATAAGACAATATCTAGCTAGTCCATGTAATTGAAAAAATACATGTGAAGTTCAAAGACATACCAGAAAATCGAGAAAGAGATCAATGAGAAAGAAAGAACGAAAGCAACAAACAAGAGATAAAAACGAAATAAAACAATTTGAGACCTATACAAATCTTCGGATAAAGTTCCAGTGGGTCACTCTATTCCATAAGGATTCAAAAGAAAGTATGCACTCCAAAGCTTAATGCCAGAAAATATTTCTACACTAAGTCACACTTCCCTATACACCATTTGAAATAGAATGCACTCCAAAGCCCACTACCAACCTATCTAAAGACAAGTCAAATTCAAATAATAACGAAAGAAAGTGAAAACAAGAGAATTGTTTGACGATTACAACAAGAGTTTCTAAAAGGACCACATGAAAGTATTTTTCTGAAGATAGAAATGTACAAAGTTCCAGCAGGTCACCCTGTATGAGATAAACCAGAGATATATGCACTCCAAAGCTTGGTACTGATCGAAACAATCCCACCAAGTCACATACCCGTGTTTAACACCACAAAAGTGCACTCCAAAGCCTACTACTAACTGAACAATCATCAATCCTCAGAAAATACCACATATGCTTCATAGAGAATTCGTTAATCAGAATTCAATAACGTTTCTAGCAAAAGTGATAAAGGCAGGAGAATATTCTAACACATCATGTCTGGCTAGACGAATAGCTTGAGCAATTTTGAAAATGTCTTTATCCCAGTCCTTATGATTTTCATGTATAAAACATTTCAGTGCTGAAACAATAACCTTATTAACTCTCTCTGTGTGATTAATTTGAGCGTGATACCTAGCATTATACCAAACTTTTTGGACTCGATATTCTTCCATAAATTTCCGAAATTCTTTACTGACAAAAACTGATCCATTATCACAGCTGAAAATCTGTGGAACGCCAAAAATAAGGAAAACTTGATTTTCCAAGAACTTAATTATGGATTTGGAAGTAGCCTTCGACATGGGATGAACAAGAACAAACTTGGTGAACCAATCAACTACCACGAGAAGATATTGGTTACCTAACTTGGATCTAGGATATGGACCTAGCAAATCTGCAGAAATTAGTTGAAAGGGAAAATTAATGTTCTTGTATGAACCCATTAGTCCTGCTTGTGGTAAGTTTGTAGGTTTGCTAGCAGCACAAGTATGACATTTCCTGACATATTTATACACAGAATTTCTTATGTTAGGCCTATAATATAACTCAGTTATTCTGGCTAAAGTTTTTGAAACTCCAAAATGACCAGCAGTAGCGTCATTATGATACATTTCCAAAATTTCCTTACGGTTTCCAGATGGGACTACAATTTTCCATTCAGATATATTACTATTCAGAGGAATTTTACTGAAAACATGCTTATACAAGATATTATTCTCAACACGGAAGGAAAGATATTTTTCAGGATGTTCCTGTACGTTATTTATCATTTTTGTATACCAGTTATCAGGTTTCAAGTGGGACATGTCTAAAACAGCTACCTCTTCCATAGATCGGGAAAGAACATCAGCTACCACATTTAAACTACCCTTTTTATAAATGATATTAAATTCATATTGCGATATTTTTAGCAACCATCTAGCAAGTCTTGGTGAAGGATTTGGTAAATTTTGGATCCACGTCAAAGAGGAATTATCAGAAAAGACAGTGATTTTCGTTCCTTCAACATAACATCTGAAATGTTCAACTCCAAATACAACAGCCATTAGTTCTTTCTCACATGTTGCATATTTCCTTTGACATTTGTTCAATGTTTTGCTGGCATAAGCAATAGGATGTTCTACCCCATCATCTTCCTGATAAATTACAGCTCCGACTCCATAATCAGAGGCATCACAAGCAATGATAAAAGGCTTAGAATAGTCGGGACTAGCTAGAACTGGAGCAGTTGTCAACAATTTTTTCATTTCCTGAAAAGCTTTGTCTGCTTCAGGAGTCCACGTAATTGGTTGCCCCTTTTTTCTACCATGCAAAAGATCTGTTATGGGAGCACATAATGAAGAGAAGTTTTTAAGGAATCTCCTATAGTAACCAACTAAACCGATTAATCGCCTTATTTGAGTTGTATTTTTGGGGACAGGATAATCAACGATACTAGCCACCTTTTCTGGATTTGTACGCAAACCATGTTCATCTACTAAATAACCCAAAAATTTAAGAGAAGATCGACAAAACTGACATTTCTCAAAGTTAATAGTCAAGCCTGCTGATTTTAACCGCTCATAAACTCTCATAAGAATCTTCAAGTGAGTATCAAAATCGGGAGTAGCTATAATTATGTCATCTAGATACCAAAGAACATAAGGTTCGAGTGCGGGTCCTAAAACTCTGTCCATCAATCTAGACATGCTTTGTGAACTTGAATGCAAGCCGAAAGGTAAAACTACATACTCAAATAATCCTCTTCCAGGAACAGCAAATGCAGTCTTGGCACAAGATGATTCACTTAAAGGTATTTGATGAAATGCCTCTTTTAGGTCAATAGTAGATAGAAACTTGGCATCCCTTAATTTTGTTATAATCGATTCAATCAATGGCAATGGATAACTATCTTTTACTGTCACAGAATTTAATTTTCGGCCATCAAAACATACTCTGAAATCACCATTTGATTTCTTAACTAACCAAAGAGGAGAACAATAAGGAGAATGACTTTCTGTAATTATACCCATTTCTAACATTGAATCTATTTTTTTATTCAAGTGTTGCATCATTGCATGAGATAATGGATATTGTCTCACCTTGAATGGTTTACTATCTCCCGTATCTATATGGTGTACTAACAAATGGGTTCGACCTAATCCATTATAAATTTCTTTATATAATTTTGTGACATTTTCCAATTCAGATATCTGAGTTTCTGATAAATTGGCCATCGACTGAATAGTATTAACAACAGAAAGAGAAATTAAATTTGACTGATAAGAAGAATTCTCGAAATTCGCTTCTATTTTGAAAGTTCTCAAAAAATCTACACCTAGAATCAAATCATGAGTTACAGAAGGAATAAGCAAAAGTTTGATTTCTCTACTGATATCATTTAAACGAATGGTAACATTCACATACCCCAACAAACGTTGAAAACTCCCATCCGCTGTTGTTACTCGAAGAGAACCATCATAAGTTATAGGAATATTTAATTTCTTCAAAATATGAAAAGATGGAGCTCCCAGAATAGAGGCATTACTACCCGTATCCACTAATGCTAATATCTTTTGTGAAGCAATAAACACACTCAAATAAGGACGATTATCTTCTTCCTTTTTGACAAATACTGGACTTATAGAAAATATTTTAGATTTATAGAAATCTCTGACTTCACTCAACCATTTACTCCACTCTGTCGGATTGAACTTAATTTTGGGATCAATGAACTCTATTTTGGGCTCGATGATTTCGACTGCCCTTTTCCTTTTCCCTTGCCCTTGTAAGTTGGACTCTGATGTGAATGAGAACCTTGGTCTGGATGATTTGAAGTACTGGCGACGACATCCAGCTCTGCGACACCAGATCTCTCGTTTTTTGAACAATTGGAACAATTTGGTTTGACAACACCTTTCGAACCACAACCATAGCAAAACAGGGTCTTGGATTTCCTACATTCCCTATGTGAATGACCTTGAATATCACAATTCCAACAACGACTCGAAGAAATCACAGAGATATTGTTCATTTGTTTTCTGGTTGAATTAAAGAAATTTGAATCATTAAAAGATGGACAACTCAAATCTGGTTCCAAATAATCAGTTCTTCTTGTTGAAGGAGGTTTATACTTTTCTGACCAATTTCTAGATTCCTCAATCTTTCTGCTCAAGTCTATCAAATCAGCAATGGTATCAATATTATGCAAAGCTAGTTGTGAAATGAAATGAGGTAACATATTTCTTCTTATCTTATTCACTATGGTTTTTTTACTTGGTTTTTCAGTCAATCGATTGAATAACCCTTCCATATTTGAAATGAAAATTGTAACTCTCTCATTCGGACCTTGAGTTCTATTCCTGATTTCTTCTAGTAAATTTTCATCATAATTATATGGCAAAAAGTCATCCTTTAATTTCCGAACAAGTTCATCCCAATTTGAAAATCTAGATTTATTATTCATATACCAAGTCCATGCCTGTGATTTGAATAAATCTCCAGCAGAAATAAAGAGTTCAGTTTTAGAAACATTTCTAGCTACCCTCAATTATTCCACTTTTTCCAGAAAAGATATAACCGACTCCTTATTACTCAAACCAGTAAAATAAACATTCCATTTATAAGGAGCTATCGATTTGGAAAGAGGAAAATGTGTCACCTCTGGTTCATTTGGAAAAATAGGAGTTGACGCAGTAGGTTGAATTTTCATATCAAGATCTGCCTCTAATGTCAACAATATCAGTCTCAAACCTTTTCTTTGATTTTCTTGATCAGTACTCGCGATTTTCATTCTAGAAATTCTACCAGAAACGTGAAATAATCTAGAAACTATACGTTTATAAGAAACATCATTAGTAGTACCAACAAAAGTCTCAATGGATTGTTTAATATCCTCTAAAGAATTTTTGACTTCTCTTTCATCATCTTCAAAGTCATAAACCTCAATCAAACTGGAAAAACTTCTATCAGCAGATTCTTGACTTAATAAACCTCTCAAGATTTTACGTTTATTATTGACATCTCCCATTGGATCGATAGATCTTATTCTGATTTCATAATCTAGTTCATCCACCTTTAAATGACCAGGGTCCATTCTACATTTACTTACAGCCATTTCAAATAAATAAATCCAACAACCGTTCAAGAGAAAAATCAGAACTTATCAAGTTATTATCTGAGATAATTTGCAGATACCAAAATAATCAAAGTTCGCATCAAACCAAGTCTCCAAAAGAACTGTTCAAAAATGCATAGATCCTAAATTCAAACAAAAACAAATTCAACAATTTAACGAATTCCAGCGTTGGGGCGTCAAAATTGTGTAACCAAATATGGTACAACTTATCTTTATTTCAACCTGTCAGCTGCTCTAGATTCGGTGGGTCGTGGATAAGGAAAAATTGTTGAATTGCTTTTAGATAGAAATGTAAATTCAAGATACAAGAATGATACAAATATGTCATCAAAAATTGAGCGCCATGTATTTTATTCAGGTTAAAATACAAAAACCTGTGATCTATGCAATCCTTTGAACAGTAAAACTACTAGATACAGTTAACAAAATATATTTTCTACAATATATCTATGGATTGTGAATGAGAACAATTTTGGAATCCTAGCAAAGAAAACTACTAATATTTTTACAAGGAAAAATATCTATGAAAATATCTATGAAATTGATACTAATACAATTTTAATTTCAGCAATAATATTGAAAATCATTACAATGAAAATCCGGTGCAATAATTCATTAACTTTATAAATGTTCTCCAGAAAGAAAAAACAATTGATATCTAAAAGTAGTCAATGACCTGTGGCTGAAACTTTGAGTATCTCTGGATCTCAAATAGAGAAACAACACTTACTCTGGTCTTGAATATAAGGTACCTGGATTTCCCTACACTTGGCAGCTCTAGCAGACTTTGATTTCAAGTATGAGAGTCCAACTAGTCAGTTCATCAGACTGCATCCATACTTGGAGTCTCTAGCAGAATTGAAGTTGCTCAGTAGTAGATCAGGAACTAGAAACAGGAACACAGGATACCTCTTTTCTCAGATCAGGAACACAGGATACCTCCTTTCAATTTCAGATTCCAAGGTATTTGCTCAAAGCCCTAAAAGCACATTAGACAGCAGTATATGTCCCTTACTAGAGCATCAGTTTGTTTCCTCTAGATCATATGTTGAGCCAGTGTTTGCTTGACCTCAACTCAGAATTATGCACCAATTAAATTTATATAATCAAAAGAAAATCTATTCAAATGCTGAATATTATTAGATATCACAAATTTCTATGAACTTAAAATTTAAGAGGATACTTAGTTGGATGATGGACTTAATTTCTCTTTACTTAGATCTTATATAATTGAATCATACAAAGCTCATGCAAATATGTCAACAAGAAAAAAATTAATTCCAAGACATTCTCATTATCTTTTGACGAACCCCCTTCCTAGAGACAAAGTTAGTGCAGAACAGCAGTTATGAATGGATATTATGTTGATTTCATTTCTTCAAACATATGAAAAACAATTCCAGAGAAAACAAAAAAAAAATGAGAGAAAGATGGATTTCAACAATTAATATATCAGAATCAGACTTTTCAGCCAACAGAAAAGACTGATCAGCTCTGAAAGCAAGTAGACAATTTTCACAAAAGATTTGACAAAGTGTCCATAATATAAAAATTGTCACTTACCTCAGAACATGATCAATCCTGGAATTTAGCTTGAAAATTCTGGTTCTGATAAAGAGTCCTGTTTCTGGGACTAAAAATTATCTTTTCAGTTGAATCTTATGAATCCTTCCTTTTATCCAATATTCTCAAAATTTGAAAAATAGCACCAGGAATGGAATAATAACGTGGATCCTTGGAAGATTCTGCTCAAACTGAAAGCACAGAGAAATCCGGCAGAAACAAATCTTTCACAATCTCATACTAAAATTTTCCAAAATATATTCAATCTTTGACCTGAAAATACTATAATGCATGCAAAGATTAATATAATAGGAAACAATATCTTCCAATGTTTATCCTCTCAAAGGCAGGATCACATCAAAATTTTCAAGATATAAACTTATTTCTCGAGAGCATCATGGCGTCTCAGATAAAAAAAAAACATATCAACCTCTCATTTGTTACTCTGGAAATTTTTTAGGAAACAAAATCAATTGAATTTAACGTAATCAATCAATATCTCAATTTAGAAATCATAATCTTTCCATAATCAATTTTCTAGAAAATCCATTCATTTACCTTGCTCTCAAGAAAAAAAACTGCAACCACTAGACGTCTTATCTCTAGGAAGCTTGACCGTCGAAAGAGAGCGAGTACCCGTCTTTTTATCCCTTCTTCATAAAAATTGTCGGATAGCGAATAGCGTGTTAAAGGTTGTTGCCATATTTATTTAAATTCGTTCAATTAAGAGTCATTCTATGATTGGCATTTTTATAATCAATTTTGATGTTAGACATTTTAATTTATTCAGTGTAATATTCCTCTCAAATATCCCATCATAATACTGAAACACTTAATTTGTGCAGAGAAAGCAAGAAAGGATCGAATTAGTTGAAAGGAACGGAAAACAAAACAGCAATAGCCGAAATAGTGGTCAAGCGACAACAATGTGCAAGGCGAAAAACCCATTTAATATACTTACCTGTCAACGATCAACTGATCAACCAATCAAAGAGCACTAATTGAATTTGTGAAGCCACAATATACGAGGTAGAGAAGGCACAATATACGAGGGAGATGAAACATATCACTGAAAAGGAACGAAATTTAAAAGCGTGAGAAATTTCGTTACATGCGATATAATCGGATACCACCCAGATACATTGATTGTTCAGACTATCCATTCAACTTTCTGTTCGTTTCGGTCGCTCGTATGTGTAACGGAAGAACAGTTACCTGGTGAGTATTGCTATATAAACATCATCACGTTATCATCGAATACAACTCAGATACAATTATCGTTTCGTCTAACCATTTAACCTTCTGTTCGATTCAGTCGCTAGTATGTGTAACGGAAGTACCGTCACCTGGTTAGTATCACTATATATACAGTATTGCGATATAATCGGATACCACCCAGATACATTGATTGTTCAGTCTATCCATTCAACTTTCTTTTTGTTTCGGTCGCTCGTATGTAAAACGGGAATACCGTCACCTAGTGTGTATAACTATATACACAGCATAACATCATAATCGAATACAACCCATATACTATCCATTCAACCTTCTGTTCAATTCAGTCGCTCGTATGTATAACGGAAGAACAGTTACCTGGTGAGTATAACTATATAAACATAATCGAATACAACCCAGATACGATGATTGTTCAATCTATACTAAATTCAACCTTCTGCTCGATTCGGTCGCTTGTATGTAAAACGGAAGAACAGTTACCTGGTGAGTATTGCTATATAAACATCATCACGTTATCATCGAATACAACTCAGATACAATTATCGTTTCGTCTAACCATTTAACCTTCTGTTCGATTTAGTCGCTAGTATGTGTAACGGAAGTACCGTCACCTGGTTAGTATCACTATATATACAGTATTGCGATATAATCGGATACCACCCAGATACATTGAATGTTCAGACTATCCATTCAACTTTCTGTTCGTTTCGGTCGCTCGTATGTGAAACGGGAATACCGTCACCTAGTGTGTTGAACTATATACACAGCATAACATCATAATCGAATACAACCCAGATACTATCCATCGTTTCGTCTAACCATTTAACCTTCTGTTCGATTCAGTCGCTAGTATGTGTAACGGAAGAACAGTTACCTGGTGAGTATAACTATATAAACATTATCGAATACAATCTATCCATTCAACCTCCTGCTCGATTCGGTCGCTTGTATGTGAAACGGAAGAACAGTTACCTGGTGAGTATTGCTATATACACATCACCACGATATAATCGAATACAACTCAGTATCAATTATCGTTTCGTCTAACCATTTAACCTTCTGTTCGATTCAGTCGCTAGTATGTGTAACGGAAGTACCGTCACCTGGTTAGTATCACTATATATACAGTATTGCGATATAATCGGATACCACCCAGATACATTGATTGTTCAGACTATCCATTCAACTTTCTGTTCGTTTCGGTCGCTCGTATGTGAAACGGGAATACCGTCACATAGTGTGTATAACTATATACACAGCATAACATCATAATCGAATACAACCCATATACTATCCATTCAACCTTCTGTTCGATTCGGTTGCTCGTATGTATAACGGAAGAACAGTAACCTGGTGAGTATTTCTATATAAACATCACCACGATATAATAGAATACAACTCAGTTTCAATTATCTTTTCGTCTAATCATTTAACCTTCTGTTCGATTCAGTCGCTAGTATGTGTAACGGAAGAACAGTTACCTGGTGAGTATAACTATATAAACATAATCGAATACAACCCAGATACGATGATTGTTCAATCTATCCATTTGACCTTCTGCTCGATTCGGTCGCTTGTATGTGAAAACGAAAGAACAGTTACCTGGTGAGTATTTCTATATAAACATCACCACGATATAATCGAATACAACTTAGTTTCAATTATCGTTTCGTCCAACCATTTAACCTTCTGTTCGATTCAGTCGCTAGTATGTGTAACGGAAGTACCGTCACCTGGTTAGTATCACTATATATACAGTATTGCGATATAATCGGATACCACCCAGATACATTGATTGTTCAGACTATCCATTCAACTTTCTGTTCGTTTCGGTCGCTCGTATGTGAAACGGGAATACCGTCACCTAGTGTGTTTAACTATATACACAGCATAACATCATAATCGAATACAACCCAGATACTATCCATTCAACCTTCTAATCGATTCGGTTGCTCGTATGTATAACGGAAGAACAGTAACCTGGTGAGTATTTCTATATAAACATCACCACGATATAATAGAATACAACTCAGTTACAATTATCGTTTCGTTCAACCATTTAACCTTCTGTTCGATTCAGTCGCTAGTATGTGTAACGGAAGAACAGTTACCTGGTGAGTATAACTATATAAACATTATCGAATACAACCCAGATACGATGATTGTTCAATCTATCTATTCAACCTCCTGCTCGATTCGGTCGCTTGTATGTAAAACGGAAGAACAGTTACCTGGTGAGTATTGCTATATAAACATCACCACGATATAATCGAATACAACTCAGTTTCAATTATCGTTTCGTCTAACCATTTAACCTTCTGTTCGATTCAGTCACTAGTATGTGTAACGGAAGTACCGTCACCTGGTTAGTATCACTATATATACAGTATTGCGATAAAATCGGATACCACCCAGATACATTGATTGTTCAGACTATCCATTCAACTTTCTGTTCGTTTCGGTCGCTCGTATTTGAAACGGGAATACCGTCACCTAGTGTGTATAACTATATACACAGCATAACATCATAATCGAATACGACCCATATAATATCCATTCAACCTTCTGTTCGATTCGGTTGCTCGTATGTATAACGGAAGAACAGTAACCTGGTGAGTATTTCTATATAAACATCACCACGATATAATAGAATACAAATCAGTTTCAATTATCGTTTCGTCTAACCATTTAACCTTCTGTTCGATTCAGTCGCTAGTATGTGTAACGGAAGAACAGTTACCTGGTGAGTATAACTATATAAACATAATCGAATACAACCCAGATACGATGATTGTTCAATCTATCCATTTGACCTTCTGCTCGATTCGGTCGCTTGTATGTGAAAACGAAAGAACAGTTACCTGGTGAGTATTTCTATATAAACATCACCACGATATAATCGAATACAACTCAGTTTCAATTATCGTTTCGTCTAACAATTTAACCTTCTGTTCGATTCAGTCGCTAGTATGTGTAACGGAAGTACCGTCACCTGGTTAGTATCACTATATATACAGTATTGCGATATAATCGGATACCACCCAGATACATTGATTGTTCAGACTATCCATTCAACTTTCTGTTCGTTTCGGTCGCTCGTATGTGTAACGGAAGAACAGTTACCTGTTGAGTATTGCTATATAAACATCATCACGTTATCATCGAATACAACTCAGATACAATTATCGTTTCGTCTAACCATTTAACCTTCTGTTCGATTCAGTCGCTAGTATGTGTAACGGAAGTACCGTCACCTGGTTAGTATCACTATATACAGTATTGCGATATAATCGGATACCACCCAGATACATTGATTGTTCAGACTATCCATTCAACTTTCTGTTCGTTTCGGTCGCTCGTATGTGAAACGGGAATACCGTCACCTAGTATGTTTAACTATATACACAGCATAACATCATAATCGAATACAACCCAGATACTATCCATTCAACCTTCTGTTCGATTCGGTTGCTCGTATGTATAACGAAAGAACAGTAACCTGGTGAGTATTTCTATATAAACATCACCACGATATAATAGAATACAACTCAGTTACAATTATCGTTTCGTCTAACCATTTAACCTTCTGTTCGATTCAGTCGCTAGTATGTGTAACGGAAGAACAGTTACCTGGTGAGTATAACTATATAAACATTATCGAATACAACCCAGATACGATGATTGTTCAATCTATCTATTCAACCTCCTGCTTGATTCGGTCGCTTGTATGTAAAACGGAAGAACAGTTACCTGGTGAGTATTGCTATATAAACATCACCACGATATAATCGAATACAACTCAGTTTCAATTACCGTTTCGTCTAACCATTTAACCTTCTGTTCGATTCAGTCGCTAGTATGTGTAACGGAAGTACCGTCACCTGGTTAGTATCACTATATATACAGTATTGCGATATAATCGGATACCACCCAGATACATTGATTGTTCAGACTATATATTCAACTTTCTGTTCGTTTCGGTCGCTCGTATGTGAAACGGGAATACCGTCACCTAGTGTGTATAACTATATACACAGCATAACATCATAATCGAATACAACCCAGATACTATCCATTCAACCTTCTAATCGATTCGGTTGCTCGTATGTATAACGGAAGAACAGTAACCTGGTGAGTATTTCTATATAAACATCACCACGATATAATAGAATACAACTCAGTTTCAATTATCGTTTCGTCTAACCATTTAACCTTCTGTCCGATTCAGTCGCTAGTATGTGTAACGGAAGAACAGTTACCTGGTGAGTATTACTATATAAACATAATCGACTACAACCCAGATACGATGATTGTTCAATCTATCCATTTGACCTGCTCGATTCGGTCGCTTTTATGTGAAAACGAAAGAACAGTTACCTGGTGAGTATTTCTATATAAACATCACTACGATATAATCGAATACAACTCAGTTTCAATTGTCGTTTCGTCTAACCATTTAACCTTCTGTTCGATTCAGTCGCTAGTATGTGTAACGGAAGTACCGTCACCTGGTTAGTATCACTATATATACAGTATTGCGATATAATCGGATACCACCCAGATACATTGATTGTTCAGACTATCCATTCAACTTTCTGTTCGTTTCGGTCGCTCGTATGTGAAACGGGAATACCGTCACCTAGTGTGTTTAACTATATACACAGCATAACATCATAATCGAATACAACCCAGATACTATCCATTCAACCTTCTGTTCGATTTGGTTGCTCGTATGTATAACGGAAGAACAGTAACCTGGTGAGTATTTCAATATAAACATCACCACGATATAATAGAATACAACTCAGTTTCAATTATCGTTTCGTCTAACCATTTAACCTTCTGTTCGATTCAGTCGCTAGTATGTGTAACGGAGGAACAGTTACCTGGTGAGTATAACTATATAAACATAATCGAATACAACCCAGATACGATGATTGTTCAATCTATCCATTCAACCTTCTGTTCGATTCAGTCGCTAGTATGTGTAACGGAAGTACCTTCACCTGGTTAGTATCACTATATATACAGTATTGCGATATAATCGGATACCACCCAGATACATTGATTGTTCAGACTATCCATTCAACTTTCTGTTCGTTTCGGTCGCTCGTATGTGAAACGGGAATACCGTCACCTAGTGTGTTTAACTATATACACAGCATAACATCATAATCGAATACAACCCAGATACTATCCATTCAACCTTCTAATCGATTCGGTTGCTCGTATGTATAACGAAAGAACAGTTACCTGGTGAATATTTCTATATAAACATCACCACGATATAATCGAATACAACTCAGTTACAATTATCGTTTCGCTTAACCATTTAACCTTCTGTTCGATTCAGTCGCTAGTATGTGTAACGGAAGAACAGTTACCTGGTGAGTATAACTATATAAACATAATCGAATACAACCCAGATACGATGATTGTTCAATCTATCCATTTGACCTTCTGCTCGATTCGGTCGCTTGTATGTGAAAACGAAAGAACAGTTACCTGGTAAGTATTTCTATATAAACATCACCACGATATAATCGAATACAACTCAGTTTCAATTATCGTTTCGTCTAACCATTTAACCTTCTGTTCGATTCAGTCGCTAGTATGTGTAACGGAAGTACCGTCACCTGGTTAGTATCACTATATATACAGTATTGCGATATAATCGGATACCACCCAGATACATTGATTGTTCAGACTATCCATTCAACTTTCTGTTCGTTTCGGTCGCTCGTATGTGAAACGGGAATATCGTCACCTAGTGTGTTTAACTATATACACAGCATAACATCATAATCGAATACAACCCAGATACTATCCATCGTTTCGTCTAACCATTTAACCTTCTGTTCGATTCAGTCGCTAGTATGTGTAACGGAAGAACAGTTACCTGGTGAGTATAACTATATAAACATTATCGAATACAATCTATCCATTCAACCTCCTGCTCGATTCGGTCGCTTGTATGTGAAACGGAATAACAGTTACCTGGTGAGTATTGCTATATAAACATCACCACGATATAATAGAATACAACCCAGTATCAATTATCGTTTCGTCTAACCATTTAACCTTCTGTTCGATTCAGTCGCTAGTATGTGTAACGGAAGTACCGTCACCTGGTTAGTATCACTATATATACAGTATTGCGATATAATCGAATACCACCCAGATACATTGATTGTTCAGACTATCCATTCAACTTTCAGTTCGTTTCGGTCGCTCGTATGTGAAACGGGAATACCGTCACATAGTGTGTATAACTATATACACAGCATAACATCATAATCGAATACAACCCATATACTATCCATTCAACCTTCTGTTCGATTCGGTTGCTCGTATGTATAACGGAAGAACAGTAACCTGGTGAGTATTTCTATATAAACATCACCACGATATAATAGAATACAACTCAGTTTCAATTATCTTTTCGTCTAACCATTTAACCCTCTGTTCGATTCAGTCGCTAGTATGTGTAACGGAAGAACAGTTACCTGGTGAGTATAACTATATAAACATAATCGAATACAACCCAGATACGATGATTGTTCAATATATCCATTTGACCTCTTGCTCGATTCGGTCGCTTGTATGTGAAAACGAAAGAACAGTTACCTGGTGAGTATTTCTATATGAACATCACCACGATATAATCGAATACAACTTAGTTTCAATTATCGTTTCGTCTAACCATTTAACCTTCTGTTCGATTCAGTCGCTAGTATGTGTAACGGAAGTACCGTCACCTGGTTAGTATCACTATATATACAGTATTGCGATATAATCGGATACCACCCAGATACATTGATTGTTCAGACTATCCATTCAACTTTCTGTTCCTTTCGGTCGCTCGTATGTGTAACGGAAGAACAGTTACCTGGTGAGTATTGCTATATAAACATCATCACGTTATCATCGAATACAACTCAGATACAATTATCGTTTCGTCTAACCATTTGACCTTCTGTTCGATTCAGTCGCTAGTATGTGTAACGGAAGTACCGTCACCTGGTTAGTATCACTATATATACA
Organism: Chrysomela aeneicollis; assembly: GCA_029955515.1. Taxonomy (NCBI): domain Eukaryota; kingdom Metazoa; phylum Arthropoda; class Insecta; order Coleoptera; family Chrysomelidae; genus Chrysomela; species Chrysomela aeneicollis. The sequence goes on along the minus strand of JARUHQ010000027.1, from coordinate 2,301,197 downwards.
GTATTGCGATATAATCGGATACCACCCAGATACATTGATTGTTCAGACTATCCATTCAACTTTCTGTTCGTTTCGGTCGCTCGTATGTGAAACGGGAATACCGTCACCTAGTGTGTTTAACTATATACACAGCATAACATCATAATCGAATACAACCCAGATACTATCCATTCAACCTTCTAATCCATTCGGTTGCTCGTATGTATAACGGAAGAACAGTAACCTGGTGAGTATTTCTATATAAACATCATCACGATATAATAGAATACAACTCAGTTACAATTATCGTTTCGTCTAACCATTTAACCTTCTGTTCGATTCAGTCGCTAGTATGTGTAACGGAAGAACAGTTACCTGGTGAGTATAACTTTATAAACATTATCGAATACAACCCAGATACGATGATTGTTCAATCTATCTATTCAACCTCCTGCTCGATTCGGTCGCTTGTATGTAAAACGGAAGAACAGTTACCTGGTAAGTATTGCTATATAAACATCACCACGATATAATCGAATACAACTCAGTTTCAATTATCGTTTCGTCTAACCATTTAACCTTCTGTTCGATTCAGTCATTAGTATGTGTAACGGAAGTACCGTCACCTGGTTAGTATCACTATACATACAGTATTGCGATATAATCGGATACCACCCAGATACATTGATTGTTCAGACTATCCATTCAACTTTCTGTTCGTTTCGGTCGCTCGTATTTGAAACGGGAATACCGTCACCTAGTGTGTATAACTATATACACAGCATAACATCATAATCCAATACAACCCATATACTATCCATTCAACCTTCTGTTCGATTCGGTTGCTCGTATGTATAACGGAAGAACAGTAACCTGGTGAGTATTTCTATATAAACATCACCACGATATAATAGAATACAACTCTGTTTCAATTATCGTTTCGTCTAACCATTTAACCTTCTGTTCGATTCAGTCGCTAGTATGTGTAACGGAAGAACAGTTACCTGGTGAGTATAACTATATAAACATAATCGAATACAACCCAGATACGACGATTGTTCAATCTATCCTTTTGACCTTCTGCTCGATTCGGTCGCTTGTATGTGAAAACGAAAGAACAGTTACCTGGTGAGTATTTCTATATAAACATCACCACGATATAATCGAATACAACTTAGTTTCAATTATCGTTTCGTCTAACCATTTAACCTTCTGTTCGATTCAGTCGCTAGTATGTGTAACGGAAGTACCGTCACCTGGTTAGTATCACTATATATACAGTATTGCGATATAATCGGATACCACCCAGATACATTGATTGTTCAGACTACCCATTCAACTTTCTGTTCGTTTCGGTCGCTCGTATGTGTAACGGAAGAACAGTTACCTGTTGAGTATCGCTATATAAACATCATCACGTTATCATCGAATACAACTCAGATACAATTATCGTTTCGTCTAACCATTTAACCTTCTGTTCGATTCAGTCGCTAGTATGTGTAACGGAAGTACCGTCACCTGGTTAGTATCACTATATATACAGTATTGCGATATAATCGGATACCACCCAGATACATTGATTGTTCAGACTATCCATTCAACTTTCTGTTCGTTTCGGTCGCTCGTATGTGAAACGGGAATACCGTCACCTAGTGTGTTTAACTATATACACAGCATAACATCATAATCGAATACAACCCAGATACTATCCATTCAACCTTCTGTTCGATTCGGTTGCTCGTATGTAAAACGGAAGAACAGTAACCTGTTGAGTATTTCTATATAAACATCACCACGATATAATAGAATACAACTCAGTTACAATTATCGTTTCGTCTAACCATTTAACCTTCTGTTCGATTCAGTCGCTAGTATGTGTAACGGAAGAACAGTTACCCGGTGAGTATAACTATATAAACATTATCGAAAACAACCCAGATACGATGATTGTTCAATCTATCTATTCAACCTCCTGCTCGATTCGGTCGCTTGTATGTAAAACGGAAGAACAGTTACCTGGTGAGTATTGCTATATAAACATCACCACGATATAATCGAATACAACTCAGTTTCAATTATCGTTTCGTCTAACCATTTAACCTTCTGTTCGATTCAGTCGCTAGTATGTGTAACGGAAGTACCGTCACCTGGTTAGTATCACTATATATACAGTATTGCGATATAATCGGATACCACCCAGATACATTGATTGTTCAGACTATCCATTCAACTTTCTGTTCGTTTCGGTCGCTCGTATGTGAAACGGGAATATCGTCACCTAGTGTGTATAACTATATACACAGCATAACATCATAATCGAATACAACCCATATACTATCCATTCAACCTTCTGTTCGATTCGGTTGCTCGTATGTATAACGGAAGAACAGTAACCTGGTGAGTATTTCTATATAAACATCACCACGATATAATAGAATACAACTCAGTTGCAATTATCGTTTCGTCTAACCATTTAACCTTCTGTTCGATTCAGTCGCTAGTATGTGTAACGGAAGAACAGTTACCTGGTGAGTATTACTATATAAACATAATCGAAAACAACCCAGATACGATGATTGTTCAATCTATCCATTTGACCTTCTGCTCGATTCGGTCGCTTGTATATGAAAACGAAAGAACAGTTACCTGGTGAGTATTTCTATATAAACATCACCACGATATAATCGAATACAACTCAGTTTCAATTATCGTTTCGTCTAACCATTTAACCTTCTGTTCGATTCAGTCGCTAGTATGTGTAACGGAAGTACCGTCACCTGGTTAGTATCACTATATATACAGTATTGCGATATAATCGGATACCACCCAGATACATTGATTGTTCAGACTATCCATTCAACTTTCTGTTCGTTTCGGTCGCTCGTATGTGAAACGGGAATACCGTCACCTAGTGCGTTTAACTATATACACAGCATAACATCATAATCGAATACAACCCAGATACTATCCATTCAACCTTCTGTTCGATTCGGTTGCTCGTATGTATAACGGAAGAACAGTAATCTGGTGAGTATTTCTATATAAACATCACCACGATATAATAGAATACAACTCAGTTTCAATTATCGTTTCGTCTAACCATTTAACCTTCTGTTCGATTCAGTCGCAAGTATGTGTAACGGAAGAACAGTTACCTGGTGAGTATAACTATATAAACATAATCGAATACAACCCAGATACGATGATTGTTCAATCTATCCATTTGACCTTCTGCTCGATTCGGTCGCTTGTATGTGAAAACGAAAGAACAGTTACCTGGTGAGTATTTTTATATAAACATCACCACGATATAATCGAATACAACTCAGTTTCAATTATCGTTTCGTCTAACCATTTCACCTTCTGTTCGATTCAGTCGCTAGTATGTCTAACGGGAGTACCGTCACCTGGTTAGTATCACTATATATACAGTATTGCGATATAATCGGATACCACCCAGATACATTGATTGTTCAGACTATCCATTCAACTTTCTGTTCGTTTCGGTCGCTCGTATGTGAAACGGGAATACCGTCACCTAGTGTGTTTAACTATATACACAGCATAACATCATAATCGAATACAACCAATATACTATCCATTCAACCTTCTGTTCAATTCAGTCGCTCGTATGTGTAACGGAAGAACAGTTACCTGGTGAGTATAACTATATAAACATAATCGAATACAACCCAGATACGATGATTGTTCAATCTATCCATTTGACCTTCTGCTCGATTCGGTCGCTTGTATGTGGAAACGAAAGAACAGTTACCTGGTGAGTATTTCTATATAAACATCACCACGATATAATCGAATACAACTCAGTTTCAATTATCGTTTCGTCTAACCATTCAACCTTCTGTTCGATTCAGTCGCTAGTTTGTGTAACGGAAGAACAGTTACCTGGTGAGTATAACTATATAAACATAATCGAATACAACCCAGATACGATGATTGTTCAATCTATCCATTTGACCTTCTGCTCGATTCGGTCGCTTGTATGTGAAAACGAAAGAACAGTTACCTGGTGAGTATTTCTATATAAACATCACCACGATATAATCGAATACAACTCAGTTTCAATTATAGTTTCGTCTAACCATTTAACCTTCTGTTCGATTCAGTCGCTATTATGTGTAACGGAAGTACCGTCACCTGGTTAGTATCACTATATATACAGTATTGCGATATAATCGGATACCACCCAGATACATTGATTGTTCAGACTATCCATTCAACTTTCTGTTCGTTTCGGTCGCTCGTATGTGAAACGGGAATACTGTCACCTAGTGTGTTTAACTATATACACAGCATAACATCATAATCGAATACAACCCAGATACTATCCATTCAACCTTCTGTTCGATTCGGTTGCTCGTATGTATAACGGAAAAACAGTATCCTGGTGAGTATTTCTATATAAACATCACCACGATATAATAGAATACAACTCAGTTACAATAATCGTTTCGTCTAACCATTTAACCTTCTGTTCGATTCAGTCGCTAGTATGTGTAACGGAAGTACCGTCACCTGGTATGTATCACTATATATACAGTATTGCGATATAATCGGATACCACCCTGGTACATTGATTGTTCAGATTATCCATTCAACTTTCTGTTCGTTTCGGTCGCTCGTATGTAAAACAAGAATACTGTCACCTAGTGTGTTTAACTATATACACAGCATAACATCATAATCGAATACAACCCAGATACTATCCATTCAACCTTCTGTTCAATTCAGTCGCTCGTATGTATAACGGAAGAACAGTTACCTGGTGAGTATAACTATATGAACATAATCGAATACAACCCAGATACGATGATTGTTCAATCTATACTGAACTCAACCTCCTGCTCGATTCGGTCGCTTGTATGTAAAACGGAAGAACAGTTACCTGGTGAGTATTGCTATAAAAAAATCATCACGATATCATCGAATACAACTCAGATACAATTATCGTTTTGTCTAACCATTTAACCTTCTGTTCGATTCAGTCGCTAGTATGTGTAACGGAAGAACCGTCACCTGGTTAGTATCACTATATATACAGTATTGCGATATAATCGGATACCACCCAGATACATTGATTGTTCAGACTATCCATTCAACTTTCTGTTCGTTTCGGTCGCTCGTATGTGAAACGGGAATACCGTCACCTAGTGTGTTTAACTATATACACAGCATAACATCATAATCGAATACAACCCAGATACTATCCATTCAACCTTCTGTTCGATTCGGTTGCTCGTATGTATAACGGAAGAACAGTCACCTGGTGAGTATTTCTATATAAACATCACCACGATATAATAGAATACAACTCAGTTACAATTATCGTTTCGTCTAACCATTTAACCTTCTGTTCGATTCAGTCGCTAGTATGTGTAACGGAAGTACCGTCACCTGGTATGTATCACTATATATACAGTATTGCGATATAATCGGATACCACCCTGATACATTGATTGTTCAGACTATTCATTCAACTTTCTGTTCGTTTCGGTCGCTCGTATGTAAAACAAGAAAACCGTCACCTAGTGTGTATAACTATATACACAGCATAACATCATAATCGAATACAACTCATATACTATCCATTCAACCTTCTGTTCAATTCAGTCGCTCGTATGTATAACGGAAGAACAGTTACCTGGTGAGTATAACTATATGAACATAATCGAATACAACCCAGATACGATGATTGTTCAATCTATACTGAACTCAACCTCCTGCTCGATTCGGTCGCTTGTATGTAAAACGGAAGAACAGTTACCTGGTGAGTATTGCTATATAAACATCATCACGATATCATCGAATACAACTCAGATACAATTATCGTTTTGTCTAACCATTTAACCTTCTGTTCGATTCAGTCGCTAGTATGTGTAACGGAAGTACCGTCACCTGGTTAGTATCACTATATATACAGTATTGCGATATTATCGGATACCACCCAGATACATTGATTGTTCAGACTATCCATTCAACTTTCTGTTCGTTTCGGTCGCTCGTATGTGAAACGGGAATACCGTCACCTAGTGTGTTTAACTATATACACAGCATAACATCATAATCGAATACAACCCATATACTATCCATTCAACCTTCTGTTCGATTCGGTTGCTCGTATGTATAACGGAAGAACAGTAACCTGGTGAGTATTTCTATATAAACATCACCACGATATAATCGAATACAACTCAGTTTCAATTATCGTTTCGTCTAACCATTTAACCTTCTGTTCGATTCAGTCGCTAGTATGTGTAACGGAAGAACAGTTACCTGGTGAGTATAACTATATAAACATAATCGAATACAACCCAGATACGATGATTGTTCAATCTATCCATTTGACCTTCTGCTCGATTCGGTCGCTTGTTTGTGAAAACAAAAGGACAGTTACCTGGTGTGTATTTCTATATAAACATCACCACGATATAATCGAATACAACTCAGTTTCAATTATCGTTTCGTCTAACCATTTAACCTTCTGTTCGATTCAGTCGCTAGTTTGTGTAACGGAAGAACAGTAACCTGGTGAGTATTTCTATATAAACATCACCACGATATAATAGAATACAACTCAGTTTCAATTATCGTTTCGTCTAACCATTTAACCTTCTGTTCGATTAAGTCGCTAGTATGTGTTATGGAAGTACCGTCACCTGGTTAGTATCACTATATATACAGTATTGCGATATAATCAGATACCACCCAGATACATTGATTGTTCAGACTATCCATTCAACTTTCTGTTCGTTTCGGTCGCTCGTATGTGAAACGGGAATACCGTCACCTAGTGTGTATAACTATATACACAGCATAACATCATAATCGAATACAACCCAGATACTATCCATTCAACCTTCTGTTCGATTCGGTTGCTCGTATGTATAACGAAAGAACAGTAACCTGGTGAGTATTTCTATATAAACATCACCACGATATAATAGAATACAACTCAGTTACAATTATCGTTTCGTCTAACCATTTAACCTTCTGTTCGATTCAGTCGCTAGTATGTGTAACGGAAGAACATTCACCTGGTGAGTATAACTATATAAACATCACCACGATATAATAGAATACAACTCAGTTACAATTATCGTTTCGTCTAACCATTAAACCTTCTGTTCGATTCAGTCGCTAGTATGTGTAACGGAAGAACAGTTACCTGGTGAGTATAACTATATAAACATTATCGAATACAACCCAGATACGATGATTGTTCAATCTATCCATTTGACCTTCTGCTCGATTCGGTCGCTTGTATGTGAAAACGAAAGAACAGTTACCTGGTGAGTATTTCTATATAAACATCACCACGATATAATCGAATACAACTCAGTTTCAATTATCGTTTCGTCTAACCATTTAACCTTCTGTTCGATTCAGTCGCTAGTATGTGTAACGGAAGAACAGTTACCTGGTGAGTATTTCTATATAAACATCACCACGATATAATAGAATACAACTCAGTTTCAATTATCGTTTCGTCTAACCATTCAACCTTCTGTTAGATTCATTCGCTAGTATGTGTAACGGAAGTACCGTCACCTGGTTAGTATCACTATATATACAGTATTGCGATATAATCGGATACCACCCAGATACATTGATTGTTCAGACTATCCATTCAACTTTCTGTTCGTTTCGGTCACTCGTATGTGAAACGGAAATACCGTCACCTAGTGTGTTTAACTTTATACACAGCATAACATCATAATCGAATACAACCCAGATACTATCCATTCAACCTTCTGTTCGATTCGGTTGCTCGTATGTATAACGGAAGAACAGTAACCTGGTGAGTATTTCTATATAAACATCACCACGATATAATAGAATACAACTCAGTTACAATTATCGTTTCGTCTTACCATTTAACCTTCTGTTCGATTCAGTCGCTAGTATGTGTAACGGAAGTACCGTCACCTGGTATGTATCACTATATATACAGTATTGCGATATAATCGGATACCACCCTGATACATTGATTGTTCAGACTATCCATTCAACTTTCTGTTCGTTTCGGTAGCTCGTATGTAAAACAAGAATATCGTCACCTAGTGTGTATAACTATATACACAGCATAACATCATAATCGAATACAACCCATATACTATCCATTCAACCTTCTGTTCAATTCAGTCGCTAGTATGTGTAACGGAAGAACAGTTACCTGGTGAGTATAACTATATAAACTTTATCGAATACAACCCAGATACGATGATTGTTCAATCTATCTATTCACCCTCCTGCTCGATTCGGTCGCTTGTATGTAAAACGGAAGAACAGTTACCTGGTGAGTATTGCTATATAAACATCATCACGATATCATCGAATACAACTCAGATACAATCATCGTTTTGTCTAACCATTTAACCTTCTGTTCGATTCAGTCGCTAGTATGTGTAACGAAAGTACCGTCACCTGGTTAGTATCACTATATATACAGTATTGCGATATAATCGGATACCACCCAGATACATTGATTGTTCAGACTATCCATTCAACTTTCTGTTCGTTTCGGTCGCTCGTATATGAAACGGGAATACCGTCACCTAGTGTGTATATCTATATAAACAGCATAACATCATAATCGAATACAACCCATAAACTATCCATTCAACCTTCTGTTCGATTCGGTTGCTCCTATGTATAACGGAAGATCAGTAACCTGGTGAGTATTTCTATATAAACATCACCACGATATAATAGAATACAACTCAGTTTCAATTATCGTTTCGTCTAACCATTTAACATTCTGTTCGATTCAGTCGCTAGTATGTGTAACGGAAGAACAGTTACCTGGTGAGTATAACTATATAAACATAATCGAATACAACCCAGATACGATGATTGTTCAATCTATCCATTTGACCTTCTGCTCGATTCGGTCGCTTGTATGTGAAAACGAAAGAACAGTTACCTGGTGAGTATTTCTATATAAACATCACCACGATATGATAGAATACAACTCAGTTTCAATTATCGTTTCGTCTAACCATTTAACCTTCTGTTCGATTCAGTCGCTAGTATGTGTAACGGAAGAACAGTTACCTGGTGAGTATTTCTATATAAACATCATCACGATATCATCGAATACAACTCAGATACAATTATCGTTTTGTCTAACCATTTAACCGTCTGTTCGATTCAGTCGCTAGTATGTGTAACGGAAGTACCGTCACCTGGTTAGTATCACTATATATACAGTATTGCGATATAATCGAATACAACCCAGATACGATGATTGTTCAATCTATCCATTTGACCTTCTGCTCGATTCGGTCGCTTGTATGTGAAAACGAAAGAACAGTAACCTGGTGAGTATTTCTATATAAACATCATCATGATATAATAGAATACAACTCAGTTACAATTATCGTTTCGTCTAACCATTTAACCTTCTGTTCGATTCAGTCGCTAGTATGTGTAACGGAAGTACCGTCACCTGGTTAGTATCACTATATATACAGTATTGCGATATAATCGGATACCACCCAGATACATTGATTGTTCAGACTATCCATTCAACTTTCTGTTCGTTTCGGTCGCTCGTATGTAAAACGGGAATACCGTCACCTAGTGTGTATAACTATATACACAGCATAACATCATAATCGAATACAACCCATATACTATCCATTCAACCTTCTGTTCGATTCGGTTGCTCGTATGTATAACGGAAGAACAGTAACCTGGTGAGTATTTCTATATAAACATCACCACGATATAATAGAATACAACTCAGTTACAATTATCGTTTCGTCTAACCATTTAACCTTCTGTTCGATTTAGTCGCTAGTATGTGTAACGGAAGTACCGACACCTGGTATGTATCACTATATATACAGTATTGCGATATAATCGGATACCACCCTGATACATTGATTGTTCAGACTATCCATTCAACTTTCTGTTCGTTTCGGTCGCTCGTATGTAAAACAAGAATACCGTCACCTAGTGTGTATAACTATATACACAGCATAACATTATAATCGAATACAACCCATATACTATCCATTCAACCTTCTGTTCAATTCAGTCGCTCGTATGTATAACGGAAGAACAATTACCTGGTGAGTATAACTATATAAACATAATCGAATACAACCCAGATACGATGATTGTTCAATCTATACTGAATTCAACCTTCTGCTCGATTCGGTCGCTTGTATGTAAAACGGAAGAACAGTTACCTGGTGAGTATTGCTATATAAACATCATCACGATATCATCGAATACAACTCAGATACAATTATCGTTTCGTCTAACCATTTAACCTTCTGTTCGATTCAGTTGCTAGTATGTGTAACGGAAGAACAGTTACCTGGTGAGTATACCTATATAAACATAATCGAATACAACCCAGATACGATGATTGTTCAATCTATCCATTTGACCTTCTGCTCGATTCGGTCGCTTGTATGTGAAAACGAAAGAACAGTTACCTGGTGAGTATTTCTATATAAACATCACCACGATATAATCGAATACAACTCAGTTTCAATTATCGTTTCGTTTAACCATTTAACCTTCTGTTCGTTTCGGTCGCTCGTATGTGAAACGGGAATACCGTCACCTAGTGTGTATAACTATATACACTGCATAACATCATAATCGAATACAACCCATATACTATCCATTCAACCTTCTGTTCGATTCGGTCGCTTGTATGTAAAACGGAAGAACAGTTACCTGGTGAGTATTTCTATATAAACATCACCACGATATAATAGAATACAACTCAGTTACAATTAGCGTTTCGTCTAACCATTTAACCTTCTGTTCGATTCAGTCGCTAGTATGTGTAACGGAAGTACCGTCACCTGGTATGTATCACTATATATACAGTATTGCGATATAATCGGATACCACCCTGATACATTGATTGTTCAGACTATCCATTCAACTTTCTGTTCGTTTCGGTCGCTCGTATGTAAAACAAGAATACCGTCACCTAGTGTGTATAACTATATACACAGCATAACATCATAATCGAATACAACCCAGATACTATCCATTCAACCTTCTGTTCGATTCGGTTGCTCGTATGTATAACGGAAGAACAGTAACCTGGTGAGTATTTCTACATAATCATCACCACGATATAATAGAATACAACTCAGTTACAATTATCGTTTCGTCTAACCATTTAACCTTCTGTTCGATTCAGTCGCTAGTATGTGTAACGGAAGAACAGTTACCTGGTGAGTATAACTATATAAACATCACCACGATATAATAGAATACAACTCAGTTACAATTATCGTTTCGTCTAACCATTTAACCTTCTGTTCGATTCAGTCGCTAGTATGTGTAACGGAAGTACCGTCACCTGGTATGTATCACTATATATACAGTGTTGCCATATGATCGGATACCACCCAGATACATTGATTGTTCAGACTATCCATTCAACTTTCTGTTCGTTTCGGTCGCTCGTATGTGAAACGGGAATACCGTCACCTAGTGTGTATAACTATATACACAGCATAACATCATAATCGAATACAACCCATATACTATCCATTCACCCTTCTGTTCGATTCGGTTGCTCGTATGTATAACTATATAAACATAATCGAATACAACCCAGATACGATGATTGTTCAATCTATACTAAATTCAACCTTCTGCTTGATTCGATCGCTTGTATGTAAAACGGAAGAACAGTAACCTGGTGAGTATTGCTATATAAACATCATCACGTTATCATCGAATACAACTCAGATACAATTATCGTTTAGTCTAACCATTTAACCTTCTGTTCGATTCAGTCGCTAGTATGTGTAACGGAAGTACCGTCACCAGGTTAGTATCACTATATATACAGTATTGCGATATAATCGGATACCACCCAGATACATTGATTGTTCAGACTATCCATTCAACTTTCTGTTCGTTTCGGTCGCTCGTATGTGAAACGGGAATACCGTCACGTAGTGTGTTTAACTATATACACAGCATAACATCATAATCGAATACAACCCAGATACTATCCATTCAACCTTCTGTTCGATTCGGTTGCTCGTATGTATAACGGAAGAACAGTAACCTGGTGAGTATTTCTATATAAACATCACCACGATATAATAGAATACAACTCAGTTACAATTATCGTTTCGTCTAACCATTTAACCTTCTGTTCGATTCAGTCGCTAGTATGTGTAACGGAAGTACCGTCACCTGGTTAGTATCACTATATATACAGTATTGCGATATAATCGGATACCTCCCAGATACATTGATTGTTCAGACTATCCATTCAACTTTCTGTTCGTTTCGGTCGCTCGTATGTAAAACGGGAATACCGTCACCTAGTGTGTATAACTATATACACAGCATAACATCATAATCGAATACAACCCATATACTATCCATTCAACCTTCTGTTCGATTCGGTTGCTCGTATGTATAACGAAAGAACAGTAACCTGGTGAGTATTTCTATATAAACATCACCACGATATAATAGAATACAACTCAGTTACAATTATCGTTTCGTCTAACCATTTAACCTTCTGTTCGATTTAGTCGCTAGTATGTGAAACGGAAGTACCGTCACCTGGTATGTATCACTATATATACAGTATTGCGATATAATCGGATACCACCCTGATACATTGATTGTTCAGACTATCCATTCAACTTTCTGTTCGTTTCGGTCGCTCGTATGTAAAACAAGAATACCGTCACATAGTGTGTATAACTATATACACAGCATAACATCATAATCGAATACAACCCATATACTATCCATTCAACCTTCTGTTCAATTCAGTCGCTCGTATGTATAACGGAAGAACAATTACCTGGTGAGTATAACTATATAAACATAATCGAATACAACCCAGATACGATGATTGTTCAATCTATACTGAATTCAACCTTCTGCTCGATTCGATCGCTTGTATGTAAAACGGAAGAACAGTTACCTGGTGAGTATTGCTATATAAACATCACCACGATATAATCGAATACAACTCAGTTTCAATTATCGTTTCGTTTAACCATTTAACCTTCTGTTCGATTCAGTCGCTAGTATGTGTAACGGAAGTACCGTCACCTGGTTAGTATCACTATATATACAGTATTGCGATATAATCGGATACCACCCAGATAAATTGATTGTTCAGACTATCCATTCAACTTTCTGTTCGTTTCGGTCGCTCGTATGTGAAACGGGAATACCGTCACCTAGTGTGTATAACTATATACACAGCATAACATCATAATCGAATACAACCCATATACTATCCATTCAACCTTCTGTTCGATTCGGTTGCTCGTATGTATAACGGAAGAACAGTAACCTGGTGAGTATTTCCATATAAACATCACCACGATATAATAGAATACAACTCAGTTACAATTATCGTTTCGTCTAACCATTCAACCTTCTGTTCGATTCAGTCGCTAGTATGTGTAACGGAAGTACCATCACCTGGTATGTATCACTATATATACAGTATTGCGATATAATCGGATACCACCCTGATACATTGATTGTTCAGACTATCCATTCAACTTTCTGTTCGTTTCGGTCGCTCGTATGTAAAACAAGAATACCGTCACCTAGTGTGTATAACTATATACACAGCATAACATCATAATCGAATACAACCCAGATACTATCCATTCAACCTTCTGTTTGATTCGGTTGCTCGTATGTATAACGGAAGAACAGTAACCTGGTGAGTATTTCTATATAAACATCACCACGATATAATAGAATACAACTCAGTTACAATTATCATTTCGTCTAACCATTTAACCTTCTGTTCGATTCAGTCGCTAGTATGTGTAACGGAAGAACAGTAACCTGGTGAGTATTTCTATATAAACAGCACCACGATATAATAGAATACAACTCAGTTACAATTATCGTTTCTTCTAACCATTTAACCTTCTGTTCGATTCAGTCGCTAGTATGTGTAACGGAAGTACCGTCACCTGGTATGTATCACTATATATACAGTATTGCGATATAATCGGATACCACCCTGATACATTGATTGTTCAGACTATCCATTCAATTTTCTGTTCGTTTCGGTCGCTCGTATGTAAAACAAGAATACAGTCACCTAGGGTGTATAACTATATACACAGCATAACATCATAATCGAATACAACCCATATACTATCCATTCAACCTTCTGTTCAATTCAGTCGCTCGTATGTGTAACGGAAGAACAGTTACCTGGTGAGTATAACTATAAAAACAATATCGAATACAACCCAGATACGATGATTGTTCAATCTATCCATTTGACCTTCTGCTCGATTCGGTCGCTTGTATGTGAAAACGAAAGAACAGTTACCTGGTGAGTATTTTCATATAAACATCACCACGATATAATCGAATACAACTCAGTTTCAATTATCGTTTCGTCTAACCATTTAACCTTCTGTTCGATTCAGTCGCTAGTATGTGAAAACGAAAGAACAGTTACCTGGTGAGTATTTCTATATAAACATCACCACGATATAATCGAATACAACTCAGTTTCAATTATCGTTTCTTCTAACCATTTAACCTTCTGTTCGATTCAGTCGCTAGTATGTGTAACGGAAGTACCGTCACCTGGTTAGTGTCACTATATATACAGTATTGCGATATAATCGGATACCACCCAGATACATTGATTGTTCAGACTATCCATTCAACTTTCTGTTCGTTTTGGTTACTCGTATGTGAAACGGGAATACCGTCACCTAGTGTGTATAACTATATACACAGCATAACATCATAATCGAATACAACCCAGATACTATCCATTCAACCTTCTGTTCGATTCGGTTGCTCGTATGTATAACGGAAGAACAGTAACCTGGTGAGTATTTCTATATAAACATCACCACGATATAATAGAATACAACTCAGTTACAATTATCGTTTCGTCTAACCATTTAACCTTCTGTTCGATTCAGTCGCTAGTATGTGTAACGGAAGTACCGTCACCTGGTATGTATCACTATATATACAGTATTGCGATATAATCGGATACCACCCAGATACATCGATTGTTCAGACTATTTATTCAACTTTCTGTTCGTTTCGGTCGCTCGTATGTAAAACGGGAATACCGTCACCTAGTGTGTATAACTATATACACAGCATAACATCATAATCGAATACAACCCATATACTATCCATTCAACCTTCTGTTCGATTCGGTTGCTCGTATGTATAACGGAAGAGCAGTAACCTGGTGAGTATTTCTATATAAACATCACCACGATATAATAGAATACAACTCAGTTTCAATTATCGTTTCGTCTAACCATTCAACCTTCTATTCGATTCAGTCGATAGTATGTGTAACGGAAGAACAGTTACCTGGTGAGTATAACTATATAAACATAATCGAATACAACCCAGATACGATGATTGTTCAATCCATCCATTCGACCATCTGCTCGATTCGGTCGCTTGTATGTGAAAACGAAAGAACAGTTACCTGGTGAGTATTTCTATATAAACATCACCACGATATAATCGAATACAACTCAGTTTCAATTATCGTTTCGTCTAACCATTTAATCTTCTGTTCGATTCAGTCGCTAGTATGTGTAACGGAAGTACCGTCACCTGGTTAGTATCACTATATATACAGTATTGCGATATAATCGGATACCACCCAGATACATTGATTGTTCAGACTATCCATTCAACTTTCTGTTCGTTTCGGTCGCTCGTATGTGAAACGGGAATACCGTCACCTAGTGTGTTTAACTATATACACAGCATAACATCATAATCGAATACAACCCAGATACTATCCATTCAACCTTCTGTTCGAGTCGGTTGCTCGTATGTATAACGGAAGAACAGTAACCTGGTGAGTATTTCTATATAAACATCACCACGATATAATAGAATACAACTCAGTTACAATTATCGTTTCGTCTAACCATTTAACCTTCTGTTCGATTCAGTCGCTAGTATGTGTAACGGAAGAACCGTCACCTGGTATGTATCACTATATATACAGTATTGCGATATAATCGGATACCACCCTGATACATTGATTGTTCAGACTATTCAACTTTCTGTTCGTTTCGGTCGCTCGTATGTAAAACAAGAATACCGTCACCTAGTGTGTATAACTATATACACAGCATAACATCATAATCGAATACAACCCATATACTATCCATTCAACCTTCTGTTCAATTCAGTCGCTCGTATGTATAACGGAAGAACAGTTACCTGGTGAGTATAACTATATAAACTTAATCGAATACAACCCAGATACGATGATTGTTCAATCTATACTGAATTCAACCTTCTGCTCGATTCGGTCGCTTGAATGTAAAACGGAAGAACAGTTACCTGGTGAGTATTGCTATATAAACATCATCACGATATCATCGAATACAACTCAGATACAATTATCGTTTCGTCTAACCATTTAACCTTCTGTTCGATTCAGTCGCTAGTATGTGTAACGGAAAAACAGTTACCTGGTGAGTATAACTATATAAACATTATCGAATACAACCCAGATACGATGATTGTTCAATCTATCTATTCAACCTCCTGCTCGATTCGGTCGCTTGTATGTAAAACGGAAGAACAGTTACCTGGTGAGTATTGCTATATAAACATCATCACGATATCATCGAATACAACTCAGATACAATTATCGTTTTGTCTAACCATTTAACCTTCTGTTCGAATCAGTCGCTAGTATGTGTAACGGAAGTACCGTCACCTGGTTAGTATCACTATATATACAGTATTGCGATATAATCGGATACCACCCAGATACATTGATTGTTCAGACTATCCATTCAACTTCCTGTTCGTTTCGGTCGCTCGTATGTGAAACGGGAATACCGTCACCTAGTGTGTATAACTATATACACAGCATAACATCATAATCGAATACAACCCATATACTATCCATTCAACCTTCTGTTCGATTCGGTTGCTCGTATGTATAACGGAAGAACAGTAACCTGGTGAGTATTTCTATATAAACATCACCACGATATAATAGAATAAATCTCAGTTTCAATTATCGTTTCGTTTAACCATTTAACCTTCTGTTCGATTCAGTCGCTAGTATGTGTAACGGAAGAACAGTTACCTGGTGAGTATAACTATATAAACATAATCGAATACAACCCAGATACGATGATTGTTCAATCTATCCATTTGACCTTCTGCTCGATTCGAACGCTTGTATGTGAAAACGAAAGAACAGTTACCTGGTGAGTATTTCTATATAAACATCACCACGATATAATAGAATACAACTCAGTTACAATTATCGTTTCGTCTAACCATTTAACCTTCTGTTCGATTCAGTCGCTAGTATGTGTAACGGAAGAACCGTCACCTTGTATGAATCACTATATATACAGTATTGCGATATAATCGGATACCACCCTGATACATTGATTGTTCAGACTATCCATTCAACTTCCTGTTCGTTTCGGTCGCTCGTATGTAAAACAAGAATACCGTCACCTAGTGTGTATTACTATATACACAGCATAACATCATAATCGAATACAACCCATATACTATCCATTCAACCTTATGTTCAATTCAGTCGCTCGTATGTATAACGGAAGAACAGTTACCTGGTGAGTATTACTATATAAACATAATCGAATACAACCCAGATACGATGATTGTTCAATCTATACTGAATTCAACCTTCTGCTAGATTCGGTCGCTTGTATGTGAAACGGAAGAACAGTTACCTGGTGAGTATTGCTATATGAACATCATCACGATATCATCGAATACAACTCAGATACAATTATCGTTTCGTCTAACCATTTAACCTTCTGTTCGATTCAGTCGCTAGTATGTGTAACGGAAGAACAGATACCTGGTGAGTATAACTATATAAACATAATCGAATACAACCCAGATACGATGATTGTTCAATCTATCCATTTGACCTTCTGCTCGATTCGGTCGCTTGTATGTAAAACGGAAGAACAGTTACCTGGTGAGTATTGCTATATAAACATCATCACGATATCATCGAATACAACTCAGATACAATTATCGTTTTGTCTAACCATTTAACCTTCTGTTCGATTCAGTCGCTAGTATGTGTAACGGAAGTATCGTCACCTGGTTAGTATCACTATATATACAGTATTGCGATATAATCGGATACCACCCAGATACATTGATTGTTCAGACTATCCATTCAACTTTCTGTTCGTTTCGGTCGCTCGTATGTGAAACGGGAATACCGTCACCTAGTGTGTATTACTATATACACAACATAACATCAAAATCGAATACAACCCATATACTATCCATTCAACCTTCTGTTCGATTCGGTTGCTCGTATGTATAACGGAAGAACAGTAACCTGGTGAGTATTTCTATTTAAACATCACCACGATATAATAGAATACAACTCAGTTTCAATTATCGTTTCGTCTAACCATTTAACCTTCTGTTCGATTCAGTCGCTAGTATGTGTAACGGAAGAGCAGTTACCTGGTGAGTATAACTATATAAACATTATCGAATACAACCCAGATACGATGATTGTTCAATCTATCTATTCAACCTCCTGCTCGATTCGGTCGCTTGTATGTAAAACGGAAGAACAGTTACCTGGTGAGTATTGCTATATAAACATCATCACGATATCATCGAATACAACTCAGATACAATTATCGTTTTGTCTAACCATTTAACCTTCTGTTCGAATCAGTCGCTAGTATGTGTAACGGAAGTACCGTCACCTGGTTAGTATCACTATATATACAGTATTGCGATATAATCGGATACCACCCAGATACATTGATTGTTCAGACTATCCATTCAACTTCCTGTTCGTTTCGGTCGCTCGTATGTGAAACGGGAATACCGTCACCTAGTGTGTATAACTATATACACAGCATAACATCATAATCGAATACAACCCATATACTATCCATTCAACCTTCTGTTCGATTCGGTTGCTCGTATGTATAACGGAAGAACAGTAACCTGGTGAGTATTTCTATATAAACATCACCACGATATAATAGAATAAATCTCAGTTTCAATTATCGTTTCGTTTAACCATTTAACCTTCTGTTCGATTCAGTCGCTAGTATGTGTAACGGAAGAACAGTTACCTGGTGAGTATAACTATATAAACATAATCGAATACAACCCAGATACGATGATTGTTCAATCTATCCATTTGACCTTCTGCTCGATTCGAACGCTTGTATGTGAAAACGAAAGAACAGTTACCTGGTGAGTATTTCTATATAAACATCACCACGATATAATAGAATACAACTCAGTTACAATTATCGTTTCGTCTAACCATTTAACCTTCTGTTCGATTCAGTCGCTAGTATGTGTAACGGAAGAACCGTCACCTTGTATGAATCACTATATATACAGTATTGCGATATAATCGGATACCACCCTGATACATTGATTGTTCAGACTATCCATTCAACTTTCTGTTCGTTTCGGTCGCTCGTATGTAAAACAAGAATACCGTCACCTAGTGTGTATAACTATATACACAGCAAAACATCATAATCGAATACAACCCATATACTATCCATTCAACCTTATGTTCAATTCAGTCGCTCGTATGTATAACGGAAGAACAGTTACCTGGTGAGTATTACTATATAAACATAATCGAATACAACCCAGATACGATGATTGTTCAATCTATACTGAATTCAACCTTCTGCTAGATTCGGTCGCTTGTATGTGAAACGGAAGAACAGTTACCTGGTGAGTATTGCTATATGAACATCATCACGATATCATCGAATACAACTCAGATACAATTATCGTTTCGTCTAACCATTTAACCTTCTGTTCGATTCAGTCGCTAGTATGTGTAACGGAAGAACAGATACCTGGTGAGTATAACTATATAAACATAATCGAATACAACCCAGATACGATGATTGTTCAATCTATCCATTTGACCTTCTGCTCGATTCGGTCGCTTGTATGTAAAACGGAAGAACAGTTACCTGGTGAGTATTGCTATATAAACATCATCACGATATCATCGAATACAACTCAGATACAATTATCGTTTTGTCTAACCATTTAACCTTCTGTTCGATTCAGTCGCTAGTATGTGTAACGGAAGTATCGTCACCTGGTTAGTATCACTATATATACAGTATTGCGATATAATCGGATACCACCCAGATACATTGATTGTTCAGACTATCCATTCAACTTTCTGTTCGTTTCGGTCGCTCGTATGTGAAACGGGAATACCGTCACCTAGTGTGTATTACTATATACACAACATAACATCAAAATCGAATACAACCCATATACTATCCATTCAACCTTCTGTTCGATTCGGTTGCTCGTATGTATAACGGAAGAACAGTAACCTGGTGAGTATTTCTATTTAAACATCACCACGATATAATAGAATACAACTCAGTTTCAATTATCGTTTCGTCTAACCATTTAACCTTCTGTTCGATTCAGTCGCTAGTATGTGTAACGGAAGAGCAGTTACCTGGTGAGTATAACTATATAATCATAATCGAATACAACCCAGATACGATGATTGTTCAATATATCCATTTGACCTTCTGCTCGATTCGGTCGCTTGTATGTGAAAACGAAAGAACAGTTACCTGGTGAGTATTTCTATATAAACATCACCACGATATAATCGAATACAACTCAGTTTCAATTATCGTTTCGTCTAACCATTTAACCTTCTGTTCGATTCAGTCGCTAGTATGTGTAACGGAAGTACCGTCACCTGGTTAGTATCACTATATATAAAGTATTGCGATATAATCGGATACCACCCAGATACATTGATTGTTCAGACTATCCATTCAACTTTCTGTTCGTTTCGGTCGCTCGTATGTGTAACGGAAGAACAGTTACCTGGTGAGTATTGCTATATAAACATCATCACGTTATCATCAAATACAACTCAGATACAATTATCGTTTCGTCTAACCATTTAACCTTCTGTTCGATTCAGTCGCTAGTATGTGTAACGGAAGTACCGTCACCTGGTTATTATCACTATATATACAGTATTGCGATATAATCGGATACCACCCAGATACATTGATTGTTCAGACTATCCATTCAACTTCCTGTTCGTTTCGGTCGCTCGTATGTGAAACGGGAATACCGTCACCTAGTGTGTTTAACTATATACACAGCATAACATCATAATCGAATACAACCCAGATACTATCCATTCAACCTTCTGTTCGATTCGGTTGCTCGTATGTATAACGGAAGAACAGTAACCTGGTGAGTATTTCTATATAAACATCACCACGATATAATAGAATACAACTTAGTTACAATTATCGTTTCGTCTCTCCATCTAACCTTCTGTTCGATTCAGTCGCTAGTATGTGTAACGGAAGAACACTTACCTGGTGAGTATAACTATATAAACATTATCGAATACAACCCAGATAAGATGATTGTTCAATCTATCTATTCAACCTCCTGCTCGATTCGGTCGCTTGTATGTAAAACGGAAGAACAGTTACCTGGTGAGTATTGCTATATAAACATCACCACGATATAATCGAATACAACTCAGTTTCAATTATCGTTTCGTCTTACCATTTAACCTTCTGTTCGATTCAGTCGCTAGTATGTGTAACGGAAGTACCGTCACCTGGTTAGTATCACTATATATACAGTATTGCGATATGATCGGATACCACCCAGATACATTGATTGTTCAGACTATCCATTCAACTTTCTGTTCGTTTTGGTCGCTCGTATGTATAACGCAAGAACAGTCACCTGGTGAGTATTACTATATAAACATCACCACGATATAATCGAATACAACTCAGTTACAATTATCGTTCCGTCTATCCATCCAACCTAATTTTCGATTCGGACGCTCGTATGTGTAACGAAAGAACCGTTACATGATAGGTGTAACTGAATATACAGCATAACGATATATTCGGATACAACCCAGATACAATGATTGTTCAATCTATCCATTCAACCTTATGTTCGATTCAGTCGCTCGTATGTATAACGAAAGAACAGTAACCTGGTGAGTATAACTATATAAACATAATGGAATACAACCCAGATACGATGATTGTTCAATCTATCCATTTGACCTTCTGCTCGATTCGGTCGCTTGTATGTGAAAACGAAAGAACAGTTACCTGGTGAGTATTTCTATATAAACATCACCACGATATAATAGAATACAACTCAGTTACAATTATCGTTTCGTCTAACCATTTAACCTTCTGTTCGATTCAGTCGCTAGTATGTGTAACGGAAGTACCTTCACCTGGTATGTATCACTATATATACAGTATTGCGATATAATCGGATACCACCCTGATACATTGATTGTTCAGACTATCCATTCAACTTTCTGTTCGTTTCGGTCGCTCGTATGAAAAACAAGAATACCGTCACCTAGTGTGTATAACTATATACACAGCATAACATCATAATCGAATACAACCCATATACTATCCATTCAACCTTCTGTTCAATTCAGTCGCTCGTATGTATAACGGAAGAACAGTTACCTGGTGAGTATAACCATATAAACATAATCGAATACAACCCAGATACGATGATTGTTCAATCTATCCATTTGACCTTCTGCTCGATTCGGTCGCTTGTATGTGAAAACGAAAGAACAGTAACCTGGTGAGTATTTCTATATAAACATCACCACGATATAATAGAATACAACTCAGTTACAATTATCGTTTCGTCTAACCATTTAACCTTCTGTTAGATTCAGTCGCTAGTATGTGTAACGGAAGTACCGTCACCTGGTTAGTATCACTATATATACAATATTGCGATATAATCGGATACCACCCAGATACATTGATTGTTCAGACTATCCATTCAACTTTCTGTTCGTTTCGGTCGCTCGTATGTAAAACGGGAATACCGTCACCTAGTGTGTATATCTATATACACAGCATAACATCATAATCGAATACAACCCATATACTATCCATTCAACCTTCTGTTCAATTCAGTCGCTCGTATGTATAACGGAAGAACAGTTACCTGGTGAGTATAACTATATAAACATAATCGAATACAACCCAGATACGATGATTGTTCAATCTATACTGAATTCAACCTTCTGTTCGATTCGGTCGCTTGTAAGTAAAACGGAAGAACAGTTACCTGGTGAGTATTGCTATATAAACATCATCACGATATCATCGAATACAACTCAGATACAATTATCGTTTCGTCTAACCATTTAACCTTCTGTTCGATTCAGTCGCTAGAATGTGTAACGGAAGAACTGTTACCTGGTTAGTATCACTATATATACAGTATTGCGATATAATCGGATACCACCCAGATACATTGATTGTTCAGACTATCCATTCAACTTTCTGTTCGTTTCGGTCGCTCGTATGTGAAACGGGAATACCGTCACCTAGTGTGTATAACTATATACACAGCATAACATCATAATCGAATACAACCCATATACTATCCATTCAACCTTCTGTTCGATTCGGTTGCTCGTATGTATAACGGAAGAACAGTAACCTGGTGAGTATTTCTTTATAAACATCACCACGATATAATAGAATACAACTCAGTTACAATTATCGTTTCGTCTAACCATTCAACCTTCTGTTCGATTCAGTCGCTAGTATGTGTAACGGAAGTACCATCACCTGGTATGTATCACTATATATACAGTATTGCGATATAATCGGATACCACCCTGATACATTGATTGTTCAGACTATCCATTCAACTTTGTGTTCGTTTCGGTCGCTCGTATGTAAAACAAGAATACCGTCACCTAGTGTGTATAACTATATACACAGCATAACATCATAATCGAATACAACCCAGATACTATCCATTCAACCTTCTGTTCGATTCGGTTGCTCGTATGTATAACGGAAGAACAGTAACCTGGTGAGTATTTCTATATAATCATCACCACGATATAATAGAATACAACTCAGTTACAATTATCGTTTCGTCTAACCATTTAACCTTCTGTTCGATTCAGTCGCTAGTATGTGTAACGGAAGAACAGTTACCTGGTGAGTATAACTATATAAACATCACCACGATATAATAGAATACAACTCAGTTACAATTATCGTTTCGTCTAACCATTCAACCTTCTGTTCGATTCAGTCGCTAGTATGTGTAACGGAAGTACCGTCACCTGGTATTTATCACTATATATACAGTATTGCCATATAATCGGATACCACCCAGATACATTGATTGTTCAGACTATCCATTCAACTTTCTGTTCGTTTCGGTCGCTCGTATGTGAAACGGGATAACCGTCACCTAGTGTGTATAACTATATACACAGCATAACATCATAATCGAATACAACCCATATACTATCCATTCAACCTTCTGTTCGATTCGGTTGCTCGTATGTATAACGGAAAAACAGTAACCTGGTGAGTATTTCTATATAAACATCATCACGATATCATCGAATAAAACTCAGATACAATTATCGTTTCGTCTAACCATTTAACCTTCTGTTCGATTCAGTCGCTAGTATGTGTAACGGAAGAACAGTTACCTGGTGAGTATAACTATATAAACATAATCGAATACAACCCAGATACGATGATTGTTCAATCTATACTAAATTCAACCTTCTGCTCGATTCGATCGCTTGTATGTAAAACGGAAGAACAGTTACCTGGTGAGTATTGCTATATAAACATCATCACGTTATCATCGAATACAACTCAGATACAATTATCGTTTCGTCTAACCATTTAACCTTATGTTCGATTCAGTCGCTAGTATGTGAAACGGAAGTACCGTCACCAGGTTAGAATCACTATATATACAGTATTGCGATATAATCGGATACCACCCAGATACATTGATTGTTCAGACTATCCATACAACTTTCTGTTCGTTTCGGTCGCTCGTATGTGAAACGGGAATACCGTCACCTAGTGTGTTCAACTATATACACAGCATAACATCATAATCGAATACAACCCAGATACTATCCATTCAACCTCCTGTTCGATTCGGTTGCTCGTATGTATAACGGAAGAACAGTAACCTGGTGAGTATTTCTATATAAACATCACCACGATATAATAGAATACAACTCAGTTACAATTATCGTTTCGTCTAACCATTTAACCTTCTGTTCGATTCAGTCGCTAGTATGTGTAACGGAAGAACCGTCACCTGGTATGTATCACTATATATACAGTATTGCGATATAATCGGATACCACCCTGATACATTGATTGTTCAGACTATTCAACTTTCTGTTCGTTTCGGTCGCTCGTATGTAAAACAAGAATACCGTCACCTAGTGTGTATAACTATATACACAGCATAACATCATAATCGAATACAACCCATATACTATCCATTCAACCTTCTGTTCAATTCAGTCGCTCGTATGTATAACGGAAGAACAGTTACCTGGTGAGTATAACTATATAAACTTAATCGAATACAACCCAGATACGATGATTGTTCAATCTATACTGAATTCAACCTTCTGCTCGATTCGGTCGCTTGAATGTAAAACGGAAGAACAGTTACCTGGTGAGTATTGCTATATAAACATCATCACGATATCATCGAATACAACTCAGATACAATTATCGTTTCG
Source organism: Chrysomela aeneicollis (assembly GCA_029955515.1). Lineage (NCBI taxonomy): Eukaryota > Metazoa > Arthropoda > Insecta > Coleoptera > Chrysomelidae > Chrysomela > Chrysomela aeneicollis. The sequence goes on along the minus strand of JARUHQ010000027.1, from coordinate 2,275,588 downwards.
TCTAACCATTTAACCTTCTGTTCGATTCAGTCGCTAGTATGTGTAACGGAAAAACAGTTACCTGGTGAGTATAACTATATAAACATTATCGAATACAACCCAGATACGATGATTGTTCAATCTATCTATTCAACCTCCTGCTCGATTCGGTCGCTTGTATGTAAAACGGAAGAACAGTTACCTGGTGAGTATTGCTATATAAACATCATCACGATATCATCGAATACAACTCAGATACAATTATCGTTTTGTCTAACCATTTAACCTTCTGTTCGAATCAGTCGCTAGTATGTGTAACGGAAGTACCGTCACCTGGTTAGTATCACTATATATACAGTATTGCGATATAATCGGATACCACCCAGATACATTGATTGTTCAGACTATCCATTCAACTTCCTGTTCGTTTCGGTCGCTCGTATGTGAAACGGGAATACCGTCACCTAGTGTGTATAACTATATACACAGCATAACATCATAATCGAATACAACCCATATACTATCCATTCAACCTTCTGTTCGATTCGGTTGCTCGTATGTATAACGGAAGAACAGTAACCTGGTGAGTATTTCTATATAAACATCACCACGATATAATAGAATAAATCTCAGTTTCAATTATCGTTTCGTTTAACCATTTAACCTTCTGTTCGATTCAGTCGCTAGTATGTGTAACGGAAGAACAGTTACCTGGTGAGTATAACTATATAAACATAATCGAATACAACCCAGATACGATGATTGTTCAATCTATCCATTTGACCTTCTGCTCGATTCGAACGCTTGTATGTGAAAACGAAAGAACAGTTACCTGGTGAGTATTTCTATATAAACATCACCACGATATAATAGAATGCAACTCAGTTACAATTATCGTTTCGTCTAACCATTTAACCTTCTGTTCGATTCAGTCGCTAGTATGTGTAACGGAAGAACCGTCACCTTGTATGAATCACTATATATACAGTATTGCGATATAATCGGATACCACCCTGATACATTGATTGTTCAGACTATCCATTCAACTTTCTGTTCGTTTCGGTCGCTCGTATGTAAAACAAGAATACCGTCACCTAGTGTGTATAACTATATACACAGCATAACATCATAATCGAATACAACCCATATACTATCCATTCAACCTTATGTTCAATTCAGTCGCTCGTATGTATAACGGAAGAACAGTTACCTGGTGAGTATTACTATATAAACATAATCGAATACAACCCAGATACGATGATTGTTCAATCTATACTGAATTCAACCTTCTGCTAGATTCGGTCGCTTGTATGTGAAACGGAAGAACAGTTACCTGGTGAGTATTGCTATATGAACATCATCACGATATCATCGAATACAACTCAGATACAATTATCGTTTCGTCTAACCATTTAACCTTCTGTTCGATTCAGTCGCTAGTATGTGTAACGGAAGAACAGATACCTGGTGAGTATAACTATATAAACATAATCGAATACAACCCAGATACGATGATTGTTCAATCTATCCATTTGACCTTCTGCTCGATTCGGTCGCTTGTATGTAAAACGGAAGAACAGTTACCTGGTGAGTATTGCTATATAAACATCATCACGATATCATCGAATACAACTCAGATACAATTATCGTTTTGTCTAACCATTTAACCTTCTGTTCGATTCAGTCGCTAGTATGTGTAACGGAAGTATCGTCACCTGGTTAGTATCACTATATATACAGTATTGCGATATAATCGGATACCACCCAGATACATTGATTGTTCAGACTATCCATTCAACTTTCTGTTCGTTTCGGTCGCTCGTATGTGAAACGGGAATACCGTCACCTAGTGTGTATTACTATATACACAACATAACATCAAAATCGAATACAACCCATATACTATCCATTCAACCTTCTGTTCGATTCGGTTGCTCGTATGTATAACGGAAGAACAGTAACCTGGTGAGTATTTCTATTTAAACATCACCACGATATAATAGAATACAACTCAGTTTCAATTATCGTTTCGTCTAACCATTTAACCTTCTGTTCGATTCAGTCGCTAGTATGTGTAACGGAAGAGCAGTTACCTGGTGAGTATAACTATATAAACATAATCGAATACAACCCAGATACGATGATTGTTCAATATATCCATTTGACCTTCTGCTCGATTCGGTCGCTTGTATGTGAAAACGAAAGAACAGTTACCTGGTGAGTATTTCTATATAAACATCACCACGATATAATCGAATACAACTCAGTTTCAATTATCGTTTCGTCTAACCATTTAACCTTCTGTTCGATTCAGTCGCTAGTATGTGTAACGGAAGTACCGTCACCTGGTTAGTATCACTATATATAAAGTATTGCGATATAATCGGATACCACCCAGATACATTGATTGTTCAGACTATCCATTCAACTTTCTGTTCGTTTCGGTCGCTCGTATGTGTAACGGAAGAACAGTTACCTGGTGAGTATTGCTATATAAACATCATCACGTTATCATCAAATACAACTCAGATACAATTATCGTTTCGTCTAACCATTTAACCTTCTGTTCGATTCAGTCGCTAGTATGTGTAACGGAAGTACCGTCACCTGGTTATTATCACTATATATACAGTATTGCGATATAATCGGATACCACCCAGATACATTGATTGTTCAGACTATCCATTCAACTTTCTGTTCGTTTCGGTCGCTCGTATGTGAAACGGGAATACCGTCACCTAGTGTGTTTAACTATATACACAGCATAACATCATAATCGAATACAACCCAGATACTATCCATTCAACCTTCTGTTCGATTCGGTTGCTCGTATGTATAACGGAAGAACAGTAACCTGGTGAGTATTTCTATATAAACATCACCACGATATAATAGAATACAACTCAGTTACAATTATCGTTTCGTCTCTCCATCTAACCTTCTGTTCGATTCAGTCGCTAGTATGTGTAACGGAAGAACACTTACCTGGTGAGTATAACTATATAAACATTATCGAATACAACCCAGATAAGATGATTGTTCAATCTATCTATTCAACCTCCTGCTCGATTCGGTCGCTTGTATGTAAAACGGAAGAACAGTTACCTGGTGAGTATTGCTATATAAACATCACCACGATATAATCGAATACAACTCAGTTTCAATTATCGTTTCGTCTTACCATTTAACCTTCTGTTCGATTCAGTCGCTAGTATGTGTAACGGAAGTACCGTCACCTGGTTAGTATCACTATATATACAGTATTGCGATATGATCGGATACCACCCAGATACATTGATTGTTCAGACTATCCATTCAACTTTCTGTTCGTTTTGGTCGCTCGTATGTATAACGCAAGAACAGTCACCTGGTGAGTATTACTATATAAACATCACCACGATATAATCGAATACAACTCAGTTACAATTATCGTTCCGTCTATCCATCCAACCTAATTTTCGATTCGGACGCTCGTATGTGTAACGAAAGAACCGTTACATGATAGGTGTAACTGAATATACAGCATAACGATATATTCGGATACAACCCAGATACAATGATTGTTCAATCTATCCATTCAACCTTATGTTCGATTCAGTCGCTCGTATGTATAACGAAAGAACAGTAACCTGGTGAGTATAACTATATAAACATAATGGAATACAACCCAGATACGATGATTGTTCAATCTATCCATTTGACCTTCTGCTCGATTCGGTCGCTTGTATGTGAAAACGAAAGAACAGTTACCTGGTGAGTATTTCTATATAAACATCACCACGATATAATAGAATACAACTCAGTTACAATTATCGTTTCGTCTAACCATTTAACCTTCTGTTCGATTCAGTCGCTAGTATGTGTAACGGAAGTACCTTCACCTGGTATGTATCACTATATATACAGTATTGCGATATAATCGGATACCACCCTGATACATTGATTGTTCAGACTATCCATTCAACTTTCTGTTCGTTTCGGTCGCTCGTATGAAAAACAAGAATACCGTCACCTAGTGTGTATAACTATATACACAGCATAACATCATAATCGAATACAACCCATATACTATCCATTCAACCTTCTGTTCAATTCAGTCGCTCGTATGTATAACGGAAGAACAGTTACCTGGTGAGTATAACCATATAAACATAATCGAATACAACCCAGATACGATGATTGTTCAATCTATCCATTTGACCTTCTGCTCGATTCGGTCGCTTGTATGTGAAAACGAAAGAACAGTAACCTGGTGAGTATTTCTATATAAACATCACCACGATATAATAGAATACAACTCAGTTACAATTATCGTTTCGTCTAACCATTTAACCTTCTGTTAGATTCAGTCGCTAGTATGTGTAACGGAAGTACCGTCACCTGGTTAGTATCACTATATATACAATATTGCGATATAATCGGATACGACCCAGATACATTGATTGTTCAGACTATCCATTCAACTTTCTGTTCGTTTCGGTCGCTCGTATGTAAAACGGGAATACCGTCACCTAGTGTGTATATCTATATACACAGCATAACATCATAATCGAATACAACCCATATACTATCCATTCAACCCTCTGTTCAATTCAGTCGCTCGTATGTATAACGGAAGAACAGTTACCTGGTGAGTATAACTATATAAACATAATCGAATACAACCCAGATACGATGATTGTTCAATCTATACTGAATTCAACCTTCTGTTCGATTCGGTCGCTTGTAAGTAAAACGGAAGAACAGTTACCTGGTGAGTATTGCTATATAAACATCATCACGATATCATCGAATACAACTCAGATACAATTATCGTTTCGTCTAACCATTTAACCTTCTGTTCGATTCAGTCGCTAGAATGTGTAACGGAAGAACTGTTACCTGGTTAGTATCACTATATATACAGTATTGCGATATAATCGGATACCACCCAGATACATTGATTGTTCAGACTATCCATTCAACTTTCTGTTCGTTTCGGTCGCTCGTATGTGAAACGGGAATACCGTCACCTAGTGTGTATAACTATATACACAGCATAACATCATAATCGAATACAACCCATATACTATCCATTCAACCTTCTGTTCGATTCGGTTGCTCGTATGTATAACGGAAGAACAGTAACCTGGTGAGTATTTCTATATAAACATCACCACGATATAATAGAATACAACTCAGTTACAATTATCGTTTCGTCTAACCATTCAACCTTCTGTTCGATTCAGTCGCTAGTATGTGTAACGGAAGTACCATCACCTGGTATGTATCACTATATATACAGTATTGCGATATAATCGGATACCACCCTGATAAATTGATTGTTCAGACTATCCATTCAACTTTGTGTTCGTTTCGGTCGCTCGTATGTAAAACAAGAATACCGTCACCTAGTGTGTATAACTATATACACAGCATAACATCATAATCGAAGACAACCCAGATACTATCCATTCAACCTTCTGTTCGATTCAGTCGCTAGTATGTGTAACGGAAGAACAGTTACCTGGTGAGTATAACTATATAAACATCACCACGATATAATAGAATACAACTCAGTTACAATTATCGTTTCGTCTAACCATTCAACCTTCTGTTCGATTCAGTCGCTAGTATGTGTAACGGAAGTACCGTCACCTGGTATTTATCACTATATATACAGTATTGCCATATAATCGGATACCACCCAGATACATTGATTGTTCAGACTATCCATTCAACTTTCTGTTCGTTTCGGTCGCTCGTATGTGAAACGGGATAACCGTCACCTAGTGTGTATAACTATATACACAGCATAACATCATAATCGAATACAACCCATATACTATCCATTCAACCTTCTGTTCGATTCGGTTGCTCGTATGTATAACGGAAGAACAGTAACCTGGTGAGTATTTCTATATAAACATCATCACGATATCATCGAATAAAACTCAGATACAATTATCGTTTCGTCTAACCATTTAACCTTATGTTCGATTCAGTCGCTAGTATGTGTAACGGAAGAACAGTTACCTGGTGAGTATAACTATATAAACATAATCGAATACAACCCAGATACGATGATTGTTCAATCTATACTAAATTCAACCTTCTGCTCGATTCGATCGCTTGTATGTAAAACGGAAGAACAGTTACCTGGTGAGTATTGCTATATAAACATCATCACGTTATCATCGAATACAACTCAGATACAATTATCGTTTCGTCTAACCATTTAACCTTATGTTCGATTCAGTCGCTAGTATGTGTAACGGAAGTACCGTCACCAGGTTAGAATCACTATATATACAGTATTGCGATATAATCGGATACCACCCAGATACATTGATTGTTCAGACTATCCATACAACTTTCTGTTCGTTTCGGTCGCTCGTATGTGAAACGGAAATACCGTCACCTAGTGTGTTTAACTATATACACAGCATAACATCATAATCGAATACAACCCAGATACTATCCATTCAACCTCCTGTTCGATTCGGTTGCTCGTATGTATAACGGAAGAACAGTAACCTGGTGAGTATTTCTATATAAACATCACCACGATATAATAGAATACAACTCAGTTACAATTATCGTTTCGTCTAACCATTTAACCTTCTGTTCGATTCAGTCGCTAGTATGTGTAACGGAAGTACCGTCACCTGGTATGTATCACTATATATACAGTATTGCGATATAATCGGATACCACCCTGATACATTGATTGTTCAGACTATCCATTCAAATTTCTGTTCGTTTCGGTCGCTCGTATGTAAAACAAGAATACCGTCACCTAGGGTGTATAACTATATACACAGCATAACATCATAATCGAATACAACCCATATACTATCCATTCAACCTTCTGTTCAATTCAGTCGCTCGTATGTGTAACGGAAGAACAGTTACCTGGTGAGTATAACTATATAAACAATATCGAATACAACCAATATACGATGATTGTTCAATCTATCCATTTGACCTTCTGCTCGATTCGGTCGCTTGTATGTGAAAACGAAAGAACAGTTACCTGGTGAGTATTTCTATATAAACATCACCACGATATAATCGAATACAACTCAGTTTCAATTATCATTTCGTCTAACCATTTAACCTTCTGTTCGATTCAGTCGCTAGTATGTGAAAACGAAAGAACAGTTACCTGGTGAGTATTTCTATATAAACATCACCACGATTTAATCGAATACAACTCAGTTTCAATTATCGTTTCTTCTAACCATTTAACCTTCTGTTCGATTCAGTCGCTAGTATGTGTAACGGAAGTACCGTCACCTGGTTAGTATCACTATATATACAGTATTGCGATATAATCGGATACCACCCAGATACATTGATTGTTCAGACTATCCATTCAACTTTCTGTTCGTTTCGGTTACTCGTATGTGAAACGGGAATACCGTCACCTAGTGTGTATAATTATATACACAGCATTACATCATAATCGAATACAACCCAGATACTATCCATTCAACCTTCTGTTCGATTCGGTTGCTCGTATGTATAACGGAAGAACAGTAACCTGGTGAGTATTTCTATATAAACATCACCACGATATAATAGAATACAACTCAGTTACAATTATCGTTTCGTCTAACCATTTAACCTTCTGTTCGATTCAGTCGCTAGTATGTGTAACGGAAGTACCGTCACCTGGTATGTATCACTATATATACAGTATTGCGATATAATCGGATACCACCCTGATACATTGATTGTTCAGACTATCCATTCAATTTTCTGTTCGTTTCGGTCGCTCGTATGTAAAACAAGAATACAGTCACCTAGGGTGTATAACTATATACACAGCATAACATCATAATCGAATACAACCCATATACTATCCATTCCACCTTCTGTTCAATTCAGTCGCTCGTATGTGTAACGGAAGAACAGTTACCTGGTGAGTATAACTATATAAACAATATCGAATACAACCCAGATTCGATGATTGTTCAATCTATCCATTTGACCTTCTGCTCGATTCGGTCGCTTGTATGTGAAAACGAAAGAACAGTTACCTGGTGAGTATTTTCATATAAACATCACCACGATATAATCGAATACAACTCAGTTTCAATTATCGTTTCGTCTAACCATTTAACCTTCTGTTCGATTCAGTCGCTAGTATGTGTAACGGAAGTACCGTCACCTGGTTAGTATCACTATATATACAGTATTGCGATATAATCGGATACCACCCAGATACATTGATTGTTCAGACTATCCATTCAACTTTCTGTTCGTTTTGGTTACTCGTATGAGAAACGGGAATACCGTCACCTAGTGTGTATAACTATATACACAGCATAACATCATAATCGAATACAACCCAGATACTATCCATTAAACCTTCTGTTCGATTCGGTTGCTCGTATGTATAACGGAAGAACAGTAACCTGGTGAGTATTTCTATATAAACATCACCACGATATAATAGAATACAACTCAGTTACAATTATCGTTTCGTCTAACCATTTAACCTTCTGTTCGATTCAGTCGCTAGTATGTGTAACGGAAGTACCGTCACCTGGTTAGTATCACTATATATACAGTATTGCGATATAATCGGATACCACCCAGATACATTGATTGTTCAGACTATCCATTCAACTTTCTGTTCGTTTTGGTTACTCGTATGAGAAACGGGAATACCGTCACCTAGTGTGTATAACTATATACACAGCATAACATCATAATCGAATACAACCCAGATACTATCCATTAAACCTTCTGTTCGATTCGGTTGCTCGTATGTATAACGGAAGAACAGTAACCTGGTGAGTATTTCTATATAAACATCACCACGATATAATAGAATACAACTCAGTTACAATTATCGTTTCGTCTAACCATTTAACCTTCTGTTCGATTCAGTCGATAGTATGTGTAACGGAAGAACAGTTACCTGGTGAGTATAACTATATGAACATAATCGAATACAACCCAGATACGATGATTGTTCAATCCATCCATTCGACCATCTGCTCGATTCGGTCGCTTGTATGTGAAAACGAAAGAACAGTTACCTGGTGAGTATTTCTATATAAACATCACCACGATATAATCGAATACAACTCAGTTTCAATTATCGTTTCGTCTAACCATTTAATCTTCTGTTCGATTCAGTCGCTAGTATGTGTAACGGAAGAACAGTTACCTGGTGAGTATAACTATATAAACATAATCGAATACAACCCAGATACGATGATTGTTCAATCTATACTAAATTCAACCTTCTGCTCGATTCGATCGCTTGTATGTAAAACGGAAGAACAGTTACCTGGTGAGTATTGCTATATAAACATCATCACGTTATCATCGAATACAACTCAGATACAATTATCGTTTCGTCTAACCATTTAACCTTATGTTCGATTCAGTCGCTAGTATGTGTAACGGAAGTACCGTCACCAGGTTAGAATCACTATATATACAGTATTGCGATATAATCGGATACCACCCAGATACATTGATTGTTCAGACTATCCATACAACTTTCTGTTCGTTTCGGTCGCTCGTATGTGAAACGGGAATACCGTCACCTAGTGTGTTTAACTATATACACAGCATAACATCATAATCGAATACAACCCAGATACTATCCATTCAACCTCCTGTTCGATTCGGTTGCTCGTATGTATAACGGAAGAACAGTAACCTGGTGAGTATTTCTATATAAACATCACCACGATATAATAGAATACAACTCAGTTACAATTATCGTTTCGTCTAACCATTTAACCTTCTGTTCGATTCAGTCGCTAGTATGTGTAACGGAAGTACCGTCACCTGGTATGTATCACTATATATACAGTATTGCGATATAATCGGATACCACCCTGATACATTGATTGTTCAGACTATCCATTCAATTTTCTGTTCGTTTCGGTCGCTCGTATGTAAAACAAGAATACAGTCACCTAGGGTGTATAACTATATACACAGCATAACATCATAATCGAATACAACCCATATACTATCCATTCCACCTTCTGTTCAATTCAGTCGCTCGTATGTGTAACGGAAGAACAGTTACCTGGTGAGTATAACTATATAAACAATATCGAATACAACCCAGATTCGATGATTGTTCAATCTATCCATTTGACCTTCTGCTCGATTCGGTCGCTTGTATGTGAAAACGAAAGAACAGTTACCTGGTGAGTATTTTCATATAAACATCACCACGATATAATCGAATACAACTCAGTTTCAATTATCGTTTCGTCTAACCATTTAACCTTCTGTTCGATTCAGTCGCTAGTATGTGTAACGGAAGTACCGTCACCTGGTTAGTATCACTATATATACAGTATTGCGATATAATCGGATACCACCCAGATACATTGATTGTTCAGACTATCCATTCAACTTTCTGTTCGTTTTGGTTACTCGTATGAGAAACGGGAATACCGTCACCTAGTGTGTATAACTATATACACAGCATAACATCATAATCGAATACAACCCAGATACTATCCATTAAACCTTCTGTTCGATTCGGTTGCTCGTATGTATAACGGAAGAACAGTAACCTGGTGAGTATTTCTATATAAACATCACCACGATATAATAGAATACAACTCAGTTACAATTATCGTTTCGTCTAACCATTTAACCTTCTGTTCGATTCAGTCGCTAGTATGTGTAACGGAAGTACCGTCACCTGGTTAGTATCACTATATATACAGTATTGCGATATAATCGGATACCACCCAGATACATTGATTGTTCAGACTATCCATTCAACTTTCTGTTCGTTTTGGTTACTCGTATGAGAAACGGGAATACCGTCACCTAGTGTGTATAACTATATACACAGCATAACATCATAATCGAATACAACCCAGATACTATCCATTAAACCTTCTGTTCGATTCGGTTGCTCGTATGTATAACGGAAGAACAGTAACCTGGTGAGTATTTCTATATAAACATCACCACGATATAATAGAATACAACTCAGTTACAATTATCGTTTCGTCTAACCATTTAACCTTCTGTTCGATTCAGTCGATAGTATGTGTAACGGAAGAACAGTTACCTGGTGAGTATAACTATATGAACATAATCGAATACAACCCAGATACGATGATTGTTCAATCCATCCATTCGACCATCTGCTCGATTCGGTCGCTTGTATGTGAAAACGAAAGAACAGTTACCTGGTGAGTATTTCTATATAAACATCACCACGATATAATCGAATACAACTCAGTTTCAATTATCGTTTCGTCTAACCATTTAATCTTCTTTTCGATTCAGTCGCTAGTATGTGTAACGGAAGAACAGTTACCTGGTGAGTATAACTATATAAACATAATCGAATACAACCCAGATACGATGATTGTTCAATCTATACTAAATTCAACCTTCTGCTCGATTCGATCGCTTGTATGTAAAACGGAAGAACAGTTACCTGGTGAGTATTGCTATATAAACATCATCACGTTATCATCGAATACAACTCAGATACAATTATCGTTTCGTCTAACCATTTAACCTTATGTTCGATTCAGTCGCTAGTATGTGTAACGGAAGTACCGTCACCAGGTTAGAATCACTATATATACAGTATTGCGATATAATCGGATACCACCCAGATACATTGATTGTTCAGACTATCCATACAACTTTCTGTTCGTTTCGGTCGCTCGTATGTGAAACGGGAATACCGTCACCTAGTGTGTTTAACTATATACACAGCATAACATCATAATCGAATACAACCCAGATACTATCCATTCAACCTCCTGTTCGATTCGGTTGCTCGTATGTATAACGGAAGAACAGTAACCTGGTGAGTATTTCTATATAAACATCACCACGATATAATAGAATACAACTCAGTTACAATTATCGTTTCGTCTAACCATTTAACCTTCTGTTCGATTCAGTCGCTAGTATGTGTAACGGAAGTACCGTCACCTGGTATGTATCACTATATATACAGTATTGCGATATAATCGGATACCACCCTGATACATTGATTGTTCAGACTATCCATTCAAATTTCTGTTCGTTTCGGTCGCTCGTATGTAAAACAAGAATACCGTCACCTAGGGTGTATAACTATATACACAGCATAACATCATAATCGAATACAACCCATATACTATCCATTCAACCTTCTGTTCAATTCAGTCGCTCGTATGTGTAACGGAAGAACAGTTACCTGGTGAGTATAACTATATAAACAATATCGAATACAACCAATATACGATGATTGTTCAATCTATCCATTTGACCTTCTGCTCGATTCGGTCGCTTGTATGTGAAAACGAAAGAACAGTTACCTGGTGAGTATTTCTATATAAACATCACCACGATATAATCGAATACAACTCAGTTTCAATTATCATTTCGTCTAACCATTTAACCTTCTGTTCGATTCAGTCGCTAGTATGTGAAAACGAAAGAACAGTTACCTGGTGAGTATTTCTATATAAACATCACCACGATATAATCGAATACAACTCAGTTTCAATTATCGTTTCTTCTAACCATTTAACCTTCTGTTCGATTCAGTCGCTAGTATGTGTAACGGAAGTACCGTCACCTGGTTAGTATCACTATATATACAGTATTGCGATATAATCGGATACCACCCAGATACATTGATTGTTCAGACTATCCATTCAACTTTCTGTTCGTTTCGGTTACTCGTATGTGAAACGGGAATACCGTCACCTAGTGTGTATAATTATATACACAGCATTACATCATAATCGAATACAACCCAGATACTATCCATTCAACCTTCTGTTCGATTCGGTTGCTCGTATGTATAACGGAAGAACAGTAACCTGGTGAGTATTTCTATATAAACATCACCACGATATAATAGAATACAACTCAGTTACAATTATCGTTTCGTCTAACCATTTAACCTTCTGTTCGATTCAGTCGCTAGTATGTGTAACGGAAGTACCGTCACCTGGTATGTATCACTATATATACAGTATTGCGATATAATCGGATACCACCCTGATACATTGATTGTTCAGACTATCCATTCAATTTTCTGTTCGTTTCGGTCGCTCGTATGTAAAACAAGAATACAGTCACCTAGGGTGTATAACTATATACACAGCATAACATCATAATCGAATACAACCCATATACTATCCATTCCACCTTCTGTTCAATTCAGTCGCTCGTATGTGTAACGGAAGAACAGTTACCTGGTGAGTATAACTATATAAACAATATCGAATACAACCCAGATACGATGATTGTTCAATCTATCCATTTGACCTTCTGCTCGATTCGGTCGCTTGTATGTGAAAACGAAAGAACAGTTACCTGGTGAGTATTTTCATATAAACATCACCACGATATAATCGAATACAACTCAGTTTCAATTATCGTTTCGTCTAACCATTTAACCTTCTGTTCGATTCAGTCGCTAGTATGTGTAACGGAAGTACCGTCACCTGGTTAGTATCACTATATATACAGTATTGCGATATAATCGGATACCACCCAGATACATTGATTGTTCAGACTATCCATTCAACTTTCTGTTCGTTTTGGTTACTCGTATGAGAAACGGGAATACCGTCACCTAGTGTGTATAACTATATACACAGCATAACATCATAATCGAATACAACCCAGATACTATCCATTAAACCTTCTGTTCGATTCGGTTGCTCGTATGTATAACGGAAGAACAGTAACCTGGTGAGTATTTCTATATAAACATCACCACGATATAATAGAATACAACTCAGTTACAATTATCGTTTCGTCTAACCATTTAACCTTCTGTTCGATTCAGTCGCTAGTATGTGTAACGGAAGTACCGTCACCTGGTATGTATCACTATATATACAGTATTGCGATATAATCGGATACCACCCAGATACATCGATTGTTCAGACTATCCATTCAACTTTCTGTTCGTTTCGGTCGCTCGTATGTAAAACGGGAATACCGTCACCTAGTGTGTTTTACTATATACACAGCATAACATCATAATCGAATACAACCCATATACTATCCATTCAACCTTCTGTTCGATTCGGTTGCTCGTATGTATAACGGAAGAGCAGTAACCTGGTGAGTATTTCTATATAAACATCACCACGATATAATAGAATATAACTCAGTTTCAATTATCGTTTCGTCTAACCATTTAACCTTCTGTTCGATTCAGTCGATAGTATGTGTAACGGAAGAACAGTTACCTGGTGAGTATAACTATATGAACATAATCGAATACAACCCAGATACGATGATTGTTCAATCCATCCATTCGACCATCTGCTCGATTCGGTCGCTTGTATGTGAAAACGAAAGAACAGTTACCTGGTGAGTATTTCTATATAAACATCACCACGATATAATCGAATACAACTCAGTTTCAATTATCGTTTCGTCTAACCATTTAATCTTCTGTTCGATTCAGTCGCTAGTATGTGTAACGGAAGTACCGTCACCTGGTATGTATCACTATATATACAGTATTGCGATATAATCGGATACCACCCTGATACATTGATTGTTCAGACTATCCATTCAATTTTCTGTTCGTTTCGGTCGCTCGTATGTAAAACAAGAATACAGTCACCTAGGGTGTATAACTATATACACAGCATAACATCATAATCGAATACAACCCATATACTATCCATTCCACCTTCTGTTCAATTCAGTCGCTCGTATGTGTAACGGAAGAACAGTTACCTGGTGAGTATAACTATATAAACAATATCGAATACAACCCAGATACGATGATTGTTCAATCTATCCATTTGACCTTCTGCTCGATTCGGTCGCTTGTATGTGAAAACGAAAGAACAGTTACCTGGTGAGTATTTTCATATAAACATCACCACGATATAATCGAATACAACTCAGTTTCAATTATCGTTTCGTCTAACCATTTAACCTTCTGTTCGATTCAGTCGCTAGTATGTGAAAACGAAAGAACAGTTACCTGGTGAGTATTTCTATATAAACATCACCACGATATAATCGAATACAACTCAGTTTCAATTATCGTTTCTTCTAACCATTCAACCTTCTGTTCGATTCAGTCGCTAGTATGTGTAACGGAAGTACCGTCACCTGGTTAGTATCACTATATATACAGTATTGCGATATAATCGGATACCACCCAGATACATTGATTGTTCAGACTATCCATTCAACTTTCTGTTCGTTTTGGTTACTCGTATGAGTAGTTAAACTAGGCGGCCGCCACTATCAGAATAGGGCAAACCATGTGTTAGAGAGAGAAACGCATAGGCTAATGTGTCAGAGAGAGATAGCTTGCAACGCTGTGACGTCACAACGTTGCCGCTTTCTCTCTCTGAACATGGAACAATTTGACATATGACATGGAACGCTCCCCAATCGACATCTTGTCAATTGGGGAGTGCTCCAAGTCACCGCTGATTCATCCAACAATTAAAAAAACCTTTGACGACGACGGGATTTGAACCCGAGACCATCGGACTATGAATCCGATACGTAACATCTTCGCCACGACCACTACACAGTATAATTAACGGTGGAAATCGAGGCGACGAGAGACCGCGCGTGACGTAATCGAGCTAGATCCGTTTCAGTGATATCTAAGCGGGGCGTTCGCTTGGTACATTGTTGCCGGACGTTTGAAATATTCCGAGTAACCGGCGCGTATACATAGTTGCCGAAAATATGTCATTTCAGATATGGATGGTGACGAGAGACCGCGCGCTCGCGCTGCGTGACGTAATCGAGCTAGATCCGTTTCAGTGATATCTAAGTGGTGCGTTCGCTTGGTACATTGTTGCCGGACGTTTGAAATATTCCGAGTAACCGTCGCGTATACATAGTTGCCGAAAATATGCCATTTCAGATATGGATATATTAGGGGGGCTGCGTTGGGGAGACGGGGGGTTCTTCGTGTTACCACTTGACTTTTTTCTATTTGTAAATTATAGAGAGTCAGGTTGGCCGAGCGGTCTAAGGCGCCAGCTTTAAGCCCTGGTTCCCGAGAAGGAGCGTGGGTTCGAATCCCACACCTGGCAGAGTTTTTTATAAGACTTTATATTTTCATGAATCGTCTGACGATGTACCCATTCAAGTCGAAGCATGATGAGGAACACATACAATTTGGAATATCGTTGCTCTGAAACATCAAAACGCTATTGCTGCAGAAAAAAATGTTTTTCCATATCAGATCTCGATGATGTAGTTGACGGAATGGCATGCAAAGTGTGCGAAAACTTTTGTTATTGCGCATGCGCATGTAATTCTAGACGTAAGAATGACGTAGTTGGGTGTTTTGTAACAGTTGCCAGATGTCTTTGGAAGAGTATAAACGACAGCTGCAGAAATTCCAGAAGAAAATAAGAGAACTCAACTACATAATTCAACACTACGAAGATAAACAGCAGATGATTAGAACTTTTTCGAAAATTACTTTATTGGAAACGATATCGAAGAAAACATCATGGCAATCTTGAAATCATCATTTATATTGCTATTTTCAATGATGGAAAACATCTTGTACATGAATATACCCAACAAAGTTAGCGAAGCAGGAATTTGCTTTAATAATGATACAACATGTCAGTGGACTGCTATGAAGAGAGTATTCATCAATGGTGGTCAAATGGAAGTGTTCTCGATAGAAGTGCTGCCGCCGGTGGGAAATGAAACAAAATTCAAAATTCGGTTGATTTTCGACGATAGAACCTTTGGGGAAATGGGAGATTGGCAGCAGCTTATTCCATCACCTATGTCAACATCGCCACTACCACCACCACCACCACCGCCACAAGTGGATTACGAAAAATTCTTCACAAACTTGGATACTTTATTATACATCAATTTAGCATTTGTAGCTATGCTAATATTACTCATTATTGTACATCGTTTCTGGAAAGAAATAAAAGTCTATGTGTTCTAGAACAATATTTTTTATTTAGGTAAAATAGTACAAAACCAATTGTATAGAGTATGAATATTCTGAAGACTGCACTGGAACTTTTCTCCTCCTCTTCCATAAAGATGATTCATGCATGCTGGAGTCGTAGGTTGAAATGTGACAGTTTGCCACCACGACGCATCAAAGTCCTCCAAATTGACGATATCACAGCATACCTCCAATTCCTCCAACTTTTGCTTCAAGAACTGTATCTTTTGATGACCTCTTACGTAGATGAGATTTGCCTGATGCAGATTATCTTGTAGAATTTGATTCATCTCATCAAGATCCACATAGCCACTAGAGTATTTCAAGCCATGAACGTAGCGTTCAACATAGTTTACCATCTTTTTATCTTCTTTGCTCAAATTAGCGTACTCTGTGGATGGCTTGAATAAAAAATTACTAATTTTCATGCCAATGCGAATTGACATCTCCTTCGGGATGAATTCTCCAGCAACGACGAAGCCTTGAATGTCAACCAGTGCGATCTCCATGACGTCTTGGAATGAACTGAAAGAACATCCCTTCACTCATCAATCGATATTTCGAACAATTTCGCTGAGTGGGAGGTGTTCCATGATTTGATCATGAATAATGATGCAATATGCCTTGGTGTTTGCAGGAAAGCCCATGGTTGCTTCAATATCCAACTTGATGTCGACTGTCGAAGCCTTCGGACCGAGACTTCTTCTCGAACAATCAATGACAAACATTGATCGAGTTTTGAATTCAGTAAAGTTCATTAGAGAACGCTTCAAGAGACAATTGTGATAGCTCTTGTTGAATTCGGAATAATTGTGGTAGGCGTCAGAGTATTGACCAGTGGAAAAGTCTAGAAGTGCTCGTTCTTGCGGATAGTAGTCACCGTTCAGAGCCAAGCGTATGGATTTGATGTTGGCATGATCGAACAATGTAACATCCTCATGTATATCATCAATCTTTTTGGTTTGGAAAAAGACAATGACATATCTGGGGCTCTCCATTGCCGTACA
The DNA here is from genome assembly GCA_029955515.1 of Chrysomela aeneicollis. Classification (NCBI taxonomy): domain Eukaryota; kingdom Metazoa; phylum Arthropoda; class Insecta; order Coleoptera; family Chrysomelidae; genus Chrysomela; species Chrysomela aeneicollis. The sequence goes on along the minus strand of JARUHQ010000027.1, from coordinate 2,257,684 downwards.
AGTTTTGACAGACCAAATTTCGGTGGTGGAGTTTTGGGTTAGTGCAGGCAGTTCGTGCAATTCCCATTTGCGAAACGCTATCATCATAGGTTCATCTGCTCGCACACGCTTCAACAGCTGGAATTTTATATCATCATTCGGAGTGAGGTGTGGCACTTTCAAGGTTATGCTCTCGATTGTGATTTTAGCAGTACTCTTTGTCAGACCACTTGCAGGTACATTATTGCCGCCAGTAACCGCCTTTTCTTCAACTTTCACGCTGTTGGCATCACTGCGCGATCGAACCAAACGAATCGACTGCTTTCCCAGTGTCGCCACCTGATGGTCATTGAATATGGAGAACAAGTGTTTCAGTGGAATGTTCATGGTAAATGTTTTGTCTGCATTGAGAATGGGAGCATTTGGATAGTTCCATCCTGCTATAGCTAGATGGCGCGAATCTTCGGGGGCATAGCACAAATATCCTCTAGCTGTGCTCGTTATTCCCGGATATCTGGCAGCATCCAGTTCCTTATTGCACAACTCATAGGTACAAGAATCAAAGAGATATGCACCAGCATTGTGAGTTAAAGTACCCGTACCACCTCCAGTTACATCTAATTTAGCCTTGATGACGAGAACACCTTCAAACATGGCGAGCCATACATCTGCTTGATTGATAGTAATGTCTATGACATCATTGTTCTCAAACGACTTGACGTACGGATGATAGGTACGCCACTCCACTTTGGTGATGGATTCATCGAACCTTGGTTTGCGAAAGACGTCGAATACTGGAGCTGTCATGGACATTGTAACCGATTGATTTGAGAAATAGGATATTGGATAATGTCAATTGTTTCCTCGAACGATGACGGTGCACCACGTCTGTCTTGCTCAAGGACGTTCTTGAGACTGATGTGGAAGTAGGATACTCTTCAGATTTATAGACAGAGTTATCAAACACTAGTCCCATCGCTGAAGTTTCTTCAATTCCAATCTGATTATGATCTCTTCACCTCTGAAATTCACCTGCCTCAAGTCTTGATCTAGTATTTGCAGTGTAATATTTGGCAGTTCTCGTCTTCTAACTATGGGTAGATAGATAAGATTTCTTGGAGTTTCGTCTATTGCGTACCCGGGATCGACCGAAATAGCAAATTCGTATATCGTATGTGAAGGTCTATCGTTGTAAAGAGCTCCAGCAGTGACGTTACTGTCAATGTGAATGGTTCGGACTTTGGCTATGTTAACAGGCAAATCAGAACAATGAACTTTTTGTGCTTCCAGCACAGAGTCTGAGAATCCCAATACTTTAGCAATACTATCCTTGGGTGTAAAATCAATGTTGAACTTATTGCTCGAGATCTCACACTTTAATGTATTGTTATTGGGTTTCAACGAGAATATATCGTCAACGTTTTTTGCACTCGAAATATTCAATTCTTTTCGAATGAATTTCTCAATGTCGATAATGTCGTATGATCCTTCAGGAATTTCTATAATTTTTGTGGTTTTAGATGCTGCGTCCTGCAGATAAACTTTGGAAGCACCTCTTTCTATATTTGGAATGCTATTGTAGCAGTGGAATCCCAACAATGCTAGACCGTAGTCTGACTCCGGATCGAGCTGTAGTGGCGTGAGAAAGTCTATGGAGAGCGTAGAAGTGCGACTCTTCAACGTCAATATCAAAGACATGACTGATGCGTCATGCGTCATGTTATTTGTTTTTATAGAGAAATTCCAAGCAGAGACGTCCACAATTACTTTGTTTATAATTCTGATATTGATCATTATTATAGAGGATTTTCACATTTTCACCAAAGTATCGGGCCAATTCTTTTGGCGGTTTCAACATTCCATAACTATCGAAATATTCCACAACATTATCATGTTTCTTGTAAGCTACCCAATGTGTACCAGAATGATTTGAAGTATCCAAATTTATAATTGCACACTCGTCGCGATGACGCCATGGGCCGGTAAGTGGTAGAGTGTCTCGCATAAAAACACCTCGAAAATGTGGTATTTTCAGTTGTTTGGCATACTTTATTATTTCTGAATCGTACATGGATTTATTGGGTAGCTTAGCTAGTAGTTTTTTTGCTGTTTCTTTAAAAATAGTCCGAATCCTCGTGGTGTCTTGCGCAGATACAAGCCCGAACCGATAGCCTCCATCGCTTTATTATGACGTCGATCTTCTTCCAGTTTCTTTGTTGCATTTTTAGCATCAATTACAGTCTTTGCGACTGCACCAGCTCCACCAGCCAAGGATCCTAGAGCTCCCAAAGCAGCAAAGATCGGAATCAGCGGAAAGATACCGCCACTTTTCTTTTCTGAATCGAACGGTATGATTCTTGGTACTCGAATCTTTTTCTTGCCTCCGGCTCTCTTGATGGCAATTCTAGCTGCTCTAAGTGCAGCCAGTGCAGATTTTTTCAAACCACTGCCTTTATGGTTATCACTACTACTATTGGATTTTGAAAGAACATTTTTTATGAACTTTATAACATTGGCAAATGTAGGTCGCAGACCCATGCCAAGCTTGCGTTTAGCTTTCATCCCGGTAGTAACTAGCCAAGCTGCAGCTTTTTCTTTGAATTTTGCGTCTTTTGCTTTGACTCTTTCCCACGCTCTATTCTCGAGCACCCAATCGGCTTTGTGACGCTCCTCCAAAGATTGATTTTGTGAATATGCAATGTCGTGCTGTCGACAAGCGTCGTCCAATGGATTAATGCCTGTGTCTCCTCGAGCAAGCCTCTTTTCTAGCTTTGTACCTGGTCCACAAAATCTATAGCCTGGTATGTGTAATTCTATGGGGAGCTTATTGATTACAGAATTCAACACACCCTCACCGTGGTAGAGCAACATGTAGAATGATGAGTATGAAGAGCGCCACCTATATTTATAGCAGCGCACCTCAATGCATACTATCACATTATGGAGGTCGTTCAACAGAAACGGACGCTACCTATCGAGAACTTGGATGTGGTAGCTAATTGTGAATCGATAAGTAGTAGTAGTGGTAAACATGGGAAATTGCTTCCGCATTCCTTCAGAGCCATCTTCTGTGGACCCAGTGGATGTGGAAAGACCAATGCAATGCTGTCCTTGCTTTTCAGTCCGAATGGCGCGAAATTTAAAAACGTTTACGTGTATTCAAAGTCGCTGTACCAACCAAAGTATCAGCTGTTGCAACAAGTGCTGGATTCAGTGAAAGGAGTCGGGTATTTTCCATTCAAAGAGAATGATGACGTCATCGACCCATCGAAAGCGAAAAACATCTCGATATTTATCTTTGATGATGTATCATGTGACAAACAGCAAAAAATTCGTGAATATTTTTCAATGTGCAGGCACAAGGACATTGACGTTGCATACCTGTGTCAAACATACTCAAAAATTCCCAAACAGCTCATCCGCGACAATAGTAACCTAGTGGTGCTCTTTCGACAGGATGAAATGAACTTGAAGCATGTTTTCGATGAGCATGTCTCACCAGACATGTCATTCGATCAATTTAAAGCGCTTTGTTCAGAATGTTGGAATGGCAGTAGTCAATTTGGAACACTAGTAATTGCAAAGACATTCGACATTAATGCTGGTAGATATAGAAATGGCTTCGATAAATATATAAAGGTTTGATAATTATTTATACATCACCATTAATCATCATGACGACAACCGATAAACATGGTAGTGATGATGATGCATTACGCAAGAAAAAAATTGGTGAATTATCTAAATCGATTAGGAGAAAGTATTTGGCATTGAAGATGGGCAAGTCTGAAGATGATGCTGCACTTCAGAAAATATTTCAACCTCTGACAACACCTCTCAAAGATATTGCCACTACGTCCAAAGGAATTCGAGAAAAACTTGATGGATCATTTCTACCAAGAAAGAAAATTAAAAAGGACATTGATGAACAGGAAACAAAGAAGGAAAAACCTGATTTGGATGAAACCAATTTCTTACCTCTCGTGGACGTAGCTGAAACTGATTCTGCTGCTGCTGCTGCTGCTGGCAAAGATGATGATGATGATTCTGATGAGAATGATGACGTTTTCACTGACCCTAAAAATATTTCATCTGCTGCCTTGAATGATTACATTGATCAATATCCTCCGATGGCACAAAAATATCTGACACAATACTGGACAGGTGATGAGAATATCGATAAAGTTTATGGTCCTGTGTACGATCCAAAAACATCGAAATGGTTCCTAAACAAGAGTGAACTGAATTTCCATCAAAGGACTGGAGATATACTTGTTGGAGGCTATCGCTTTCGCGGCACTCCAGGACTCTATCAATTGCTATTCTACAATGATCCGGCCTATGCTGAAGATGACCGAGTTCAATACAAGAAATTACTCACGCTCTCCAAGGCTCATCAGAATGCTCTTGGAAATATGAAGGGTTCGAGTAAATATAAATACAAGGAAATTATTCGACCAATGTTTAGATCCAAGACGACCGGTGGTCGCGGTTTGAACATGATGACCTATAACACCACCCCAATCGAATACATGTATTGGGATGAGTTGGTTGACCGCTTGAAATTACTCATCGCCTCACAGCAGGCTGGAAAAACATCAAACGACAATGAAATTGTAGCCATCATAAATGAACTGAAGGAGGCCGGCATAATATCTGAAGCGTGAAGCGTGCGTTGAACGTGCGTCAAACGTGCGTCAAATGTGCGTCAAACGTGCGTCAAACGTGCGTCAAACGTGCGTCAAACGTGCGTCAAACGTGCGTCAAACGTGCGTCAAACGTGCGTCAAACGTGCGTCAAACGTGCGTGAAGCGTGCGTGAAACGTGCGTCGCTTTTTTTTTTCTTACGCCGAGTATACAAATATGTGTACATGCATTAGGATATCATTTTCATAATGAGTCTCGACAAGTTCGGTTGTGGCAGGGGCGGTGGCGGTGGTAGTGGTCATTCAACAACGATAGTAAGATCAGGATTTTCCTATACTCCCTCCGGAGACATTGACATTGGGCATTTGAAATTGTGTAATGTGAAAGCACCCACTGATGCTGCAGATGCAGCAAACAGGGAATACGTTGAACTCGGACTTTCACAAATACAAGTGGATTTCAAGATTGCATTCGATAATTATGGGAAAAAAATTCAAAAAACTATTGATGACTTTAGAAACATAATGGCAAATTTTGGAAATTCGATCAATGATTTGACATACAAACATATGACGCTCAATGGAAACTTGGTACAACTGTCGATGATGATGCAAAAAATCGTACAACAATCAAACCGATTGGACAATGATTTGGTGCCTAGACTAGAGAAGAAAATCAATTCAGATTCAAAGGCCATCAAAGATTTGATAGAGTCGCTCGAAAAAAGCATTGATATTTTAAAGACTGAACAACAAAAAAGCAAGAATAAGGAGATACAACATGCCGCCGATATTAACAAACTCAAAACTGAGTTGGCTAAAAATGTATATACTGTTTTACAGCCGTCGTCATCATCTTCATCAAAACCCATATAACCGTTATACTTCCATTTTTCAAATCACTCTGTGCTATAGTGAGCAATAAAAAACATGTTGTCTTCGTCTTCATACTCCAAGGAAAAAGTTCAACTCGTCAATGAGCTGCATAAACCTGTGAGAAAAAAATTTCCTCGTCGTCGCACCATCATTAAAGGATTAGATGATTTATGGCAAATGGATCTAGCTGAGATGCGCCCATATGCATCGAAAAATAAGAATTTCAAACTGATAATGGTCGTGATTGATTGTTTTTCCAAATTCCTATGGACACGACCACTGAAATCCAAGACTGGCATCGACATTGCTCGAGCATTCACCGATATTCTGACGCAGCACACGAACCGTTGTCCGAAAAATTTGCAAACTGATCAAGGCACCGAATTCTTCAATGAAAAATTCCAAAGTCTAATGAAAAAATTTTCAATCAATCATTACAATACGTATTCGGTGAAGAAGGCAGCAATGGCTGAACGTGTTATTCGCACTCTGAAGGAGAAACTCTACAAATATTTCAGCTTGAGTGGATCATATCGCTGGATTGACGTTTTACCTGAGATTACCAAAAATTATAACAATCAAAAACATAGTACTACAAAATTTAAACCGTGTGACGTTACTAAAGCCAATGAACAAGAAATTCTCAAATCTACATACAATCACATTAAAATAGTGGGATTTCGAAAATTTAAAATTGGTGATTTGGTGCGTATCAGTAAGGCCAAACATGTCTTTGCCAAAAATTATACTCCCAATTGGACTACGGAATTATTCAAGATTGCGCAAGTTCGAATAACGAATCCTACCACCTATCTCTTGGAAGATATGCAAGGAGCGCCAATCAAAGGAGCCTTTTATTCGGAGGAACTTCAAAAAACTGCAAATCCTGATGTTTACTTGGTAGAGAAAATATTACGACGAAAAGGCAAGAAGGTGTTTGTTAAATGGTTGGGGCTCGATAAGACACACAACAGTTGGATTGATGCTGATAATAGATTATAATGCAAAACTAGCACAAATCAAGCAAACCTGGGGGGCCTTTCGCACACACACATCGCATTGGAATTAGCTTATCATCCAGTTGGATATAGAGTGGGAATATAAAAAGCTTTGAGCAGCACAGCATTCGCATCAGTTTACAATTATTATTATGAGTGGAGACTCTGGTTATCCTTCATCCTGTGAAATGAATTTCGAAGATGATAGTTCTTCATCACCGCCAGACTACTTTGCTGAAGTCGATAGATGTTTGGAAGTGTTTGAGAAGGCTGCGCAAGCTGAAACACATTACCTGCTCAATACTTCGTTCACGCTTTCCACCTACGAGATTCAGTGTGGGTTGAGTCCAGCTAGACAATTCAGCCCTGCCATCGTTCTGAAGAAACCCCATTATCCAAAAAAGATTTCGTTCGCTACTTACGAATGGGCAACATTCATTGAATTGCTGCGAGATCTTCAACAAGATTTTTTCCACCAACCTCTGCCTGGCTTCATCGACGAATACGATCCTGTGGTGAGCGCCTGCGGGGACTATGCCACCGTAACCCGAGCTGTTTGGGATGGCATCAAGGTGCTAACAGTGACCAAACATCATGTGCAATTTGATTTGATGGAAGAAGATGTCGTCGATATTCTGAGTGTTGAAGTACAACTTTTATCGCATCGAGTTAATATGTTGAATGAATTGGACTTTTGTATATACTATAGTAATCTTTTAGATACTGCAGCAGATTGGATTAGAAACAAACAAACTGTATTGAGTGTGGAAGAAATTATATATGGATTTTGTAATGCTGCTAGTAGTATGTCAAGTAATGCACTTTTAGAATATCTTTATTATTGTAAGGATCGAATAATATCTGATTTGAATAAAAGACTTTGAAAATAATATGTTTTTTCATCACACCTATCATGCCATACATGAATAAAACAAATAGATTTTTTTTTTCATCATTTTTATTCAGTAGCGTAGTATATAATAAGCATGTTTCATGGGAACAATAATTCGGCAGCAGCGTAGGTGGTACATGACATAGAGGAGATTATTTAGAATTAAAAAAAAAAGTCGTTTCTTCATTTTTGAATGTTATTGATGAGAGAGAGGGAGATGGATATCGTCAAGGAAATAATAATTAATAATCAATGTCTGAATCTTCGTCACCTGAATCAATGAATCGATTAAAATAGGGATAGCCATTTGAATCCACGCTGTGATGTGGATTTACATGTAAATCCATGTCACATTCATATCGTTGTTTGAGTCTAAATAAAAGCTCTCCGAAACTATTCTGACACCACAAATTTCTATCCCGATACAATATGCATAAGTCTTTTGTTCTATAAAATAGATGAAAATGGTCTCGAATGATATGCAAATACATTTCTGTCGTCATGATGATTAATGGTGATGTATGAATAATTATCAAACCTTTATATATTTATCGAAGCCATTTCTATATCTACCAGCATTAATGTCGAATGTCTTTGCAATTACTAGTGTTCCAAATTGACTACTGCCATTCCAACATTCTGAACAAAGCGCTTTAAATTGATCGAATGACATGTCTGGTGAGACATGCTCATCGAAAACATGCTTCAAGTTCATTTCATCCTGTCGAAAGAGCACCACTAGGTTACTATTGTCGCGGATGAGCTGTTTGGGAATTTTTGAGTATGTTTGACACAGGTATGCAACGTCAATGTCCTTGTGCCTGCACATTGAAAAATATTCACGAATTTTTTGCTGTTTGTCACATGATACATCATCAAAGATAAATATCGAGATGTTTTTCGCTTTCGATGGGTCGATGACGTCATCATTCTCTTTGAATGGAAAATACCCGACTCCTTTCACTGAATCCAGCACTTGTTGCAACAGCTGATACTTTGGTTGGTACAGCGACTTTGAATACACGTAAACGTTTTTAAATTTCGCGCCATTCGGACTGAAAAGCAAGGACAGCATTGCATTGGTCTTTCCACATCCACTGGGTCCACAGAAGATGGCTCTGAAGGAATGCGGAAGCAATTTCCCATGTTTACCACTACTACTACTTATCGATTCACAATTAGCTACCACATCCAAGTTCTCGATAGGTAGCGTCCGTTTCTGTTGAACGACCTCCATAATGTGATAGTATGCATTGAGGTGCGCTGCTATAAATATAGGTGGCGCTCTTCATACTCATCATTCTACATGTTGCTCTACCACGGTGAGGGTGTGTTGAATTCTGTAATCAATAAGCTCCCCATAGAATTACACATACCAGGCTATAGATTTTGTGGACCAGGTACAAAGCTAGAAAAGAGGCTTGCTCGAGGAGACACAGGCATTAATCCATTGGACGACGCTTGTCGACAGCACGACATTGCATATTCACAAAATCAATCTTTGGAGGAGCGTCACAAAGCCGATTGGGTGCTCGAGAATAGAGCGTGGGAAAGAGTCAAAGCAAAAGACGCAAAATTCAAAGAAAAAGCTGCAGCTTGGCTAGTTACTACCGGGATGAAAGCTAAACGCAAGCTTGGCATGGGTCTGCGACCTACATTTGCCAATGTTATAAAGTTCATAAAAAATGTTCTTTCAAAATCCAATAGTAGTAGTGATAACCATAAAGGCAGTGGTTTGAAAAAATCTGCACTGGCTGCACTTAGAGCAGCTAGAATTGCCATCAAGAGAGCCGGAGGCAAGAAAAAGATTCGAGTACCAAGAATCATACCGTTCGATTCAGAAAAGAAAAGTGGCGGTATCTTTCCGCTGATTCCGATCTTTGCTGCTTTGGGAGCTCTAGGATCCTTGGCTGGTGGAGCTGGTGCAGTCGCAAAGACTGTAATTGATGCTAAAAATGCAACAAAGAAACTGGAAGAAGATCGACGTCATAATAAAGCGATGGAGGCTATCGGTTCGGGCTTGTATCTGCGCAAGACACCACGAGGATTCGGACTATTTTTAAAGAAACAGCAAAAAAACTACTAGCTAAGCTACCCAATAAATCCATGTACGATTCAGAAATAATAAAGTATGCCAAACAACTGAAAATACCACATTTTCGAGGTGTTTTTATGCGAGACACTCTACCACTTACCGGCCCATGGCGTCATCGCGACGAGTGTGCAATTATAAATTTGGATACTTCAAATCATTCTGGTACACATTGGGTAGCTTACAAGAAACATGATAATGTTGTGGAATATTTCGATAGTTATGGAATGTTGAAACCGCCAAAAGAATTGGCCCGATACTTTGGTGAAAATGTGAAAATCCTCTATAATAATGATCAATATCAGAATTATAAACAAAGTAATTGTGGACGTCTCTGCTTGGAATTTCTCTATAAAAACAAATAACATGACGCATGACGCATCAGTCATGTCTTTGATATTGACGTTGAAGAGTCGCACTTCTACGCTCTCCATAGACTTTCTCACGCCACTACAGCTCGATCCGGAGTCAGACTACGGTCTAGCATTGTTGGGATTCCACTGCTACAATAGCATTCCAAATATAGAAAGAGGTGCTTCCAAAGTTTATCTGCAGGACGCAGCATCTAAAACCACAAAAATTATAGAAATTCCTGAAGGATCATACGACATTATCGACATTGAGAAATTCATTCAAAAAGAATTGAATATTTCGAGTGCAAAAAACGTTGACGATATATTCTCGTTGAAACCCAATAACAATACATTAAAGTGTGAGATCTCGAGCAATAAGTTCAACATTGATTTTACACCCAAGGATAGTATTGCTAAAGTATTGGGATTCTCAGACTCTGTGCTGGAAGCACAAAAAGTTCATTGTTCTGATTTGCCTGTTAACATAGCCAAAGTCCGAACCATTCACATTGACAGTAACGTCACTGCTGGAGCTCTTTACAACGATAGACCTTCACATACGATATACGAATTTGCTATTTCGGTCGATCCCGGGTACGCAATAGACGAAACTCCAAGAAATCTTATCTATCTACCCATAGTTAGAAGACGAGAACTGCCAAATATTACACTGCAAATACTAGATCAAGACTTGAGGCAGGTGAATTTCAGAGGTGAAGAGATCATAATCAGATTGGAATTGAAGAAACTTCAGCGATGGGACTAGTGTTTGATAACTCTGTCTATAAATCTGAAGAGTATCCTACTTCCACATCAGTCTCAAGAACGTCCTTGAGCAAGACAGACGTGGTGCACCGTCATCGTTCGAGGAAACAATTGACATTATCCAATATCCTATTTCTCAAATCAATCGGTTACAATGTCCATGACAGCTCCAGTATTCGACGTCTTTCGCAAACCAAGGTTCGATGAATCCATCACCAAAGTGGAGTGGCGTACCTATCATCCGTACGTCAAGTCGTTTGAGAACAATGATGTCATAGACATTACTATCAATCAAGCAGATGTATGGCTCGCCATGTTTGAAGGTGTTCTCGTCATCAAGGCTAAATTAGATGTAACTGGAGGTGGTACGGGTACTTTAACTCACAATGCTGGTGCATATCTCTTTGATTCTTGTACCTATGAGTTGTGCAATAAGGAACTGGATGCTGCCAGATATCCGGGAATAACGAGCACAGCTAGAGGATATTTGTGCTATGCCCCCGAAGATTCGCGCCATCTAGCTATAGCAGGATGGAACTATCCAAATGCTCCCATTCTCAATGCAGACAAAACATTTACCATGAACATTCCACTGAAACACTTGTTCTCCATATTCAATGACCATCAGGTGGCGACACTGGGAAAGCAGTCGATTCGTTTGGTTCGATCGCGCAGTGATGCCAACAGCGTGAAAGTTGAAGAAAAGGCGGTTACTGGCGGCAATAATGTACCTGCAAGTGGTCTGACAAAGAGTACTGCTAAAATCACAATCGAGAGCATAACCTTGAAAGTGCCACACCTCACTCCGAATGATGATATAAAATTCCAGCTGTTGAAGCGTGTGCGAGCAGATGAACCTATGATGATAGCGTTTCGCAAATGGGAATTGCACGAACTGCCTGCACTAACCCAAAACTCCACCACCGAAATTTGGTCTGTCAAAACTTGTACGGCAATGGAGAGCCCCAGATATGTCATTGTCTTTTTCCAAACCAAAAAGATTGATGATATACATGAGGATGTTACATTGTTCGATCATGCCAACATCAAATCCATACGCTTGGCTCTGAACGGTGACTACTATCCGCAAGAACGAGCACTTCTAGACTTTTCCACTGGTCAATACTCTGACGCCTACCACAATTATTCCGAATTCAACAAGAGCTATCACAATTGTCTCTTGAAGCGTTCTCTAATGAACTTTACTGAATTCAAAACTCGATCAATGTTTGTCATTGATTGTTCGAGAAGAAGTCTCGGTCCGAAGGCTTCGACAGTCGACATCAAGTTGGATATTGAAGCAACCATGGGCTTTCCTGCAAACACCAAGGCATATTGCATCATTATTCATGATCAAATCATGGAACACCTCCCACTCAGCGAAATTGTTCGAAATATCGATTGATGAGTGAAGGGATGTTCATTCAGTTCATTCCAAGACGTCATGGAGATCGCACTGGTTGACATTCAAGGCCAATCTCCCATTTCCCCAAAGGTTCTATCGTCGAAAATCAACCGAATTTTGAATTTTGTTTCATTTCCCCTCGGCGGCAGCACTTCTATCGAGAACACTTCCATTTGACCACCATTGATGAATACTCTCTTCATAGCAGTCCACTGACATGTTGTATCATTATTAAAGCAAATTCCTGCTTCGCTAACTTTGTTGGGTATATTCATGTACAAGATGTTTTCCATCATTGAAAATAGCAATATAAATGTTGATTTCAAGATTGCCATGATGTTTTCTTCGATATCGTTTCCAATAAAGTAATTTTCGAAAAAGTTCTAATCATCTGCTGTTTATCTTCGTAGTGTTGAATTATGTAGTTGAGTTCTCTTATTTTCTTCTGGAATTTCTGCAGCTGTCGTTTATACTCTTCCAAAGACATCTGGCAACTGTTACAAAACACCCAACTACGTCATTCTTACGTCTAGAATTACATGCGCATGCGCAATAACAAAAGTTTTCGCACACTTTGCATGCCATTCCGTCAACTACATCATCGAGATCTGATATGGAAAAACATTTTTTTCTGCAGCAATAGCGTTTTGATGTTTCAGAGCAACGATATTCCAAATTGTATGTGTTCCTCATCATGCTTCGACTTGAATGGGTACATCGTCAGACGATTCATGAGAATATAAAGTCTTATAAAAAACTCTGCCAGGTGTGGGATTCGAACCCACGCTCCTTCTCGGGAACCAGGGCTTAAAGCTGGCGCCTTAGACCGCTCGGCCAACCTGACTCTCTATAATTTACAAATAGAAAAAAGTCAAGTGGTAACACGAAGAACCCCCCGTCTCCCCAACGCAGCCCCCCTAATATATCCATATCTGAAATGGCATATTTTCGGCAACTATGTATACGCGACGGTTACTCGGAATATTTCAAACGTCCGGCAACAATGTACCAAGCGAACGCACCACTTAGATATCACTGAAACGGATCTAGCTCGATTACGTCACGCAGCGCGAGCGCGCGGTCTCTCGTCACCATCCATATCTGAAATGACATATTTTCGGCAACTATGTATACGCGCCGGTTACTCGGAATATTTCAAACGTCCGGCAACAATGTACCAAGCGAACGCCCCGCTTAGATATCACTGAAACGGATCTAGCTCGATTACGTCACGCGCGGTCTCTCGTCGCCTCGATTTCCACCGTTAATTATACTGTGTAGTGGTCGTGGCGAAGATGTTACGTATCGGATTCATAGTCCGATGGTCTCGGGTTCAAATCCCGTCGTCGTCAAAGGTTTTTTTAATTGTTGGATGAATCAGCGGTGACTTGGAGCACTCCCCAATTGACAAGATGTCGATTGGGGAGCGTTCCATGTCATATGTCAAATTGTTCCATGTTCAGAGAGAGAAAGCGGCAACGTTGTGACGTCACAGCGTTGCAAGCTATCTCTCTCTGACACATTAGCCTATGCGTTTCTCTCTCTAACACATGGTTTGCCCTATTCTGATAGTGGCGGCCGCCTAGTTTAACTACTCGTATGTGAAACGGGAATACCATCACCTAGTGTGTATAACTATATACACAGCATAACATCATAATCGAATACAACCCATATACTATCCATTCAACCTTCTGTTCGATTCGGTTGCTCGTATGTATAACGGAAGAGCAGTAACCTGGTGAGTATTTCTATATAAACATCACCACGATATAATAGAATATAACTCAGTTTCAATTATCGTTTCGTCTAACCATTTAACCTTCTGTTCGATTCAGTCGATAGTATGTGTAACGGAAGAACAGTTACCTGGTGAGTATAACTATATAAACATAATCGAATACAACCCAGATACGATGATTGTTCAATCCATCCATTCGACCATCTGCTCGATTCGGTCGCTTGTATGTGAAAACGAAAGAACAGTTACCTGGTGAGTATTTCTATATAAACATCACCACGATATAATCGAATACAACTCAGTTTCAATTATCGTTTCGTCTAACCATTTAATCTTCTGTTCGATTCAGTCGCTAGTATGTGTAACGGAAGTACCGTCACCTGGTTAGTATCACTATATATACAGTATTGCGATATAATCGGATACCACCTAGATACATTGATTGTTCAGACTATCCATTCAACTTTCTGTTTGTTTCGGTCGCTCGTATGTGAAACGGGAATACCGTCACCTAGTGTGTTTAACTATATTCACAGCATAACATCATAATCGAATACAACCCAGATACTATCCATTCAACCTTCTGTTCGAGTCGGTTGCTCGTATGTATAACGGAAGAACAGTAACCTGGTGAGTATTTCTATATAAACATCGCCACGATATAATAGAATACAACTCAGTTACAATTATCGTTTCGTCTAACCATTCAACCTTCTGTTCGATTCAGTCGCTAGTATGTGTAACGGAAGTACCGTCACCTGGTATGTATCACTATATATACAGTATTGCGATATAATCGGATACCACCCTGATACATTGATTGTTCAGACTATTCAACTTTCTGTTCGTTTCGGTCGCTCGTATGTAAAACAAGAATACCGTCACCTAGTGTGTATAACTATATACACAGCATAACATCATAATCGAATACAACCCATATACTATCCATTCAACCTTCTGTTCAATTCAGTCGCTCGTATGTATAACGGAAGAACAGTTACCTGGTGAGTATAACTATATAAACTTAATCGAATACAACCCAGATAAGATGATTGTTCAATCTATACTGAATTCAACCTTCTGCTCGATTCGGTCGCTTGTATGTAAAACGGAAGAACAGTTACCTGGTGAGTATTGCTATATAAACATCATCACGATATCATCGAATACAACTCAGATACAATTATCGTTTCGTCTAACCATTTAACCTTCTGTTCGATTCAGTCGTTAGTATGTGTAACGGAAGAACAGTTACCTGGTGAGTATAACTATATAAACATTATCGAATACAACCCAGATACGATGATTGTTCAATCTATCTATTCAACCTCCTGCTCGATTCGGTCGCTTGTATGTAAAACGGAAGAACAGTTACCTGGTGAGTATTGCTATATAAACATCATCACGATATCATCGAATACAACTCAGATACAATTATCGTTTTGTCTAACCATTTAACCTTCTGTTCGAATCAGTCGCTAGTATGTGTAACGGAAGTACCGTCACCTGGTTAGTATCACTATATATACAGTATTGCGATATAATCGGATACCACCCAGATACATTGATTGTTCAGACTATCCATTCAACTTCCTGTTCGTTTCGGTCGCTCGTATGTGAAACGGGAATACCGTCACCTAGTGTGTATAACTATATACACAGCATAACATCATAATCGAATACAACCCATATACTATCCATTCAACCTTCTGTTCGATTCGGTTGCTCGCATGTATAACGGAAGAACAGTAACCTGGTGAGTATTTCTATATAAACATCACCACGATATAATAGAATACAACTCAGTTACAATTATCGTTTCGTCTAACCATTTAACCTTCTGTTCGATTCAGTCGCTAGTATGTGTAACGGAAGTACCGTCACCTGGTGAGTATCACTATATATACAGTATTGCGATATAATCGGATACCACCCAGATACATTGATTGTTCAGACTATCCATTCAACTTTCTGTTCGTTTCGGTCGCTCGTATGTGAAACGGGAATACCGTCACCTAGTGTGTATAACTATATACACAGCATAACATCATAATCGAATACAACCCATATACTATCCATTCAACCTACTGTTCGATTTTGTTGCTCGTATGTATAACGGAAGAACAGTAACCTGGTGAGTATTTCTATATAAACATCACCACGATATAATAGAATACAACTCAGTTTCAATTATCGTTTCGTCTAACCATTTAACCTTCTGTTCGATTCAGTCGCTAGTATGTGAAACGGAAGAACAGTTACCTGGTGAGTATAGCTATATAAACATAATCGAATACAACCCAGATACGATGATTGTTCAATCTATCCATTTGACCTTCTGCTCGATTCGGTCGCTTGTATGTGAAAACGAAAGAAAAGTTACCTGGTGAGTTTTTCTATATAAACATCACCACGATATAATCGAATACAACTCAGTTTCAATTATCGTTTCGTCTAACCATTTAACCTTCTGTTCGATTCAGTCGCTAGTATGTGTAACGGAAGTACCGTCACCTGGTTAGTATCACTATATATACAGTATTGCGATATAATCGGATACCACCCAGATACATTGATTGTTCAGACTATCCATTCAACTTTCTGTTCGTTCCGGTCGCTCGTATGTGTAACGGAAAAACAGTTACCTGGTGAGTATTGCTATATAAACATCATCACGTTATCATCGAATACAACTCAGATACAATTATCGTTTCGTCTAACCATTTAACCTTCTGTTCGATTCAGTCGCTAGTATGTGTAACGGAAGTACCGTCACCTGGTTAGTATCACTATATATACAGTATTGCTATATAATCGGATACCACCCAGATACATTGATTGTTCAGACTATCCATTCAACTTTCTGTTCGTTTCGGTCGCTCGTATGTGAAACGGGAATACCGTCACTTAGTGTGTTTAACTATATACACAGCATAACATCATAATCGAATACAACCCAGATACTATCCATTCAACCTTCTGTTCGAGTCGGTTGCTCGTATGTATAACGGAAGAACAGTAACCTGGTGAGTATTTCTATATAAACATCACCACGATATAATAGAATACAACTCAGTTACAATTATCGTTTCGTCTAACCATTTAACCTTCTGTTCGATTCAGTCGCTAGTATGTGTAACGGAAGTACCGTCACCTGGTGAGTATCACTATATATACAGTATTGCGATATAATCGGATACCACCCAGATACATTGATTGTTCAGACTATCCATTCAACTTTCTGTTCGTTTCGGTCGCTCGTATGTGAAACGGGAATACCGTCACCTAGTGTGTATAACTATATACACAGCATAACATCATAATTGAATACAACCCATATACTATCCATTCAACCTACTGTTCGATTTGGTTGCTCGTATGTATAACGGAAGAACAGTAACCTGGTGAGTATTTCTATATAAACATCACCACGATATAATAGAATACAACTCAGTTTCCATTATCGTTTCGTCTAACCATTTAACCTTCTGTTCGATTCAGTCGCTAGTATGTGAAACGGAAGAACAGTTACCTGGTGAGTATAGCTATATAAACATAATCGAATACAACCCAGATACGATGATTGTTCAATCTATCCATTTGACCTTCTGCTCGATTCGGTCGCTTGTATGTGAAAACGAAAGAAAAGTTACCTGGTGAGTTTTTCTATATAAACATCACCACGATATAATCGAATACAACTCAGTTTCAATTATCGTTTCGTCTAACCATTTAACCTTCTGTTCGATTCAGTCGCTAGTATGTGTAACGGAAGTACCGTCACCTGGTTAGTATCACTATATATACAGTATTGCGATATAATCGGATACCACCCAGATACATTGATTGTTCAGACTATCCATTCAACTTTCTGTTCGTTCCGGTCGCTCGTATGTGTAACGGAAAAACAGTTACCTGGTGAGTATTGCTATATAAACATCATCACGTTATCATCGAATACAACTCAGATACAATTATCGTTTCGTCTAACCATTTAACCTTCTGTTCGATTCAGTCGCTAGTATGTGTAACGGAAGTACCGTCACCTGGTTAGTATCACTATATATACAGTATTGCGATATAATCGGATACCACCCAGATACATTGATTGTTCAGACTATCCATTCAACTTTCTGTTCGTTTCGGTCGCTCGTATGTGAAACGGGAATACCGTCACCTAGTGTGTTTAACTATATACACAGCATAACATCATAATCGAATACAACCCAGATACTATCCATTCAACCTTCTGTTCGAGTCGGTTGCCCGTATGTATAACGGAAGAACAGTAACCTGGTGAGTATTTCTATATAAACATCACCACGATATAATAGAATACAACTCAGTTACAATTATCGTTTCGTCTAACCATTTAACCTTCTGTTCGATTCAGTCGCTAGTATGTGTAACGGAAGTACCGTCACCTGGTATGTATCACTATATATACAGTATTGCGATATAATCGGATACCACCCAGATACATTGATTGTTCAGACTATCCATTCAACTTCCTGTTCGTTTCGGTCGCTCGTATGTGAAACAAGAATACCGTCACCTAGTGTGTATAACTATATACACAGCATAACATCATAATCGAATACAACCCATATACTATCCATTCAACCTTCTGTTTGATTCGGTTGCTCGTATGTATAACGGAAGAACAGTAACCTGGTGAGTATTTCTATATAAACATCACCACGATATAATAGAATACATCTCAGTTTCAATTACCGTTTCGTTTAACCATTTAACCTTCTGTTCGATTCAGTCGCTAGTATGTGTAACGGAAGAACAGTTACCTGGTGAGTATAACTATATAAACATAATCGAATACAACCCAGATACGATGATTGTTCAATCTATCCATTTGACCTTCTGCTCGATTCGAACGCTTGTATGTGAAAACGAAAGAACTGTTACCTGGTGAGTATTTCTATATAAACATCACCACGATATAATAGAATACAACTCAGTTACAATTATCGTTTCGTCTAACCATTTAACCTTCTGTTCGATTCAGTCGCTAGTATGTGTAACGGAAGAACCGTCACCTTGTATGTATCACTATATATACAGTATTGCGATATAATCGGATACCACCCTGAAACATTGATTGTTCAGACTATCCATTCAACTTTCTGTTCGTTTCGGTCGCTCGTATGTAAAACAAGAATACCGTCACCTAGTGTGTATAACTATATACACAGCATAACATCATAATCGAATACAACCCATATACTATCCATTCAACCTTCTGTTCAATTCAGTCGCTCGTATGTATAACGGAAGAACAGTTACCTGGTGAGTATAACTATATAAACATAATCGAATACAACCCAGATACGATGATTGTTCAATCTATACTGAATTCAACCTTCTGCTAGATTCGGTCGCTTGTATGTGAAACGGAAGAACAGTTACCTGGTGAGTATTGCTAAATGAACATCATCACGATATCATCGAATACAACTCAGATACAATTATCGTTTCGTCTAACCATTTAACCTTCTGTTCGATTCAGTCGCTAGTATGTGTAACGGAAGAACAGATACCTGGTGAGTATAACTATATAAACATAATCGAATACAACCCAGATACGATGATTGTTCAATCTATCCATTTGACCTTCTGCTCGAGTCGGTCGCTTGTATGTAAAACGGAAGAACAGTTACCTGGTGAGTATTGCTATATAAACATCATCACGATATCATCGAATACAACTCAGATACAATTATCGTTTTGTCTAACCATTTAACCTTCTGTTCGATTCAGTCGCTAGTATGTGTAACGGAAGTATCGTCACCTGGTTAGTATCACTATATATACAGTATTGCGATATAATCGGATACCACCCAGATACATTGATTGTTCAGTCTATCCATTCAAATTTCTTTTTGTTTCGGTCGCTCGTATGTAAAACGGGAATACCGTCACCTAGTGTGTTTAACTATATACACAGCATAACACCAAAATCGAATACAACCCAGATACTATCCATTCAACCTTCTGTTCGATTCGGTTGCTCGTATGTATAACGGAAGAACAGTAACCTGGTGAGTATTTCTATATAAACATCACCACGATATAATAGAATACAACTCAGTTACAATTATCGTTTCGTCTAACCATTTAACCTTCTGTTCGATTCAGTCGCTAGTATGTGTAACGGAAGTACCGTCACCTGGTGAGTATCACTATATATACAGTATTGCGATATAATCGGATACCACCCAGATACATTGATTGTTCAGACTATCCATTCAACTTTCTGTTCGTTTCGGTCGCTCGTATGTGAAACGGGAATACCGTCACCTAGTGTGTATAACTATATACACAGCATAACATCATAATCGAATACAACCCATATACTATCCATTCAACCTTCTGTTCGATTCGGTTGCTCGTATGTATAACGGAAGAACAGTAACCTGGTGAGTATTTCTATATAAACATCACCACGATATAATAGAATACAACTCAGTTTCAATTATCGTTTCGTCTAACCATTTAACCTTCTGTTCGATTCAGTCGCTAGTATGTGAAACGGAAGAACAGTTACCTGGTGAGTATAGCTATATAAACATAATCGAATACAACCCAGATACGATGATTGTTCAATCTATCCATTTGACCTTCTGCTCGATTCGGTCGCTTGTATGTGAAAACGAAAGAAAAGTTACCTGGTGAGTTTTTTTATATAAACATCACCACGATATAATCGAATACAACTCAGTTTCAATTATCGTTTCGTCTAACCATTTAACCTTCTGTTCGATTCAGTCGCTAGTATGTGTAACGGAAGTACCGTCACCTGGTTAGTATCACTATATATACAGTATTGCGATATAATCGGATACCACCCAGATACATTGATTGTTCAGACTATCCATTCAACTTTCTGTTCGTTTCGGTCGCTCTTATGTGTAACGGAAAAACAGTTACCTGGTGAGTATTGCTATATAAACATCATCACGTTATCATCGAATACAACTCAGATACAATTATCGTTTCGTCTAACCATTTAACCTTCTGTTCGATTCAGTCGCTAGTATGTGTAACGGAAGTACCGTCACCTGGTTAGTATCACTATATATACAGTATTGCGATATAATCGGATACCACCCAGATACATTGATTGTTCAGACTATCCATTCAACTTTCTGTTCGTTTCGGTCGCTCGTATGTGAAACGGGAAAACCGTCACCTAGTGTGTTTAACTATATACACAGCATAACATCATAATCGAATACAACCCAGATACTATCCATTCAACCTTCTGTTCGATTCGGTTGCTCGTATGTATAACAGAAGAACAGTAACCTGGTGAGTATTTCTATATAAACATCACCACGATATAATAGAATACAACTCAGTTACAATTATTATCGTTTCGTCTAACCATTTAACCTTCTGTTCGATTCAGTCGCTAGTATGTGTAACGGAAGAACAGTTACCTGGTGAGTATAACTATATAAACATTATCGAATACAACCCAGATACGATGATTGTTCAATCTATCTATTCAACCTCCTGCTCGATTCGGTCGCTTGTATGTAAAACGGAAGAACAGTTACCTGGTGAGTATTGCTATATAAACATCACCACGATATAATCGAATACAACTCAGTTTCAATTATCGTTTCGTCTAACCATTTAACCTTCTGTTCGATTCAGTCGCTAGTTTGTGTAACGGAAGTACCGTCACCTGGTTAGTATCACTATATATACAGTATTGCGATATAATCGGATACCACCCAGATACATTGATTGTTCAGACTATCCATTCAACTTTCTGTTCGTTTCGGTCGCTCGTATGTGAAACGGGAATACCGTCACCTAGTGTGTATTACTATATACACAACATAACATCAAAATCGAATACAACCCATATACTATCCATTCAACCTTCTGTTCGATTCGGTTGCTCGTATGTATAACGGAAGAACAGTAACCTGGTGCGTATTTCTATTTAAACATCACCACGATATAATAGAATACAACTCAGTTTCAATTATCGTTTCGTCTAACCATTTAACCTTCTGTTCGATTCAGTCGCTAGTATGTGTAACGGAAGAGCAGTTACCTGGTGAGTATAACTATATAAACATAATCGAATACAACCCAGATACGATGATTGTTCAATATATCCATTTGACCTTCTGCTCGATTCGGTCGCTTGTATGTGAAAACGGAAGAACAGTAACCTGGTGAGTATTTCTATATAAACATCACCACGATATAATAGAATACAACTCAGTTACAATTATCGTTTCGTCTAACCATTTAACCTTCTGTTCGATTCAGTCGCTAGTATGTGTAACGGAAGTACCGTCACCTGGTATGTATCACTATATATACAGTATTGCGATATAATCGGATACCACCCTGATACATTGATTGTTCAGACTATTCAACTTTCTGTTCGTTTCGGTCGCTCGTATGTAAAACAAGAATACCGTCACCTAGTGTGTATAACTATATACACAGCATAACATCCTAATCGAATAAAACCCATATACTATCCATTCAACCTTCTGTTCAATTCAGTCGCTCGTATGTATAACGGAAGAACAGTTACCTGGTGAGTATAACTATATAAACTTAATCAAATACAACCCAGATACGATGATTGTTCAATCTATACTGAATTCAACCTTCTGCTCGATTTGGTCGCTTGTATGTAAAACGGAAGAACAGTTACCTGGTGAGTATTGCTATATAAACATCATCACGATATCATCGAATACAACTCAGATACAATTATCGTTTCGTCTAACCATTTAACCTTCTGTTCGATTCAGTCGCTAGTATGTGTAACGGAAGAACAGTTACCTGGTGAGTATAACTATATAAACATTATCGAATACAACCCAGATACGATGATTGTTCAATCTATCTATTCAACCTCCTGCTCGATTCGGTCGCTTGTATGTAAAACGGAAGAACAGTTAGCTGGTGAGTATTGCTATATAAACATCATCACGATATCATCGAATACAACTCAGATACAATTATCGTTTTGTCTAACCATTTGACCTTCTGTTCGAATCAGTCGCTAGTATGTGTAACGGAAGTACCGTCACCTGGTTAGTATCACTATATATACAGTATTGCGATATAATCGGATACCACCCAGATACATTGATTGTTCAGACTATCCATTCAACTTCCTGTTCGTTTTGGTCGCTCGTATGTGAAACGGGAATACCGTCACCTAGTGTGTATAACTATATACACAGCATAACATCATAATCGAATACAACCCATATACTATCCATTCAACCTTCTGTTCGATTCGGTTGCTCGTATGTATAACGGAAGAACAGTAACCTGGTGAGTATTTCTATATAAACATCACCACGATATAATAGAATACATCTCAGTTTCAATTATCGTTTCGTTTAACCATTTAACCTTCTGTTCGATTCAGTCGCTAGTATGTGTAACGGAAGAACAGTTACCTGGTGAGTATAACTATATAAACATAATCGAATACAACCCAGATACGATGATTGTTCAATCTATCCATTTGACCTTCTGCTCGATTCGAACGCTTGTATGTGAAAACGAAAGAACAGTTACCTGGTGAGTATTTCTATATAAACATCACCACGATATAATAGAATACAACTCAGTTACAATTATCGTTTCGTCTAACCATTTAACCTTCTGTTCGATTCAGTCGCTAGTATGTGTAACGGAAGAACCGTCACCTTGTATGTATCACTATATATACAGTATTGCGATATAATCGGATACCACCCTGATACATTGATTGTTCAGACTATCCATTCAACTTTCTGTTCGTTTCGGTCGCTCGTATGTAAAACAAGAATACCGTCACCTAGTGTGTATAACCATATACACAGCATAACATCATAATCGAATACAACCCATATACTATCCATTCAACCTTCTGTTCAATTCAGTCGCTCGTATGTATAACGGAAGAACAGTTACCTGGTGAGTATAACTATATAAACATAATCGAATACAACCCAGATACGATGATTGTTCAATCTATACTGAATTCAACCTTCTGCTAGATTCGGTCGCTCGTATGTGAAACGGAAGAACAGTTACCTGGTGAGTATTGCTATATGAACATCATCACGATATCATCGAATACAACTCAGATACAATTATCGTTTCGTCTAACCATTTAACCTTCTGTTCGATTAAGTCGCTAGTATGTGTAACGGAAGAACAGATACCTGGTGAGTATAACTATATAAACATAATCGAATACAACCCAGATACGATGATTGTTCAATCTATCCATTTGACCTTCTGCTCGATTCGGTCGCTTGTATGTAAAACGGAAGAACAGTTACCTGGTGAGTATTGCTATATAAACATCATCACGATATCATCGAATACAACTCAGATACAATTATCGTTTTGTCTAACCATTTAACCTTCTGTTCGATTCAGTCGCTAGTATGTGTAACGGAAGTACCGTCACCTGGTGAGTATCACTATATATACAGTATTGCGATATAATCGGATACCACCCAGATACATTGATTGTTCAGACTATCCATTCAACTTTCTGTTCGTTTCGGTCGCTCGTATGTGAAACGGGAATACCGTCACCTAGTGTGTATAACTATATACACAGCATAACATCATAATCGAATACAACCCATATACTATCCATTCAACCTTCTGTTCGATTCGGTTGCTCGTATGTATAACGGAAGAACAGTAACCTGGTGAGTATTTCTATATAAACATCACCACGATATAATAGAATACAACTCAGTTTCAATTATCGTTTCGTCTAACCATTCAACCTTCTGTTCGATTCAGTCGCTAGTATGTGAAACGGAAGAACAGTTACCTGGTGAGTATAGCTATATAAACATAATCGAATACAACCCAGATACGATGATTGTTCAATCTATCCATTTGACCTTCTGCTCGATTCGGTCGCTTGTATGTGAAAACGAAAGAAAAGTTACCTGGTGAGTTTTTCTATATAAACATCACCACGATATAATCGAATACAACTCAGTTTCAATTATCGTTTCGGCTAACCATTTAACCTTCTGTTCGATTCAGTCGCTAGTATGTGTAACGGAAGTACCGTCACCTGGTTAGTATCACTATATATACAGTATTGCGATATAATCGGATACCACCCAGATACATTGATTGTTCAGACTATCCATTCAACTTTCTGTTCGTTTCGGTCGCTCGTATGTGAAACGAAAATACCGTCACCTTGTGTGTTTAACTATATACTCAGCATAACATCATAATCGAATACAACCCAGATACTATCCATTCAACCTTCTGTTCGATTCGGTTGCTCGTATGTATAACGGAAGAACAGTAACCTGGTGAGTATTTCTATATAAACATCACCACGATATAATAGAATACAACTCAGTTACAATTATCGTTTCGTCTAACCATTTAACCTTCTGTTCGATTCAGTCGCTAGTATGTGTAACGGAAGTACCGTCACCTGGTATGTATCACTATATATACAGTATTGCGATATAATCGGATACCACCCTGATACATTGATTGTTCAGACTATCCATTCAACTTTCTGTTCGTTTCGGTCGCTCGTATGTAAAACAAGAATACCGTCACCTAGTGTGTATAACTATATACACAGCATAACATCATAATCGAATACAACCCATATACTATCCATTCAACCTTCTGTTCAATTCAGTCGCTCGTATGTATAACGGAAGAACAGTTACCTGGTGAGTATAACCATATAAACATAATCGAATACAACCCAGATACGATGATTGTTCAATCTATCCATTTGACATTCTGCTCGATTCGGTCGCTTGTATGTGAAAACGAAAGAACAGTAACCTGGTGAGTATTTCTATATAAACATCACCACGATATGATATAATACAACTCAGTTACAATTATCGTTTCGTCTAACCATTTAACCTTCTGTTAGATTCAGTCGCTAGTATGTGTAACGGAAGTACCGTCACCTGGTTAGTATCACTATATATACAATATTGCGATATAATCGGATACCACCCAGATACATTGATTGTTCAGACTATCCATTCAACTTTCTGTTCGTTTCGGTCGCTCGTATGTAAAACGGGAATACCGTCACCTAGTGTGTATATCTATATACACAGCATAACATCATAATCGAATACAACCCATATACTATCCATTCAACCTTCTGTTCAATTCAGTCGCTCGTATGTATAACGGAAGAACAGTTACCTGGTGAGTATAACTATATAAACATAATCGAATACAACCCAGATACGATGATAGTCCAATCTATACTGAATTCAACCTTCTGTTCGATTCGGTCGCTTGTAAGTAAAACGGAAGAACAGTTACCTGGTGAGTATAACTATATAAACGTAATCGAATACAACCCAGATACGATGATTGTTCAATCTATCCATTTGACCTTCTGCTCGATTCGGTCGCTTGTATGTGAAAGCGAAAGAACAGTAACCTGGTGAGTATTTCTATATAAACATCACCACGATATAATAGAATACAACTCAGTTACAATTATCGTTTCGTCTAACCATTTAACCTTCTGTTCGATTCAGTCGCTAGTATGTGTAACGGAAGTACCGTCACCTGGTTAGTATCACTATATATACAGTAATGCGATATAATCGGATACCACCCAGATACATTGATTGTTCAGACTATCCATTCAACTTTCTGTTCGTTTCGGTCGCTCGTATGTAAAACGGGAATACCGTAACCTAGTGTGTATAACTATATACACAGCATAACATCATAATCGAATACAACCCATATACTATCCATTCAACCTTCTGTTCGATCCGGTTGCTCGTATGTATAACGGAAGAACAGTAACCTGGTGAGTATTTCTATATAAACATCACCACGATATAATAGAATACAACTCAGTTACAATTATCGTTTCGTCTAACCATTTAACCTTCTGTTCGATTCAGTCGCTAGTATGTGTAACGGAAGTACCGTCACCTGGTATGTATCACTATATATACAGTATTGTGATATAATCGGATACCACCCTGATACATTGATTGTTCAGACTATCCATTCAACTTTCTGTTCGTTTCGGTCGCTCGTATGTAAAACAAGAATACCGTCACCTAGTGTGTATAACTATATACACAGCATAACATCATAATCGAATACAACCAATATACTCTCCATTCAACCTTCTGTTCAATTCAGTCGCTCGTATGTATAACGGAAGAACAGTTACCTGGTGAGTATAACTATGTAAACATAATCGAATACAACCCAGATACGATGGTTGTTCAATCTATACTGAATTCAACCTTCTGCTCGATTCGGTCGCTTGTATGTAAAACGGAAGAACAGTTACCTGGTGAGTATTGCTATATAAACATCATCACGATATCATCGAATACAACTCAGATACAATTATCGTTTCGTCTAACCATTTAACCTTCTGATCGATTCAGTCGCTAGTATGTGTAACGGAAGTACCGTCACCTGGTGAGTATCACTATATATACAGTATTGCGATATAATCGGATACCACCCAGATACATTGATTGTTCAGACTATCCATTCAACTTTCTGTTCGTTTCGGTCGCTCGTATGTGAAACAGGAATACCGTCACCTAGTGTGTATAACTATATACACAGCATAACATCATAATCGAATACAACCCATATACTATCCATTCAACCTTCTGTTCGATTCGGTTGCTCGTATGTATAACGGAAGAACAGTAACCTGGTGAGTATTTCTATATAAACATCACCACGATATAATAGAATACAACTCAGTTACAATTATCGTTTCGTCTAACCATTTAACCTTCTGTTCGATTCAGTCGCTAGTATGTGTAACGGAAGTACCGTCACCTGGTATGTATCACTATATATACAGTATTGCGATATAATCGGATACCACCCTGATACATTGATTGTTCAGACTATCCATTCAACTTTCTGTTCGTTTCGGTCGCTCGTATGTAAAACAAGAATACCGTCACCTAGTGTGTATAACTATATACACAGCATAACATCATAATCGAATACAACCCATATACTATCCATTCAACCTTCTGTTCAATTCAGTCGCTCGTATGTATAACGGAAGAACAGTTACCTGGTGAGTATAACCATATAAACATAATCGAATACAACCCAGATACGATGATTGTTCAATCTATCCATTTGACATTCTGCTCGATTCGGTCGCTTGTATGTGAAAACGAAAGAACAGTAACCTGGTGAGTATTTCTATATAAACATCACCACGATATGATATAATACAACTCAGTTACAATTATCGTTTCGTCTAACCATTTAACCTTCTGTTAGATTCAGTCGCTAGTATGTGTAACGGAAGTACCGTCACCTGGTTAGTATCACTATATATACAATATTGCGATATAATCGGATACCACCCAGATACATTGATTGTTCAGACTATCCATTCAACTTTCTGTTCGTTTCGGTCGCTCGTATGTAAAACGGGAATACCGTCACCTAGTGTGTATATCTATATACACAGCATAACATCATAATCGAATACAACCCATATACTATCCATTCAACCTTCTGTTCAATTCAGTCGCTCGTATGTATAACGGAAGAACAGTTACCTGGTGAGTATAACTATATAAACATAATCGAATACAACCCAGATACGATGATAGTCCAATCTATACTGAATTCAACCTTCTGTTCGATTCGGTCGCTTGTAAGTAAAACGGAAGAACAGTTACCTGGTGAGTATAACTATATAAACGTAATCGAATACAACCCAGATACGATGATTGTTCAATCTATCCATTTGACCTTCTGCTCGATTCGGTCGCTTGTATGTGAAAGCGAAAGAACAGTAACCTGGTGAGTATTTCTATATAAACATCACCACGATATAATAGAATACAACTCAGTTACAATTATCGTTTCGTCTAACCATTTAACCTTCTGTTCGATTCAGTCGCTAGTATGTGTAACGGAAGTACCGTCACCTGGTTAGTATCACTATATATACAGTAATGCGATATAATCGGATACCACCCAGATACATTGATTGTTCAGACTATCCATTCAACTTTCTGTTCGTTTCGGTCGCTCGTATGTAAAACGGGAATACCGTAACCTAGTGTGTATAACTATATACACAGCATAACATCATAATCGAATACAACCCATATACTATCCATTCAACCTTCTGTTCGATCCGGTTGCTCGTATGTATAACGGAAGAACAGTAACCTGGTGAGTATTTCTATATAAACATCACCACGATATAATAGAATACAACTCAGTTACAATTATCGTTTCGTCTAACCATTTAACCTTCTGTTCGATTCAGTCGCTAGTATGTGTAACGGAAGTACCGTCACCTGGTATGTATCACTATATATACAGTATTGTGATATAATCGGATACCACCCTGATACATTGATTGTTCAGACTATCCATTCAACTTTCTGTTCGTTTCGGTCGCTCGTATGTAAAACAAGAATACCGTCACCTAGTGTGTATAACTATATACACAGCATAACATCATAATCGAATACAACCAATATACTCTCCATTCAACCTTCTGTTCAATTCAGTCGCTCGTATGTATAACGGAAGAACAGTTACCTGGTGAGTATAACTATGTAAACATAATCGAATACAACCCAGATACGATGGTTGTTCAATCTATACTGAATTCAACCTTCTGCTCGATTCGGTCGCTTGTATGTAAAACGGAAGAACAGTTACCTGGTGAGTATTGCTATATAAACATCATCACGATATCATCGAATACAACTCAGATACAATTATCGTTTCGTCTAACCATTTAACCTTCTGATCGATTCAGTCGCTAGTATGTGTAACGGAAGAACAGTTACCTGGTGAGTATAACTATATAAACATTATCGAATACAACCCAGATACGATTATTATTCAATCTATCTATTCAACCTCCTGCTCGATTCGGTCGCTTGTATGTAAAACGGAAGAACAGTTACCTGGTGAGTATTGCTATATAAACATCATCACGATATCATCGAATACAACTCAGATACAATTATCGTTTCGTCTAACCATTTAACCTTCTGTTCGATTCAGTCGCTAGTATGTGTAACGGAAGTACCGTCACCTGAAAAGTATCACTATATATACAGTATTGCGATATAATCGGATACCACCCAGATACATTGATTGTTCAGTCTATCCATTCAACTTTCTTTTTGTTTCGGTCGCTCGTATGTAAAACGGGAATACCGTCACCTAGTGTGTATAACTATATACACAGCATAACATCATAATCGAATACAACCCATATACTATCCATTCAACCTTCTGTTCAATTCAGTCGCTCGTATGTATAACGGAAGAACAGTTACCTGGTGAGTATAACTATATAAACATAATCGAATACAACCCAGATACGATGATTGTTCAATCTATACTAAATTCAACCTTCTGCTCGATTCGGTCGCTTGTATGTAAAACGAAAGAACAGTTACCTGGTGAGTATTGCTATATAAACATCATCACGTTATCATCGAATACAACTCAGATACAATTATCGTTTCGTCTAACCATTTAACCTTCTGTTCGATTCAGTCGCTAGTATGTGTAACGGAAGTACCGTCACCTGGTTAATATCACTATATATACAGTATTGCGATATAATCGGATACCACCCAGATACATTGATAGTTCAGACTATCCATTCAACTTTCTGTTCGTTTCGCTCGCTCGTATGTGAAACGGGAATACCGTCAAATAGTGTGTTTAACTATATACGGTCGCTTGTTTGTGAAAACGAAAGAACAGTTACCTGGTGAGTATTTCTATATAAACATCACCACGATATAATCGAATACAACTCAGTTTCAATTATCGTTTCGTATAACCATTTAACCTTCTGTTCGATCCAGTCGCTAGTATGTGTAACGGAAGTACTGTCACCTGGTTAGTATCACTATATATACAGTATTGCGATATAATCGGATACCACCCAGATACATTGATTGTTCAGACTATCCATTCAACTTTCTGTTCGTTTCGGTCGCTCGTATGTGAAACGGGAATACCGTCACCTAGTGTGTTTAACTATATACACAGCATAACATCATAATCGGATACAACCCAGATACTATCCATTCAACCTTCTGTTCGATTCGGTTGCTCGTATGTATAACGGAAGAACAGTAACCTGGTGAGTATTTCTATATAAAAATCATCACGATATCATCGAATACAACTCAGATACAATCATCGTTTCGTCTAACCATTTAACCTTCTGTTCGATTCAGTCGCTGGTATGTGTAACGGAAGAACAGTTACCTGGTGAGTATAACTATATAAACATTATCGAATACAACCCAGATACGATGATTGTTCAATCTATCTATTCAACCTCCTGCTCGATTCGGTCGCTTGTATGTAAAACGGAAGAACAGTTACCTGGTGAGTATTGCTATATAAACATCATCACGATATCATCGAATACAACTCAGATTCAATTATCGTTTTGTCTAACCATTTAACCTTCTGTTCGATTCAGTCGCTAGTATGTGTAACGGAAGTACCGTCACCTGGTAAGTATCACTATATATACAGTATTGCGATATAATCGGATACCACCCAGATACATTGATTGTTCAGTCTATCCATTCAACTTTCTTTTTGTTTCGGTCGCTCGTATGTAAAACGGGAATACCGTCACCTAGTGTGTATAACTATATACACAGCATAACATCATAATCGAATACAACCCATATACTATCCATTCAACCTTCTGTTCAATTCAGTCGCTCGTATGTATAACGGAAGAACAGTTACCTGGTGAGTATAACTATATAAACATAATCGAATACAACCCAGATACGATGATTGTTCAATTTATACTAAATTCAACCTTCTGCTCGATTCGGTCGCTTGTATGTAAAACGGAAGAACAGTTACCTGGTGAGTATTGCTATATAAACATCATCACGTTATCATCGAATACAACTCAGATACAATTATCGTTTCGTCTAACCATTTAACCTTCTGTTCGATTCAGTCGCTAGTATGTGTAACGGAAGTACCGTCACCTGGTTAGTATCACTTTATATACAGTATTGCGATATAATCGGATACCACCCAGATACATTGATTGTTCAGACTATCCATTCAACTTTCTGTTCGTTTCGGTCGCTCGTATGTGAAACGGGAATACCGTCACCTAGTGTGTTTAACTATATACACAGCATAACATCATGATCGAATACAACCCAGATACTATCCATTCAACCTTCTGTTCGATTCGGTTGCTCGCATGTATAACGGAAGAACAGTAACCTGGTGAGTATTTCTATATAAACATCACCGCGATATAATAGAATACAACTCAGTTACAATTATCGTTTCGTCTAACCATTTAACCTTCTGTTCGATTCAGTCGCTAGTATGTGTAACGGAAGTACCGTCACCTGGTTAGTATCACTATATATACAGTATTGCGATATAATCAGATACCACCCAGATACATTGATTGTTCAGACTATCCATTCAACTTTCTGTTCGTTTCGGTCGCTCGTATGTAAAACAAGAATACCGTCACCTAGTGTGTATAACTATATACACAGCATAACATCATAATCGAATACAACCCATATACTATCCATTCAACCTTCTGTTCAATTCAGTCGCTCGTATGTATAACGGAAGAACAGTAACCTGGTGAGTATTTCTATATAAACATCACCACGATATAATAGAATACAACTCAGTTACAATTATCGTTTCGTCTAACCATTTAACCTTCTGTTCGATTCAGTCGCTACTATGTGTAACGGAAGTACCGTCACCTGGTATGTATCACTATATATACAGTATTGCGATATAATCGGATACCACCCTGATACATTGATTGTTCAGACTATCCATTCAACTTTCTGTTCGTTTCGGTCGCTCGTATGTAAAACAAGAATACCGTCACCTAGTGTGTATAACTATATACACAGCATAACATCATAATCGAATACAACCCATATACTATCCATTCAACCTTCTGTTCAATTCAGTCGCTCGTATGTGTAACGGAAGAACAGTTACCTGGTGAGTATAACTATATAAACATAATCGAATACAACCCAGATACGATGATTGTTCAATCTATCCATTTGACCTTCTGCTCGATTCGGTCGCTTGTATGTGAAAACGAAAGAACAGTTACCTGGTGAGTATTTCTATATAAACATCACCACGATATAATCGAATACAACTCAGTTTCAATCATCGTTTCGTCCAACCATTTAACCTTCTGTTCGATTCAGTCGCTAGTATGTGTAACGGAAGAACAGTTACCTGGTGAGTATAACTATATAAACATAATCGAATACAACCCAGATACGATGATTGTTCAATCTATCCATTTGACCTTCTGCTCGATTTGGTCGCTTGTATGTGAAAACGAAAGAACAGTTCCCTTGTGAGTATTTCTATATGAACATCACCACAATATAATCGAATACAACTCAGATACAATTATCGTTTAGTCTAACCATTTAACCTTCTGTTCGATTCAGTCGCTAGTATGTGTAACGGAAGAACAGTTACCTGGTGAGTATAACTATATAAACATTATCGAATACAACCCAGATACGATGATTGTTCAATCTATCTATTCAACCTCCTGCTCGATTCGGTCGCTTGTATGTAAAACGGAAGAACAGTTACCTGGTGAGTATTGCTATATAAACTTCATCACGATATCATCGAATACAACTCAGATACAATTATCGTTTTGTCTAACCATTTAACCTTCTGTTCGATTCAGTCGCTAGTATGTGTAACGGAAGTACCGTCACCTGGTGAGTATCACTATTGCGATATAATCGGATACCACCCAGATACATTGATTGTTCAGATTATCCATTCAACTTTCTGTTCGTTTCGGTCGCTCGTATGTGAAACGGGAATACCGTCACCTAGTGTGTATAACTATATACACAGCATAACATCATAATCGAATACAACCCATATACTATCCATTCAACCTTCTGTTCGATTCGGTTGCTCGTATGTATAACGGAAGAACAGTAACCTGGTGAGTATTTCTATATAAACATCACCACGATATAATAGAATACAACTCAGTTACAATTATCGTTTCGTCTAACCATTTAACCTTCTGTTCGATTCAGTCGCTACTATGTGTAACGGAAGTACCGTCACCTGGTATGTATCACTATATATACAGTATTGCGATATAATCGGATACCACCCTGATACATTGATTGTTCAGACTATCCATTCAACTTTCTGTTCGTTTCGGTCGCTCGTATGTAAAACAAGAATACCGTCACCTAGTGTGTATAACTATATACACAGCATAACATCATAATCGAATACAACCCATATACTATCCATTCAACCTTCTGTTCAATTCAGTCGCTCGTATGTGTAACGGAAGAACAGTTACCTGGTGAGTATAACTATATAAACATAATCGAATACAACCCAGATACGATGATTGTTCAATCTATCCATTTGACCTTCTGCTCGATTCGGTCGCTTGTATGTGAAAACGAAAGAACAGTTACCTGGTGAGTATTTTTATATAAACATCACCACGATATAATCGAATACAACTCAGTTTCAATCATCGTTTCGTCCAACCATTTAACCTTCTGTTCGATTCAGTCGCTAGTATGTGTAACGGAAGAACAGTTACCTGGTGAGTATAACTATATAAACATAATCGAATACAACCCAGATACGATGATTGTTCAATCTATCCATTTGACCTTCTGCTCGATTCGGTCGCTTGTATGTGAAAACGAAAGAACAGTTCCCTTGTGAGTATTTCTATATGAACATCACCACAATATAATCGAATACAACTCAGATACAATTATCGTTTAGTCTAACCATTTAACCTTCTGATCGATTCAGTCGCTAGTATGTGTAACGGAAGAACAGTTACCTGGTGAGTATAACTATATAAACATTATCGAATACAACCCAGATACGATTATTATTCAATCTATCTATTCAACCTCCTGCTCGATTCGGTCGCTTGTATGTAAAACGGAAGAACAGTTACCTGGTGAGTATTGCTATATAAACATCATCACGATATCATCGAATACAACTCAGATACAATTATCGTTTCGTCTAACCATTTAACCTTCTGTTCGATTCAGTCGCTAGTATGTGTAACGGAAGTACCGTCACCTGAAAAGTATCACTATATATACAGTATTGCGATATAATCGGATACCACCCAGATACATTGATTGTTCAGTCTATCCATTCAACTTTCTTTTTGTTTCGGTCGCTCGTATGTAAAACGGGAATACCGTCACCTAGTGTGTATAACTATATACACAGCATAACATCATAATCGAATACAACCCATATACTATCCATTCAACCTTCTGTTCAATTCAGTCGCTCGTATGTATAACGGAAGAACAGTTACCTGGTGAGTATAACTATATAAACATAATCGAATACAACCCAGATACGATGATTGTTCAATCTATACTAAATTCAACCTTCTGCTCGATTCGGTCGCTTGTATGTAAAACGAAAGAACAGTTACCTGGTGAGTATTGCTATATAAACATCATCACGTTATCATCGAATACAACTCAGATACAATTATCGTTTCGTCTAACCATTTAACCTTCTGTTCGATTCAGTCGCTAGTATGTGTAACGGAAGTACCGTCACCTGGTTAATATCACTATATATACAGTATTGCGATATAATCGGATACCACCCAGATACATTGATAGTTCAGACTATCCATTCAACTTTCTGTTCGTTTCGCTCGCTCGTATGTGAAACGGGAATACCGTCAAATAGTGTGTTTAACTATATACGGTCGCTTGTATGTGAAAACGAAAGAACAGTTACCTGGTGAGTATTTCTATATAAACATCACCACGATATAATCGAATACAACTCAGTTTCAATTATCGTTTCGTATAACCATTTAACCTTCTGTTCGATCCAGTCGCTAGTATGTGTAACGGAAGTACTGTCACCTGGTTAGTATCACTATATATACAGTATTGCGATATAATCGGATACCACCCAGATACATTGATTGTTCAGACTATCCATTCAACTTTCTGTTCGTTTCGGTCGCTCGTATGTGAAACGGGAATACCGTCACCTAGTGTGTTTAACTATATACACAGCATAACATCATAATCGGATACAACCCAGATACTATCCATTCAACCTTCTGTTCGATTCGGTTGCTCGTATGTATAACGGAAGAACAGTAACCTGGTGAGTATTTCTATATAAAAATCATCACGATATCATCGAATACAACTCAGATACAATCATCGTTTCGTCTAACCATTTAACCTTCTGTTCGATTCAGTCGCTGGTATGTGTAACGGAAGAACAGTTACCTGGTGAGTATAACTATATAAACATTATCGAATACAACCCAGATACGATGATTGTTCAATCTATCTATTCAACCTCCTGCTCGATTCGGTCGCTTGTATGTAAAACGGAAGAACAGTTACCTGGTGAGTATTGCTATATAAACATCATCACGATATCATCGAATACAACTCAGATTCAATTATCGTTTTGTCTAACCATTTAACCTTCTGTTCGATTCAGTCGCTAGTATGTGTAACGGAAGTACCGTCACCTGGTAAGTATCACTATATATACAGTATTGCGATATAATCGGATACCACCCAGATACATTGATTGTTCAGTCTATCCATTCAACTTTCTTTTTGTTTCGGTCGCTCGTATGTAAAACGGGAATACCGTCACCTAGTGTGTATAACTATATACACAGCATAACATCATAATCGAATACAACCCATATACTATCCATTCAACCTTCTGTTCAATTCAGTCGCTCGTATGTATAACGGAAGAACAGTTACCTGGTGAGTATAACTATATAAACATAATCGAATACAACCCAGATACGATGATTGTTCAATTTATACTAAATTCAACCTTCTGCTCGATTCGGTCGCTTGTATGTAAAACGGAAGAACAGTTACCTGGTGAGTATTGCTATATAAACATCATCACGTTATCATCGAATACAACTCAGATACAATTATCGTTTCGTCTAACCATTTAACCTTCTGTTCGATTCAGTCGCTAGTATGTGTAACGGAAGTACCGTCACCTGGTTAGTATCACTTTATATACAGTATTGCGATATAATCGGATACCACCCAGATACATTGATTGTTCAGACTATCCATTCAACTTTCTGTTCGTTTCGGTCGCTCGTATGTGAAACGGGAATACCGTCACCTAGTGTGTTTAACTATATACACAGCATAACATCATGATCGAATACAACCCAGATACTATCCATTCAACCTTCTGTTCGATTCGGTTGCTCGCATGTATAACGGAAGAACAGTAACCTGGTGAGTATTTCTATATAAACATCACCGCGATATAATAGAATACAACTCAGTTACAATTATCGTTTCGTCTAACCATTTAACCTTCTGTTCGATTCAGTCGCTAGTATGTGTAACGGAAGTACCGTCACCTGGTTAGTATCACTATATATACAGTATTGCGATATAATCAGATACCACCCAGATACATTGATTGTTCAGACTATCCATTCAACTTTCTGTTCGTTTCGGTCGCTCGTATGTAAAACAAGAATACCGTCACCTAGTGTGTATAACTATATACACAGCATAACATCATAATCGAATACAACCCATATACTATCCATTCAACCTTCTGTTCAATTCAGTCGCTCGTATGTATAACGGAAGAACAGTAACCTGGTGAGTATTTCTATATAAACATCACCACGATATAATAGAATACAACTCAGTTACAATTATCGTTTCGTCTAACCATTTAACCTTCTGTTCGATTCAGTCGCTACTATGTGTAACGGAAGTACCGTCACCTGGTATGTATCACTATATATACAGTATTGCGATATAATCGGATACCACCCTGATACATTGATTGTTCAGACTATCCATTCAACTTTCTGTTCGTTTCGGTCGCTCGTATGTAAAACAAGAATACCGTCACCTAGTGTGTATAACTATATACACAGCATAACATCATAATCGAATACAACCCATATACTATCCATTCAACCTTCTGTTCAATTCAGTCGCTCGTATGTGTAACGGAAGAACAGTTACCTGGTGAGTATAACTATATAAACATAATCGAATACAACCCAGATACGATGATTGTTCAATCTATCCATTTGACCTTCTGCTCGATTCGGTCGCTTGTATGTGAAAACGAAAGAACAGTTACCTGGTGAGTATTTCTATATAAACATCACCACGATATAATCGAATACAACTCAGTTTCAATCATCGTTTCGTCCAACCATTTAACCTTCTGTTCGATTCAGTCGCTAGTATGTGTAACGGAAGAACAGTTACCTGGTGAGTATAACTATATAAACATAATCGAATACAACCCAGATACGATGATTGTTCAATCTATCCATTTGACCTTCTGCTCGATTTGGTCGCTTGTATGTGAAAACGAAAGAACAGTTCCCTTGTGAGTATTTCTATATGAACATCACCACAATATAATCGAATACAACTCAGATACAATTATCGTTTAGTCTAACCATTTAACCTTCTGTTCGATTCAGTCGCTAGTATGTGTAACGGAAGAACAGTTACCTGGTGAGTATAACTATATAAACATTATCGAATACAACCCAGATACGATGATTGTTCAATCTATCTATTCAACCTCCTGCTCGATTCGGTCGCTTGTATGTAAAACGGAAGAACAGTTACCTGGTGAGTATTGCTATATAAACTTCATCACGATATCATCGAATACAACTCAGATACAATTATCGTTTTGTCTAACCATTTAACCTTCTGTTCGATTCAGTCGCTAGTATGTGTAACGGAAGTACCGTCACCTGGTGAGTATCACTATTGCGATATAATCGGATACCACCCAGATACATTGATTGTTCAGATTATCCATTCAACTTTCTGTTCGTTTCGGTCGCTCGTATGTGAAACGGGAATACCGTCACCTAGTGTGTATAACTATATACACAGCATAACATCATAATCGAATACAACCCATATACTATCCATTCAACCTTCTGTTCGATTCGGTTGCTCGTATGTATAACGGAAGAACAGTAACCTGGTGAGTATTTCTATATAAACATCACCACGATATAATAGAATACAACTCAGTTACAATTATCGTTTCGTCTAACCATTTAACCTTCTGTTCGATTCAGTCGCTACTATGTGTAACGGAAGTACCGTCACCTGGTATGTATCACTATATATACAGTATTGCGATATAATCGGATACCACCCTGATACATTGATTGTTCAGACTATCCATTCAACTTTCTGTTCGTTTCGGTCGCTCGTATGTAAAACAAGAATACCGTCACCTAGTGTGTATAACTATATACACAGCATAACATCATAATCGAATACAACCCATATACTATCCATTCAACCTTCTGTTCAATTCAGTCGCTCGTATGTGTAACGGAAGAACAGTTACCTGGTGAGTATAACTATATAAACATAATCGAATACAACCCAGATACGATGATTGTTCAATCTATCCATTTGACCTTCTGCTCGATTCGGTCGCTTGTATGTGAAAACGAAAGAACAGTTACCTGGTGAGTATTTTTATATAAACATCACCACGATATAATCGAATACAACTCAGTTTCAATCATCGTTTCGTCCAACCATTTAACCTTCTGTTCGATTCAGTCGCTAGTATGTGTAACGGAAGAACAGTTACCTGGTGAGTATAACTATATAAACATAATCGAATACAACCCAGATACGATGATTGTTCAATCTATCCATTTGACCTTCTGCTCGATTCGGTCGCTTGTATGTGAAAACGAAAGAACAGTTCCCTTGTGAGTATTTCTATATGAACATCACCACAATATAATCGAATACAACTCAGATACAATTATCGTTTAGTCTAACCATTTAACCTTCTGTTCGATTCAGTCGCTAGTATGTGTGACGGAAGAACAGTTACCTGGTGAGTATAACTATATAAACATTATCGAATACAACCCAGATACGATGATTGTTCAATCTATCTATTCAACCTCCTGCTCGATTCGGTCGCTTGTATGTAAAACGGAAGAACAGTTACCTGGTGAGTATTGCTATATAAACTTCATCACGATATCATCGAATACAACTCAGATACAATTATCGTTTTGTCTAACCATTTAACCTTCTGTTCGATTCAGTCGCTAGTATGTGTAACGGAAGTACCGTCACCTGGTGAGTATCACTATTGCGATATAATCGGATACCACCCAGATACATTGATTGTTCAGATTATCCATTCAACTTTCTGTTCGTTTCGGTCGCTCGTATGTGAAACGGGAATACCGTCACCTAGTGTGTATAACTATATACACAGCATAACATCATAATCGAATACAACCCATATACTATCCATTCAACCTTCTGTTCGATTCGGTTGCTCGTATGTATAACGGAAGAACAGTAACCTGGTGAGTATTTCTATATAAACATCACCACGATATGATAGAATACAACTCAGTTTCAATTATCGTTTCGTCTAATCATTTAACCTTCTGTTCGATTCAGTCGCTAGTATGTGTAACGGAAGAACAGTTACCTGGTGAGTATAACTATATAAACATAATCGAATACAACCCAGATACGATGATTGTTCAATCTATCTATTTGACCTTCTGCTCGATTCGGTCGCTTGTATGTGAAAACGAAAGAACAGTTACCTGGTAAGTATTTCTATATAAACATCACCACGATATAATCGAATACAACTCAGATACAATTATCGTTTCGTCTAACCATTTAACCTTCTGTTCGATTCAGTCGCTAGTATGTGTAACGGAAGAACAGTTACCTGGTGAGTATAACTATATAAACATTATCGAATACAACCCAGATACGATGATTGTTCAATCTATCTATTCAACCTCCTGCTCGATTTGGTCGCTTGTATGTAAAACGGAAGAACAGTTACCTGGTGAGTATTGCTATATAAACATCATCACGATATCATCGAATACAACTCAGATACAATTATCGTTTTGTCCAACCATTTAACCTTCTGTTCGATTCAGTCGCTAGTATGTGTAACGGAAGTACCGTCACCTGGTAAGTATCACTATATATACAGTATTGCGATATAATCGGATACCACCCAGATACACTGATTGTTCAGACTATCCATTCAACTTTCTGTTCGTTTCGGTCGCTCGTATGTGAAACGGGAATACCGTCACCTAGTGTGTATAACTATATACACAGCAAACATCATAATAGAATACAACCCATATACTATCCATTCAACCTTCTGTTCGATTCGGTTGCTAGTATGTATAACGGAAGAACAGTAACCTGGTGAGTATTTCTATATAAACATCACCACGATATAATAGTATACAACTCAGTTACAATTATCGTTTCGTCTAACCATTTAACCTTCTGTTCGATTCAGTCGCTAGTATGTGTAACGGAAGTACCGTCACCTGGTATGTATCACTATATATACAGTATTGCGATATAATCGGATACCACCCTGATACATTGATTGTTCAGACTATCCATTCAACTTTCTGTTCGTTTCGGTCGCTCGTATGTAAAACAAGAATACCGTCACCTAGTGGGTATAACTATATACACAGCATAACATCATAATCGAATACAACCCATATACTATCCATTCAACCTTCTGTTCAATTCAGTCGCTCGTATTTGTAACGGAAGAACAGTTACCTGGTGAGTATAACTATATAAACATAATCGAATACAACCCAGATACGATGATTGTTCAATCTATCCATTTGACATTCTGCTCGATTCGGTCGCTTGTATGTGAAAACGAAAGAACAGTTACCTGGTGAGTATTTCTATATAAACATCACCACGATATAATCGAATACAACTCAGTTTCAATTATCGTTTCGTCTAACCATTTAACCTTCTGTTCGATTCAG
The DNA here is from genome assembly GCA_029955515.1 of Chrysomela aeneicollis. NCBI lineage: Eukaryota > Metazoa > Arthropoda > Insecta > Coleoptera > Chrysomelidae > Chrysomela > Chrysomela aeneicollis. The sequence continues at coordinate 2,215,967 of JARUHQ010000027.1, read as the reverse complement.
TCGCTAGTATGTGTAACGGAAGAACAGTTACCTGGTGAGTATAACTATATAAAAATTATCGAATACAACCCAGATACGATGATTGTTCAATCTATCTATTCAACCTCCTGCTCGATTCGGTCGCTTGTATGTAAAACGGAAGAACAGTCACCTGGTGAGTATTGCTATATAAACATCATCACGATATCATCGAATACAACTCAGATACAATCATCGTTTTGTCTAACCATTTAACCTTCTGTTCGATTCAGTCGCTAGTATGTGTAACGGAAGTACCGTCACCTGGTAAGTATCACTATATATACAGTATTGCGATATAATCGGATACCACCCAGATACATTGATTGTTCAGACTATCCATTCAACTTTCTGTTCGTTTCGGTCGCTCGTATGTGAAACGGGAATACCGTCACCTAGTGTGTATAACTATATACACAGCATAACATCATAATCGAATACAACCCATATACTATCCATTCAACCTTCTGTTCGATTCGGTTGCTCGTATGTATAACGGAAGAACAGTAACCTGGTGAGTATTTCTATATAAACATCACCACGATATAATAGAATACAACTCAGTTTCAATTATCGTTTCGTCTAACCATTTAACCTTCTGTTCGATTCAGTCGCTAGTATGTGTAACGGAAGAACAGTTACCTGGTGAGTATAACTATATAAACATAATCGAATACAACCCAGATACGATGATTGTTCAATCTATCCATTTGACCTTCTGCTCGATTCGGTTGCTTGTATGTGAAAACGAAAGAACAGTAACCTGGTGAGTATTTCTATATAAACATCACCACGATATAATAGAATACAACTCAGTTACAATTATCGTTTCGTCTAACCATTTAACCTTCTGTTCGATTCAGTCGCTAGTATGTGTAACGGAAGTACCGACACCTGGTTAGTATCACTATATATACAGTATTGCGATATAATCGGATACCATCCAGATACATTGATTGTTCAGACTATCCATTCAACTTTCTGTTCGTTTCGGTCGCTCGTATGTAAAACGGGAATACCGTCACCTAGTGTGTATAACTATATACACAGCATAACATCATAATCGAATACAACCCATATACCATATACCCATTCAACCTTCTGTTCGATTCGGTTGCTCGTATGTATAACGGAAGAACAGTAACCTGGTGAGTATTTCTATATAAACATCACCACGATATAATAGAATACAACTCAGTTACAATTATCGTTTCGTCTAACCATTTAACCTTCTGTCCGATTCAGTCGCTAGTATGTGTAACGGAAGAACAGTTACCTGGTGAGTATAACTATATAAACATAATCGAATACAACCCAGATACGATGATTGTTCAATCTATCAATTTGACCTTCTGCTCGATTCGGTCGCTTGTATGTGAAAACGAAAGAACAGTTACCTGGTGAGTATTTCTATATAAACATCACCACGATATAATCGAATACAACTAAGATACAATTATCGTTTCGCCTAACCATTTAACCTTCTGTTCGATTCAGTCGCTAGTATGTGTAACGGAAGAACAGTTACCTGGTGAGTATAACTATATAAACATTATCGAATACAACCCAGATACGATGATTGTTCAATCTATCTATTCAACCTCCTGCTCGATTCGGTCGCTTGTATGTAAAACGGAAGAACAGTTATCTGGTGAGTATTGCTATATAAACATCATCACGATATCATCGAATACAACTCAGATACAATTATCGTTTTGTCTAACCATTTAACCTTCTGTTCGATTCAGTCGCTAGTATGTGTAACGGAAGTACCGTCACCTGGTAAGTATCACTATATATACAGTATTGCGATATAATCGGATACCACCCAGATACATTGATTGTTCAGACTATCCATTCAACTTTCTGTTCGTTTCGGTCGCTCGTATGTGAAACGGGAATACCGTCACCTAGTGTGTATAACTATATACACAGCATAACATCATAATCGAATACAACCCATATACTATCCAATCAACCTTCTGTTCGATTCGGTTGCTCGTATGTATAACGGAAGAACAGTAACCTGGTGAGTATTTCTATATAAACATCACCACGATATAATAGAATACAACTCAGTTTCAATTATCGTTTCGTCTGACCATTTAACCTTCTGTTCGATTCAGTCGCTAGTATGTGTAACGGAAGAACAGTTACCTGGTGAGTATAACTATATAAACATAATCGAATACAACCCAGATACGATGATTGTTCAATCTATCCATTTGACCTTCTGCTCGATTCGGTCGCTTGAATGTGAAAACGAAATAACAGTAACCTGGTGAGTATTTCTATATAAACATCACCACGATATAATAGAATACAACTCAGTTACAATTATCGTTTCGTCTAACCATTTAACCTTCTGTTCGATTCAGTCGCTAGTATGTGTAACGGAAGTACCGTCACCTGGTATGTATCACTATATATACAGTATTGCGATATAATCGGATACCACCCTGATACATTGATTGTTCAGACTATCCATTCAACTTTCTGTTCATTTCGGTCGCTCGTATGTAAAACAAGAATACCGTCACCTAGTGTGTATAACTATATACACAGCATAACATCATAATCGAATACAACCCATATACTATCCATTCAACCTTCTGTTCAATTCAGTCGCTCGTATGTGTAACGGAAGAACAGTTACCTGGTGAGAATAACTATATAAACATAATCGAATACAACCCAGATACGATGATTGTTCAATCTATACATTTGACCTTCTGCTCGATTCGGTCGCTTGTATGTGAAAACGAAAGAACAGTTACCTGGTGAGTATTTCTATATAAACATCACCACGATATAATCGAATACAACTCAGTTTCAATTATCGTTTCGTCTAACCATTTAACCTTCTGTTCGATTCAGTCGCTAGTATGTGTAACGGAAGAACAGTTACCTGGTGAGTATAACTATATAAACATAATCGAATACAACCCAGATACGATGATTGTTCAATCTATCCATTTGACCTTCTGCTCGATTCGGTCGCTTATATGTGAAAACGAAAGAACAGTTACCTGGTGAGTATATCTATATAAACATCACCACGATATAATCGAATACAACTCAGTTTCAATTATCGTTTCGTCTAACCATTTAACCTTCTGTTCGATTCAGTCGCTAGTATGTGTAACGGAAGAACAGTTACCTGGTGAGTAAAACTATATAAACATAATCGAATACAACCCAGATACGATGATTGTTCAATCTATCCATTTGACCTTCTGCTCGATTCGGTCGCTTGTATGTGAAAACGAAAGAACAGTTACCTGGTGAGTATTTTTATATGAACATCACCACGATATAATCGAATACAACTCAGATACAATTATCGTTTCGTCTAACCATTTAACCTTCTGTTCGATTCAGTCGCTAGTATGTGTAACGGAAGAACAGTTACCTGGTGAGTATAACTATATAAACATTATCGAATACAACCCAGATACGATGATTGTTCAATCTATCTATTCAACCTCCTGCTCGATTCGGTCGCTTGCATTTAAAACGGAAGAACAGTTACCTGGTGAGTATTGCTATTTAAACATCATCACGATATCATCGAATACAACTAAGATACAATTATCGTTTTGTCTAATCATTTAACCTTCTGTTCGATCCAGTCGCTAGTATGTGTAACGGAAGTACCGTCACCTGGTAAGTATCACTATATATACAGTATTGCGATATGATCGGATACCACCCAGATACATTGATTGTTCAGACTATCCATTCAACTTTTTGTTCGTTTCGGTCGCTCGTATGTGAAACGGGAATACAGTCACCTAGTGTGTATAACTATATACACAGCATAACATCATAATCGAATACAACCCATATACTATCCATTCAACCTTCTGTTCGATTCGGTTGCTCGTATGTATAACGGAAGAACAGTAACCTGGTGAGTATTCCTATATAAACATCACCACGATATAATAGAATACAACTCAGTTTCAATTATCGTTTCGTCTAACCATTTAACCTTCTGTTCGATTCAGTCGCTAGTATGTGTAACGGAAGAACAGTTACCTGGTGAGTATAACTATATAAACATAATCGAATACAACCCAGATACGATGATTGTTCAATCTATCCATTTGACCTTCTGCTCGATTCGGTCGCTTGTATGTGAAAACGAAAGAACAGTTACCTGGTGAGTATTTTTATATGAACATCACCACGATATAATCGAATACAACTCAGATACAATTATCGTTTCGTCTAACCATTTAACCTTCTGTTCGATTCAGTCGCTAGTATGTGTAACGGAAGAACAGTTACCTGGTGAGTATAACTATATAAACATTATCGAATACAACCCAGATACGATGATTGTTCAATCTATCTATTCAACCTCCTGCTCGATTCGGTCGCTTGCATTTAAAACGGAAGAACAGTTACCTGGTGAGTATTGCTATTTAAACATCATCACGATATCATCGAATACAACTAAGATACAATTATCGTTTTGTCTAATCATTTAACCTTCTGTTCGATTCAGTCGCTAGTATGTGTAACGGAAGTACCGTCACCTGGTAAGTATCACTATATATACAGTATTGCGATATGATCGGATACCACCCAGATACATTGATTGTTCAGACTATCCATTCAACTTTTTGTTCGTTTCGGTCGCTCGTATGTGAAACGGGAATACAGTCACCTAGTGTGTATAACTATATACACAGCATAACATCATAATCGAATACAACCCATATACTATCCATTCAACCTTCTGTTCGATTCGGTTGCTCGTATGTATAACGGAAGAACAGTAACCTGGTGAGTATTCCTATATAAACATCACCACGATATAATAGAATACAACTCAGTTTCAATTATCGTTTCGTCTAACCATTTAACCTTCTGTTCGATTCAGTCGCTAGTATGTGTAACGGAAGAACAGTTACCTGGTGAGTATAACTATATAAACATAATCGAATACAACCCAGATACGATGATTGTTCAATCTATCCATTTGACCTTCTGCTCGATTCGGTCGCTTGTATGTGAAAACGAAAGAACAGTAACCTGATGAGTATTTCCATATGAACATCACCACGATATAATAGAATACAACTCAGTTACAATTATCGTTTCGTCTAATCATTTAACCTTCTGTTCGATTCAGTCGCTAGTATGTGTAACGGAAGTACCGTCACCTGGTATGTATCACTATATATACAGTATTGCGATATAATCGGATACCACCCTGATACATTGATTGTTCAGACTATCCATTCAACTTTCTGTTCGTTTCGGTCGCTCGTATGTAAAACAAGAATACCGTCACCTAGTGTGTATAACTATAAACACAGCATAACATCATAATCGAATACAACCCATATACTATCCATTCAACCTTCTGTTCAATCCAGTCGCTCGTATGTGTAACGGAAGAACAGTTACCTGGTGAGTATTTCTATATAAACATCACCACGATATAATCGAATACAACTCAGTTTCAATTATCGTTTCGTCTAACCATTCAACCTTCTGTTCGATTCAGTCGCTAGTATGTGTAACGGAAGAACAGGTACCTAGTGAGTATAACTATATATACAGTATCGCGATATAATCGGATACCACCCAGATACATTGATTGTTCAGACTATCCATTCAACTTTCTGTTCGTTTCGGTCGCTCGTATGTTAAACGAGAATACCGTCACCTAGTGTGTATAACTATATACACAGCATAACATCATAATCGAATACAACCCATATACTATCCATTCAACCTTCTGTTCGATTCGGTTGCTCGTATGTATAACGGAAGAACAGTAACCTGGTGAGTATTTCTATATAAACATCACCACGATATATTAGAATACAACTCAGTTTCAATTATCGTTTCGTCTAACCATTTAACTTTATGTTCGATTCAGTCGCTAGTATGTGAAACGGAAGAACAGTTACCTGGTGAGTATAACTATATAAACATAATCGAATACAACCCAGATACGATGATTGTTCAATCTATCCATTTGACCTTCTGCTCGATTCGGTCGCTTGTATGTGAAAACGAAAGAACAGTAACCTGGTGAGCATTTCTATATAAACATCACCACGATATAATAGAATACATCTCAGTTACAATTATCGTTTCGTCTAACCATTCAATCTTCTGTTCGATTCAGTCGCTAGTATGTGTAACGGAAGTACCGTCACCTGGTTAGTATCACTATATATACAGTATTGCGATATAATCGGATACCACCCAGATACATTGATTGTTCAGACTATCCATTCAACTTTCTGTTCGTTTCGGTCGCTCGTATGTGAAACGGGAATACCGTCACCTAGTGTGTATAACTATATACACAGCATAACATCATAATCGAATACATCCCATATACTATCCATTCAACCTTCTGTTCGATTCGGTTGCTCGTATGTATAACGGAAGAACAGTAACCTGGTGAGTATTTCTATATAAACATCACCACGATATAATAGAATACAACTCAGTTACAATTATCGTTTCGTCTAACCATTCAACCTTCCGTTCGATTCAGTCGCTAGTATGTGTAACGGAAGTACCGTCACCTGGTATGTATCACTATATATACAGTATTGCGATATAATCGGATACCACCCTGATACATTGATTGTTCAGACTATCCATTCAACTTTCTGTTCGTTTCGGTCGCTCGTTTGTAAAACAAGAATACCGTCACCTAGTGTGTATAACTATATACACAGCATAACATCATAATCGAATACAACCCATATACTATCCATTCAACCTTCTGTTCAATTCAGTCGCTCGTATGTGTAACGGAAGAACAGTTACCTGGTGAGTATAACTATATAAACATAATCGAATACAACCCAGATACGATGATTGTTCAATCTATCCATTTGACCTTCTGCTCGATTCGGTCGCTTGTATGTGAAAACGAAAGAACAGTTACCTGGTGAGTATTTCTATATGAACATCACCACGATATAATCGAATACAACTCAGTTTCAATTATCGTTTCGTCTAACCATTTAACCTTCTGTTCGATTCAGTCGCTAGTATGTGTAACGGAAGAATAGTTACCTGGTGAGTATAATTATATAAACATAATCGAATACAACCCAGATACGATGATTGTTCAATCTATCCATTTGACCTTCTGCTTGATTCGGTCACTTGTATGTGAAAACGAAAGAACAGTTACCTGGTGAGTATTTCTATATAAACATCACCACGATATAATCGAATACAACTCAGATACAATTATCGTTTCGTCTAACCATTTAACCTTCTGTTCGATTCAGTCGCTAGTATGTGTAACGGAAAAACAGTTACCTGGTGAGTATAACTATATAAACATTATCGAATACAACCCATATACGATGATGGTTCAATCTATCTATTCAACCTCCTGCTCGATTCGGTCGCTTGTATGTAAAACGGAAGAACAGTTACCTGGTGAGTATTGCTAAATAAACATCATCACGATATCATCGAATACAACTCAGATACAATTATCGTTTTGTCTAACCATTCAACCTTCTGTTCGATTCAGTCGCTAGTATGTGTAACGGAAGAACCGTCACCTGGTAAGTATCACTATATATACAGTATTGCGATATAATCGGATACCACCCAGATACATTGATTGTTCAGACTATCCATTCAACTTTCTGTTCGTTTCGGTCGCTAGTATGTGAAACGGGAATACCGTCACCTAGTGTGTATAACTATTTACACAGCATAACATCATAATCGAATACAACCCATATACTATCCATTCAACCTTCTGTTCGATTCGGTTGCTCGTATGTATAACGGAAGAACAGTAACCTGGTGAGTATTTCTATATAAACATCACCACGATATAATAGAATACAACTCAGTTTCAATTATCGTTTCGTCTAACCATTCAACCTTCTGTTCGATTCAGTCGCTAGTATGTGTAACGGAAGAACAGTTACCTGGTGAGTATAACTATATAAACATTATCGAATACAACCCAGATACGATGATTGTTCAATCTATCTATTCAACCTCCTGCTCGATTCGGTCGCTTGCATTTAAAACGGAAGAACAGTTACCTGGTGAGTATTGCTATTTAAACATCATCACGATATCATCGAATACAACTAAGATACAATTATCGTTTTGTCTAATCATTTAACCTTCTGTTCGATTCAGTCGCTAGTATGTGTAACGGAAGTACCGTCACCTGGTAAGTATCACTATATATACAGTATTGCGATATGATCGGATACCACCCAGATACATTGATTGTTCAGACTATCCATTCAACTTTTTGTTCGTTTCGGTCGCTCGTATGTGAAACGGGAATACAGTCACCTAGTGTGTATAACTATATACACAGCATAACATCATAATCGAATACAACCCATATACTATCCATTCAACCTTCTGTTCGATTCGGTTGCTCGTATGTATAACGGAAGAACAGTAACCTGGTGAGTATTCCTATATAAACATCACCACGATATAATAGAATACATCTCAGTTACAATTATCGTTTCGTCTAACCATTCAATCTTCAGTTCGATTCAGTCGCTAGTATGTGTAACGGAAGTACCGTCACCTGGTTAGTATCACTATATATACAGTATTGCGATATAATCGGATACCACCCAGATACATTGATTGTTCAGACTATCCATTCAACTTTCTGTTCGTTTCGGTCGCTCGTATGTGAAACGGGAATACCGTCACCTAGTGTGTATAACTATATACACAGCATAACATCATAATCGAATACAACCCATATACTATCCATTCAACCTTCTGTTCGATTCGGTTGCTCGTATGTATAACGGAAGAACAGTAACCTGGTGAGTATTTCTATATAAACATCACCACGATATAATAGAATACAACTCAGTTACAATTATCGTTTCGTCTAACCATTTAACCTTCCGTTCGATTCAGTCGCTAGTATGTGTAACGGAAGTACCGTCACCTGGTATGTATCACTATATATACAGTATTGCGATATAATCGGATACCACCCTGATACATTGATTGTTCAGACTATCCATTCAACTTTCTGTTCGTTTCGGTCGCTCGTATGTAAAACAAGAATACCGTCACCTAGTGTGTATAACTATATACACAGCATAACATCATAATCGAATACAACCCATATACTATCCATTCAACCTTCTGTTCAATTCAGTCGCTCGTATGTGTAACGGAAGAACAGTTACCTGGTGAGTATAACTATATAAACATAATCGAATACAACCCAGATACGATGATTGTTCAATCTATCCATTTGACCTTCTGCTCGATTCGGTCGCTTGTATGTGAAAACGAAAGAACAGTTACCTGGTGAGTATTTCTATATGAACATCACCACGATATAATCGAATACAACTCAGTTTCAATTATCGTTTCGTCTAACCATTTAACCTTCTGTTCGATTCAGTCGCTAGTATGTGTAACGGAAGAATAGTTACCTGGTGAGTATAACTATATAAACATAATCGAATACAACCCAGATACGATGATTGTTCAATCTATCCATTTGACCTTCTGCTTGATTCGGTCACTTGTATGTGAAAACGAAAGAACAGTTACCTGGTGAGTATTTCTATATAAACATCACCACGATATAATCGAATACAACTCAGATACAATTATCGTTTCGTCTAACCATTTAACCTTCTGTTCGATTCAGTCGCTAGTATGTGTAACGGAAGAACAGTTACCTGGTGAGTATAACTATATAAACATTATCGAATACAACCCATATACGATGATAGTTCAATCTATCTATTCAACCTCCTGCTCGATTCAGTCGCTTGTATGTAAAACGGAAGAACAGTTACCTGGTGAGTATTGCTAAATAAACATCATCACGATATCATCGAATACAACTCAGATACAATTATCGTTTTGTCTAACCATTCAACCTTCTGTTCGATTCAGTCGCTAGTATGTGTAACGGAAGTACCGTCACCTGGTAAGTATCACTATATATACAGTATTGCGATATAATTGGATACCACCCAGATACATTGATTGTTCAGACTATCCATTCAACTTTCTGTTCGTTTCGGTCGCTCGTATGTGAAACGGGAATACCGTCACCTAGTGTGTATAACTATTTACACAGCATAACATCATAATCGAATACAACCCATATACTATCCATTCAACCTTCTGTTCGATTCGGTTGCTCGTATGTATAACGGAAGAACAGTAACCTGGTGAGTATTTCTATATAAACATCACCACGATATAATAGAATACAACTCAGTTTCAATTATCGTTTCGTCTAACCATTCAACCTTCTGTTCGATTCAGTCGCTAGTATGTGTAACGGAAGAACAGTTACCTGGTGAGTATAACTATATAAACATAATCGAATACAACCCAGATACGATGATTGTTCAATCTATCCATTCGACCTTCTGCTCGATTCGGTCGCTTGTATGTGAAAACGAAAGAACAGTAACCTGGTGAGTATTTCTATTTTAACATCACCACGATATAATAGAATACAACTCAGTTACAATTATCGTTTCGTCTAACCATTTAACCTTCTGTTCGATTCAGTCGCTAGTATGTGTAACGGAAGTATCGTCACCTGGTTAGTATCACTATATATACAGTATTGCGATATAATCGGATACCACCCAGATACATTGATTGTTCAGACTATCCATTCAACTTTCTGTTCGTTTCGGTCGCTCGTATGTAAAACGGGAATACCGTCACCTAGTGTGTATAACTATATACACAGCATAACATCATAATCGAATACAACCCATATACTATCCATTCAACCTTCTGTTCGATTCGGTTGCTCGTATGTATAACGGAAGAACAGTAACCTGGTGAGTATTTCTATATAAACATCACCACGATATAATAGAATACAACTCAGTTACAATTATCGTTTCGTCTAACCATTTAACCTTCTGTTCGATTCAGTCGCTAGTATGTGTAACGGAAGTACCGTCACCTGGTATGTATCACTATAAATACAGTATTGCGATATAATCGGATACCACCCTGATACATTGATTGTTCAGACTATCCATTCAACTTTCTGTTCGTTTCGGTCGCTCGTATGTGAAACAAGAATACCGTCACCTAGTGTGTATAACTATATACACAGCATAACATCATAATCGAATACAACCCATATACTATCCATTCAACCTTCTGTTCAATTCAGTCGCTCGTATGTGTAACGGAAGAACAGTTACCTGGTGAGTATAACTATATAAACATAATCGAATACAACCCAGATACGATGATTGTTCAATCTATCCATTTGACCTTCTGCTCGATTCGGTCGCTTGTATGTGAAAACGAAAGAACAGTTACCTGGTGAGTATATCTATATAAACATCACCACGATATAATCGAATACAACTCAGTTTCAATCATCGTTTCGTCTAACCATTTAACCTTCTGTTCGATTCAGTCGCTAGTATGTGTAACGGAAGAACAGTTACCTGGTGAGTATAACTATATAAACATAATCGAATACAACCCAGATACGATGATTGTCCAATCTATCCATTTGACCTTCTGCTCGATTCGGTCGCTTGTATGTGAAAACGAAAGAATAGTTACCTGGTGAGTATTTCTATATAAACATCACCACGATATAATCTAATACAACTCAGATACAATTATCGTTTCGTCTAACCATTCAACCTTCTGTTCGATTCAGTCGCTAGTATGTGTAACGGAAGAACAGTTACCTGGTGAGTATAACTATATGAACATTATCGAATACAACCCAGATACGATTATTGTTCAATCTATCTATTCAACCCCCTGCTCGATTCGGTCGCTTGTATGTAAAACGGAAGAACAGTTACCTGGTGAGTATTGCTATATAAACATCATCACGATATCATCGAATACAACTCAGATACAATTATCGTTTTGTCTAACCATTCAACCTTCTGTTCGATTCAGTCGCTAGTATGTGTAACGGAAGTACCGTCACCTGGTAAGTATTACTATATATACAGTATTGCGATATAATCGGATACCACCCAGATACATTGATTGTTCATACTATCCATTTAACTTTCTGTTCGTTTCGGTCGCTCGTATGTGAAAAGGGAAAACCGTCACCTAGTGTGTATAACTATATACACAGCATAACATCATAATCGAATACAACCCATATACTATCCATTCAACCTTCTGTTCGATTCGGTTGCTCGTATGTATAACGGAAGAACAGTAACCTGGTGAGTATTTCTATATGAACATCACCACGATATAATAGAATACAACTCAGTTTCAATTATCGTTTCGTCTAACCATTTAACCTTCTGTTCCATTCAGTCGCTAGTATGTGTAACGGAAGAACAGTTACCTGGTGAGTATAACTATATAAACATAATCGAATACAACCCAGATACGATGATTGTTCAATCTATCCATTTGATCTTCTGCTCGATTCGGTCGCTTGTATGTGAAAACGAAAGAACAGTAACCTGGTGAGTATTTCTATATAAACATCACCACGATATAATAGAATACAACTCAGTTACAATTATCGTTTCGTCTAACCATTTAACCTTCTGTTCGATTCAGTCGCTAGTATGTGTAACGGAAGTACCGTCACCTGGTTAGTATCACTATATATACAGTATTGCGATATAATCGGATACCACCCAGATACATTGATTGTTCAGACTATCCATTCAACTTTCTTTTCGTTTCGGTCGCTCGTATGTAAAACGGGAATACCGTCACCTAGTGTGTATAATTATATACACAGCATAACATCATAATCGAATACAACCCATATACTATCCATTCAACCTTCTGTTCGATTCGGTTGCTCGTATGTATAACGGAAGAACAGTAACCTGGTGAGTATTTCTATATAAACATCACCACGATATAATAGAATACAACTCAGTTACAATTATCGTTTCGTCTAACCATTTAACCTTCTGTTCGATTCAGTCGCTAGTATGTGTAACGGAAGTACCGTCACCTGGTATGTATCACTATATATACAGTATTGCGATATAATCGGATACCACCCTGATACATTGATTGTTCAGACTATCCATTCAACTTTCTGTTCATTTCGGTCGCTCGTATGTAAAACAAGAATACCGTCACCTAGTGTGTATAACTATATACACAGCATAACATCATAATCGAATACAACCCATATACTATCCATTCAACCTTCTGTTCAATTCAGTCGCTCGTATGTGTAACGGAAGAACAGTTACCTGGTGAGAATAACTATATAAACATAATCGAATACAACCCAGATACGATGATTGTTCAATCTATCCATTTGACCTTCTGCTCGATTCGGTCGCTTGTATGTGAAAACGAAAGAACAGTTACCTGGTGAGTATTTTTATATAAACATCACCACGATATAATCGAATACAACTCAGTTTCAATTATCGTTTCGTCTAACCATTTAACCTTCTGTTCGATTCAGTCGCTAGTATGTGTAACGGAAGAACAGTTACCTGGTGAGTATAACTATATAAACATAATCGAATACAACCCAGATACGATGATTGTTCAATCTATCCATTTGACCTTCTGCTCGATTCGGTCGCTTGTATGTGAAAACGAAAGAACAGTTACCTGGTGAGTATTTCTATATGAACATCACCACGATATAATCGAATACAACTCAGATACAATTATCGTTTCGTCTAACCATTTAACCTTTTGTTCGATTCAGTCGCTAGTATGTGTAACGGAAGAACAGTTACCTGGTGAGTATAACTATATAAACATTATCGAATACAACCCAGATACGATGATTGTTCAATCTATCTATTCAACCTCCTGCTCGATTCGGTCGCTTGTATGTAAAACGGAAAAACAGTTACCTGGTGAGTTTTGCTATATAAACATCATCACGATATCATCGAATACAACTCAGATACAATTATCGTTTTGTCTAACCATTTAACCTTCTGTTCGATTCAGTCTTTAGTATGTGTAACGGAAGTACCGGCACCTGGTAAGTATCACTATATATACAGTATTGCGATATAATCGGATACCACCCAGATACATTGATTGTTCAGACTATCCATTCAACTTTCTGTTCGTTTCGGTCGCTCGTATGTGAAACGGGAATACCGTCACCTAGTGTGTATAACTATATACACAGCAAAACATCATAATCGAATACAACCCATATACTATCCATTCAACCTTCTGTTTCGATTCGGTTGCTCGTATGTAGAACGGAAGAACAGTAACCTGGTGAGTATTTCTATATAAACATCACCACGATATAATAGAATACAACTCAGTTTCAATTATCGTTTCGTCTAACCATTTAACCTTCTGTTCGATTCAGTCGCTAGTATGTGTAACGGAAGTACCGTCACCTGGTATGTATCACTATATATACAGTATTGCGATATAATCGGATACCACCCTGATATATTGATTGTTCAGACTATCCATTCAACTTTCTGTTCGTTTCGGTCGCTCGTATGTAAAACAAGAATACCGTCACCTAGTGTGTATAACTATATACACAGCATAACATCATAATCGAATACAACCCATATACTATCCATTCAACCTTCTGTTCAATTAAGTCGCTCGTATGTGTAACGGAAGAACAGTTACCTGGTGAGTATGACTATATAAACATAATCGAATACAACCCAGATACGATGATTGTTCAATCTATCCATTTGACCTTCTGCTCGATTCGGTCGCTTGTATGTGAAAACGAAAGAACAGTTACCTGGTGAGTATTTCTATATAAACATCACCACGATATAATCGAATACAACTCAGATTCAATTATCGTTTCGTCTAACAATTTAACCTTCTGTTCGATTCAGTCGCTAGTATGTGTAACGGAAGAACAGTTACCTGGTGAGTATAACTATATAAACATTATCGAATACAACCCAGATACGATGATTGTTCAATCTATCTATTCAACCTCCTGCTCGATTCGGTCGCTTGTATGTAAAACGGAAGAACAGTTACCTGGTGAGTATTGCTATATAAACATCATCACGATATCATCGAATACAACTCAGATACAATTATCGTTTTGTCTAACCATTTAACCTTCTGTTCGATTCAGTCGCTAGTATGTGTAACGGAAGTACCGTCACCTGGTAAGTATCACTATATATACAGTATTGCGATATAATCGGATACCACCCAGATACATTGATTGTTCAGACTATCCATTCAACTTTCTATTCGTTTCGGTCGCTCGTATGTGAAACGGGAATACCGTCACCTAGTGTGTATAACTATATACACAGCATAACATTATAATCGAATACAACCCATATACTATCCATTCAACCTTCTGTTCGATTCGGTTGCTCGTATGTATAACGGAAGAACAGTAACCTGGTGAGTATTTCTATATAAACATCACCACGATATAATAGAATACAACTCAGTTTCAATTATCGTTTCGTCTAACCATTTAACCTTCTGTTCGATTCAGTCGCTAGTATGTGTAACGAAAGAACAGTTACCTGGTGAGTATAACTATATAAACATAATCGAATACAACCCAGATACGATGATTGTTCGATCTATCCATTTGACCTTCTGCTCGATTCGGTCGCTTGTATGTGAAAACGAAAGAACAGTAACCTGGTGAGTATTTCTATATAAACATCACCACGATATAATAGAATACATCTCAGTTACAATTATCGTTTCGTCTAACCATTTAACCTTCTGTTCGATTCAGTCGCTAGTATGTGTAACGGAAGTACCGTCACCTGGTTAGTATCACTATATATACAGTATTGCGATATAATCGGATACCACCCAGATACATTGATTGTTCAGACTATCCATTCAACTTTCTGTTCGTTTCAGTCGCTCGTATGTAAAACAGGAATACCGTCACCTAGTGGGTATAACTATATACACAGCATAACATCATAATCGAATACAACCCATATACTATCCATTCAACCTTCTGTTCGATTCGGTTGCTCGTATGTATAACGGAAGAACAGTAACCTGGTGAGTATTTCTATATAAACATCACCACGATATAATAGAATACAACTCAGTTACAATTATTGTTTCGTCTAACCATTTAACCTTCTGTTCGATTCAGTCGCTAGTATGTGTAACGGAAGTACCGTCACCTGGTATGTATCACTATATATACAGTATTGCGATATAATCGGATACCACCCTGATACATTGATTGTTCAGACTATCCATTCAACTTTCTGTTCGTTTCGGTCGCTCGTATGTAAAACAAGAATACCGTCACCTAGTGTGTATAACTATATACACAGCATAACATCATAATCGAATACAACCCATATACTATCCATTCAACCTTCTGTTCAATTCAGTCGCTCGTATGTGTAACGGAAGAACAGTTACCTGGTGAGTATAACTATATAAACATAATCGAATACAACCCAGATACGATGATTGTTCAATCTATCCATTTGACCTTCTGCTCGATTCGGTCGCTTGTATGTGAAAACGAAAGAACAGTTACCTGGTGAGTATTTCTATATAAACATCACCACGATATAATCGAATACAACTCAGTTTCAATTATCGTTTCGTCTAACCATTCAACCTTCTGTTCGATTCAGTCGCTAGTATGTGTAACGGAAGAACAGTTACCTGGTGAGTATAACTATATAAACATAATCGAATACAACCCAGATACGATGATTGTTCAATCTATCCATTTGACCTTCTGCTCGATTCGGTCGCTTGTATGTGAAAACGAAAGAACAGTTACCTGGTGAGTATTTCTATATAAACATCACCACGATATAATCGAATACAACTCAGATACAATTATCGTTTCGTCTAACCATTTAACCTTCTGTTCGATTCAGTCGCTAGTATGTGTAACGGAAGAACAGTTACCTGGTGAGTATAACTATATAAACATTATCGAATACAACCCAGATACGATGATTGTTCAATCTATCTATTCAACCTCCTGCTCGATTCGGTCGCTTGTATGTAAAACGGAAGAACAGTGACCTGGTGAGTATTGCTATATAAACATCATCACGATATCATCGAATACAACTCAGATACAATTATCGTTTTGTCTAACCATTTAACCTTCTGTTCGATTCAGTCGCTAGTATGTGTAACGGAAGTACCGTCACCTGGTAAGTATCACTATATATACAGTATTGCGATATAATCGGATACCACCCAGATACATTGATTGTTCAGACTATCCATTCAACTTTCTGTTCGTTTCGGTCGCTCTTATGTGAAACGGGAATACCGTCACCTAGTGTGTATAACTATATATACAGCATAACATCATAATAGAACTATTTTGCGGACGATACTACTATCACGGTAACTGGGGGAAATATCGATATATTGCTCAGTAAAGTAAAATGCATAATAGATGGTTTTAGCTCCTGGTGTCAGCGTAACAGATTGATACTGAACTCCAGTAAAACAGTGATAGTGAATTTCTATAATAGAAAGAATAATGTTCCAGATGACTTACAAGTTATTGACGAAATCGGAGTTAGTAGTGAAGTTAAATTTTTAGGTACATACTTGGATGAAAGCCTATCATGGGATATGCAGATAAATGATGTCTGCAAAAAACTAAACAAGACATTCTTTGCCTTACGGCATATGAAATCATGCATGAACACAGTAGGTCTACTAGAAATTTATTTTGCTATGGCATATTCACATATATCGCTAAATATCATAGCATGGGGTTGCAGTAGTGAATTCAACAGAGTGTTCGTGGCACAAAAGCGTATTGTCAGACTGATTTTCAACGTGGAATACAGAGACAGCTGTAAACCAATTTTCATTAGGGAAAAATTATTATCAGCTCCCTCCATATATATCCTCAAAAGTATAGGTTTTGCTAGATCAAACATCCAAGAACTAGAAACAAATGCAATGGCGCACAGGTACAACACCCGACAAGGTGATTATTTGCGTATTCCAAGCCACAAAACAGCGAAATATAAAAAATCCCCCTTATACAATGCGATAACTCTGTATAATAAATTACCGGGAGATATTAAGCACATTACCTCTGATAAAGTTTTCCATAGCAAAGTGAAACAATTGCTGCTGCAAAAATGTTACTATGGTTGTAAGGAATTCCTGGATGATGATTTCTGTTGAGCACTCATTTTTGTTTTGGTATTGTTTTGTTTTTTTTTTTTTATCTGTGTAGTTTATATACAAGACAATATATATCTATATATGTATATACATTCAATTCTATGGAAGTCGTTTTTACCTATATCTTACATATTTTTACCTTGTTAATATTATGTGATGTTTTTATTTTTATCCTATATCGACATACCATATGTACATACTGTACCGCAGTGGCGAATAAATTATTCTTATTCTTATTCTATTCTATCCATTCAACCTTCTGTTCGATTCGGTTGCTCGTATGTTTAACGGAAGAACAGTAACTTGTTGAGTATTTCTATATAAACATCACCACGATATAATAGAATACAACTCAGTTTCAATTATCGTTTCGTCTAACCATTCAACCTTCTGTTCGATTCAGTCGCTAGTATGTGTAACGGAAGAACAGTTACCTGGTGAGTATAACTATATAAACATAATCGAATTCAACCCAGATACGATGATTGTTCAATCTATCCATTTGACCTTCTGCTCGATTCGGTCGCTTGTATGTGAAAACGAAAGAACAGTTACCTGGTGAGTATTTCTATATAAACATCACCACGATATAATCGAATACAACTCAGTTTCAATTATCGTTTCGTCTAACCATTTAACCTTCTGTTCGATTCAGTCGCTAGTATGTGTAACGGAAGAACAGTTACCTGGTGAGTATAACTATATAAACATAATCGAATACAACCCAGATACGATGATTAATCAATCTATCCATTTGTCCTTCTAATCGATTCGGTCGCTTGTATGTGAAAACGAAAGAACAGTTACCTGGTGAGTATTTCTATATAAACATCACCACTATATAATCGAATACAACTCAGATACAATTATCGTTTCGTCTAACCATTAAACCTTCTGTTCGATTCATTCGCTAGTATGTGTAACGGATGAACAGTTACCTGGTGAGTATAACTATATAAACATTATCGAATACAACCCAGATACGATGATTGTTCAATCTATCTATTCAACCTCCTGCTCGATTCGGTCGCTTGTATGTAAAACGGAGGAACAGTTACCTGGTGAGTATTGCTATGTAAACATCATCACGATATCATCGAATACAACTCAGATACAATTATCGTTTTGTCTAACCATTTAACCTTCTGTTCGATTCA
This sequence comes from Chrysomela aeneicollis, assembly GCA_029955515.1. NCBI lineage: Eukaryota > Metazoa > Arthropoda > Insecta > Coleoptera > Chrysomelidae > Chrysomela > Chrysomela aeneicollis. Next base: position 2,196,681 of record JARUHQ010000027.1, on the reverse strand, counting down.
GTCGCTAGTATGTGTAACGGAAGTACCGTCACCTGGTAAGTATCACTATATATACAGTATTGCGATATAATCGGATACCACCCAGATACATTGATTGTTCAGACTATCCATTCAACTTTCTGTTCGTTTCGGTCGCTCGTATGTGAAACGGGAATACCGTCACCTAGTGTGTATAACTATATACACAGCATAACATCATAATCGAATACAACCCATATACTATCCATTCAACCTTCTGTTCGATTCGGTTGCTCGTATGTATAACGGAAGAACAGTAACCTGGTGAGTATTTCTATATAAACATCACCACGATATAATAGAATACAACTCAGTTTCAATTATCGTTTCGTCTAACCATTCAACCTTCTGTTCGATTCAGTCGCTATATTGTGTAACGGAAGAACAGTTACCTGGTGAGTATAACTATATAAACATAATCGAATACAACCCAGATACGATGATTGTTCAATCTATCCATTTGACCTTCTGCTCGATTCGGTCGCTTGTATGTGAAAACGAAAGAACAGTAACCTGGTGAGTATTTCTATATAAACATCACCACGATATAATAGAATACAACTCAGTTACAATTATCGTTTCGTCTAACCATTTAACCTTCTGTTCGATTCAGTCGCTAGTATGTGTAACGGAAGTACCATCACCTGGTTAGTATCACTATATATACAGTATTGCGATATAATCGGATACCACCCAGATACATTGATTGTTCAGACTATCCATTCAACTTTCTGTTCGTTTCGGTCGCTCGATTGTAAAACGGAAATAACTTCACCTAGTGTGTATAACTATATACACAGCATAACATCATAATCGAATACAACCCATATACTATCCATTCAACCTTCTGTTCGATTCAGTCGCTAGTATGTGTAACGGAAGTACCGTCACCTGGTATGTATCACTATATATACACTATTGCGATATAATCGGATACCACCCTGATACATTGATTGTTCAGATTATCCATTCAACTTTCTGTTCGTTTCGGTCACTCGTATGTAAAACAAGAATACCATCACCTAGTGTGTATAACTATATACACAGCATAACATCATAATCGAATAAAACCCATATACTATCCATTCAACCTTCTGTTCAATTCAGTCGCTCGTATGTGTAACGGAAGAACAGTTACCTGGTGAGTATAACTATATGAACATAATCGAATACAACCCAGATACGATGATTGTTCAATCTATCCATTTGACCTTCTGCTCGATTCGGTCGCTTGTATGTGGAAACGAAAGAACAGTTCCCTGGTGAGTATTTCTATATAAACATCACCACTATATAATCGAATACAACTCAGATACAATTATCGTTTCGTCTAACCATTTAACCTTCTGTTCGATTTAGTCGCTAGTATGTGTAACGGAAGAACAGTTACCTGGTGAGTATAACTATATAAACATTATCGAATACAACCCAGATACGATGATTGTTCAATCTATCTATTCAACCTCCTGCTCGATTCGGTCGCTTGTATGTAAAACGGAAGAACAGTTACCTGGTGAGTATTGCTATATAAACATCATCACGATATCATCGAATACAACTCAGATACAATTATCGTTTTGTCTAACCATTCAACCTTCTGTTCGATTCAGTCGCTAGTATGTGTAACGGAAGTACCGTCACCTGGTAAGTATCACTATATATACAGTATTGCGATATAATCGGATACCACCCAGATACATTGATTGTTCAGACTATCCATTCAACTTTCTGTTCGTTTCGGTCGCTCGTATGTGAAACGGGAATACCGTCACCTAGTGTGTATAACTATATACACAGCATAACATCATAATCGAATACAACCCATATACTATCCATTCAACCTTCTGTTCGATTCGGTTGCTCGTATGTATAACGGAAGAACAGTAACCTGGTGAGTATTTCTATATAAACATCACCACGATATAATAGAATACAACTCAGTTTCAATTATCGTTTCGTCTAACCATTTAACCTTCTGTTCGATTCAGTCGCTAGTATGTGTAACGGAAGAACAGTTACCTGGTGAGTATAACTATATAAACATAATCGAATACAACCCAGATACGATGATTATTCAATCTATCCATTTGACCTTCTGCTCGATTCGGTCGCTTGTATGTGAAAACGAAAGAACAGTAACCTGGTGAGTATTTCTATATAAACATCACCACGATATAATAGAATACAACTCAGTTACAATTATCGTTTCGTCTAACCATTTAACCTTCTGTTCGATTCAGTCGCTAGTATGTGTAACGGAAGTACCGTCACCTGGTTAGTATCACTATATATACAGTATTGCGATATAATCGGATACCACCCAGATACATTGATTGTTCAGACTATCCATTCAACTTTCTGTTCGTTTCGGTCGCTCGTATGTAAAACGGGAATACCGTCACCTAGTATGTATAACTATATACACAGCATAACATCATAATCGAATACAACCCATATACTATCCATTCAACCTTCTGTTCGATTCGGTTGCTCGTATGTATAACGGAAGAACAGTAACCTGGTGAGTATTTCTATATGAACGTCACCACGATATAATAGAATACAACTCAGTTACAATTATCGTTTCGTCTAACCATTCAACCTTCTGTTCGATTCAGTCGCTAGTATGTGTAACGGAAGAACAGTTACCTGGTGAGTATAACAATATAAACATAATCGAATACAACCCAGATACGATGATTGTTCAATCTATCCATTTGACCTTCTGCTCGATTCGGTCGCTTGTATGTAAAACGGAAAAACAGTTACCTGGTGAGTAATGCTATATAAACATCATCACGATATCATCGAATACAACTCAGATACAATTATCGTTTTGTCTAACCATTTAACCTTCAGTTCGATTCAGTCGCTAGTATGTGTAACGGAAGTACCGTCACCTGGTAAGTATCACTATATATACAGTATTGCGATATAATCGGATACCACCCAGATACATTGATTGTTCAGACTATCCATTCAACTTTCTGTTCGTTTCGGTCGCTCGTATGTGAAACGGGAATACCGTCACCTAGTGTGTATAACTATATACACAGCATAACATCTTAATCGAATACAACCCATATACTATCCAGTCAACCTTCTGTTCGATTGGGTTGCTCGTATGTATAACGGAAGAACAGTAACCTGGTGAGTATTTCTATATAAACATCACCACGATATAATAGAATACAACTCAGATTCAATTATCGTTTCGTCTAACCATTTAACCTTCTGTTCGATTCAGTCGCTAGTATGTGTAACGGAAGAACAGTTACCTGGTGAGTATAACTATATAAACATAATCGAATACAACCCAGATACGATGATTGTTCAATCTATCCATTTGACCTTCTGCTCGATTCGGTCGCTTGTATATGAAAACGAAAGAACAGTTACCTGGTGAGTATTTCTATATAAACATCACCACGATATAATCGAATACAACTCGGATACAATTATCGTTTCGTCTAACCATTTAACCTTCTGTTCGATTCAGTCGCTAGTATGTGTAACGGAAGAACAGTTACCTGGTGAGTATAACTATATAAACATTATCGAATACAACCCAGATACGATGATTGTTCAATCTATCTATTCAACCTCCTGCTCGATTCGGTCGCTTGTATGTAAAACGGAAGAACAGTTACCTGGTGAGTATTTCTATATAAACATCACCACGATATAATAGAATACAACTCAGTTACAATTATCGTTTTGTCTAACCATTCAACCTTCTGTTCGATTCAGTCGCTAGTTTGTGTAACGGAAGTACCGTCACCTGGTAAGTATCACTATATATACAGTATTGCGATATAATCGGATACCACCCAGATACATTGATTGTTCAGACTATCCATTCAACTTTCTGTTCGTTTCAGTCGCTCGTATGTAAAACAGGAATACCGTCACCTAGTGGGTATAACTATATACACAGCATAACATCATAATCGAATACAACCCATATACTATCCATTCAACCTTCTGTTCGATTCGGTTGCTCGTATGTATAACGGAAGAACAGTAACCTGGTGAGTATTTCTATATAAACATCACCACGATATAATAGAATACAACTCAGTTACAATTATTGTTTCGTCTAACCATTTAACCTTCTGTTCGATTCAGTCGCTAGTATGTGTAACGAAAGAACAGTTACCTGGTGAGTATAACTATATAAACATAATCGAATACAACCCAGATACGATGATTGTTCGATCTATCCATTTGACCTTCTGCTCGATTCGGTCGCTTGTATGTGAAAACGAAAGAACAGTAACCTGGTGAGTATTTCTATATAAACATCACCACGATATAATAGAATACATCTCAGTTACAATTATCGTTTCGTCTAACCATTTAACCTTCTGTTCGATTCAGTCGCTAGTATGTGTAACGGAAGTACCGTCACCTGGTTAGTATCACTATATATACAGTATTGCGATATAATCGGATACCACCCAGATACATTGATTGTTCAGACTATCCATTCAACTTTCTGTTCGTTTCAGTCGCTCGTATGTAAAACAGGAATACCGTCACCTAGTGGGTATAACTATATACACAGCATAACATCATAATCGAATACAACCCATATACTATCCATTCAACCTTCTGTTCGATTCGGTTGCTCGTATGTATAACGGAAGAACAGTAACCTGGTGAGTATTTCTATATAAACATCACCACGATATAATAGAATACAACTCAGTTACAATTATTGTTTCGTCTAACCATTTAACCTTCTGTTCGATTCAGTCGCTAGTATGTGTAACGGAAGTACCGTCACCTGGTATGTATCACTATATATACAGTATTGCGATATAATCGGATACCACCCTGATACATTGATTGTTCAGACTATCCATTCAACTTTCTGTTCGTTTCGGTCGCTCGTATGTAAAACAAGAATACCGTCACCTAGTGTGTATAACTATATACACAGCATAACATCATAATCGAATACAACCCATATACTATCCATTCAACCTTCTGTTCAATTCAGTCGCTCGTATGTGTAACGGAAGAACAGTTACCTGGTGAGTATAACTATATAAACATAATCGAATACAACCCAGATACGATGATTGTTCAATCTATCCATTTGACCTTCTGCTCGATTCGGTCGCTTGTATGTGAAAACGAAAGAACAGTTACCTGGTGAGTATTTCTATATAAACATCACCACGATATAATCGAATACAACTCAGTTTCAATTATCGTTTCGTCTAACCATTCAACCTTCTGTTCGATTCAGTCGCTAGTATGTGTAACGGAAGAACAGTTACCTGGTGAGTATAACTATATAAACATAATCGAATACAACCCAGATACGATGATTGTTCAATCTATCCATTTGACCTTCTGCTCGATTCGGTCGCTTGTATGTGAAAATCGAATACAACCCAGATACGATGATTAATCAATCTATCCATTTGTCCTTCTAATCGATTCGGTCGCTTGTATGTGAAAACGAAAGAACAGTTACCTGGTGAGTATTTCTATATAAACATCACCACTATATAATCGAATACAACTCAGATACAATTATCGTTTCGTCTAACCATTAAACCTTCTGTTCGATTCATTCGCTAGTATGTGTAACGGATGAACAGTTACCTGGTGAGTATAACTATATAAACATTATCGAATACAACCCAGATACGATGATTGTTCAATCTATCTATTCAACCTCCTGCTCGATTCGGTCGCTTGTATGTAAAACGGAGGAACAGTTACCTGGTGAGTATTGCTATGTAAACATCATCACGATATCATCGAATACAACTCAGATACAATTATCGTTTTGTCTAACCATTTAACCTTCTGTTCGATTCAGTCGCTAGTATGTGTAACGGAAGTACCGTCACCTGGTAAGTATCACTATATATACAGTATTGCGATATAATCGGATACCACCCAGATACATTGATTGTTCAGACTATCCATTCAACTTTCTGTTCGTTTCGGTCGCTCGTATGTGAAACGGGAATACCGTCACCTAGTGTGTATAACTATATACACAGCATAACATCATAATCGAATACAACCCATATACTATCCATTCAACCTTCTGTTCGATTCGGTTGCTCGTATGTATAACGGAAGAACAGTAACCTGGTGAGTATTTCTATATAAACATCACCACGATATAATAGAATACAACTCAGTTTCAATTATCGTTTCGTCTAACCATTCAACCTTCTGTTCGATTCAGTCGCTATATTGTGTAACGGAAGAACAGTTACCTGGTGAGTATAACTATATAAACATAATCGAATACAACCCAGATACGATGATTGTTCAATCTATCCATTTGACCTTCTGCTCGATTCGGTCGCTTGTATGTGAAAACGAAAGAACAGTAACCTGGTGAGTATTTCTATATAAACATCACCACGATATAATAGAATACAACTCAGTTACAATTATCGTTTCGTCTAACCATTTAACCTTCTGTTCGATTCAGTCGCTAGTATGTGTAACGGAAGTACCATCACCTGGTTAGTATCACTATATATACAGTATTGCGATATAATCGGATACCACCCAGATACATTGATTGTTCAGACTATCCATTCAACTTTCTGTTCGTTTCGGTCGCTCGATTGTAAAACGGAAATAACTTCACCTAGTGTGTATAACTATATACACAGCATAACATCATAATCGAATACAACCCATATACTATCCATTCAACCTTCTGTTCGATTCAGTCGCTAGTATGTGTAACGGAAGTACCGTCACCTGGTATGTATCACTATATATACACTATTGCGATATAATCGGATACCACCCTGATACATTGATTGTTCAGATTATCCATTCAACTTTCTGTTCGTTTCGGTCACTCGTATGTAAAACAAGAATACCATCACCTAGTGTGTATAACTATATACACAGCATAACATCATAATCGAATAAAACCCATATACTATCCATTCAACCTTCTGTTCAATTCAGTCGCTCGTATGTGTAACGGAAGAACAGTTACCTGGTGAGTATAACTATATGAACATAATCGAATACAACCCAGATACGATGATTGTTCAATCTATCCATTTGACCTTCTGCTCGATTCGGTCGCTTGTATGTGGAAACGAAAGAACAGTTCCCTGGTGAGTATTTCTATATAAACATCACCACTATATAATCGAATACAACTCAGATACAATTATCGTTTCGTCTAACCATTTAACCTTCTGTTCGATTTAGTCGCTAGTATGTGTAACGGAAGAACAGTTACCTGGTGAGTATAACTATATAAACATTATCGAATACAACCCAGATACGATGATTGTTCAATCTATCTATTCAACCTCCTGCTCGATTCGGTCGCTTGTATGTAAAACGGAAGAACAGTTACCTGGTGAGTATTGCTATATAAACATCATCACGATATCATCGAATACAACTCAGATACAATTATCGTTTTGTCTAACCATTCAACCTTCTGTTCGATTCAGTCGCTAGTATGTGTAACGGAAGTACCGTCACCTGGTAAGTATCACTATATATACAGTATTGCGATATAATCGGATACCACCCAGATACATTGATTGTTCAGACTATCCATTCAACTTTCTGTTCGTTTCGGTCGCTCGTATGTGAAACGGGAATACCGTCACCTAGTGTGTATAACTATATACACAGCATAACATCATAATCGAATACAACCCATATACTATCCATTCAACCTTCTGTTCGATTCGGTTGCTCGTATGTATAACGGAAGAACAGTAACCTGGTGAGTATTTCTATATAAACATCACCACGATATAATAGAATACAACTCAGTTTCAATTATCGTTTCGTCTAACCATTTAACCTTCTGTTCGATTCAGTCGCTAGTATGTGTAACGGAAGAACAGTTACCTGGTGAGTATAACTATATAAACATAATCGAATACAACCCAGATACGATGATTATTCAATCTATCCATTTGACCTTCTGCTCGATTCGGTCGCTTGTATGTGAAAACGAAAGAACAGTAACCTGGTGAGTATTTCTATATAAACATCACCACGATATAATAGAATACAACTCAGTTACAATTATCGTTTCGTCTAACCATTTAACCTTCTGTTCGATTCAGTCGCTAGTATGTGTAACGGAAGTACCGTCACCTGGTTAGTATCACTATATATACAGTATTGCGATATAATCGGATACCACCCAGATACATTGATTGTTCAGACTATCCATTCAACTTTCTGTTCGTTTCGGTCGCTCGTATGTAAAACGGGAATACCGTCACCTAGTATGTATAACTATATACACAGCATAACATCATAATCGAATACAACCCATATACTATCCATTCAACCTTCTGTTCGATTCGGTTGCTCGTATGTATAACGGAAGAACAGTAACCTGGTGAGTATTTCTATATGAACGTCACCACGATATAATAGAATACAACTCAGTTACAATTATCGTTTCGTCTAACCATTCAACCTTCTGTTCGATTCAGTCGCTAGTATGTGTAACGGAAGAACAGTTACCTGGTGAGTATAACAATATAAACATAATCGAATACAACCCAGATACGATGATTGTTCAATCTATCCATTTGACCTTCTGCTCGATTCGGTCGCTTGTATGTAAAACGGAAAAACAGTTACCTGGTGAGTAATGCTATATAAACATCATCACGATATCATCGAATACAACTCAGATACAATTATCGTTTTGTCTAACCATTTAACCTTCAGTTCGATTCAGTCGCTAGTATGTGTAATGGAAGTACCGTCACCTGGTAAGTATCACTATATATACAGTATTGCGATATAATCGGATACCACCCAGATACATTGATTGTTCAGACTATCCATTCAACTTTCTGTTCGTTTCGGTCGCTCGTATGTGAAACGGGAATACCGTCACCTAGTGTGTATAACTATATACACAGCATAACATCTTAATCGAATACAACCCATATACTATCCAGTCAACCTTCTGTTCGATTGGGTTGCTCGTATGTATAACGGAAGAACAGTAACCTGGTGAGTATTTCTATATAAACATCACCACGATATAATAGAATACAACTCAGATTCAATTATCGTTTCGTCTAACCATTTAACCTTCTGTTCGATTCAGTCGCTAGTATGTGTAACGGAAGAACAGTTACCTGGTGAGTATAACTATATAAACATAATCGAATACAACCCAGATACGATGATTGTTCAATCTATCCATTTGACCTTCTGCTCGATTCGGTCGCTTGTATATGAAAACGAAAGAACAGTTACCTGGTGAGTATTTCTATATAAACATCACCACGATATAATCGAATACAACTCGGATACAATTATCGTTTCGTCTAACCATTTAACCTTCTGTTCGATTCAGTCGCTAGTATGTGTAACGGAAGAACAGTTACCTGGTGAGTATAACTATATAAACATTATCGAATACAACCCAGATACGATGATTGTTCAATCTATCTATTCAACCTCCTGCTCGATTCGGTCGCTTGTATGTAAAACGGAAGAACAGTTACCTGGTGAGTATTTCTATATAAACATCACCACGATATAATAGAATACAACTCAGTTACAATTATCGTTTTGTCTAACCATTCAACCTTCTGTTCGATTCAGTCGCTAGTTTGTGTAACGGAAGTACCGTCACCTGGTAAGTATCACTATATATACAGTATTGCGATATAATCGGATACCACCCAGATACATTGATTGTTCAGACTATCCATTCAACTTTCTGTTCGTTTCAGTCGCTCGTATGTAAAACAGGAATACCGTCACCTAGTGGGTATAACTATATACACAGCATAACATCATAATCGAATACAACCCATATACTATCCATTCAACCTTCTGTTCGATTCGGTTGCTCGTATGTATAACGGAAGAACAGTAACCTGGTGAGTATTTCTATATAAACATCACCACGATATAATAGAATACAACTCAGTTACAATTATTGTTTCGTCTAACCATTTAACCTTCTGTTCGATTCAGTCGCTAGTATGTGTAACGAAAGAACAGTTACCTGGTGAGTATAACTATATAAACATAATCGAATACAACCCAGATACGATGATTGTTCGATCTATCCATTTGACCTTCTGCTCGATTCGGTCGCTTGTATGTGAAAACGAAAGAACAGTAACCTGGTGAGTATTTCTATATAAACATCACCACGATATAATAGAATACATCTCAGTTACAATTATCGTTTCGTCTAACCATTTAACCTTCTGTTCGATTCAGTCGCTAGTATGTGTAACGGAAGTACCGTCACCTGGTTAGTATCACTATATATACAGTATTGCGATATAATCGGATACCACCCAGATACATTGATTGTTCAGACTATCCATTCAACTTTCTGTTCGTTTCAGTCGCTCGTATGTAAAACAGGAATACCGTCACCTAGTGGGTATAACTATATACACAGCATAACATCATAATCGAATACAACCCATATACTATCCATTCAACCTTCTGTTCGATTCGGTTGCTCGTATGTATAACGGAAGAACAGTAACCTGGTGAGTATTTCTATATAAACATCACCACGATATAATAGAATACAACTCAGTTACAATTATTGTTTCGTCTAACCATTTAACCTTCTGTTCGATTCAGTCGCTAGTATGTGTAACGGAAGTACCGTCACCTGGTATGTATCACTATATATACAGTATTGCGATATAATCGGATACCACCCTGATACATTGATTGTTCAGACTATCCATTCAACTTTCTGTTCGTTTCGGTCGCTCGTATGTAAAACAAGAATACCGTCACCTAGTGTGTATAACTATATACACAGCATAACATCATAATCGAATACAACCCATATACTATCCATTCAACCTTCTGTTCAATTCAGTCGCTCGTATGTGTAACGGAAGAACAGTTACCTGGTGAGTATAACTATATAAACATAATCGAATACAACCCAGATACGATGATTGTTCAATCTATCCATTTGACCTTCTGCTCGATTCGGTCGCTTGTATGTGAAAACGAAAGAACAGTTACCTGGTGAGTATTTCTATATAAACATCACCACGATATAATCGAATACAACTCAGTTTCAATTATCGTTTCGTCTAACCATTCAACCTTCTGTTCGATTCAGTCGCTAGTATGTGTAACGGAAGAACAGTTACCTGGTGAGTATAACTATATAAACATAATCGAATACAACCCAGATACGATGATTGTTCAATCTATCCATTTGACCTTCTGCTCGATTCGGTCGCTTGTATGTGAAAACGAAAGAACAGTTACCTGGTGAGTATTTCTATATAAACATCACCACGATATAATCGAATACAACTCAGATACAATTATCGTTTCGTCTAACCATTTAACCTTCTGTTCGATTCAGTCGCTAGTATGTGTAACGGAAGAACAGTTACCTGGTGAGTATAACTATATAAACATTATCGAATACAACCCAGATACGATGATTGTTCAATCTATCTATTCAACCTCCTGCTCGATTCGGTCGCTTGTATGTAAAACGGAAGAACAGTGACCTGGTGAGTATTGCTATATAAACATCATCACGATATCATCGAATACAACTCAGATACAATTATCGTTTTGTCTAACCATTTAACCTTCTGTTCGATTCAGTCGCTAGTATGTGTAACGGAAGTACCGTCACCTGGTAAGTATCACTATATATACAGTATTGCGATATAATCGGATACCACCCAGATACATTGATTGTTCAGACTATCCATTCAACTTTCTGTTCGTTTCGGTCGCTCTTATGTGAAACGGGAATACCGTCACCTAGTGCGTATAACTATATATACAGCATAACATCATAATAGAATACAACCCATATACTATTTTGCGGACGATACTACTATCACGGTAACTGGGGGAAATATCGATATATTGCTCAGTAAAGTAAAATGCATAATAGATGGTTTTAGCTCCTGGTGTCAGCGTAACAGATTGATACTGAACTCCAGTAAAACAGTGATAGTGAATTTCTATAATAGAAAGAATAATGTTCCAGATGACTTACAAGTTATTGACGAAATCGGAGTTAGTAGTGAAGTTAAATTTTTAGGTACATACTTGGATGAAAGCCTATCATGGGATATGCAGATAAATGATGTCTGCAAAAAACTAAACAAGACATTCTTTGCCTTACGGCATATGAAATCATGCATGAACACAGTAGGTCTACTAGAAATTTATTTTGCTATGGCATATTCACATATATCGCTAAATATCATAGCATGGGGTTGCAGTAGTGAATTCAACAGAGTGTTCGTGGCACAAAAGCGTATTGTCAGACTGATTTTCAACGTGGAATACAGAGACAGCTGTAAACCAATTTTCATTAGGGAAAAATTATTATCAGCTCCCTCCATATATATCCTCAAAAGTATAGGTTTTGCTAGATCAAACATCCAAGAACTAGAAACAAATGCAATGGCGCACAGGTACAACACCCGACAAGGTGATTATTTGCGTATTCCAAGCCACAAAACAGCGAAATATAAAAAATCCCCCTTATACAATGCGATAACTCTGTATAATAAATTACCGGGAGATATTAAGCACATTACCTCTGATAAAGTTTTCCATAGCAAAGTGAAACAATTGCTGCTGCAAAAATGTTACTATGGTTGTAAGGAATTCCTGGATGATGATTTCTGTTGAGCACTCATTTTTGTTTTGGTATTGTTTTGTTTTTTTTTTTTTATCTGTGTAGTTTATATACAAGACAATATATATCTATATATGTATATACATTCAATTCTATGGAAGTCGTTTTTACCTATATCTTACATATTTTTACCTTGTTAATATTATGTGATGTTTTTATTTTTATCCTATATCGACATACCATATGTACATACTGTACCGCAGTGGCGAATAAATTATTCTTATTCTTATTCTATTCTATCCATTCAACCTTCTGTTCGATTCGGTTGCTCGTATGTTTAACGGAAGAACAGTAACTTGTTGAGTATTTCTATATAAACATCACCACGATATAATAGAATACAACTCAGTTTCAATTATCGTTTCGTCTAACCATTTAACCTTCTGTTCGATTCAGTCGCTAGTATGTGTAACGGAAGAACAGTTACCTGGTGAGTATAACTATATAAACATAATCGAATTCAACCCAGATACGATGATTGTTCAATCTATCCATTTGACCTTCTGCTCGATTCGGTCGCTTGTATGTGAAAACGAAAGAACAGTTACCTGGTGAGTATTTCTATATAAACATCACCACGATATAATCGAATACAACTCAGTTTCAATTATCGTTTCGTCTAACCATTTAACCTTCTGTTCGATTCAGTCGCTAGTATGTGTAACGGAAGAACAGTTACCTGGTGAGTATAACTATATAAACATAATCGAATACAACCCAGATACGATGATTAATCAATCTATCCATTTGTCCTTCTAATCGATTCGGTCGCTTGTATGTGAAAACGAAAGAACAGTTACCTGGTGAGTATTTCTATATAAACATCACCACTATATAATCGAATACAACTCAGATACAATTATCGTTTCGTCTAACCATTAAACCTTCTGTTCGATTCATTCGCTAGTATGTGTAACGGATGAACAGTTACCTGGTGAGTATAACTATATAAACATTATCGAATACAACCCAGATACGATGATTGTTCAATCTATCTATTCAACCTCCTGCTCGATTCGGTCGCTTGTATGTAAAACGGAGGAACAGTTACCTGGTGAGTATTGCTATGTAAACATCATCACGATATCATCGAATACAACTCAGATACAATTATCGTTTTGTCTAACCATTTAACCTTCTGTTCGATTCAGTCGCTAGTATGTGTAACGGAAGTACCGTCACCTGGTAAGTATCACTATATATACAGTATTGCGATATAATCGGATACCACCCAGATACATTGATTGTTCAGACTATCCATTCAACTTTCTGTTCGTTTCGGTCGCTCGTATGTGAAACGGGAATACCGTCACCTAGTGTGTATAACTATATACACAGCATAACATCATAATCGAATACAACCCATATACTATCCATTCAACCTTCTGTTCGATTCGGTTGCTCGTATGTATAACGGAAGAACAGTAACCTGGTGAGTATTTCTATATAAACATCACCACGATATAATAGAATACAACTCAGTTTCAATTATCGTTTCGTCTAACCATTCAACCTTCTGTTCGATTCAGTCGCTATATTGTGTAACGGAAGAACAGTTACCTGGTGAGTATAACTATATAAACATAATCGAATACAACCCAGATATGATGATTGTTCAATCTATCCATTTGACCTTCTGCTCGATTCGGTCGCTTGTATGTGAAAACGAAAGAACAGTAACCTGGTGAGTATTTCTATATAAACATCACCACGATATAATAGAATACAACTCAGTTACAATTATCGTTTCGTCTAACCATTTAACCTTCTGTTCGATTCAGTCGCTAGTATGTGTAACGGAAGTACCATCACCTGGTTAGTATCACTATATATACAGTATTGCGATATAATCGGATACCACCCAGATACATTGATTGTTCAGACTATCCATTCAACTTTCTGTTCGTTTCGGTCGCTCGATTGTAAAACGGAAATAACTTCACCTAGTGTGTATAACTATATACACAGCATAACATCATAATCGAATACAACCCATATACTATCCATTCAACCTTCTGTTCGATTCAGTCGCTAGTATGTGTAACGGAAGTACCGTCACCTGGTATGTATCACTATATATACACTATTGCGATATAATCGGATACCACCCTGATACATTGATTGTTCAGATTATCCATTCAACTTTCTGTTCGTTTCGGTCACTCGTATGTAAAACAAGAATACCATCACCTAGTGTGTATAACTATATACACAGCATAACATCATAATCGAATAAAACCCATATACTATCCATTCAACCTTCTGTTCAATTCAGTCGCTCGTATGTGTAACGGAAGAACAGTTACCTGGTGAGTATAACTATATGAACATAATCGAATACAACCCAGATACGATGATTGTTCAATCTATCCATTTGACCTTCTGCTCGATTCGGTCGCTTGTATGTGGAAACGAAAGAACAGTTCCCTGGTGAGTATTTCTATATAAACATCACCACTATATAATCGAATACAACTCAGATACAATTATCGTTTCGTCTAACCATTTAACCTTCTGTTCGATTTAGTCGCTAGTATGTGTAACGGAAGAACAGTTACCTGGTGAGTATAACTATATAAACATTATCGAATACAACCCAGATACGATGATTGTTCAATCTATCTATTCAACCTCCTGCTCGATTCGGTCGCTTGTATGTAAAACGGAAGAACAGTTACCTGGTGAGTATTGCTATATAAACATCATCACGATATCATCGAATACAACTCAGATACAATTATCGTTTTGTCTAACCATTCAACCTTCTGTTCGATTCAGTCGCTAGTATGTGTAACGGAAGTACCGTCACCTGGTAAGTATCACTATATATACAGTATTGCGATATAATCGGATACCACCCAGATACATTGATTGTTCAGACTATCCATTCAACTTTCTGTTCGTTTCGGTCGCTCGTATGTGAAACGGGAATACCGTCACCTAGTGTGTATAACTATATACACAGCATAACATCATAATCGAATACAACCCATATACTATCCATTCAACCTTCTGTTCGATTCGGTTGCTCGTATGTATAACGGAAGAACAGTAACCTGGTGAGTATTTCTATATAAACATCACCACGATATAATAGAATACAACTCAGTTTCAATTATCGTTTCGTCTAACCATTTAACCTTCTGTTCGATTCAGTCGCTAGTATGTGTAACGGAAGAACAGTTACCTGGTGAGTATAACTATATAAACATAATCGAATACAACCCAGATACGATGATTATTCAATCTATCCATTTGACCTTCTGCTCGATTCGGTCGCTTGTATGTGAAAACGAAAGAACAGTAACCTGGTGAGTATTTCTATATAAACATCACCACGATATAATAGAATACAACTCAGTTACAATTATCGTTTCGTCTAACCATTTAACCTTCTGTTCGATTCAGTCGCTAGTATGTGTAACGGAAGTACCGTCACCTGGTTAGTATCACTATATATACAGTATTGCGATATAATCGGATACCACCCAGATACATTGATTGTTCAGACTATCCATTCAACTTTCTGTTCGTTTCGGTCGCTCGTATGTAAAACGGGAATACCGTCACCTAGTATGTATAACTATATACACAGCATAACATCATAATCGAATACAACCCATATACTATCCATTCAACCTTCTGTTCGATTCGGTTGCTCGTATGTATAACGGAAGAACAGTAACCTGGTGAGTATTTCTATATGAACGTCACCACGATATAATAGAATACAACTCAGTTACAATTATCGTTTCGTCTAACCATTCAACCTTCTGTTCGATTCAGTCGCTAGTATGTGTAACGGAAGAACAGTTACCTGGTGAGTATAACAATATAAACATAATCGAATACAACCCAGATACGATGATTGTTCAATCTATCCATTTGACCTTCTGCTCGATTCGGTCGCTTGTATGTAAAACGGAAAAACAGTTACCTGGTGAGTAATGCTATATAAACATCATCACGATATCATCGAATACAACTCAGATACAATTATCGTTTTGTCTAACCATTTAACCTTCAGTTCGATTCAGTCGCTAGTATGTGTAACGGAAGTACCGTCACCTGGTAAGTATCACTATATATACAGTATTGCGATATAATCGGATACCACCCAGATACATTGATTGTTCAGACTATCCATTCAACTTTCTGTTCGTTTCGGTCGCTCGTATGTGAAACGGGAATACCGTCACCTAGTGTGTATAACTATATACACAGCATAACATCTTAATCGAATACAACCCATATACTATCCAGTCAACCTTCTGTTCGATTGGGTTGCTCGTATGTATAACGGAAGAACAGTAACCTGGTGAGTATTTCTATATAAACATCACCACGATATAATAGAATACAACTCAGATTCAATTATCGTTTCGTCTAACCATTTAACCTTCTGTTCGATTCAGTCGCTAGTATGTGTAACGGAAGAACAGTTACCTGGTGAGTATAACTATATAAACATAATCGAATACAACCCAGATACGATGATTGTTCAATCTATCCATTTGACCTTCTGCTCGATTCGGTCGCTTGTATATGAAAACGAAAGAACAGTTACCTGGTGAGTATTTCTATATAAACATCACCACGATATAATCGAATACAACTCGGATACAATTATCGTTTCGTCTAACCATTTAACCTTCTGTTCGATTCAGTCGCTAGTATGTGTAACGGAAGAACAGTTACCTGGTGAGTATAACTATATAAACATTATCGAATACAACCCAGATACGATGATTGTTCAATCTATCTATTCAACCTCCTGCTCGATTCGGTCGCTTGTATGTAAAACGGAAGAACAGTTACCTGGTGAGTATTTCTATATAAACATCACCACGATATAATAGAATACAACTCAGTTACAATTATCGTTTTGTCTAACCATTCAACCTTCTGTTCGATTCAGTCGCTAGTTTGTGTAACGGAAGTACCGTCACCTGGTAAGTATCACTATATATACAGTATTGCGATATAATCGGATACCACCCAGATACATTGATTGTTCAGACTATCCATACAACTTTCTGTTCGTTTCGGTCGCTCGTATGTGAAACGGGAATACCGTCATCTAGTGTGTATAACTATATACACAGCATAACATCATAATCGAATACAACCCATATACTATCCATTCAACCTTCTGTTCGATTCGGTTGCTCGTATGTATAACGGAAGAACAGTAACCTGGTGAGTATTTCTATATAAACATCACCACGATATAATAGAATACAACTCAGTTTCAATTATCGTTTCGTCTAACCATTTAACCTTCTGTTCGATTCAGTCGCTAGTATGTGTAACGGAAGAACAGTTACCTGGTGAGTATAACTATATAAACATAATCGAATACAACCCAGATACGATGATTGTTCAATCTATCCATTTGACCTTCTGCTCGATTCGGTCGCTTGTATGTGAAAACGAAAGAACAGTAACCTGGTGAGTATTTCTATATAAACATCACCACGATATAATAGAATACAACTCAGTTACAATTATCGTTTCGTCTAACCATTTAACCTTCTGTTCGATTCAGTCGCTAGTATGTGTAACGGAAGTACCGTCACCTGGTTAGTATCACTATATATACAGTATTGCGATATAATCGGATACCACCCAGATACATTGATTGTTCAGACTATCCATTCAACTTTCTGTTCGTTTCGGTCGCTCGTATGTAAAACGGGAATACCGTCACCTAGTGTGTATAACTATATACACAGCTTAACATCATAATCGAATACAACCCATATACTATCCATTGAACCTTCTGTTCGATTCGGTCGCTTGTATGTGAAAACGAAAGAACAGTAACCTGGTGAGTATTTCTATATAAACATCACCACGATATAATAGAATACAACTCAGTTACAATTATCGTTTCGTCTAACCATTTAACCTTCTGTTCGATTCAATCGCTAGTATGTGTAACGGAAGTACCGTCACCTGGTTAGTATCACTATATATACAGTATTGCGATATAATCGGATACCACCCAGATACATTGATTGTTCAGACTATCCATTCAACTTTTTGTTCGTTTCGGTCGCTCGTATGTAAAACGGGAATACCGTCACCTAGTGTGTATAACTATATACACAGCATAACATCATAATCGAATACAACCCATATACTATCCATTCAACCTTCTGTTCGATTCGGTTGCTCGTATGTATAACGGAAGAACAGTAACCTGGTGAGTATTTCTATATAAACATCACCACGATATAATAGAATACAACTCAGTTACAATTATCGTTTCGTCAAACCATTTAACCTTCTGTTCGATTCAGTCTTTAGTATGTGTAACGGAAGTACCGTCACCTGGTATGTATCACTATATATACAGTATTGCGATATAATCGGATACCACCCTGATACATTGATTGTTCAGACTATCCATTCAACTTTCTGTTCGTTTCGGTCGCTCGTATGTAAAACAAGAATACCGTCACCTAGTGTGTATAACTATATACACAGCATAACATCATAATCGAATACAACCCATATACTATCCATTCAACCTTCTGTTCAATTCTGTCGCTCGTATGTGTAACGGAAGAACAGTTACCTGGTGAGTATAACTATATAAACATAATCGAATACAACCCAGATACGATGATTGTTCAATCTATCCATTTGACCTTCTGCTCGATTCGGTCGCTTGTATGTGAAAACGAAAGAACAGTTACCTGGTGAGTATTTCTATATAAACATCACCACGATATAATCGAATACAACTCTGTTTCAATTATCGTTTCGTCTAACCATTTAACCTTCTGTTCGATTCAGTTGCTAGTATGTGTAACGGAAGAACAGTTACCTGGTGAGTATAACTATATAAACATAATCGAATACAACTCAGATACGATGATTGTTCAATCTATCCATTTGACCTCTGCTCGATTCGGTCGCTTGTATGTGAAAACGAAAGAACAGTTACCTGGTGAGTATTTCTATATAAACATCACCACGATATAATCGAATACAACTCAGATACAATTATCGTTTCGTCTAACCATTTAACCTTCTGTTCGATTCAGTCGCTAGTATGTGTAACGGAAGAACAGTTACCTGGTGAGTATAACTATATCAACATTATCGAAAACAACACAGATACGATGATTGTTCAATCTATCTATTCAACCTCCTGCTCGATTCGGTCGCTTGTATGTAAAACGGAAGAACAGTTACCTGGTGAGTTTTGCTATATAAACATCATCACGATATCATCGAATACAACTCAGATACAATTATCGTTTTGTCTAACCATTTAACCTTCTGTTCGATTCAGTCGCTAGTATGTGTAACGGAAGTACCGTCACCTGGTAAGTATCACTATATATACAGTATTGCGATATAATCGGATACCACCCAGATACATTGATTGTTCAGACTATCCATTCAACTTTCTGTTCGTTTCGGTCGCTCGTATGTGAAACGGGAATACCGTCACCTAGTGTGTATAACAGTATACACAGCATAACATCATAATCGAATACAACCCATATACTATCCATTCAACCTTCTGTTTGATTCGGTTGCTCGTATGTATAACGGAAGAACAGTAACCTGGTGAATATTTATATATAAACATCACCACGATATAATAGAATACAACTCAGTTTCAATTATCGTTTCGTCTAACCATTTAACCTTCTGTTCGATTCAGTCGCTAGTATGTGTAACGGAAGAACAGTAACCTGGAGAGTATAACTATATAAACATAATCGAATACAACCCAGATACGATGATTGTTCAATCTATCCATTTGACCTTCTGCTCGATTCGGTCGCTTGTATGTGAAAACGAAAGAACAGTAACCTGGTGAGTATTTCTATATAAACATCACCACGATATAATAGAATACAACTCAGTTACAATTATCGTTTCGTCTAACCATTTAACCTTCTGTTCGATTCAGTCGCTAGTATGTGTTACGGAAGTACCGTCACCTGGTTAGTATCACTATATATACAGTATTGCGATATAATCGGATACCACCCAGATACATTGATTGTTCAGACTATCCATTCAACTTTCTGATCGTTTCGGTCGCTCGTATGTAAAACGGGAATACCGTCACCTAGTGTGTATAACTATATACACAGCTTAACATCATAATCGAATACAACCCATATACTATCCATTGAACCTTCTGTTCGATTCGGTCGCTTGTATGTGAAAACGAAAGAACAGTAACCTGGTGAGTATTTCTATATAAACATCACCACGATATAATAG
The DNA here is from genome assembly GCA_029955515.1 of Chrysomela aeneicollis. NCBI lineage: Eukaryota > Metazoa > Arthropoda > Insecta > Coleoptera > Chrysomelidae > Chrysomela > Chrysomela aeneicollis. The sequence goes on along the minus strand of JARUHQ010000027.1, from coordinate 2,175,737 downwards.
AATACAACTCAGTTACAATTATCGTTTCGTCTAACCATTTAACCTTCTGTTCGATTCAGTCGTATGTGTAACGGAAGTACCGTCACCTGGTTAGTTTCACTATATATACAGTATTGCGATATAATCGGATACCACCCTGATACATTGATTGTTCAGACTATCCATTCAACTTTCTGTTCGTTTCTGTCGCTCGTATGTAAAACAAGAATACCGTCACCTAGTGTGTATAACTATATACACAGCATAACATCATAATCGAATACAACCCATATACTATCCATTCAACCTTCTGTTCAATTCAGTCGCTCGTATGTGTAACGGAAGAACAGTTACCTGGTGAGTATAACTATATAAACATAATCGAATACAACCCAGATACGATGATTGTTAAATCTATCCATTTGACCTTCTGCTCGATTCGGTCGCTTGTATGTGAAAACGAAAGAACAGTTACCTGGTGAGTATTTCTATATAAACATCAAAACGATATAAACGAATACAACTCAGTTTCAATTATCGTTTCGTCTAACCATTTAACCTTCTGTTCGATTCAGTCGCTAGTATGTGTAACGGAAGAACAGTTACCTGGTGAGTATAACTATATAAACATAATCGAATACAACCCAGATACGATGATTGTTCAATCTATCCATTTGACCTTCTGCTCGATTCGGTCGCTTGTATGTGAAAACGAAAGAACAGTTACCTGGTGAGTATTTCTATATAAACATCACCACGATATAATCGAATACAACTCAGATACAATTATCGTTTCGTCTAACCATTTAACCTTCTGTTCGATTCAGTCGCTAGTATGTGAAACGGAAGAACAGTTACCTGGTGAGTATAACTATATAAACATTATCGAATACAACCCAGATACGATGATTGTTCAATCTATCTATTCAACTTCCTGCTCGATTCGGTCGCTTGTATGTAAAACGGAAGAACAGTTACCTGGTGAGTATTGCTATATAAACATCATCACGATATCATCGAATACAACTCAGATACAATCATCGTTTTGTCTAACCATTCAACCTTCTGTTCGATTCAGTCGCTAGTATGTGTAACGGAAGTACCGTCACCTGGTAAGTATCACTATATATACAGTATTGCGATATAATCGGATACCACCCAGATACATTGATTGTTCAGACTATCCATTCAACTTTCTGTTCGTTTCGGTCGCTCGTATGTGAAACGGGAATACCGTCACCTAGTGTGTATAACTATATACACAGCATAACATCATAATCGAATACAACCCATATACTATCCATTCAACCTTCTGTTCGATTCGGTTGCTCGTATGTATAACGGAAGATCACCAGGTGACTGTTCTTGCGTTATACGTACGAGCGACCGAATAGAACAGAAGGTTGAATGGATAGTATTTGAGTAGTATTCGATTATGATGTTATGCTGTGTATATAGTTATACACACTAGGTGACGGTATTCCCGTTTTACATACGAGCGACCGAAACGAACAAAAAGTTGAATGGATAGACTGAACAATCAGTGTATCTGGTTGGTATCCGATTATATCGCAATACTGTATATATAGTGATACTTACCAGGTGACGGTACTTTCATTACACATACTAGCGACTGAATCGAACAGAAGGTCAAATGGTTAGACGAAACGATAATTGTATCTGAGTTGTATTCGATGATATCTTGATGATGTTTATATAGCAATACTCACCAGGTAACTGTTCTTCCGTCTTACATACAAGCGACCGAATCGAGGAGAAGGTTAAATTTAGTATAGATTGAACAATCATCGTATCTGGGTTGTATTCGATTAGGTTCATATAGTTATACTCACCAGGTAACTGTTTTTCCGTTATACATACGAGCGACTAAATTGAACAGAAGGTTGAATGATTAGACTAAACAATGATCGTATCTGAGGTTGTATTCGATTATATCGTGATGATGTTTATATAGTTATACTCAACAGGTAACTGTTCTCCAGTTATACATAAGAGCGACTGAACTGAACAGAAGGTTGAATGGATAGACTGAACAATAATAATTGTATCTGGGTTGTATTCGATTATATCGTGATGATTATCATATAGTATGTCTAACCAGGTTACAGTTCTTCTGTTACACATACGAGCAACCGAATCGAACATAAGGTTGAATGGATAGATTGAACAATCATTGTATCTGGGTTGTCTCCGATTATATCGTTAAGCTGTATATTCAGTTACACCTACCATGTTACGGTTCTTTCGTTACACATACGAGCGTCTGCATCGAACATAAGGTTGGATGATTAGACGGAACGATAATTGTAACTGAGTTGTATTCGATTATATCGTGGTGATGTTTATATAGTAATACTCACCAGGTGACTGTTCTTGCGTTATACATACGAGCGACCCAATCGAACAGAAGGTTGGATGGACGGAATGATCATTGTATCTGAGTTGTATTCGATTATATCGTGATGACGTTTATATAGAAATACTCACCAGGTTACTGTTCTTTCGTTATTCATACGAGCAACCGAATCGAACAGAAGGTTGAATGGATAGTATCTGGGTTGTATTTGATTATGATGTTATGCTGTGTATATAGTTATACACATTAGGTGACGGTACTCCCGTTTTACATACGAGCGACCGAAACGAACAGAAAGTTGAATTGATAGACTGAACAATCAATGTATCTGGGAGGTATCCGATTATATCGCAATACTGAATATATAGTGATACTTACCAGGTGACGGTACTTCCGTTACACATTCTAGCGACTGAATCGAATAGAAGGTTAAATGGTTAGACGAAACGATAATTGTATCTGAGTTGTATTTGATGATATCGTGATGATGTTTATATAAAAATACTCACCAGGTAACTGTTCTTCCGTTTTACATACGAGCGACCGAATCGAGCAGAAGCTTTAATTCAGTATAGATTGAACAATCATCGTATCTGGGTTGTATTCGATTATGTTTATATAGTTATACTCACCAGGAAATTGTTCTCCAGTTATACATAAGAGCGACTGAACTGAACAGAAGGTTGAATGGATAGACTGAACATTCATCGTATCTGGGTTGTATTTGATTATACCGTGATAATTATCATATAGTTTGTCTAACCAGGTAACAGTTCATCCGTTATACATACGAGCAACCGAATCGAACATAAGGTTGGATGGATAGATTGAACAATCATTGTATCTGGGTTGTCTCCGATTATATCGTTATGCTGTATATTTAGTTACACCTACCATGTAACGGTTCTTTCGTTACACATACGAGCGTCTGAATCGAACATGAGGTTGGATGGTTAGACGGAACGATAATTGTAACTGAGTTGTATTTGATTATATCGTGGTGATGTTTATATAGTAATACTAACCAGGTGACTGTTCTTGCGTTATACATACGAGCTACCCAATCGAACAGAAGGTTGGATGGATAGACGGAATGATCATTGTATCCGAGTTGTATTCGATTATATCGTGATGACGTTCATATAGAAATACTCACCAGGTTACTGTTCTTTCGTTTAACATACGAGCAACCGAATCGAATAGAAGGTTGAATGGATAGACTGAACAATCAATGTATCTGGGTGGTATCCGATTATATCGCAATACTGTATATATAGTGATACTTACCAGGTGACGGTACTTCCTTTACACATACTAGCGACTGAATCGAACAGAAGTATAAATGGTTAGACAAAACGATAATTGTATCTGAGTTGTATTCGATGATATCGTGATGATATTTATATAGCAATACTCACCAGGTAACTGTTCTTCGGTTTTACATACAAGCGATCGAATCGAGCAGAAGCTTAAATTTAGTATAGATTGAACAATCATCGTATCTGGGTTGTATTCGATTGGGTTTATATAGTTATACTCACCAGGTAACTGTTCTTCCGTTTTACATACAAGCAACCGAATCGAGCAGAAGGTTAAATGTATAGATTGAACAATCATCGTATCTGGGTTGTATTCGATTATGTTTATATAGTTATACTCACTAGGTAACTGTTCTTCCGTTACACATACTAGCGACTGAATCGAACAGAAGGTTGAATGGATAGTATCTGGGTTGTATTCGATTATGATCTTATGCTGTGTATATAGTTATACATATTTGATGACGGTATTCATGTTTTACATACGAGCGACCGAAACGAACAGAAAGTTGAATGGATAGACTGAACAATCAATGTATCTGGGTGGTATGCGATTATATCGCAATACTGTATATATAGTGATACTTACCAGGTGACGGTACTTCCGTTACACATACTAGCGACTGAATCGAACAGAAGGTTAAATGGTTAGACGAAGCGATAATTGTATCTGAGTTGTATTCGATGATATCGTGATGATGTTTATATAGCAATAATCCCCAGGTAACTGTTCTTCCGTTTTACATACAAGCGACCGAATCGAGCAGAAGGTTAAATGGATAGATTGAACAATCATCGTATCTGAGTTGTATTCGATTATGTTTATATGGTTATACTCACCAAGTAACTGTTCTTCCGTTTTACATACAAGCGACCGAATCGAGCAGAAATTCAAATGTATAGATTGAACAATCATCGTATCTGGGTTGTATTCGATTATGTTCATATAGTTATACTCACCAGGTAACTGTTCTTCCGTTACACATACTAGCGACTGAATCGAACAGAAGGTTGAATGGTTAGACGAAACGATAATTGTATCTGAGTTGTATTCGATGATATCGTGATGAAGTTTATATAGCAATAATCCCCAGGTAACTGTTCTTCCGTTTTACATACAAGCGACCGAATCGAGCAGAAGGTTAAATGGATAGATTGAACAATCATCGTATCTGAGTTGTATTCGATTATGTTTATATGGTTATACTCACCAAGTAACTTTTCTTTCGTTATACATAGGAGCGACTGAATTGAACAGAAGGTTGAATGGATAGACTAAACAATGATCGTATCTAGGGTTGTATTCGATTATATCGTGATGATGTTTATATAAATTTACTCACCGGGTAACTGTTCTCCAGTTATACATAAGAGCGACTGAACTGAACAGAAGATTGTATGGATAGACTGAACAATCATCGTATCTGGGTTGTATTCGATTATTTCATGATGATTATTCATTATGTTTAACCAGGTAACTGTTCTTCCGTTATACATACGAGCAACCGAATCGAACATAAGGTTGAATGGATAGATTGAACAATCATTGTATATGGGTTGTCTCCGATTATATCGTTATGCTGTATATTTAGATACACCTACCATGTAACGGTTCTTTCGTTACACATACGAACGTCTGAATCGAACATAAGGTTGGATGGTTAGATGGAACGATAATTGTAACTGAGTTGTATTCGATTATATCGTGGGAATGTTTATATAGTAATACTCACCAGGTTACTGTTCTTGCGTTATACGTAAGAGCGACCGAATAGAACAGAAGGTTGAATGGATAGTATTTGAGTTGTATTCGATTATGATGTTATGCTGTGTATATAGTTATACACACTAGGTGACGGTATTCCCGTTTTACATACGAGCGACCGAAACGAACAGAATGTTGAATGGATAGACTGAACAATCAATGTATCTGGTTGGTATCCGATTATATCGCAATACTGTATATATAGTGATACTTACCAGGTGACGGTACTTCCATTACACATACTAGCGACTGAATCGAACAGAAGGTTGAATGGTTAGACGAAGCGATAATTGCATCTGAGTTGTATTCGATGATATCGTGATGATGTTTATATAGCAATACTCACCAGGTAACTGTTCTTCCGTTTCACATACAAGCGACCGAATCGAGCAGAAGGTTGAATTCAGTATTGATTGAACAATAATCGTATCTGGGTTGTATTCGATTATGTTTATATAGTTATACTCACCAGGTAACTGTTCTTCCGTTATACATACGAGCAACCGAAACGAACAGAAGGTTGGATGGATAGACGGAATGATCATTGTATCTGAGTTGTATTTGATTATATCGTGATGACGTTCATATAGAAATACTCACCAGGTTACTGTTCTTTCGTTATTCATACGAGCAACCGAATCGAACAGAAGGTTGAATGGATAGTATCTGGGTTTTATTTGATTATGATGTTATGCTGTGTATATATTTATACACATTAGGTGACGGTTCTTCCGTTTTACATACGAGCGACCGAAACGAACAGAAAGTTGAATGGATAGACTGAACAATCAATGTATCTGGGTGGTATCCGATTATATCGCAATACTGAACATATAGTGATACACACCAGGTGACGGTACTTTCGTTACACATACGAGCGACTGAATCGAACAGAAGGTTTAATGGTTAGACGAAACGATAATTGTATCTGAGTTGTATTCGATGATATCGTGATGATGTTTATATAAAAATACTCATCAGGTAACTGTTCTTCCGTTTTACATACAAGCGACCGAATCGAGCAGAAGCTTAAATACAGTATAGATTGAAATATCATCGTATCTTGGTTGTATTCGATTATGTTTATATAGTTATACTCACCAGGTAACTATTCTTCCGTTATACAAACGAGCGACTGAATTGAACAGAAGGTTGAATGGATAGACTAAACAATAATCGTATCTGGGAATGTATTCGATTATATCTTGATGATATAATTATACTCACCAGGAAATTGTTCTCCAGTTATACATAAGAGCAACCGAATCGAACATAAGGTTGGTAGATAGATTGAACAATCATTGTATCTGGGTTGTCTCCGATTATATCGTTATGCTGTATATTTAGTTACACCTACCATGTAACGGTTCTTTCGTTACACATACGAGCGTCTGAATCGAACATGAGGTTGGATGGTTAGACGTAACGATAATTGTAACTGAGTTGTATTTGATTATATCGTGGTGATGTTTATATAGTAATACTCACCAGGTGACTGTTCTTGCGTTATACATACGAGCGACCCAATCGAACAGAAGGTTGGATGGATAGACGGAATGATCATTGTATCCGAGTTGTATTCGATTATATCGTGATGACGTTCATATAGAAATACTCACCAGGTTACTGTTCTTTCGTTTAACATACGAGCAACCGAATCGAACAGAAGGTTGAATGGATAGTATCTGGGTTGTATTCGATTATGTTTATATAGTTATATTCACCAGGTAACTGTTCTTCCGTTACACATACTAGCGACTGAATCGAACAGAAGGTTGAATGGTTAGACAAGCGATAATCGTATCTGAGTTGTATTCGATGATATCGTGATGAAGTTTATATAGCAATAATCACCAGGTAACTGTTCTTCCGTTTTACATACGAGCGACCGAATCGAGCTGAAGGTTAAATGGATAGATTGAACAATCATCGTATCTGAGTTGTATTCGATTATATTTATATAGATATACTCACCAAGTAACTGTTCTTTCGTTATACATAGGAGCGATTGAATTGAACAGAAGGTTGAATGGATAGTATCTGGGTTGTATTTGATTATGATGTTATGCTGTGTATATAGTTATACACACTAGGTGACGGTTTTCCCGTTTTACATACGAGCTACCGAAACGAACAGAAAGTTGAATGGATAGACTGAACAATCAATGTATCTGGTTGGTATCCGATTATATCGCAATACTGTATATATAGTGATACTAACCTGGTGACGGTACTTCCGTTACACATACTAGCGACTGAATCGAACAGAAGGTTAAATGATTTTACGAAGCGATAATTGTATCTGAGTTGTATTCGATGATATCGTGATGATGTTTATATAGCAATATTCACCAGGTAACTGTTCTTCCGTTTAACATAAAAGCGACCGAATCGAGCAGAAGGTTAAATGGATAGATTGAAAATTCATCGTATCTGGGTTGTATTCGATTAGGTTCATATAGTTATACTCACCAGGTTACTGTTTTTCCGTTATACATACGAGCGACTGAATTGAACAGAAGGTTGAATGATTAGACTAAACAATGATCGTATCTGAGGTTGTATTCGATCATATCGTGATGATGTTTATATAGTTATACTCAACAGGTAACTGTTCTCCAGTTATACATAAGAGCGACTGAACTGAACAGAAGGTTGAATGGATACACTGAACAATAATTGTATCTGGGTTGTATTCGATTATATCGTGATGATTATCATATAGTATGTCTAACCAGGTTACAGTTCTTCTGTTACACATACTAGCAACCGAATCGAACATAAGGTTGAATGGATAGATTGAACAATCATTGTATCTGGGTTGTCTCCGATTATATCGTTAAGCTGTATATTTAGTTACACCTACCATGTTACGGTTCTTTCGTTACACATACGAGCGTCTGCATCGAACATAAGGTTGGATGATTAGACGGAACGATAATTGTAACTGAGTTGTATTCGATTATATCGTGGTGATGTTTATATAGTAATACTCACCAGGTGACTGTTCTTGCGTTATACATACGAGCGACCCAATCGAACAGAAGGTTGGATGGATAGACGGAATGATCATTGTATCTGAGTTGTATTCGATTATATCGTGATGACGTTCATATAGAAATACTCACCAGGTTACTGTTCTTTCGTTATTCATACGAGCAACCGAATCGAACAGAAGGTTGAATGGATAGTATCTGGGTTGTATCTGATTATGATGTTATGCTGTGTATATAGTTATACACATTAGGTGACGGTACTCCCGTTTTACATACGAGCGACTGAAACGAACAGAAAGTTGAATTGATAGACTGAACAATCAATGTATCTGGGTGGTATCCGATTATATCGCAATACTGAATATATAGTGATACTTACCAGGTGACGGTACTTCCTTTACACATACTAGCGACTGAATCGAACAGAAGGTTAAATGGTTAGACGAAACGATAATTGTATCTGAGTTGTATTCGATTATGTTTATATAGTTATACTCACCAGGAAATTGTTCTACAGTTATACATAAGAGCGACTGAACTGAACAGAAGGTTGAATGGATAGACTGAACATTCATCGTATCTGGGTTGTATTTGATTATACCGTGATAATTATCATATAGTTTGTCTAACCAGGTAACAGTCCTTCCGTTATACATACGAGCAACCGAATCGAACATAAGGTTGGATGGATAGATTGAACAATCATTGTATCTGGGTTGTCTCAGATTATATCGTTATGCTGTATATTCAGTTACACCTACCATGTAAAGGTTCTTTCGTTACACATACGAGCGTCTGAATCGAACATGAGGTTGGATGGTTAGACGGAACGATAATTGTAACTGAGTTGTATTTGATTATATCGTGGTGATGTTTATATAGTTATACTCACCAGGTGACTGTTCTTGCGTTATACATACGAGCGACCCAATCGAACAGAAGGTTGGATGGATAGACGGAATGATCATTGTATCCGAGTTGTATTCGATTATATCGTGATGACGTTCATATAGAAATACTCATCTTTCGTTTAACATACGAACAACCGAATCGAACAGAAGGTTGAATGGATAGTATCTGGGTTGTATTCGTTTATGATGTTATGCAGTGTATATAATTATACACATAAGGTGACGGTATTCCCGTTTTACATACAAGTTACCGAAACGAACAGAATGTTGAATGGATAGACTGAACAATCAATGTATCTGGGTGGTATCCGATTATATCGCAATACTGTATATAAAGTGATACTTACCAGGTGACGGTACTGCCTTTACACATACTAGCGACTGAATCGAACAGAAGTATAAATGGTTAGACAAAACGATAATTGTATCTGAGTTGTATTCGATGATATCGTGATGATATTTATATAGCAATACTCACCAGGTAACTGTTCTTCCGTTTTACATACAAGCGACCGAATCGAGCAGAAGCTTGAATTTAGTATAGATTAAACAATCATCGTATCTTGGTTGTATTCGATTATGTTTATATAGTTATACTCACCAGGTAACTATTCTTCCGTTATACAAACGAGCGACTGAATTGAACAGAAGGTTGAATGGATAGACTAAACAATAATCGTATCTGGGGTTGTATTCGATTATATCATGATGATGTTCATATAGTTATACCCACCAGGAAACTGTTCTCCAGTTATACATAGGAGCGACTGAACTGAACAGAAAGTTGAATGGATAGACTGAATAATCAATGTATCTGGGTGGTATCCGATTATATCGCAATACTGTATATAAAGTGATACTTACCAGGTGACGGTACTGCCTTTACACATACTAGCGACTGAATCGAACAGAAGTATAAATGGTTAGACAAAACGATAATTGTATCTGAGTTGTATTCGATGATATCGTGATGATATTTATATAGCAATACTCACCAGGTAACTGTTCTTCCGTTTTACATACAAGCGACCGAATCGAGCAGAAGCTTGAATTTAGTATAGATTAAACAATCATCGTATCTGGGTTGTATTCGATTATGTTCATATAGTTATACTCACCAGGTAACTGTTCCTCCGTTATACATACGAGCAACCGAATCGAACAAAAGTTTGAATGGATAGATTGAAAAATCATTGTATCTGGGTTGTCTCCGATTATATCGTTATGCTGTATATTTAGATACACCTACCATGTAACGGTTCTTTCGTTACACATACGAGCGTCTGAATCGAACATAAGGTCAGATGGTTAGACGAAACGATAATTGTAACTGAGTTGTATTCGATTATATCGTGGTAATGTTTATATAGTAATACTCACCAGGTTACTGTTCTTTCGTTATACATACGAGCAACCGTATCGAACAGAAGGTTGAATGGATAGTATCTAGGTTGTATTCGATTATGATCTCATGCTGTGTATATAGTTATACATATTTGATGACGGTATTCCCCTTTTTTCATACGAGCGACCGAAACGAACAGAAAGTTGAATGGATAGACTGAACAATCAATGTATCTGGGTGGTATGCGATTATATCGCAATACTGTATATATAGTGATACTTACCAGGTGACGGTACTTCCGTTACACATACTAGCGACTGAATCGAACAGAAGGTTAAATGGTTAGACGAAGCGATAATTGTATCTGAGTTGTATTCGATGATATCGTGATGATGTTTATATAGCAATATTCACCAGGTAACTGTTCTTCCGTTTCACATAAAAGCGACCGAATCGAGCAGAAGGTTAAATGGATAGGTTGAAAATTCATCGTATCTGGGTTGTATTCGATTAGGTTCATATAGTTATACTCACCAGGTAACTGTTCTTCCGTTTTACATACAAGCGACCGAATCGAGCAGAAGGTTAAATGTATAGATTGAACAATCATCGTATCTGGGTTGTATTCGATTATGTTTATATAGTTATACTCACCAGGTAACTGTTCTTCCGTTACACATACTAGCGACTGAATCGAACAGAAGGTTGAATGGTTAGACGAAACGATAATTGTATCTGAGTTGTATTCGATGATATCGTGATGAAGTTTATATAGCAATAATCACCAGGTAACTGTTCTTCCGTTTTACATACAAGCGACCGAATCGAGCAGAAGGTTAAATGGATAGATTGAACAATCATCGTATCTGAGTTGTATTCGATTATGTTTATATAGTTATACTCACCAAGTAACTGTTCTATCGTTATACATAGGAGCGACTGAATTGAACAGAAGGTTGAATGGATAGACTAAACAATGATCGTATCTAGAGTTGTATTCGATTATATCGTGATGATGTTTATATAGTTATACTCACCGGGTAACTGTTCTCCAGTTATACATAAGAGCGACTGAACTGAACAGAAGGTTGTATGGATACACTGAACAATCATCGTATCTGGGTTGTATTCGATTATTTCATGATGATTATTATATATTATGTTTAACCAGGTAACTGTTCTTCCGTTATACATACGAGCAACCGAATCGAACATAAGGTTGAATGGATAGATTGAACAATCATTGTATCTGGGTTGTCTCCGATTATATCGTTATGCTGTATATTTAGATACACCTACCATGTAACGGTTCTTTCGTTACACAAACGAGCGTCTGAATCGAACATAAGGTTGGATGGTTAGATGGAACGATAATTGTAACTGAGTTGTATTCGATTATATCGTGAGAATGTTTATATAGTAATACTCACCAGGTTACTGTTCTTGCGTTATACGTACGATCGACCGAATCGAACAGAAGGTTGAATGGATAGTATCTGGGTTGTATTCGATCATGATGTTATGCTGTGTATATAGTTATACACATTAGGTGACGGTATTCCCATTTTACATACGAGCGACCGAAATGAACAGAAAGTTGAATGGATAGACTGAACAATCAATGTATCTGGGTGGTTTCCGATTAAATCGCAATACTGTATATATAGTGATACTTACTAGGTGACGGTACTTCCGTTACACATACTAGCGACTGAATCGAACAGAAGGTTAAATGGTTAGACGAAACGATAATTGTATCTGAGTTGTATTCGATGATATCGTGATGATGTTTATATAGCAATACTCACCAGGTAACTGTTCTTCCGTTTTATATACAAGCGACCGAATCGAGCAGAAGGTTGAATTTAGTATAGATTGAACAATCATCGTATCTGGGTTGTATTCTATTATGTTTATGTAGTTATACTCACCAGGTAACTGTTCTTCCGTTATACATACGAGCGACTGAATTGAACAGAAGGTTGAATGGATAGACTAAACAATAATCGTATCTGGGGTTGTATTCGATTATATCATGATGATGTTCATATAGTTATACCCACCAGGAAACTGTTCTCCAGTTATACATAAGAGCGACTGAACTGAACAGAAAGTTGAATGGATAGACTGAACAATCAATGTTTCTGGTTGGTATCCGATTATATCGCAATACTGTATATATAGTGATACTAACCAGGTGACGGTACTTCCATTACACATACTAGCGACTGAATCGAACAGAAGGTTAAATGGTTAGACGAAGCGATAATTGTATCTGAGTTGTATTCGATGATATCGTGATGATGTTTATATAGCAATACTCACCAGGTAACTGTTCTTTCGTTTTACATACAAGCGACCGAATCGAGCAGAAGGTTGAATTCAGTATTGATTAAACAATAATCGTATCTGGGTTGTATTCGATTATGTTTATATAGTTATACTCACCAGGTAACTGTTCTTCCGTTATACATACAAGCAACCGAATCGAACAGAAGGTTGAATGGATAGTATCTGGGTTGTATTCGATCATGATGTTATGCTGTGTATATAGTTATACACATTAGGTGACGGTATTCCCATTTTACATACGAGCGACCGAAATGAACAGAAAGTTGAATGGATAGACTGAACAATCAATGTATCTGGGTGGTATCCGATTAAATCGCAATACTGTATATATAGTGATGCTTACTAGGTGACGGTACTTCCGTTACACATACTAGCGACTGAATCGAACAGAAGGTTAAATGGTTAGACGAAACGATAATTGTATCTGAGTTGTATTCGATGATATCGTGATGATGTTTATATAGCAATACTCACCAGGTAACTGTTCTTCCGTTTTATATACAAGCGACCGAATCGAGCAGAAGGTTAAATTTAGTATAGATTGAACAATCATCGTATCTGGGTTGTATTCTATTATGTTTATATAGTTATACTCACCAGGTAACTGTTCTTCCGTTATACATACGAGCGACTGAATTGAACAGAAGGTTGAATGGATAGACTAAACAATAATCGTATCTGGGGTTGTATTCGATTATATCATGATGATGTTCATATAGTTATACCCACCAGGAAACTGTTCTCCAGTTATACATAGGAGCGACTGAACTGAACAGAAAGTTGAATGGATAGACTGAATAATCAATGTATCTGGGTGGTATCCGATTATATCGCAATACTGTATATATAGTGATACTTACCAGGTGACGGTACTTCCGTTACACATACTAGCGACTGAATCGAACAGAAGGTTAAATGGTTAGACGAAATGATAATTGTATCTCTGAGTTGTATTCGATGATATCGTGATGAAGTTCAAATGAAAATACTCACCAGGTTACTGTTCTTTCGTTATACATACGAGCATTCGAATCGAACAGAAGGTTGAATGGATAGTATCTGGGTTGTATTCGATTATGATGTTATGCTGTGTATATTATTAGTTATACACACTAGGTGACGGTTTTCCCGTTTTACATACGAGCTACCGAAACGAACAGAAAGTTGAATGGATAGACTGAACAATCAATGTATCTGGTTGGTATCCGATTATATCGCAATACTGTATATATAGTGATACTAACCAGGTGACAGTACTTCCGTTACACATACTAGCGACTGAATCGAACAAAAGGTTGAATGGTTAGACGAAGCGATAATTGTATCTGAGTTGTATTCGATGATATCGTGATGATGTTTATATAGCAATATTCACCAGGTAACTGTTCTTCCGTTTTACATAAAAGCGACGGAATCGAGCAGAAGGTTAAATGGATAGATTGAAAATTCATCGTATCTGGGTTGTATTCGATTAGGTTCATATAGTTATACTCACCAGGTAACTATTTTCCGTTATACATACGAGCGACTGAATTGAACAGAAGGTTGAATGATTAGACTAAACAATGATCGTATCTGAGGTTGTATTCGATTATATCGTGATGATGTTTATATAGTTATACTCAACAGGTAACTGTTCTCCAGTTATACATGAGAGCGACTGAACTGAACAGAAGGTTGAATGGATAGACTGAACAATCATTGTATCTGGGTTGTAATCGATTATATCGTGATGATTATCATATAGTATGTCTCACCAGGTAACAGTTCTTCTGTTACACATACGAGCAACCGAATCGAACATAAGGTTGAATGGATAGATTGAACAATCATTGTATCTGGGTTGTCTCCGATTATATCGTTATGCTGTATATTTAGTTACACCTACCATGTTACGGTTCTTTCGTTACACATACGAGCGACTGCATCGAACATGAGGTTGGATGATTAGACGAAACGATAATTGTAACTGAGTTGTATTCGATTATATCGTGGTGATGTTTATATAGTAATACTCACCAGGTGACTGTTCTTGCGTTATACATACGAGCGACCCAATCGAACAGAAGGTTGGATGGATAGACGGAATGATCATTGTATCTGAGTTGTATTCGATTATATCGTGATGACGTTTATATAGAAATACTCACCAGGTTACTGTTCTTTCGTGATTCATACGAACAACCGAATCGAACAAAAGATTGAATGGATAGTATCTGGGTTGTATTTGATTATGATGTTATACTGTGTATATAGTTATACACATTAGGTGACGGTTCTCCCGTTTTACATACGAGTGACCGAAACGAACAGAAAGTTGAATGGATAGACTAAACAATCAATGTATCTGGGTGGTATCCGATTATATCGCAATACTGAATATATAGTGATACACACCAGGTGACGGTACTTTCGTTACACATGCTAGCGACTGAATCAAACAGAAGGTTAAATGGTTAGACGAAACGATAATTGTATCTGAGTTGTATTCGATGATATCGTGATGATGTTTATATAAAAATACTCACCAGGTAACTGTTCTTCCGTTTTACATACAAGCGACCGAATCGAGCAGAAGCTTAAATACAGTATAGATTGAACAATCATCGTATCTGGGTTGTATTCGATTATGTTTATATAGTTATACTCACCAGGTAACTATTCTTCCGTTATACAAACGAGCGACTGAATTGAACAGAAGGTTGAATGGATAGACTAAACAATAATCGTATCTGGGGTTGTATTCGATTATATCTTGATGATGTTCATATAGTTATACTCACCAGGAAATTGTTCTCTAGTTATACATAAAAGCGACTGAACTGAACAGAAGGTTGAATGGATAGACTGAACATTCATCGTATCTGGGTTGTATTTGATCATACCGTGATAATTATCATATAGTTTGTCTAACCAGGTAACAGTTCTTCCGTTATACATACGAGCAACCGAATCGAACATAAGGTTGGATGGATAGATTGAACAATTATTGTATCTGGGTTGTCTCCGATTATATCGTTATGCTGTATATTCAGTTACACCTTCCATGTAACGGTTCTTTCGTTACACATATGAGCGTCTGAATCGACGATAATTGTAACTGAGTTGTATTTGATTATATCGTGGTGATGTTTATATAGTAATACTCACCAGGTGACTGTTCTTGCGTTATACATACGAGCGACCCAATCGAGCAGAAGGTTGGATGGATAGATGGAATGATCATTGTATCCGAGTTGTATTCGATTATATCGTGATGACGTTCATATAGAAATACTCACCAGGTTACTGTGCTTTCGTTTAACATACGAGCAACCGAATCGAACAGAAGGTTGAATGGATAGTATCTGGGTTGTATTCGATTATGATGTTATGCAGTGTATATAGTTATACACATAAGGTGACGGTATTCCCGTTTTACATACGAGCGACCGAAACGAACAGAAAGTTGAATGTATAGACTGAACAATCAATGTATCTGGGTGGTATCCGATTATATTGCAATACTGTATATATAGTGATACTTACCAGGTGACGGTACTTCCTTTACACATACTAGCGACTGAATCGAACAGAAGTATAAATGGTTAGACAAAACGGTAATTGTATCTGGGTTGTATTCGATGATATCGTGATGATGTTTATATAGCAATACTCACCAGGTAACTGTTCTTTCGTTTTCACATACAAGCGACCGAATCGAGCAGAAGGTCAAATGGATAGATTGAACAATCATCGTATCTGGGTTGTATTCGATTATGTTTATATAGTTATACTCACCAGGTAACTGTTCTTCCGTTACACATACTAGCGACTGAATCGAACAGAAGGTTAAATGGTTAGACGAAACGATAATTGTATCTGAGTTGTATTCGATGATATCGTGATGATGTTTATATAGCAATACTCACCAGGTAACTGTTCTTCCGTTTTACATACAAGCGACCGAATCGAACAGAAGGTTGAATTCAGTATAGATTGAACAATCATCGTATCTGGGTTGTATTCGATTATGTTTATATAGTTATACTCACCAGGTAACTGTTCTTTCGTTATACATACGAGCGACTGAATTGAACAGAAGGTTGAATGAATAGTATATGGGTTGTATTCGATTATGATGTTATGCTGTGTATATAGTAATACACACTAGGTGACGGTATCCTTGTTTTACATACGAGCGACCGAAACGAACAGAAAGTTGAATGGATAGTCTGAACAATCAATGTATCAGGGTGGTATCCGATTATATCGCAATACTGTATATATAGTGATACATACCAGGTGACGGTACTTCCGTTACACATACTAGCGACTGAATCGAACAGAAGGTTAAATGGTTAGACGAAACGATAATTGTAACTGAGTTGTATTCTATTATATCGTGGTGATGTTTATATAGAAATACTCACCAGGTTACTGTTCTTCCGTTATACATACGAGCAACCGAATCGAACAGAAGGTTTAATTGGTAGTATCTGGGTTGTATTCGATTATGATGTTATGCTGTGTATATAGTTAAACACACTAGGTGACGGTATTCCCGTTTCACTTACGAGCGACCGAAACGAACAGAAAGTTGAATGGATAGTCTGAACAATCAATGTATCTGGGTGGTATCCGATTATATCGCAATACTGTATATATAGTGATACTGACCAGGTGACGGTTCTTCCGTTACACATACTAGCGACTGAATCGAACAGAAGTTTGAATGGTTAGACGAAACGATAATTGAAACTGAGTTGTATTCGATTATATCGTGGTGATGTTTATATAGAAATACTCACCAGGTAACTGTTCTTTCGTTTTCACATACAAGCGACCGAATCGAGCAGAAGGTCAAATGGATAGATTGAACAATCATCGTATCTGGGTTGTATTCGATTATGTTTATATAGTTATATTCACCAGGTAACTGTTCTTCCGTTACACATACTAGCGACTGAATCGAACAGAAGGTTAAATGGTTAGACGAAACGATAATTGTATCTGAGTTGTATTCGATGATATCGTGATGATGTTTATATAGCAACACTCACCAGGTAACTGTTCTTCCGTTATACATACGAGCGACCGAATTGAACAGAAGGTTGAATGGATAGTATATGGGTTGTATTCGATTATGATGTTATGCTGTGTATATGGTTATACACACTAGGTGACGGTATTCCCGTTTTACATACGAGCGACCGAAACAAAAAGAAAGTTGAATGGATAGACTGAACAATCAATGTATCTGGGTGGTATCCGATTATATCGCAATACTGTATATATAGTGATACTTACCAGGTGACGGTACTTCCGTTACACATACTAGCGACTGAATCGAACAGAAGGTTAAATGGTTAGACAAAACGATAATTGTATCTGAGTTGTATTCGATGATTTCGTGATGATGTTTATATAGCAATACTCACCAGGTAACTGTTCTTCCGTTTTACATACGAGCAACCGAATCGAACAGAAGGTTGAATGGATAGTATCTGGGTTGTATTCGATTATGATGATATGCTGTGTATATATTTATACACACTAGGTGACGGTATTCCCGTTTCACATACAAGCGACCGAAACGAACAGAAAGTTGAATGCATAGACTGAACAATCAATGTATCTGGGTGGTATCCGATTATATCGCAATTCTGTTTATATAGTTATACTCACCAGGTACCTGTTCTTCCGTTATACATACGAGCAACCCAATCGAACATAAGGTTGAATGGATAGATTGAACAATCACCGTATCTGTGTTGTATTCGATTATGTTTATATAGTTATACTCACCAGGTAACTGTTCTCCAGTTATACATAAGAGCGACTGAACTGAACAGAAGGTTGAATGGATAGACTGAACAATCATCGTATCTGGGTTGTATTCGATTATTTCGTGATGATTATTATATATTATGTCTAACCAGGTAACTGTTTTTCCGTTGAACATACGAGCAACCGAATCGAACATTAGGTTGAATATATATATATTGAACAATCATTGTATCTGGGTTGTCTCCGATTATATCGTTATGCTGTATATTTAGATACACCTACCATGTAACGGTCCTTCGTTACACATACGAGCGTCTGAATCGAACATAAGGTTGGATGGTTAGACGGAACGATAATTGTAACTGAGTTGTATTCGATTATATCGTGGTAATGTTTATATAGTAATACTCACCAGGTGACTGTTCTTGCGTTATACGTACAAGCGACCAAATCGAACAGAAGGTTGGATGGATAGATTGAACAATCATCGTATCTGGGTTGTATTCGATTATGTTTATATAGTTATACTCACCAGGTAACTGTTCTTTCGTTATACATACGAGCGGCTGAAATGAACAAAAGGTTGAATGGATAGACTAAACAATAATCGTATCTGGGGTTGTATTCGATTATATCGTGATGATGTTTATATAGTTATACTCACCAGGTAACTGTTCTCCAGTTATACATAAGAGCGACTGAACTGAACAGAAGGTTGAATGGATAGACTGAACAATTATCGTATCTGGATTGTATTTAATTATATCGTGATGATTATCATATAGTATGTCTAACCAGGTATCAGTTCTTCCGTTATACATACGAGCAACCAAATCGAACATATGGTTGAATGGATAGAATGAACAAACATTGTATCTGGGTTGTCTCCGATTATATCGTTATGCTGTTTATTTAGTTACACCTACCATGTAACTGTTCTTTCGTTACACATACGAGCGCCTGAATCAAACATAAGGTTGGATGGTTAGACGAAACGATAATTGTAACTGAGTCGTATTCGATTATATCGTGGTGATTATTATATATTATGTCTAAACCAGGTAACTGTTTTTCCGTTATACATACGAGCAACCGAATCGAACATAAGGTTGAATGGATAGATTGAACAATTATTGTATCTGAGTTGTCTCCGATTATATCGTTATGCTGTATATTTAGTTACACCTACCATGTGACGGTTCTTTCGTTACACATACGAGCGTCTGAATCGAACATAAGGTTGGATGGTTAGACGGAACGATAATTGTAACTGAGTTGTATTCGATTATATCGTGGTGATTTTTTATATATTATGTCTAACCAGGTAACTGATCTTCCGTTATACATACGAGCAACCGAATCGAACATGAGGTTGAATGGATAGATTGAACAAACATTGTATCTGGGTTGTCTCCGATTATATCGTTATGCTGTTTATTCAGTTACACCTACCATGTAACGGATCTTTCGTTACACATACGAGCGTCTGAATCAAACATAAGGTTGGATGGTTAGACGAAACGATAATTGTTACTGAGTTGTATTCGATTATATCGTGGTGATGTTTATATAGTAATACTCACCAGGTGACTGTTCTTTCGTTATACATACGAGCGACCCAATCGAACAGAAGGTTGGATGGATAGACGGAATGATCATTGTATCTAAGTTGTTTTAGATTATATCATGATGACGTTCATATAGAAATACTCACCAGGTTACTGTTCTTTCGTTATACATACGAGCAACCGAATCGAACAGAAGGTTGAATGGATAGTATCTGGGTTGTATTCGATTATGATGTTATGCAGTGTATATAGTTATACACATTTGGTGACGGTATTTCCGTTTTACAAACGAGCGTTTTACAAACGTACAGAAAAATGAATGGATAGACTGAACAATCAATGTATCTGGGTGGTATCCGATTATATCGCAATACTGTATATATAGTGATACTTTCCAGGTGACGGTACTTCCGTTACACATACTAGCGACTGAATCAAACAGAAGGTTAAATGGTTAGACGAAACGATAATTGTATCTGACTTGGATTCGATGATATCGTGATGATGTTTATATAGCAATACTCACCAGGTAACTGTTCTTCCGTTTTACATACAAGCGACCGAATTGAGCAGAAGGTTAAATGGATAGATTGAACGATCATCGTATCTGGGTTGTATTCGTATATGTTTATATAGTAATAATCACCAGGTAACTGTTCTTCCGTTATACATACTAGCTGCTGATTCGAACAGAAGGTTAAATGGTTAGACGAAATGATAATTGTATCTGAGTTGTATTCGATGATATCGTGATGATGTTTATATAGTTATACTCACCAGGTAACTGTTCTCCAGTTATATATAAGAGCGACTGAACTGAACAGAAGGTTGAATGGATAGACTGAACAATCATCGTATCTGGGTTGTATTTGATTATATCGTGATTATTATCATATAGTATGTCTAACCAGGTAACAGTTCTTCCGTTATACATACGAGCAACCAAATTGAACATAAGGTTGAATGGATAGATTGAACAATCATTGTATCTGGGTTGTCTCCAATTATATCGTTATGCTGTATATTTAGTTACACCTACCATGTAACGGTTCTTTCGTTACACATACGAGCGTCTGAATCGAACATAAGGTTGGATGGTTGGACGGAACGATCATTGTATTTGAGTTGTATTCGATTATATCGTGATGACGTTCATATAAAAATACTCACCTGGTTACTGTTCTTTCGTTATACATACGAGCAACCGAATCGAACAGAAGGTTGAATGGATGGTATCTGGGTTGTATTCGATCATGATGTTATGCTGTGTATATATTTATACACACAAGGTGACGATATTCCCGTTTTACATACGAGCGACCGAAACGAACAGAAAGTTGAATGGATAGACTGAACAATCAATGTATCTGGTTGGTATCCGATAATATCGCAATACTGTATATATAGTGATACTTACCAGGTGACGATACTTCCGTTACACATACTAGCGACTGAATCGAACAGAATGTTGAATGGTAAGACGAAACGATAATTGTATCTGAGTTGTATTCGATGATATCGTGATGATGTTTATATAGGAATACTCACCAGGTAACTGTCCTTCCGTTTTACATACAAGCGACCGAATCGAGCAGAAGGTTAAATGGATAGATTGAACAATCATCGTATCTGAGTTGTATTCGATTATGTTTATATAGTTATACTCACCAGGTACCTGTTCTTCCGTTATACATACGAGCGACTGAATTGAACAGAAGGTTGAATGGATAGACTGAACAATCATCGTATCTGGGTTGTATTCGATTATTTCGTGATGATTAATATATATATTATGTCTAACCAGGTAACTGTTCTTCTGTTATACATACGAGCAACAGAATCGAACATAAGGTTGAATGGATAGATTGAACAATCATTGTATCTGGGTTGTCTCCGATTATATCGTTATGCTGTATATTTAGATACACCTACCATGTAACGGTTCTTTCGTTACACATACGAGCGTCTGAATCGAACATAAGGTTGGATGGTTAGACGGAACGATAATTGTAACTGAGTTGTATTCGATTATATCGTGGTTATGTTTATATAGTAATACTCACCAGGTGACTGTTCTTGCGTTATACATACGAGCGACCCAATCAAACATAAGGTTGGATGGATAGACGGAATGATCATTGTATTTGAGTTGTATTCGATTATCTCGTGATGACGTTCATATAAAAATACTCACCAGGTTACTGTTCTTTCGTTATACATACGAGCAACCGAATCGAACAGAAGGTTGAATGGATGGTATCTGGGTTGTATTCGATTATGATGTTATGCTGTGTATATATTTATACACACAAGGTGACGGTATTCCCGTTTTACATACGAGCGACCGAAACGAACAGAAAGTTGAATGGATAGACTGAACAATCAATGTATCTGGTTTGTATCCGATTATATCGCAATACTGTATATATAGTGATACTTACCAGGTGACGATACTTCCGTTACACATACTAGCGACTGAATCGAACAGAATGTTGAATGGTAAGACGAAACGATAATTGTATCTGAGTTGTATTCGATGATATCGTGATGATGTTTATATAGGAATACTCACCAGGTAACTGTCCTTCCGTTTAACATACAAGCGACCGAATCGAGCAGAAGGTTGAATGGATAGATTGAACAATCATCGTATCTGAGTTGTATTCGATTATGTTTTTATAGTTATACTCACCAGGTACCTGTTCTTCCGTTATACATACGAGCAACCGAATCGAACATAAGGTTGCATGGATAGATTGAACAATCATTGTATCTGAGTTGTATTCGATTATGTTTATATAGTTATACTCACCAGGTAACTGTTCTTCCGTTATACATACGAGCGACTGAATTGAACAGAAGGTTGAATGGATAGACTGAACAATGATCGTATCTGGGGTTGTATTCGATTATATCGTGATGATGTTCATATAGTTATACTCACCAGGAAACTGTTCTCCAGTTATACATAAGAGCGACTGAACTGAACAAAAGTTTGAATGGATAGACTGAACAATCATCGTATCTGGGTTGTATTTGATTATATCGTGATTATTATCATATAGTATGTCTAACCAGGTGACAGTTCTTCCGTTATACATACGAGCAACCAAATCGAACATAAGGTTGAATGGATAGATTGAACAATCATTGTATCTGGGTTGTCTCCGATTATATCGTTATGCTGTATATTCAGTTACACCTACCATGTAACGGTTCTTTCGTTACACATACGAGCGTCTGAATCGAACATAAGGTTGGATGGTTAGACGGAACGATAATTGTAACTGAGTTGTATTCGATTGTATCGTGGTTATGTTCATATAGTAATACTCACCAGGTGACTGTTCTTGCGTTATACATACGAGCGACCCAATCGAACATAAGGTTTGATGGATAGACGGAATGATCATTGTATCTGAGTTGTATTCGATTATATCGTGATGACGTTCATATAGAAATACTCACCAGGTTACTGTTCTTTCGTTATACATACGAGCAACCGAATCGAACAGAAGGTTGAATGGATAGTATCTGGGTTGTATTCGATTATGATGTTATGCTGTGTATATATTTATACACACTAGGTGACGGTATTCCCGTTTTACATACGAGCGACCGAAACGAACAGAAAATTGAATGGATAGACTGAACAATTAATGTATCTGGGTGGTATCCGATTATATCGCAATTTTGTATATATGGTGATACTTACCAGGTGACGATACTTCCGTTACACATACTAGCGACTGAATCGAACAGAATGTTGAATGGTTAGACGAAACGATAATTGTATCTGAGTTGTATTCGATGATATCGTGATGATGTTTATATAGCAATACTCACCAGGTAACTGTCCTTCCGTTTTACATACAAGCGACCGAATCGAGCAGAAGGTTAAATGGATTGATTGAACAATCATCGTATCTGAGTTGTATTCTATTATGTTTATATAGTTATACTCACCAGGTACCTGTTCTTCCGTTATACATACGAGCAACCGAATCGAACATAAGGTTGAATGGATAGATTGAACAATCATTGTATCTGAGTTGTATTCGATTATGTTTATATAGTTATACTCACCAGGTAACTGTTCTTCCGTTATACATACGAGCGACTGAATTGAACAGAAGGTTGAATATATAGACTGAACAATCATCGTATCTGGGTTGTATTCGATTATTTCGTGATGATTAATATATATATTATGTTTAACCAGGTAACTGTTCTTCCGTTATACAAACGAGCGAAAGAATCGAACATAAGGTTGAATGGATAGATTGAACAATCATTGTATCTGGGTTGTCTCCGATTATATCGTTATGCTGTATATTCAGAAACACCTACCATGTAACGGTTCTTTCGTTACACAAACGAGCGTCTGAATCGAACATAAGGTTGGATGGTCAGACGAAACGATAATTGTAACTGAGTTGTATTCGATTATATCGTGGTAATGTTTATATATTTATACTCACCAGGTGACTGTTCTTGCATTATACGTACGAGCGACCCAATCGAACAGAAGGTTGGATGGATAGTATCTGGGTTGTATTCGATTATGATGTTGTGCTGTGTATATAGTTATACACATAAGGTGACGGTATTCCCGTTTTACATACGAGCGACCGAAACGAACAGAAAGTTGAATGGATAGACTGAACAATCAATGTATCTGGGTGGTATCCGATTATATCGCAATACTGTATATATAGTGATACTTACCAGGTGACGGTACTTCCGTTACACATACTAGCGACTTAATCGAACAGAAGGTTAAATGGTTAGACGAAACGATAATTGTATCTGAGTTGTATTCGATGATATCGTGATGATGTTAATATAGCAATACTCACCAGGTAACTGTTCTTCCGTTTTACATACAAGCGACCGAATCGAGCAGAAGGTTGAATTCAGTATAAATTGAACAATCATCGTATCTGGGTTGTATTCGATTATGTTTATATAGTTATACTCACCAGGTAACTGTTCTTTCGTTATACATAGGAGCAACCGAATCGAACAGAAGGTTGAATGGAAAGTATATGGGTTGTATTCGATTATGATGTTATGCTGTGTATATAGTTATACACACTGGGAGACGGTATTCCCGTTTTACATACGAGCGACTGAAACGAAAAGAAAGTTGAATGGATAGACTGAACAATCAATGTATCTGGGTGGTATCCGATTATATCGCAATACTGTATATATAGTGATACTTACCAGGTGACGATACTTCCGTTACACATACTAGCGACTGAATGGAACAGAATGTTGAATGGTTAGACGAAACGATAATTGTATCTGAGTTGTATTCGATGATATCGTGATGATGTTTTTATAGCAATACTCACCAGGTAACTGTCCTTCCGTTTTACATATAAGCGACCGAATCGAGCAGATGGTTAAATGGATAGATTGAACAATCATCATATCTGAGTTGTATACAATTATGTTTATATAGTTATACTCACCAGGTACCTGTTCTTCCGTTATACATACGAGCAACCGAATCGAACATAAGGTTGAATGGATAGATTGAACAATCATCGTATCTGAGTTGTATTCGATTATGTTCATATAGTTATACTCACCAGGTAACTGTTCTTCCGTTATACATACGAGCGACTGAATTGAACTGAAGGTTGAATGGATAGACTAAACAATGATCGTATCTGGGGTTGTATTCGATTATATCGTGATGATGTTCATATAGTTATACTCACCAGGTAACTGTTCTCCAGTTATACATAAGAGCGACTGAACTGAACAAAAGTTGGAATGGATAGACTGAACAATCATCGTATCTGGGTTGTATTTGATTATATCGTGATTATTATCATATAGTATGTCTAACCAGGTGACAGTTCTTCCGTTATACATACGAGCAACCAAATCGAACATGAGGTTGAATGGATAGATTGAACAATCATTGTATCTGGGTTTTCTCCGATTATATCGTTATGCTGTATATTCAGTTACACCTACCATGTAACGGTTCTTTCGTTACACATACGAGCGTCTGAATCGAACATAAGGTTGGATGGTTAGACGGAAAGATAATTGTAACTGAGTTGTATTCGATTATATCGTGGTTATGTTTATATAGTTATACTCACCAGGTGACTGTTCTTGCGTTATACATACGAGCGACCCAATCGAACATAAGGTTGGATGGATAGACGGAATGATCATTGTATCTGAGTTGTATTCGATTATATCGTGATGACGTTCATATAGAAATACTCACCAGGTTACTGTTTTTTCGTTATACATACGAGCAACCGAATCGAACAGAAGGTTGAATAGATAGTATCTGGGTTGTATTCGATTATGATGTTATGCTGTGTATATATTTATACACACTAGGTGACGGTATTCTCGTTTTTCATACGAGCGACCGAAACGAACAGAAAGTTGAATGGATAGACTGAACAATTAATGTATCTGGGTGGTATCCGATTATATCGCAATTTTGTATATATGGAGATACTTACCAGGTGACGATACTTCCGTTACACATACTAGCTACTGAATCGAACAGAATGTTGAATGGTTAGACGAAACGATAATTGTATCTGAGTTGTTTTCGATGATATCGTGATGATGTTTATATAGCAATACTCACCATGTAACTGTCCTTCCGTTTCACATACGAGCGACCGAATCGAGCAGAAGGTTAAATGGATAGATTGAACAATCATCGTATCTGAGTTGTATTCGATTATGTTTATATAGTTATACTCACCAGGTACCTGTTCTTCCGTTATACATACGAGCAACCGAATCGAACATAAGGTTGAATGGATAGATTGAACAATCATTGTATCTGAGTTGTATTCGATTATGTTTATATAGTTATACTTACCAGGTAACCGTTCTTCCGTTATACATACGAGCGACTGAATTGAACAGAAGGTTGAATGGATAGACTGAACAATCATCGTATCTGGGTTGTATTCGATTATTTCGTGATAATTAATATATATATTATGTCTTACCAGGTAACTGTTCTTCCGTCATACATACGAGCAACAGAATCGAACATAAGGTTGAATGGATAGATTGAACAATCATTGTATCTGAGTTGTCTCCGATTATATCGTTATGCTGTATATTCAGAAACACCTACCATGTAACGGTTCTTTCGTTACACATACGAGCGTCTGAATCGAACATAAGGTTGGATGGTCAGACGGAACGATAATTGTAACTGAGTTGTATTCGATTATATCGTGGTAATGTTTATATATTTATACTCACCAGGTGACTGTTCTTGCATTATACGTACGAGCGACCCAATCGAACAGAAGGTTGGATGGTTAGACGGAACGATAATTGTAACTGAGTTGTATTCGATTATATCGTGGTAATGTTTATATAGTAATACTCACCAGGTAACTGTTCTTCCGTTATACATACGAGCGACTGAATTGAACAGAAGGTTGAATATATAGACTGAACAATCATCGTATCTGGGTTGTATTCGATTATTTCGTGATGATTAATATATATATTATGTTTAACCAGGTAACTGTTCTTCCGTTATACAAACGAGCGAAAGAATCGAACATAAGGTTGAATGGATAGATTGAACAATCATTGTATCTGGGTTGTCTCCGATTATATCGTTATGCTGTATATTCAGAAACACCTACCATGTAACGGTTCTTTCGTTACACATACGAGCGTCTGAATCGAACATAAGGTTGGATGGTCAGACGGAACGATAATTGTAACTGAGTTGTATTCGATTATATCGTGGTAATGTTTATATATTTATACTCACCAGGTGACTGTTCTTGCATTATACGTACGAGCGACCCAATCGAACAGAAGGTTGGATGGATAGTATCTGGGTTGTATTCGATTATGATGTTATGCTGTGTATATAGTTATACACATTAGGTGACGGTTCTCCCGTTTTACATACGAGCGACCGAAACGAACAGAAAGTTGAATGGATAGACTGAACAATCAATGTATCTGGGTGGTATCCGATTATATCGCAATACTGTATATATAGTGATACTTACCAGGTGACGGTACTTCCGTTACACATACTAGCGACTAAATCGAACAGAAAGTTAAATGGTTAGACGAAACGATAATTGTATCTGAGTTGTATTCGATGATATCGTGATGATGTTTATATAGCAATACTCACCAGGTAACTGTTCTTTCGTTATACATACGAGCAACCGAATCGCACATAAGGTTGAATGGATAGATAGGTGTAACTGAATATAAAGCATAACGATATAATCGGAGACAACCCAGATACAATGATTGTTTAATCTATCCATTCAACCTCATGTTCGATTTGGTTGCTCGTATGTATAACGGAAGAACTGTCACCTGGTTAGACATACTATATGATAATAATCACGATATAATCAAATACAACCCAGATACGATGATTGTTCAGTCTATCCATTCAAACTTTTGTTCAGTTCAGTCGCTCTTATGTATAACTGGAGAACAGTTACCTGGTGAGTATAACTATATGAACATCATCACGATATAATCGAATACAACCCCAGATACGATCATTGTTTAGTCTATCCATTCAACCTTCAGTTCAATTCAGTCGCTCGTATGTATAACGGAAGAACAGTTACCTGGTGAGTATAACTATATGAACATAATCGAATACAACTCAGATACGATGATGGTTCAATCTATCCATTCAACCTCATGTTCGATTCGGTTGCTCGTATGTATAACGGAAGAACAGGTACCTGGTGAGTATAACTATATAAACATAATTGAATACAACTCAGATATGATAATTGTTCAATCTATCCATTTAACCTTCTGCTCGATTCGGTCGCTTATATGTAAAACGGTAGGACAGTTACCTGGTGGGTATTGCTATAAAAACATCATCACGATATCATCGAATACAACTCAGATACAATTATCGTTTCGTCTAACCATTCAACATTCTGTTCGATTCAGTCGCTAGTATGTGTAACGGAAGTATCGTCACCTGGTAAGTATCACTATATATACAGTATTGCGATATAATCGGATACCACCCAGATACATTGATTGTTCAGTCTATCCATTCAACTTTCTTTTCGTTTCAGTCGCTCGTATGTAAAACGGGAATACCGTCACCAAATGTGTATAACTATATACACTGCATAACATCATAATCGAATAC
Organism: Chrysomela aeneicollis; assembly: GCA_029955515.1. Lineage (NCBI taxonomy): Eukaryota > Metazoa > Arthropoda > Insecta > Coleoptera > Chrysomelidae > Chrysomela > Chrysomela aeneicollis. Next base: position 2,146,181 of record JARUHQ010000027.1, on the reverse strand, counting down.
AACCCAGATACTATCCATTCAACCTTCTGTTCGATTCGGTTGCTCGTATGTATAACGAAAGAACAGTAACCTGGTGAGTATTTCTATATGAACGTCATCATGATATAATCTAAAACAACTTAGATACAATGATCATTCCGTCTATCCATCCAACCTTCTGTTCGATTGGGTCGCTCGTATGTATAACGAAAGAACAGTCACCTGGTGAGTATTACTATATAAACATCACCACGATATAATCGAATACAACTCAGTAACAATTATCGTTTCGTCTAACCATCCAACCTTATGTTTGATTCAGACGCTCGTATGTGTAACGAAAGATCCGTTACATGGTAGGTGTAACTGAATAAACAGCATAACGATATAATCGGAGACAACTCAGATACAATGTTTGTTCAATCTATCCATTCAACCTCATGTTCGATTCGGTTGCTCGTATGTATAACGGAAGATCAGTTACCTGGTTAGACATAATATATAAAAAATCACCACGATATAATCGAATACAACTCAGTTACAATTATCGTTCCGTCTAACCATCCAACCTTATGTTCGATTCAGACGCTCGTATGTGTAACGAAAGAACCGTCACATGGTAGGTGTAATTAAATATACAGCATAACGATAAAATCGGAGACAACTCAGATACAATAATTGTTCAATCTATCCATTCAACCTTATGTTCGATTCGGTTGCTCGTATGTATAACGGAAGAACAGTTACCTGGTTTAGACATGATATATAATAATCACCACGATATAATCGAATACGACTCAGTTACAATTATCGTTTCGTCTAACCATCCAACCTTATGTTTGATTCAGACGCTCGTATGTGTAACGAAAGAACAGTTACATGGTAGGTGTAACTAAATAAACAGCATAACGATATAATCGGAGACAACCCAGATACAATGTTTGTTCATTCTATCCATTCAACCATATGTTCGATTTGGTTGCTCGTATGTATAACGGAAGAACTGATACCTGGTTAGACATACTATATGATAATCATCACGATATAATTAAATACAATCCAGATACGATAATTGTTCAGTCTATCCATTCAACCTTCTGTTCAGTTCAGTCGCTCTTATGTATAACTGGAGAACAGTTACCTGGTGAGTATAACTATATAAACATCATCACGATATAATCGAATACAACCCCATATACGATTATTGTTTAGTCTATCCATTCAACCTTCTGTTCATTTCAGCCGCTCGTATGTATAACGAAAGAACAGTTACCTGGTGAGTATAACTATATAAACATAATCGAATACAACCCAGATACGATGATTGTTCAATCTATCCATCCAACCTTCTGTTCGATTTGGTCGCTTGTACGTATAACGCAAGAACTGTCACCTGGTGAGTATTACTATATAAACATTACCACGATATAATCGAATACAACTCAGTTACAATTATCGTTCCGTCTAACCATCCAACCTTATGTTCGATTCAGACGCTCGTATGTGAAACGAAAGAACCGTCTATCCATCCAACCTTCTGTTCGATTGGGTCGCTCGTATGTATAACGGAAGATTTGTTACTTGGTTAGACATACTATATGATAATCATCACGATATAATCGAATACAACTCAGAAAGGATGATTGTACAGTCTATCCAATCAACCTTCTCTTCGATTCGGTCGCTCTCACGTATAACGAAAGGACAGTTACCTGGTGAGTATAACTATAAGAACATCATCACGATATAATCGAATAAAACCCCAGATACTATTATTGTTTAGTCTAGCCTTTCAACATTCTATTCAATTCGGTCGCTTGTATGTAAAACGGAAGAACAGTTACCTGGTGAGTATTGCTATAAACATCATCACGATATCATCGAAAACAACTCAGATACAATTATCGTTTCGTCTAACCATTTAACCTTCTGTTCGATTCAGTCGCTAGTATGTAAAACGGAAATACCGTCACCTAGTGAGTATAACTATATACACAGCATAACATCATAATCGAATACAACTCAGATACTATCCATTCAACCTTCTGTTCGATTCGGTTGCTCGTATGTATAACGAAAGAACAGTAACCTGGTGAGTATTTCTATATGAACTTCATCACGATATAATCGAATACAACTCAGATTCAATGATCATTCCGTCTATCCATCCAACCTTCTGTTCGATTGGGTCGCTCGTACGTATAATGCAAGAACAGTCACCTGGTGAGTATTACTATATAAACATTACCACGATATAATCGAATACAACTCAGTTACAATGATCGTTCCGTCTAACCATCCAACCTTATATTCGATTCAGACGCTCGTATGTGTAACGAAAAAACCGTTACATGGTAGGTGTATCTAAATAAACAGCATAACGATATAATCGGAGACAACCCAGATACAATGATTGTTCAATCTATCCATTCAACCTTATGTTCGATTTGGTTGCTCGTATGTATAACGGAAGAACAGGGACCTGGTTAGACATAATATATAAAAGTCATCACGAAATAATCGAATACAACCCAGATACGATGATTGTTCAGTCTATCCATTCAACCTCCTGTTCAGTTCAGTCGCTCTTATGTATAACTGGAGAACAGTTACCTGGAGAGTATAACTATATGAACATAATCGAATACAACTCAGATACGATGATTGTTCAATCTATCCATTCAACCTTATGTTCGATTCGGTTGCTCGTATGTATAACGGAAGAATAGGTACCTGGTGAGTATAACTATATAAACATAATCGAATACAACCCAGATAGGATGATTGTTCAATCTATACTGAATTCATCCTTCTGCTCGATTCGGTCGCTTGTATGTAAAACGGAAGAACAGTTACCTGGTGAGTATTGCTATATAAACATCATCACGATATCATCGAATACAACTCAGATACAATTATCGTTTCGTCTATCCATTTAACCTTCTGTTCCATTCAGTCGCTAGTATGTGTAACGGAAGTACCGTCACCTGGTAAGTATCATTATATATACAGTATTGCGATATAATCGGATACCACCCAGATACATTGATTGTCCAGTCTATCCATTCAACTTTCTGTTCCTTTCGGTCGCTCGTATGTAAAACGGGAATACCGTCACCTTATGTATATAACTATATACACAGCATAACATCATAATCGAATACAACCCAGATACTATCCATTCAACCTTCTGTTCGATTCGGTTGCTCGTATGTATAACGAAAGAACAGTAACCTGGTGAGTAATTCTATATGAACGTCATCACGATATAATCGAATACAACTCAGATACAATGATCATTCCGTCTATCCATCCAACCTTCTGTTCGATTGGGTCGCTCGTATGTATAACGCAAGAAAATTCACCTGGTGAGTACTACTATATAAACATCACCACGATATAATCGAATACAACTCAGTTACAATTATCGTTCCGTCTAACCATCCAACCTTATGTTCGATTCAGACGTTCGTATGTGTAATGAAAGAACCGTTACATGGTAGGTGTAACTAAATATACAGCATAACGATATAATCGGAGACAACCCAGATACAATGATTGTTCAATTTATCCATCCAACCTTATGTTCGATTCGGTTGCTCGTATGTTTAACGGAAGAACTGTCACCTGGTTAGACATACTATATGATGATCATCACGATATACTCGAATACAACCCAAGATACGATTATTGTTTAGTCTATCCATTCAACCTTCTGTTCAGTTCAGTCGCTCTTATGTATAACTGGAGAACAGTTACCTGGTGAGTATAACTATATGAACATCATCACGATATATTCGAATACAACTCCAGATACGAACATTATTTAGTCTATCCATTCAACCTTCTGTTCAATTCAGTCGCTCGTATGTATAACGGAAGAACAGTTACCTGGTGAGTATAACTATATAAACATAATCGAATACAACTCAGATACGATGATTGTTCAATCTATCCATTCAACCTTATGTTCGATTCGGTTGCTCGTATGTATAACGGAAGAACAGGTACCTGGTGATTATAACTATATAAACATAATCAAATACAACTCAGATACGATGATTGTTCAATCTATCCATTTAACCTTCTGCTCGATTCGGTCGCTTGTATGTTAAACGGAAGGACAGTTACCTGGTGAGTGTTGCTATATAAACATCATCACGATATCATCGAATACAACTCAAATACAATTATCGTTTCGTCTAACCATTCAACATTCTGTTCAATTCAGTCGCTAGTATGTGTAACGGAAGTATCGTCGCCTGGTAAGTATCACTATATATACAGAATTGCGATATAATCGGATACCACCCAGATACATTGATTGTTCAGTCTATCCATTCAACTTTCTGTTCGTTTCGGTCGCTCGTATGTAAAACGGTAATACCGTCACCTAGTGTGTATAAATATATACCCAGCATAACATCATAATCGAATACAACCCAGATACTATCCATTCAACCTCCTGTTCGATTCGTCTGCTCGTATGTATAACGAAAGAACAGTAACCTGGTTAGACATAATATATAATAATCATCACGAAATAATCGAATACAACCCAGATACGATGATTGTTCAGTCTATCCATTAAACCTTCTGTTCAGTTCAGTCGCTCTTATGTATAACTGGATAACAGTTACCTGGTGAGTATAAATATATGAACTTCATCACGATATAATCGAATACAACCTTAGATACGATCATTGTTTAGTCTATCCATTCAACCTTCAGTTCAATTCAGTCGCTCGTATGTATAACGGAAGAACAGTTACCTGGTGAGTATAACTATATAAACATAATCGAATACAACTCAGATACGATGATTGTTCAATCTATCCATTCAACCTTATGTTCGATTCGGTTGCTCGTATGTATATCGGAAGAACAGGTACCTGGTGAGTATATCTATATAAACATAATCGAATACAACTCAGATACGATGATTGTTCAATCTATCCATTTAACCTTCTGCTCGATTCGGTCGCTTGTATGTAAAACGGAAGAACAGTTACCTGGCGAGTATTGCTATATAAACATCATCACGATATCATCGAATACAACTCAGATACAATTATCGTTTCGTCTAACCTTTTAACCTTCTGTTCGATTCAGTCGCTAGTATGTGTAACGGAAGTACCGTCACCTGGTAAGTATCACTATATATACAGTATTGCGATATAATCGGATACCACCCAGATACATTGATTGTTCAGTCTATCCATTCAACTTTCTGTTCGTTTCGGTCGCTCGTATGTAAAACGGGAATACCGTCACCTTATGTGCAGCATAAGGTTGGATGGATAGACGGAATAATCATTGTATCTGAGTTGTATTCGATCAAATCGTGATGACGTTCATATAGAAATACTCACCAGGTTACTGTTCTTTCGTTATACATACGAGCAACCGAATCGAACAGAAGGTTGAATGGATAGTATCTGGGTTGTATTCGATTATGATGATATGCTGTGTATATATTTATACACACTAGGTGACGGTATTCCCGTTTCACATACAAGCGACCGAAACGAACAGAAAGTTGAATGCATAGACTGAACAATCAATGTATCTGGGTGGTATCCGATTATATCGCAATTCTGTTTATATAGTTATACTCACCAGGTACCTGTTCTTCCGTTATACATACGAGCAACCCAATCGAACATAAGGTTGAATGGATAGATTGAACAATCACCGTATCTGTGTTGTATTCGATTATGTTTATATAGTTATACTCACCAGGTAACTGTTCTCCAGTTATACATAAGAGCGACTGAACTGAACAGAAGGTTGAATGGATAGACTGAACAATCATCGTATCTGGGTTGTATTCGATTATTTCGTGATGATTATTATATATTATGTCTAACCAGGTAACTGTTTTTCCGTTGAACATACGAGCAACCGAATCGAACATTAGGTTGAATATATATATATTGAACAATCATTGTATCTGGGTTGTCTCCGATTATATCGTTATGCTGTATATTTAGATACACCTACCATGTAACGGTCCTTCGTTACACATACGAGCGTCTGAATCGAACATAAGGTTGGATGGTTAGACGAAACGATAATTGTAACTGAGTCGTATTCGATTATATCGTGGTGATTATTATATATCCTGTCTAAACCAGGTAACTGTTCTTCCGTTATACATACGAGCAACCGAATCGAACATAAGGTTGAATGGATAGATTGAACAATTATTGTATCTGAGTTGTCTCCGATTATATCGTTATGCTGTATATTTGATTACACCTACCATGTGACGGTTCTTTCGTTACACATACGAGCGTCTGAATCGAACATAAGGTTGGATGGTTAGACGGAACGATAATTGTAACTGAGTTGTATTCGATTATATCGTGGTGATTTTTTATATATTATGTCTAACCAGGTAACTGATCTTCCGTTATACATACGAGCAACCGGATCGAACATGAGGTTGAATGGATAGATTGAACAAACATTGTATCTGGGTTGTCTCCGATTATATCGTTATGCTGTTTATTCAGTTACACCTACCATGTAACGGATCTTTCGTTACACATACGAGCGTCTGAATCAAACATAAGGTTGGATGGTTAGACGAAACGATAATTGTTACTGAGTTGTATTCGATTATATCGTGGTGATGTTTATATAGTAATACTCACCAGGTGACTGTTCTTTCGTTATACATACGAGCGACCCAATCGAACAGAAGGTTGGATGGATAGACGGAATGATCATTGTATCTGAGTTGTTTTAGATTATATCATGATGACGTTCATATAGAAATACTCACCAGGTTACTGTTCTTTCGTTATACATACGAGCAACCGAATCGAACAGAAGGTTGAATGGATAGTATCTGGGTTGTATTCGATTATGATGTTATGCAGTGTATATAGTTATACACATTTGGTGACGGTATTCCCGTTTTACAAACGGGCGTTTTACAAACGAACAGAAAAATGAATGGATAGACTGAACAATCAATGTATCTGGGTGGTATCCGATTATATCGCAATACTGTATATATAGTGATACTTTCCAGGTGACGGTACTTCCGTTACACATACTAGCGACTGAATCAAACAGAAGGTTAAATGGTTAGACGAAACGATAATTGTATCTGAGTTGGATTCGATGATATCGTGATGATGTTTATATAGCAATACTCACCAGGTAACTGTTCTTCCGTTTCACATACAAGCGACCGAATTGAGCAGAAGGTTAAATGGATAGATTGAACGATCATCGTATCTGGGTTGTATTCGTATATGTTTATATAGTAATAATCACCAGGTAACTGTTCTTCCGTTATACATACTAGCTACTGATTCGAACGGAAGGTTAAATGGTTAGACGAAATGATAATTGTATCTGAGTTGTATTCGATGATATCGTGATGATGTTTATATAGTTATACTCACCAGGTAACTGTTCTCCAGTTATATATAAGAGCGACTGAACTGAACAGAAGGTTGAATGGATAGACTGAACAATCATCGTATCTGGGTTGTATTTGATTATATCGTGATTATTATCATATAGAATGTCTAACCAGGTAACAGTTCTTCCGTTATACATACGAGCAACCAAATCGAACATAAGGTTGAATGGATAGATTGAACAATCATTGTATCTGGGTTGTCTCCAATTATATCGTTATGCTGTATATTTAGTTACACCTACCATGTAACGGTTCTTTCGTTACACATACGAGCGTCTGAATCGAACATAAGGTTGGATGGTTAGACGGAACGATCATTGTATTTGAGTTGTATTCGATTATATCGTGATGACGTTCATATAAAAATACTCACCAGGTTACTGTTCTTTCGTTATACATACGAGCAACCGAATCGAACAGAAGGTTGAATGGATGGTATCTGGGTTGTATTCGATCATGATGTTATGCTGTGTACATATTTATACACACAAGGTGACGATATTCCCGTTTTACATACGAGCGACCGAAACGAACAGAAAGTTGAATGGATAGACTGAACAATCAATGTATCTGGTTGGTATCCGATAATATCGCAATACCGTATATATAGTGATACTTACCAGGTGACGATACTTCCGTTACACATACTAGCGACTGAATCGAATAGAATGTTGAATGGTAAGACGAAACGATAATTGTATCTGAGTTGTATTCGATGATATCGTGATGATGTTTATATAGGAATACTCACCAGGTAACTGTCCTTCCGTTTTACATACAAGCGACCGAATCGAGCAGAAGGTTAAATGGATAGATTGAACAATCATCGTATCTGAGTTTTATTCGATTATGTTTATATAGTTATACTCACCAGGTACCTGTTCTTCCGTTATACATACGAGCAACCGAATCGAACATAAGGTTGAATGGATAGATTGAACAATCATTGTATCTGAGTTGTATTCGATTATGTTTATATAGTTATACTCACCAGGTAACTGTTCTTCCGTTATACATACGAGCGACTGAATTGAACAGAAGGTTGAATGGATAGACTGAACAATCATCGTATCTGGGTTGTATTCGATTATTTCGTGATGATTAATATATATATTATGACTAACCAGGTAATTGTTCTTCTGTTATACATACTAGCAACAGAATCGAACATAAGGTTGAATGGATAGATTGAACAATCATTGTATCTGGGTTGTCTCCGATTATATCGTTATGCTGTATATTTAGATACACCTACCATGTAACGGTTCTTTCGTTACATATACGAGCGTCTGAATCGAACATAAGGTTGGATGGTTAGACGGAACGATAATTGTAACTGAGTTGTATTCGATTATATCGTGGTTATGTTTATATAGTAATACTCACCAGGTGACTGTTCTTGCGTTATACATACGAGCGACCCAATCAAACATAAGGTTGGATGGATAGACAGAATGATCATTGTATTTGAGTTGTATTCGATTATCTCGTGATGACGTTCATATAAAAATATTCACCAGGTTACTGTTCTTTCGTTATACATACGAGCAACCGAATCGAACAGAAGGTTGAATGGATGGTATCTGGGTTGTATTCGATTATGATGTTATGCTGTGTATATATTTATACACACAAGGTGACGGTATTCCCGTTTTACATACGAGCGACCGAAACGAACAGAAAGTTGAATGGATAGACTGAACAATCAATGTATCTGGTTGGTATCCGATTATATCGCAATACTGTATATATAGTGATACTTACCAGGTGACGATACTTCCGTTACACATACTAGCGACTGAATCGAACAGAATGTTGAATGGTAAGACGAAACGATAATTGTATCTGAGTTGTATTCGATGATATCGTGATGATGTTTATATAGGAATACTCACCAGGTAACTGTCCTTCCGTTTAACATACAAGCGACCGAATCGAGCAGAAGGTTAAATGGATAGATTGAACAATCATCGTATCTGAGTTGTATTCGATTATATTTATATAGTTATACTCACCAGGTACCTGTTCTTCCGTTATACATACGAGCAACCGAATCGAACATAAGGTTGAATGGATAGATTGAACAATCATTGTATCTGAGTTGTATTCGATTATGTTTATATAGTTATACTCACCAGGTAACTGTTCTTCCGTTATACATACGAGCGACTGAATTGAACAGAAGGTTGAATGGATAGACTGAACAATGATCGTATCTGGGGTTGTATTCGATTATATCGTGATGATGTTCATATAGTTATACTCACCAGGTAACTGTTCTCCAGTTATACATAAGAGCGACTGAACTGAACAAAAGTTTGAATGGATAGACTGAACAATCATCGTATCTGGGTTGTATTTGATTATATCGTGATTATTATCATATAGTATGTCTAACCAGGTGACAGTTCTTCCGTTATACATACGAGCAACCAAATCGAACATAAGGTTGAATGGATAGATTGAACAATCATTGTATCTGGGTTGTCTCCGATTATATCGTTATGCTGTATATTCAGTTACACCTACCATGTAACGGTTCTTTCGTTACACATACGAGCGTCTGAATCGAACATAAGGTTGGATGGTTAGACGGAACGATAATTGTAACTGAGTTGTATTCGATTGTATCGTGGTTATGTTCATATAGTAATACTCACCAGGTGACTGTTCTTGCGTTATACATACGAGCGACCCAATCGAACATAAGGTTTGATGGATAGACGGAATGATCATTGTATCTGAGTTGTATTCGATGATATCGTGATGATGTTTATATAGCAATACTCACGAGGTAACTGTCCTTCCGTTTTACATACAAGCGACCGAATCGAGCAGAAGGTTAAATGGATTAATTGAACAATCATCGTATCTGAGTTGTATTCTATTATGTTTATATAGTTATACTCACCAGGTACCTGTTCTTCCGTTATACATACGAGCAACCGAATCGAACATAAGGTTGAATGGATAGATTGAACAATCATTGTATCTGAGTTGTATTCGATTATGTTTATATAGTTATACTCACCAGGTAACTGTTCTTCCGTTATACATACGAGCGACTGAATTGAACAGAAGGTTGAATATATAGACTGAACAATCATCGTATCTGGGTTGTATTCGATTATTTCGTGATGATTAATATATATATTATGTTTAACCAGGTAACTGTTCTTCCGTTATACAAACGAGCGAAAGAATCGAACATAAGGTTGAATGGATAGATTGAACAATCATTGTATCTGGGTTGTCTCCGATTATATCGTTATGCTGTATATTCAGAAACACCTACCATGTAACGGTTCTTTCGTTACACATACGAGCGTCTGAATCGAACATAAGGTTGGATGGTCAGACGGAACGATAATTGTAACTGAGTTGTATTCGATTATATCGTGGTAATGTTTATATATTTATACTCACCAGGTGACTGTTCTTGCATTATACGTACTAGCGACCCAATCGAACAGAAGGTTGGATGGATAGTATCTGGGTTGTATTCGATTATGATGTTATGCTGTGTATATAGTTATACACATAAGGTGACGGTATTCCCGTTTTACATACGAGCGACCGAAACGAACAGAAAGTTGAATGGATAGACTGAACAATCAATGTATCTGGGTGGTATCCGATTATATCGCAATACTGTATATATAGTGATACTTACCAGGTGACGGTACTTCCGTTACACATACTAGCGACTAAATCGAACAGAAGGTTAAATGGTTAGACGAAACGATAATTGTATCTGAGTTGTATTCGATGATATCGTGATGATGTTTATATAGCAATACTCACCAGGTAACTGTTCTTCCGTTTTACATACAAGCGACCGAATCGAGCAGAAGGTTGAATTCAGTATAAATTGAACAATTATCGTATCTGGGTTGTATTCGATTATGTTTATATAGTTATACTCACCAGGTAACTGTTCTTTCGTTATACATAGGAGCAACCGAATCGAACAGAAGGTTGAATGGAAAGTATATGGGTTGTATTCGATTATGATGTTATGCTGTGTATATAGTTATACACACTGGGAGACGGTATTCCCGTTTTACATACGAGCGACTGAAACGAAAAGAAAGTTGAATGGATAGACTGAACAATCAATGTATCTGGGTGGTATCCGATTATATCGCAATACTGTATATATAGTGATACTTACCAGGTGACGATACTTCCGTTACACATACTAGCGACTGAATCGAACAGAATGTTGAATGGTTAGACGAAACGATAATTGTATCTGAGTTGTATTCGATGATATCGTGATGATGTTTTTATAGCAATACTCACCAGGTAACTGTCCTTCTGTTTTACATATAAGCGACCGAATCGAGCAGAAGGTTAAATGGATAGATTGAACAATCATCATATCTGAGTTGTATTCAATTATGTTTATATAGTTATACTCACCAGGTACCTGTTCTTCCGTTATACATACGAGCAACCGAATCGAACATAAGGTTGAATGGATAGATTGAACAATCATCGTATCTGAGTTGTATTCGATTATGTTCATATAGTTATACTCACCAGGAAACTGTTCTTCCGTTATACATACGAGCGACTGAATTGAACTGAAGGTTGAATGGATAGACTAAACAATGATCGTATCTGGGGTTGTATTCGATTATATCGTGATGATGTTCATATAGTTATACTCACCAGGTAACTGTTCTCCAGTTATACATAAGAGCGACTGAACTGAACAAAAGTTTGAATGGATAGACTGAACAATCATCGTATCTGGGTTGTATTTGATTATATCGTGATTATTATCATATAGTATGTCTAACCAGGTGACAGTTCTTCCGTTATACATACGAGCAACCAAATCGAACATGAGGTTGAATGGATAGATTGAACAATCATTGTATCTGGGTTGTCTCCGATTATATCGTTATGCTGTATATTCAGTTACACCTACCATGTAACGGTTCTTTCGTTACACATACGAGCGTCTGAATCGAACATAAGGTTGGATGGTTAGACGGAACGATAATTGTAACTGAGTTGTATTCGATTATATCGTGGTTATGTTTATATAGTAATACTCACCAGGTGACTGTTCTTGCGTTATACATACGAGCGACCCAATCAAACATAAGGTTGGATGGATAGACGGAATGATCATTGTATTTGAGTTGTATTCGATTATCTCGTGATGACGTTCATATAAAAATATTCACCAGGTTACTGTTCTTTCGTTATACATACGAGCAACCGAATCGAACAGAAGGTTGAATGGATGGTATCTGGGTTGTATTCGATTATGATGTTATGCTGTGTATATATTTATACACACAAGGTGACGGTATTCCCGTTTTACATACGAGCGACCGAAACGAACAGAAAGTTGAATGGATAGACTGAACAATCAATGTATCTGGTTGGTATCCGATTATATCGCAATACTGTATATATAGTGATACTTACCAGGTGACGATACTTCCGTTACACATACTAGCGACTGAATCGAACAGAATGTTGAATGGTAAGACGAAACGATAATTGTATCTGAGTTGTATTCGATGATATCGTGATGATGTTTATATAGGAATACTCACCAGGTAACTGTCCTTCCGTTTAACATACAAGCGACCGAATCGAGCAGAAGGTTAAATGGATAGATTGAACAATCATCGTATCTGAGTTGTATTCGATTATATTTATATAGTTATACTCACCAGGTACCTGTTCTTCCGTTATACATACGAGCAACCGAATCGAACATAAGGTTGAATGGATAGATTGAACAATCATTGTATCTGAGTTGTATTCGATTATGTTTATATAGTTATACTCACCAGGTAACTGTTCTTCCGTTATACATACGAGCGACTGAATTGAACAGAAGGTTGAATGGATAGACTGAACAATGATCGTATCTGGGGTTGTATTCGATTATATCGTGATGATGTTCATATAGTTATACTCACCAGGTAACTGTTCTCCAGTTATACATAAGAGCGACTGAACTGAACAAAAGTTTGAATGGATAGACTGAACAATCATCGTATCTGGGTTGTATTTGATTATATCGTGATTATTATCATATAGTATGTCTAACCAGGTGACAGTTCTTCCGTTATACATACGAGCAACCAAATCGAACATAAGGTTGAATGGATAGATTGAACAATCATTGTATCTGGGTTGTCTCCGATTATATCGTTATGCTGTATATTCAGTTACACCTACCATGTAACGGTTCTTTCGTTACACATACGAGCATCTGAATCGAACATAAGGTTGGATGGTTAGACGGAACGATAATTGTAACTGAGTTGTATTCGATTGTATCGTGGTTATGTTCATATAGTAATACTCACCAGGTGACTGTTCTTGCGTTATACATACGAGCGACCCAATCGAACATAAGGTTTGATGGATAGACGGAATGATCATTGTATCTGAGTTGTATTCGATGATATCGTGATGATGTTTATATAGCAATACTCACCAGGTAACTGTCCTTCCGTTTTACATACAAGCGACCGAATCGAGCAGAAGGTTAAATGGATTAATTGAACAATCATCGTATCTGAGTTGTATTCTATTATGTTTATATAGTTATACTCACCAGGTACCTGTTCTTCCGTTATACATACGAGCAACCGAATCGAACATAAGGTTGAATGGATAGATTGAACAATCATTGTATCTGAGTTGTATTCGATTATGTTTATATAGTTATACTCACCAGGTAACTGTTCTTCCGTTATACATACGAGCGACTGAATTGAACAGAAGGTTGAATATATAGACTGAACAATCATCGTATCTGGGTTGTATTCGATTATTTCGTGATGATTAATATATATATTATGTTTAACCAGGTAACTGTTCTTCCGTTATACAAACGAGCGAAAGAATCGAACATGAGGTTGAATGGATAGATTGAACAATCATTGTATCTGGGTTGTCTCCGATTATATCGTTATGCTGTATATTCAGAAACACCTACCATGTAACGGTTCTTTCGTTACACATACGAGCGTCTGAATCGAACATAAGGTTGGATGGTCAGACGAAACGATAATTGTAACTGAGTTGTATTCGATTATATCGTGGTAATGTTTATATATTTATACTCACCAGGTGACTGTTCTTGCATTATACGTACTAGCGACCCAATCGAACAGAAGGTTGGATGGATAGTATCTGGGTTGTATTCGATTATGATGTTATGCTGTGTATATAGTTATACACATAAGGTGACGGTATTCCCGTTTTACATACGAGCGACCGAAACGAACAGAAAGTTGAATGGATAGACTGAACAATCAATGTATCTGGGTGGTATCCGATTATATCGCAATACTGTATATATAGTGATACTTACCAGGTGACGGTACTTCCGTTACACATACTAGCGACTAAATCGAACAGAAGGTTAAATGGTTAGACGAAACGATAATTGTATCTGAGTTGTATTCGATGATATCGTGATGATGTTTATATAGCAATACTCACCAGGTAACTGTTTTTCCGTTTTACATACAAGCGACCGAATCGAGCAGAAGGTTGAATTCAGTATAAATTGAACAATCATCGTATCTGGGTTGTATTCGATTATGTTTATATAGTTATACTCACCAGGTAACTGTTCTTTCGTTATACATAGGAGCAACCGAATCGAACAGAAGGTTGAATGGAAAGTATATGGGTTGTATTCGATTATGATGTTATGCTGTGTATATAGTTATACACACTGGGAGACGGTATTCCCGTTTTACATACGAGCGACTGAAACGAAAAGAAAGTTGAATGGATAGACTGAACAATCAATGTATCTGGGTGGTATCCGATTATATCGCAATACTGTATATATAGTGATACTTACCAGGTGACGATACTTCCGTTACACATACTAGCGACTGAATCGAACAGAATGTTGAATGGTTAGACGAAACGATAATTGTATCTGAGTTGTATTCGATGATATCGTGATGATGTTTTTATAGCAATACTCACCAGGTAACTGTCCTTCCGTTTTACATATAAGCGACCGAATCGAGCAGAAGTTTAAATGGATAGATTGAACAATCATCATATCTGAGTTGTATTCAATTATGTTTATATAGTTATACTCACCAGGTACCTGTTCTTCCGTTATACATACGAGCAACCGAATCGAACATAAGGTTGAATGGATAGATTGAACAATCATCGTATCTGAGTTGTATTCGATTATGTTCATATAGTTATACTCACCAGGAAACTGTTCTTCCGTTATACATACGAGCGACTGAATTGAACTGAAGGTTGAATGGATAGACTAAACAATGATCGTATCTGGGGTTGTATTCGATTATATCGTGATGATGTTCATATAGTTATACTCACCAGGTAACTGTTCTCCAGTTATACATAAGAGCGACTGAACTGAACAAAAGTTTGAATGGATAGACTGAACAATCATCGTATCTGGGTTGTATTTGATTATATCGTGATTATTATCATATAGTATGTCTAACCAGGTGACAGTTCTTCCGTTATACATACGAGCAACCAAATCGAACATGAGGTTGAATGGATAGATTGAACAATCATTGTATCTGGGTTGTCTCCGATTATATCGTTTTGCTGTATATTCAGTTACACCTACCATGTAACGGTTCTTTCGTTACACATACGAGCGTCTGAATCGAACATAAGGTTGGATGGTTAGACGGAAAGATAATTGTAACTGAGTTGTATTCGATTATATCGTGGTTATGTTTATATAGTTATACTCACCAGGTGACTGTTCTTGCGTTATACATACGAGCGACCCGATCGAACATAAGGTTGGATGGATAGACGGAATGATCATTGTATCTGAGTTGTATTCGATTATATCGTGATGACGTTCATATAGAAATACTCACCAGGTTACTGTTTTTTCGTTATACATACGAGCAACCGAATCGAACAGAAGGTTGAATAGATAGTATCTGGGTTGTATTCGATTATGATGTTATGCTGTGTATATATTTATACACACTAGGTGACGGTATTCCCGTTTTACATACGAGCGACCGAAACGAACAGAAAGTTGAATGGATAGACTGAACAATTAATGTATCTGGGTGGTATCCGATTATATCGCAATTTTGTATATATGGAGATACTTACCAGGTGACGATACTTCCGTTACACATACTAGCTACTGAATCGAACAGAATGTTGAATGGTTAGACGAAACGATAATTGTATCTGAGTTGTTTTCGATGATATCGTGATGATGTTTATATAGCAATACTCACCATGTAACTGTCCTTCCGTTTTACATACAAGCGACCGAATCGAGCAGAAGGTTAAATGGATAGATTGAACAATCATCGTATCTGAGTTGTATTCGATTATGTTTATATAGTTATACTCACCAGGTACCTGTTCTTCCGTTATACATACGAGCAACCGAATCGAACATAAGGTTGAATGGATAGAATGAATAATCAATTTATCTGAGTTGTATTCGATTATGTTTATATAGTTATACTCACCAGGTAACCGTTCTTCCGTTATACATACGAGCGACTGAATTGAACAGAAGGTTGAATGGATAGACTGAACAATCATCGTATCTGGGTTGTATTCGATTATTTCGTGATGATTAATATACATATTATGTCTTACCAGGTAACTGTTCTTCCGTCATACATACGAGCAACAGAATCGAACATAAGGTTGAATGGATAGATTGAACAATCATTGTATCTGGGTTGTCTCCGATTATATCGTTATGCTGTATATTTAGATACACCTACCATATAATGGTTCATTCGTTACACATACGAGCGTCTGAATCGAACATAAGGTTGGATGGTTAGACGGAACGATAATTGTAACTGAGTTGTATTCGATTATATCGTGGTAATGTTTATATAGTAATACTCACCAGGTGACTGTTCTTGCATTATACGTACGAGCGACCCAATCGAACAGAAGGTTGGATGGTTAGACGGAACGATAATTGTAACTGAGTTGTATTCGATTATATCGTGGTAATGTTTATATAGTAATACTCACCAGGTAACTGTTCTTCCGTTATACATACGAGCGACTGAATTGAACAGAAGGTTGAATATATAGACTGAACAATCATCGTATCTGGGTTGTATTCGATTATTTCGTGATGATTAATATATATATTATGTTTAACCAGGTAACTGTTCTTCCGTTATACAAACGAGCGAAAGAATCGAACATAAGGTTGAATGGATAGATTGAACAATCATTGTATCTGGGTTGTCTCCGATTATATCGTTATGCTGTATATTCAGAAACACCTACCATGTAACGGTTCTTTCGTTACACATACGAGCGTCTGAATCGAACATAAGGTTGGATGGTCAGACGGAACGATAATTGTAACTGAGTTGTATTCGATTATATCGTGGTAATGTTTATATATTTATACTCACCAGGTGACTGTTCTTGCATTATACGTACTAGCGACCCAATCGAACAGAAGGTTGGATGGATAGTATCTGGGTTGTATTCGATTATGATGTTATGCTGTGTATATAGTTATACACATAAGGTGACGGTATTCCCGTTTTACATACGAGCGACCGAAACGAACAGAAAGTTGAATGGATAGACTGAACAATCAATGTATCTGGGTGGTATCCGATTATATCGCAATACTGTATATATAGTGATACTTACCAGGTGACGGTACTTCCGTTACACATACTAGCGACTAAATCGAACAGAAGGTTAAATGGTTAGACGAAACGATAATTGTATCTGAGTTGTATTCGATGATATCGTGATGATGTTTATATAGCAATACTCACCAGGTAACTGTTCTTCCGTTTTACATACAAGCGACCGAATCGAGCAGAAGGTTAAATGGATAGATTGAACAATCATCATATCTGAGTTGTATTCAATTATGTTTATATAGTTATACTCACCAGGTACCTGTTCTTCCGTTATACATACGAGCAACCGAATCGAACATAAGGTTGAATGGATAGATTGAACAATCATCGTATCTGAGTTGTATTCGATTATGTTCATATAGTTATACTCACCAGGTAACTGTTCTTCCGTTATACATACGAGCGACTGAATTGAACTGAAGGTTGAATGGATAGACTAAACAATGATCGTATCTGGGGTTGTATTCGATTATATCGTGATGATGTTCATATAGTTATACTCACCAGGTAACTGTTCTCCAGTTATACATAAGAGCGACTGAACTGAACAAAAGTTTGAATGGATAGACTGAACAATCATCGTATCTGGGTTGTATTTGATTATATCGTGATTATTATCATATAGTATGTCTAACCAGGTGACAGTTCTTCCGTTATACATACGAGCAACCAAATCGAACATGAGGTTGAATGGATAGATTGAACAATCATTGTATCTGGGTTGTCTCCGATTATATCGTTATGCTGTATATTCAGTTACACCTACCATGTAACGGTTCTTTCGTTACACATACGAGCGTCTGAATCGAACATAAGGTTGGATGGTTAGACGGAAAGATAATTGTAACTGAGTTGTATTCGATAATATCGTGGTTATGTTTATATAGTTATACTCACCAGGTGACTGTTCTTGCGTTATACATACGAGCGACCCGATCGAACATAAGGTTGGATGGATAGACGGAATGATCATTGTATCTGAGTTGTATTCGATTATATCGTGATGACGTTCATATAGAAATACTCACCAGGTTACTGTTTTTTCGTTATACATACGAGCAACCGAATCGAACAGAAGGTTGAATAGATAGTATCTGGGTTGTATTCGATTATGATGTTATGCTGTGTATATATTTATACACACTAGGTGACGGTATTCCCGTTTTACATACGAGCGACCGAAACGAACAGAAAGTTGAATGGATAGACTGAACAATTAATGTATCTGGGTGGTATCCGATTATATCGCTATTTTGTATATATGGAGATACTTACCAGGTGACGATACTTCCGTTACACATACTAGCTACTGAATCGAACAGAATGTTGAATGGTTAGACGAAACGATAATTGTATCTGAGTTGTTTTCGATGATATCGTGATGATGTTTATATAGCAATACTCACCATGTAACTGCCTTTCGTTTTACATACAAGCGACCGAATCGAGCAGAAGGTTGAATGGATAGATTGAACAATCATCGTATCTGAGTTGTATTCGATTATGTTTATATAGTTATACTCACCAGGTACCTGTTCTTCCGTTATACATACGAGCAACCGAATCGAACATAAGGTTGAATGGATAGATTGAACAATCATTGTATCTGAGTTGTATTCGATTATGTTTATATAGTTATACTCACCAGGTAACCGTTCTTCCGTTATACATACGAGCGACTGAATTGAACAGAAGGTTGAATGGATAGACTGAACAATCATCGTATCTGGGTTGTATTCGATTATTTCGTGATGATTAATATATATATTATGTCTAACCAGGTAATTGTTCTTCTGTTATACATACGAGCAACAGAATCGAACATAAGGTTGAATGGATAGATTGAACAATCATTGTATCTGGGTTGTCTCCGATTATATCGTTATGCTGTATATTTAGATACACCTACCATGTAACGGTTCTTTCGTTACATATACGAGCGTCTGAATCGAACATAAGGTTGGATGGTTAGACGGAACGATAATTGTAACTGAGTTGTATTCGATTATATCGTGGTTATGTTTATATAGTAATACTCACCAGGTGACTGTTCTTGCGTTATACATACGAGCGACCCAATCAAACATAAGGTTGGATGGATAGACGGAATGATCATTGTATTTGAGTTGTATTCGATTATCTCGTGATGACGTTCATATAAAAATATTCACCAGGTAACTGTTCTTTCGTTATACATAGGAGCAACCGAATCGAACAGAAGGTTGAATGGAAAGTATATGGGTTG
Source organism: Chrysomela aeneicollis (assembly GCA_029955515.1). NCBI lineage: Eukaryota > Metazoa > Arthropoda > Insecta > Coleoptera > Chrysomelidae > Chrysomela > Chrysomela aeneicollis. The sequence goes on along the minus strand of JARUHQ010000027.1, from coordinate 2,125,846 downwards.
TATTCGATTGTGATGTTATGCTGTGTATATAGTTATACACACTGGGAGACGGTATTCCCGTTTTACATACGAGCGACTGAAACGAAAAGAAAGTTGAATGGATAGACTGAACAATCAATGTATCTGGTTGGTATCCGATTATATCGCAATACTGTATATATAGTGATACTTACCAGGTGACGATACTTCCGTTACACATACTAGCGACTGAATCGAACAGAATGTTGAATGGTTAGACGAAAAGATAATTGTATCTGAGTTGTATTCGATGATATCGTGATGATGTTTTTATAGCAATACTCACCAGGTAACTGTCCTTCCGTTTTACATATAAGCGACCGAATCGAGCAGAAGGTTAAATGGATAGATTGAACAATCATCATATCTGAGTTGTATTCAATTATGTTTATATAGTTATACTCACCAGGTACCTGTTCTTCCGTTATACATACGAGCAACCGAATCGAACATAAGGTTGAATGGATAGATTGAACAATCATCGTATCTGAGTTGTATTCGATTATGTTCATATAGTTATACTCACCAGGTAACTGTTCTTCCGTTATACATACGAGCGACTGAATTGAACTGAAGGTTGAATGGATAGACTAAACAATGATCGTATCTGGGGTTGTATTCGATTATATCGTGATGATGTTCATATAGTTATACTCACCAGGTAACTGTTCTCCAGTTATACATAAGAGCGACTGAACTGAACAAAAGTTTGAATGGATAGACTGAACAATCATCGTATCTGGGTTGTATTTGATTATATCGTGATTATTATCATATAGTATGTCTAACCAGGTGACAGTTCTTCCGTTATACATACGAGCAACCAAATCGAACATGAGGTTGAATGGATAGATTGAACAATCATTGTATCTGGGTTGTCTCCGATTATATCGTTATGCTGTATATTCAGTTACACCTACCATGTAACGGTTCTTTCGTTACACATACGAGCGTCTGAATCGAACATAAGGTTGGATGGTTAGACGGAAAGATAATTGTAACTGAGTTGTATTCGATTATATCGTGGTTATGTTTATATAGTTATACTCACCAGGTGACTGTTCTTGCGTTATACATACGAGCGACCCGATCGAACATAAGGTTGGATGGATAGACGGAATGATCATTGTATCTGAGTTGTATTCGATTATATCGTGATGACGTTCATATAGAAATACTCACCAGGTTACTGTTTTTTCGTTATACATACGAGCAACCGAATCGAACAGAAGGTTGAATAGATAGTATCTGGGTTGTATTCGATTATGATGTTATGCTGTGTATATATTTATACACACTAGGTGACGGTATTCCCGTTTTACATACGAGCGACCGAAACGAACAGAAAGTTGAATGGATAGACTGAACAATTAATGTATCTGGGTGGTATCCGATTATATCGCAATTTTGTATATATGGAGATACTTACCAGGTGACGATACTTCCGTTACACATACTAGCTACTGAATCGAACAGAATGTTGAATGGTTAGACGAAACGATAATTGTATCTGAGTTGTTTTCGATGATATCGTGATGATGTTTATATAGCAATACTCACCATGTAACTGTCCTTCCGTTTTACATACAAGCGACCGAATCGAGCAGAAGGTTAAATGGATAGATTGAACAATCATCGTATCTGAGTTGTATTCGATTATGTTTATATAGTTATACTCACCAGGTACCTGTTCTTCCGTTATACATACGAGCAACCGAATCGAACATAAGGTTGAATGGATAGATTGAATAATCAATTTATCTGAGTTGTATTCGATTATGTTTATATAGTTATACTCACCAGGTAACCGTTCTTCCGTTATACATACGAGCGACTGAATTGAACAGAAGGTTGAATGGATAGACTGAACAATCATCGTATCTGGGTTGTATTCGATTATTTCGTGATGATTAATATACATATTATGTCTTACCAGGTAACTGTTCTTCCGTCATACATACGAGCAACAGAATCGAACATAAGGTTGAATGGATAGATTGAACAATCATTGTATCTGGGTTGTCTCCGATTATATCGTTATGCTGTATATTTAGATACACCTACCATATAATGGTTCATTCGTTACACATACGAGCGTCTGAATCGAACATAAGGTTGGATGGTTAGACGGAACGATAATTGTAACTGAGTTGTATTCGATTATATCGTGGTAATGTTTATATAGTAATACTCACCAGGTGACTGTTCTTGCATTATACGTACGAGCGACCCAATCGAACAGAAGGTTGGATGGTTAGACGGAACGATAATTGTAACTGAGTTGTATTCGATTATATCGTGGTAATGTTTATATAGTAATACTCACCAGGTAACTGTTCTTCCGTTATACATACGAGCGACTGAATTGAACAGAAGGTTGAATATATAGACTGAACAATCATCGTATCTGGGTTGTATTCGATTATTTCGTGATGATTAATATATATATTATGTTTAACCAGGTAACTGTTCTTCCGTTATACAAACGAGCGAAAGAATCGAACATAAGGTTGAATGGATAGATTGAACAATCATTGTATCTGGGTTGTCTCCGATTATATCGTTATGCTGTATATTCAGAAACACCTACCATGTAACGGTTCTTTCGTTACACATACGAGCGTCTGAATCGAACATAAGGTTGGATGGTCAGACGGAACGATAATTGTAACTGAGTTGTATTCGATTATATCGTGGTAATGTTTATATATTTATACTCACCAGGTGACTGTTCTTGCATTATACGTACTAGCGACCCAATCGAACAGAAGGTTGGATGGATAGTATCTGGGTTGTATTCGATTATGATGTTATGCTGTGTATATAGTTATACACATAAGGTGACGGTATTCCCGTTTTACATACGAGCTACCGAAACGAACAGAAAGTTGAATGGATAGACTGAACAATCAATGTATCTGGGTGGTATCCGATTATATCGCAATACTGTATATATAGTGATACTTACCAGGTGACGGTACTTCCGTTACACATACTAGCGACTAAATCGAACAGAAGGTTAAATGGTTAGACGAAACGATAATTGTATCTGAGTTGTATTCGATGATATCGTGATGATGTTTATATAGCAATACTCACCAGGTAACTGTTCTTCCGTTTTACATACAAGCGACCGAATAGAGCAGAAGGTTGAATTCAGTATAAATTGAACAATCATCGTATCTGGGTTGTATTCGATTATGTTTATATAGTTATACTCACCAGGTAACTGTTCTTTCGTTATACATAGGAGCAACCGAATCGAACAGAAGGTTGAATGGAAAGTATATGGGTTGTATTCGATTATGATGTTATGCTGTGTATATAGTTATACACACTGGGAGACGGTATTCCCGTTTTACATACGAGCGACTGAAACGAAAAGAAAGTTGAATGGATAGACTGAACAATCAATGTATCTGGGTGGTATCCGATTATATCGCAATACTGTATATATAGTGATACTTACCAGGTGACGATACTTCCGTTACACATACTAGCGACTGAATCGAACAGAATGTTGAATGGTTAGACGAAACGATAATTGTAACTGAGTTGTATTCGATGATATCGTGATGATGTTTTTATAGCAATACTCACCAGGTAACTGTCCTTCCGTTTTACATATAAGCGACCGAATCGAGCAGAAGGTTAAATGGATAGATTGAACAATCATCATATCTGAGTTGTATTCAATTATGTTTATATAGTTATACTCACCAGGTACCTGTTCTTCCGTTATACATACGAGCAACCGAATCGAACATGAGGTTGAATGGATAGATTGAACAATCATCGTATCTGAGTTGTATTCGATTATGTTCATATAGTTATACTCACCAGGTAACTGTTCTTCCGTTATACATACGAGCGACTGAATTGAACTGAAGGTTGAATGGATAGACTAAACAATGATCGTATCTGGGGTTGTATTCGATTATATCGTGATGATGTTCATATAGTTATACTCACCAGGTAACTGTTCTCCAGTTATACATAAGAGCGACTGAACTGAACAAAAGTTTGAATGGATAGACTGAACAATCATCGTATCTGGGTTGTATTTGATTATATCGTGATTATTATCATATAGTATGTCTAACCAGGTGACAGTTCTTCCGTTATACATACGAGCAACCAAATCGAACATGAGGTTGAATGGATAGATTGAACAATCATTGTATCTGGGTTGTCTCCGATTATATCGTTATGCTGTATATTCAGTTACACCTACCATGTAACGGTTCTTTCGTTACACATACGAGCGTCTGAATCGAACATAAGGTTGGATGGTTAGACGGAAAGATAATTGTAACTGAGTTGTATTCGATTATATCGTGGTTATGTTTATATAGTTATACTCACCAGGTGACTGTTCTTGCGTTATACATACGAGCATCCCGATCGAACATAAGGTTGGATGGATAGACGGAATGATCATTGTATCTGAGTTGTATTCGATTATATCGTGATGACGTTCATATAGAAATACTCACCAGGTTACTGTTTTTTCGTTATACATACGAGCAACCGAATCGAACAGAAGGTTGAATAGATAGTATCTGGGTTGTATTCGCTTATGATGTTATGCTGTGTATATATTTATACACACTAGGTGACGGTATTCCCGTTTTACATACGAGCGACCGAAACGAACAGAAAGTTGAATGGATAGACTGAACAATTAATGTATCTGGGTGGTATCCGATTATATCGCAATTTTGTATATATGGAGATACTTACCAGGTGACGATACTTCCGTTACACATACTAGCTACTGAATCGAACAGAATGTTGAATGGTTAGACGAAACGATAATTGTATCTGAGTTGTTTTCGATGATATCGTGATGATGTTTATATAGCAATACTCACCATGTAACTGTCCTTCCGTTTTACATACAAGCGACCGAATCGAGCAGAAGGTTAAATGGATAGATTGAACAATCATCGTATCTGAGTTGTATTCGATTATGTTTATATAGTTATACTCACCAGGTACCTGTTCTTCCGTTATACATACGAGCAACCGAATCGAACATAAGGTTGAATGGATAGATTGAATAATCATTGTATCTGAGTTGTATTCGATTATGTTTATATAGTTATACTCACCAGGTTACCGTTCTTCCGTTATACATACGAGCGACTGAATTGAACAGAAGGTTGAATGGATAGACTGAACAATCATCGTATCTGGGTTGTATTCGATTATTTCGTGATGATTAATATACATATTATGTCTTACCAGGTAACTGTTCTTCCGTCATACATACGAGCAACAGAATCGAACATAAGGTTGAATGGATAGATTGAACAATCATTGTATCTGGGTTGTCTCCGATTATATCGTTATGCTGTATATTTAGATACACCTACCATATAATGGTTCTTTCGTTACACATACGAGCGTCTGAATCGAACATAAGGTTGGATGGTTAGACGGAACGATAATTGTAACTGAGTTGTATTCGATTATATCGTGGTAATGTTTATATAGTAATACTCACCAGGTGACTGTTCTTGCATTATACGTACGAGCGACCCAATCGAACAGAAGGTTGGATGGTTAGACGGAACGATAATTGTAACTGAGTTGTATTCGATTATATCGTGGTAATGTTTATATAGTAATACTCACCAGGTAACTGTTCTTCCGTTATACATACGAGCGACTGAATTGAACAGAAGGTTGAATATATAGACTGAACAATCATCGTATCTGGGTTGTATTCGATTATTTCGTGATGATTAATATATATATTATGTTTAACCAGGTAACTGTTCTTCCGTTATACAAACGAGCGAAAGAATCGAACATAAGGTTGAATGGATAGATTGAACAATCATTGTATCTGGGTTGTCTCCGATTATATCGTTATGCTGTATATTCAGAAACACCTACCATGTAACGGTTCTTTCGTTACACATACGAGCGTCTGAATCGAACATAAGGTTGGATGGTCAGACGGAACGATAATTGTAACTGAGTTGTATTCGATTATATCGTGGTAATGTTTATATATTTATACTCACCAGGTGACTGTTCTTGCATTATACGTACTAGCGACCCAATCGAACAGAAGGTTGGATGGATAGTATCTGGGTTGTATTCGATTATGATGTTATGCTGTGTATATAGTTATACACATAAGGTGACGGTATTCCCGTTTTACATACGAGCGACCGAAACGAACAGAAAGTTGAATGGATAGACTGAACAATCAATGTATCTGGGTGGTATCCGATTATATCGCAATACTGTATATATAGTGATACTTACCAGGTGACGGTACTTCCGTTACACATACTAGCGACTAAATCGAACAGAAGGTTAAATGGTTAGACGAAATGATAATTGTATCTGAGTTGTATTCGATGATATCGTGATGATGTTTATATAGCAATACTCACCAGGTAACTGTTCTTCCGTTTTACATACAAGCGACCGAATCGAGCAGAAGGTTGAATTCAGTATAAATTGAACAATCATCGTATCTGGGTTGTATTCGATTATGTTTATATAGTTATACTCACCAGGTAACTGTTCTTTCGTTATACATAGGAGCAACCGAATCGAACAGAAGGTTGAATGGAAAGTATATGGGTTGTATTCGATTATGATGTTATGCTGTGTATATAGTTATACACACTGGGAGACGGTATTCCCATTTTACATACGAGCGACTGAAACGAAAAGAAAGTTGAATGGATAGACTGAACAATCAATGTATCTGGGTGGTATCCGATTATATCGCAATACTGTATATATAGTGATACTTACCAGGTGACGATACTTCCGTTACACATACTAGCGACTGAATCGAACAGAATGTTGAATGGTTAGACGAAACGATAATTGTATCTGAGTTGTATTCGATGATATCGTGATGATGTTTTTATAGCAATACTCACCAGGTAACTGTCCTTCCGTTTTACATATAAGCGACCGAATCGAGCAGAAGGTTAAATGGATAGATTGAACAATCATCATATCTGAGTTGTATTCAATTATGTTTATATAGTTATACTCACCAGGTACCTGTTCTTCCGTTATACATACGAGCAACCGAATCGAACATAAGGTTGAATGGATAGATTGAACAATCATCGTATCTGAGTTGTATTCGATTATGTTCATATAGTTATACTCACCAGGTAACTGTTCTTCCGTTATACATACGAGCGACTGAATTGAACTGAAGGTTGAATGGATAGACTAAACAATGATCGTATCTGGGGTTGTATTCGATTATATCGTGATGATGTTCATATAGTTATACTCACCAGGTAACTGTTCTCCAGTTATACATAAGAGCGACTGAACTGAACAAAAGTTTGAATGGATAGACTGAACAATCATCGTATCTGGGTTGTATTTGATTATATCGTGATTATTATCATATAGTATGTCTAACCAGGTGACAGTTCTTCCGTTATACATACGAGCAACCAAATCGAACATGAGGTTGAATGGATAGATTGAACAATCATTGTATCTGGGTTGTCTCCGATTATATCGTTATGCTGTATATTCAGTTACACCTACCATGTAACGGTTCTTTCGTTACACATACGAGCGTCTGAATCGAACATAAGGTTGGATGGTTAGACGGAAAGATAATTGTAACTGAGTTGTATTCGATTATATCGTGGTTATGTTCATATAGTTATACTCACCAGGTGACTGTTCTTGCGTTATACATACGAGCGACCCGATCGAACATAAGGTTGGATGGATAGACGGAATGATCATTGTATCTGAGTTGTATTCGATTATATCGTGATGACGTTCATATAGAAATACTCACCAGGTTACTGTTTTTTCGTTATACGTACGAGCGACCCAATCGAACAGAAGGTTGGATGGATAGTATCTGGGTTGTATTCGATTATAATGTTATGCTGTGTATATAGTTATACACATAAGGTGACGGTATTCCCGTTTTACATACGAGCGACCGAAACGAACAGAAAGTTGAATGGATAGACTGAACAATCAATGTATCTGGGTGGTATCCGATTATATCGCAATACTGTATATATAGTGATACTTACCAGGTGACGGTACTTCCGTTACACATACTAGCGACTAAATCGAACAGAAGGTTAAATGGTTAGACGAAACGATGATTGTATCTGAGTTGTATTCGATGATATCGTGATGATGTTTATATAGCAATACTCACCAGGTAACTGTTCTTCCGTTATACATACAAGCGACCGAATCGAGCAGAAGGTTAAATGAATAGATTGAACAATCATCGTATCTGGGTTGTATTCGATTATGTTTATATAATAATACTCACCAGGTGACTGTTCTTCCGTTTTACATACAAGCGACCGAATCGAGCAGAAGGTTAAATTAAGTATAGATTGAACAATCATCGTATCTGGGTTGTATTCGATTATGTTTATATAGTTATACTCACCAGGTAACTGTTCTTCCGTTATACATACGAGCGACTGAATTGAAAAGAAGGTTGAATGGAAAGACTAATCAATAATCGTATCTGGGGTTGTATTCGATTATATCTTGATGATGTTCATATAATTATACTCACCAGGAAACTGTTCTTCCGTTATACATACGAGCAACCAAATCGAACATAAGGTTGAATGGATAGATTGAACAATCATTTCATCTGGGTTGTCTCCGATTATATCGTTATGCTGTATATTAAGTTACACCTACCATGTAACGGTTCTTTCGTTACACATACGAGCGTCTGAATCGAACATAAGGTTGGATGGTTAAACGGAACGATACTTGTAACTGAGTTGTATTAGATTATATCGTGATGATAATTTTATAGCAATACTCACCAGGTTACTGTCCTTCCGTTTTACATACAAGCGACCGAATCGAGCAGAAGGTTAAATGGATAGATTGAACAATCATCATATCTGAGTTGTATTCAATTATGTTTATATAGTTATACTCACCAGGTACCTGTTCTTCCGTTATACATACGAGCAACCGAATCGAACATGAGGTTGAATGGATAGATTGAACAATCATCGTATCTGAGTTGTATTCGATTATGTTTATATAGTTATACTCACCAGGTAACTGTTCTTCCGTTATACATACGAGCGACTGAATTGAACAGAAGGTTGAATGGATAGACTAAACAATGATCGTGTGCATCTTTCTTGATCTCTCCAAGGCCTTCGACACGGTGGATCATGCCATACTGTTGGAGGTATTGGAGAGGGTAGGAATACGGGGAGCCCCTCACAGGCTTTTTTATAGCTACTTATCCAATAGAAAACAAATTGTACAGATTCGTGAAACATGTAGCTATGAAAGGGAGGTTTTGTGTGGGGTTCCTCAGGGCACGGTCCTGGGACCTATCTTATTTATTATATATCTCAATGAATTACTGTCACTCAATACGACTGGTAAAATAATTAGTTTTGCTGATGACACTGTGATATTTTATAGAGATTCCAATTGGACGAATCTCAAATCAACATCTGAAAATGATATGGAGAAAATCATTAACTGGTTCAGCTCACGCAAATTATCTATCAATTACGATAAAACGAAATATATGCCATTTACCTGTTATAAAAATCGACTTCCGGAATTCAACCAATTGACAATCGTACAAGATGATAATATAATAAAAATACATTCAACTTCCGAACTGAAATATCTGGGTGTAACAATTGATCACCACCTCAGATGGGATAAGCACATACTAAACATCGTGAATACTCTCAGAAGTATGCTCTTCAGATTCAAGTACTTCACAAATATCTTAGAAAACCATCATTTGAGAATTTTATACTACGCTCTCATTGAATCGAGAATCCAATATGGCATTCTAGTATGGGGTGGTGCTTTAGACGTCCATCTGAAAAAGCTGTTCACATTACAAAAATATTTTCTGAAAATCATACATAAAAAAATAAGAAACTACCCAACTGAAAATTTATTCTGTGAAACAAAAATGTTTGACTTGAGACAACTTTACTTTTTGAACATATTGATACATACCTACAAAAACAAAAATAGTATTCTACAAACACTAGATTATACCTACCAAACCAGACAGAAAACACAACTCCACACAAAAACCATTGCACCAAAAAAAAATATTGGACAAAGAAATTTCACATACTTATGTCAAAAAATTTTCAACTTAGTACCAAAAGACCTGAAACAGGAAATAACTAGATCTAATTCAATAACTCTCATAAAAAAAAAGAATCAAACTGTATGTACATACCCAACAAAGACATGATATACATGCTTTTCTGCATACCAAATGAACATTCATTCATAATAATGCCTGATCAATATTTTCTGTTATTTATGTTTTTTCCATATTCATATAATCCAAGCTTTCTTACCTTGAGGATATAGAAATCGTAATTAACTAATTATAAATATTGTAGTATAACGAGATTCCCATGCACAACCCTGAGTTTCTATAGGATTCATGTTTGTTTACTTATATTGTTAATATATATGAACATTGTTGATTGCACATTTCAAATTGGTGAATAAACATTATAATTATTATTATTATTATTATTATTATTACTATCTGGGGTTGTATTCGATTATATCGTGATGATGTTCATATAGTTATACTCACCAGGTAACTGTTCTCCAGTTATACATAAGAGCGACTGAACTGAACAGAAGATTGAATGGATAGACTGAACAATCATCGTATCTGGGTTGTATTCGATTATTTCGTGATGATTATTATATATTATGTCTAACCAGGTAACTGTTCTTTCGTTATACATGCGAGCAACCGAATCGAACATAAGGTTGAATGGATAAATTGAACAATCATTGTATCTGGGTTGTCTCGATTTATATCGTTATGTTGTATATTTAACTACACCTACCATGTAACGGTTCTTTCGTTACACATACGAGCGTCTGAATCGAACATAAGATTGGATGGTTAGACGGAATGATAATTGTAACTGAGTTGTATTCGATGATATCATGATGATATTTATATAGCAATACTCACCAGGTAACTGTTCTTCCGTTTTACATACAAGCGACCGAATCGAGCAGAAGGTTAAATGAATAGATTAAACAATCATCGTATCTGGGTTGTATTCGATTATGTTTATATAATAATACTCACCAGGTGACTGTTCTTCCGTTTTACATACAAGCGACCGAATCGAGCAGAAGGTTAAATTAAGTATAGATTGAACAATCATCGTATCTGGGTTGTATTCGATTATGTTTATATAGTTATACTCACCAGGTAACTGTTCTTCCGTTATACATACGAGCGACTGAATTGAAAAGAAGGTTGAATGGAAAGACTAATCAATAATCGTATCTGGGGTTGTATTCGATTATATCTTGATGATGTTCATATAATTATACTCACCAGGAAACTGTTCTCCAGTTATACATAAGAGCGACTGAACTGAACAGAAGGTTGAATGGATAGACGGAACAATCATCGTATCTGGGACCTACCATGTAACGGTTCTTTCGTTACACATACGAGCGTCTGAATCGAACATAAGGTTGAATGGTTAAACGGAACGATACTTGTAACTGAGTTGTATTAGATTATATCGTGATGATAATTTTATAGCAATACTCACCAGGTAACTGTCCTTCCGTTTTACATACAAGCGACCGAATCGAGCACAAGGTTAAATGGATAGATTGAACAATCATCATATCTGAGTTGTATTCAATTATGTTTATATAGTTATACTCACCAGGTACCTGTTCTTCCGTTATACATACGAGCAACAGAATCGAACATGAGGTTGAATGGATAGATTGAACAATCATCGTATCTGAGTTGTATTCGATTATGTTTATATAGTTATACTCACCAGGTAACTGTTCTTCCGTTATACATACGAGCGACTGAATTGAACAGAAGGTTGAATGGATAGACTAAACAATGATCGTGTGCATCTTTCTTGATCTCTCCAAGGCCTTCGACACGGTGGATCATGCCATACTGTTGGAGGTATTGGAGAGGGTAGGAATACGGGGAGCCCCTCACAGGCTTTTTTATAGCTACTTATCCAATAGAAAACAAATTGTACAGATTCGTGAAACATGTAGCTATGAAAGGGAGGTTTTGTGTGGGGTTCCTCAGGGCACGGTCCTGGGACCTATCTTATTTATTATATATCTCAATGAATTACTGTCACTCAATACGACTGGTAAAATAATTAGTTTTGCTGATGACACTGTGATATTTTATAGAGATTCCAATTGGACGAATCTCAAATCAACATCTGAAAATGATGTGGAGAAAATCATTAACTGGTTCAGCTCACGCAAATTATCTATCAATTACGATAAAACGAAATATATGCCATTTACCTGTTATAAAAATCGACTTCCGGAATTCAACCAATTGACAATAGTACAAGATGATAATATAATAAAAATACATTCAACTTCCGAACTGAAATATCTGGGTGTAACAATTGATCACCACCTCAGATGGGATAAGCACATACTAAACATCGTGAATACTCTCAGAAGTATGCTCTTCAGATTCAAGTACTTCACAAATATCTTAGAAAACCATCATTTGAGAATTTTATACTACGCTCTCATTGAATCGAGAATCCAATATGGCATTCTAGTATGGGTGGTGCTTTAGACGTCCATCTGAAAAAGCTGTTCACATTACAAAAATATTTTCTGAAAATCATACATAAAAAAATAAGAAACTACCCAACTGAAAATTTATTCTGTGAAACAAAAATGTTTGACTTGAGACAACTTTACTTTTTGAACATATTGATACATACCTACAAAAACAAAAATAGTATTCTACAAACACTAGATTATACCTACCAAACCAGACAGAAAACACAACTCCACACAAAAACCATTGCACCAAAAAAAAATATTGGACAAAGAAATTTCACATACTTATGTCAAAAAATTTTCAACTTAGTACCAAAAGACCTGAAACAGGAAATAAATAGATCTAATTCAATAACTCTCATAAAAAAAAGAATCAAACTGTATGTACATACCCAACAAAGACAAGATATACATGCTTTTCTGCATACCAAATGAACATTCATTCATAATAATGCCTGATCAATATTTTCTGTTATTTATGTTTTTTCCATATTCATATAATCCAAGCTTTCTTACCTTGAGGATATAGAAATCGTAATTAACTAATTATAAATATTGTAGTATTACGAGATTCCCATGCACAACCCTGAGTTTCTATAGGATTCATGTTTGTTTACTTATATTGTTAATATATATGAACATTGTTGATTGCACATTTCAAATTGGTGAATAAACATTATTATTATTATTATTATTATTATTATTATTATTATCTGGGGTTGTATTCGATTATATCGTGATGATGTTCATATAGTTATACTCACCAGGTAACTGTTCTCCAGTTATACATAAGAGCGACTGAACTGAACAGAAGATTGAATGGATAGACTGAACAATCATCGTATCTGGGTTGTATTCGATTATTTCGTGATGATTATTATATATTATGTCTAACCAGGTAACTGTTCTTTCGTTATACATGCGAGCAACCGAATCGAACATAAGGTTGAATGGATAAATTGAACAATCATTGTATCTGGGTTGTCTCGATTTATATCGTTATGTTGTATATTTAACTACACCTACCATGTAACGGTTCTTTCGTTACACATACGAGCGTCTGAATCGAACATAAGATTGGATGGTTAGACGGAATGATAATTGTAACTGAGTTGTATTCGATTATATCGTGATGACGTTCATATAGAAATACTCACCAGGTTACTGTTCTTTCGTTATACATACGAGCAACCGAATCGAACAGAAGGTTGAATGGATAGTATCTGGGTTGTATTCGATTATGATGTAATGCTGTGTATATAGTTATACACATAAGGTGACGGTATTCCCGTTTCACATACGAGCGACCGAAACGAACAGAAAGTTGAATGGATAGACTGAACAATCAATGTATCTGGGTGGTATCCGATTATATCGCAAAACTGTATATATAGTGATACTTACCAGGTGACGGTACTTCCGTTACACATGCTAGCGACTAAATCGAACAGAAGGTTGAATGGTTAGACGAAACGATAATTGTATCTGAGTTGTATTCGATGATATCGTGATGATATTTATATAGCAATACTCACCAGGTAACTGTTCTTTAGTTTTACATACAAGCGACCGAATCGAGCAGAAGGTTAAATGAATAGATTGAACAATCATCGTATCTGGGTTGTATTCGATTATGTTTATATAGTAATACTCACCAGGTAACTGTTCTTTCGTTTTACATACAAGCGACCGAATCGAGCAGAAGGTTGAATTTAGTATAGATTGAACAATCATCGTATCTGGGTTGTAGTCGATTATGTTTATATAGTTATACTCACCAAGTAACTGTTCTTCCGTTATACATACGAGCGACTGAATTGAACAGAAGGTTGAATGGAAAGACTAAACAATAATCGTATCTGGGGTTGTATTCGATTATATCTTGATGATGTTCATATAATTATACTCACCAGGAAACTGTTCTCCAGTTATACATAAGAGTGACTGAACTGAACAGGAGGTTGAATGGATAGACGGAACAATCATCGTATCTGGGTTGTATTTGAAGATATCGTGATTTTCATCACATAGTATGTCTAACCAGGTAACAGTTCTTCCGTTATACATTCGAGCAACCAAATCGAACATAAGGTTGAATGGATAGATTGAACAATCATTGTATCTGGGTTGTCCCCGATTATATCGTTATGCTGTATATTTAGTTACACCTACCATGTAACGGTTCTTTCGTTACACATACGAGCGTCTGAATCGAACATAAGGTTGGATGGTTAGACGGAACGATAATTGTAACTGAGTTGTATTCGATTTTATCGTGGTGATGTTTATATAGTAATACTCACCAGGTGACTGTTTTTGCGTTATACATACGAGCGACCCAATCGAACATAAGGTTGGATGGATAGACGGAATGATCATTGTATCTGAGTTGTATTCGATTATATCGTGATGAAGTTCATATAGAAATACTCACCAGGTTACTGTTCTTTCGTTATACATACGAGAAACCGAATCGAACAGAAGGTTGAATGGATAGTATCTGGGTTGTATTCGATTATGATGTTATGCTGTTTATATAGTTATACACACTAGGTGACGGTATTCCCGTTTTACATACGAGCGACCGAAACGAACGGAAAGTTGAATGGACAGACTAAACAATCAATGTATCTGGTTGGTATCCGATTATATCGCAATACTGAATATATAGTGATACTTACCAGGTGACGGTACTTCCGTTACACATACTAGCGACTGAATCGAACAGAATGTTAAATGGTTAGACGAAGCGATAATTGTATCTGAGTTGTATTCGATTATATCGTGATGATGTTTATATAGCAATATTCACCAGGTAACTGTTCTTCCGTTTTACATAAAAGCGACCGAATCGAGCAGAAGGTTGAATGAATAGATTGAAAATTCATCGTATCTGGGTTGTATTCGATTAGGTTTATATAGTTATACTCACCAGGTAACTGTTCTTCCGTTTTTCATAAGAACGACTAAATTGAACAGAAAGTTGAATGGATAGACTAAACAATAATCGTATCTGGGGTTGTATTCGAGTATATCGTGATGATTATCACATAGTATGTCTAACCAGGTAACAGTTCTTCCGTTATACATACGAGCAACCGAATCGAACATAAGGTTGAATGGATAGATTGAACAATCATTGTATCTGGGTTGTCTCCGATTATATCGTTATGTTGCATATTTTACTACACCTACCATGTAACGGTTCTTTCGTTACACATACGAGCGTCTGAATCGAACATAAGGTTTGATGGTAAGACGGAACGATAATTGTAACTGAGTTGTATTCGATTATATCGTGATGACGTTCATATAGAAATACTCACCAGGTTACTGTTCTTTCGTTATACATACGAGCAACCGAATCGAACAGAAGGTTGAATGAATAGTATCTGGGTTGTATTTGATTATGATGTTATGCTGTGTATATAGTTATACACATAAGGTGACGGTACTCCCGTTTCACATACGAGCGACCGAAACGAACAGAAAGTTGAATGGATAGACTGAACAATCAATGTATCTGGGTGGTATCCGATTATATCGCAATACTGTATATATAGTAATACTTACCAGGTGACGGTACTTCCGTTACACATACTAGCGACTGAATCGAACAGAATGTTAAATGGTTAGACGAAACGATAATTGTATCTGAGTTGTATTCGATGATATCGTGATGATGTTTATATAGCACTACTCACCAGGTAACTGTTCTTCCGTTTTATGTACAAGCGACCGAATCGAGCAGAAGGTTGAATTCAGTATAGATTGAACTATCATCGTAACTGGGTTGTATTCAATTATGTTTATATAGGTTTACTCACCAGGTAACTGTTCTTTCGTTATACATACGAGCAACCGAATCGAACAGAAGGTTGAATGGATAGTATCTGGGTTGTATTCGATTATGATGTTATGCTGTGTATATAGTTATACACATAAGGTGACGGTATTCCCGTTTTACATACGAGCGACCGAAACGAACAGAAAGTTGAATGGATAGACTGAACAATCAATGTACCTGGGTGGTATCCGAATATATCGCAATACTGTATATATAGTGATACTTACCAGGTGACGGTACTCCAGTTATACATACTAGCGACTGAATCGAACGGAAGGTTAAATGGTTAGACGAAACGATAATTGTATCTGAGTTGTATTCGATGATATCATGATGATGTTTATATAGCAATACTCACCAAGTAACTGTTCTTTCGTTTCACATACAAGCGACCGAATCGAGCAGAAGGTTGAATTCAGTATAGATTGAACAATCATCGTATCTGGGTTGAATTCGATTATGTTTATATATTTATACTCACCAGGTAACTGTTCTTCCGTTATACATACGAGCGACTGAATTGAACAGAAGGTTGAATGGATAGACTGAACAATGATCGTATCTGGGGTTGTATTCGATTATATCGTGATGATGTTTATATAGTTATTCTCACCAGGTAACTGTTCTCCAGTTATACATAAGAGCGACTGAACTGAACAGAAGGTTGAATGGATAGACTGAACAATCATCGTGTCTGGGTTGTATTCGATTATTTCGTGATGATTATTATATATTATGTTTAACCAGGTAACTGTTTTTTCGTTATACATACCAGCAAACGAATCGAACATAAGGTTGAATGGATAGATTGAACAATCATTGTATATGGGTTGTCTCCGATTATATCGATATGCTGTATATTTAGATAAACCTACCATGTAACGGTTCTTTCGTTACACATACGAGCGTCTGAATCGAACATAAGGTTGGATGGTTAGACGGAACGATAATTGTAACTGAGTTGTATTCGATTATATCGTGGTAATGTTTATATAGTAATACTCACCAGGTGACTGTTCTTGCGTTATACGTACGAGCGACCAAATCGAACAGAAGGTTGGATGGATAGACGGAATGACCATTATATCTGAGTTGTATTCGATTATATCGTGATGAAGTTCATATGGAAATACTCACCAGGTTAGGTTAGGTTAGGTTAGGTTAGGATACTCACCAGGTTACTGTTCTTTCGTTATACATACGAGCAACCGAATCGAACAGAAGGTTGAATGGATAGTATCTGGGTTGTATTTGGTTATGATGTTATGCTGTGTATATAGTTATACACTCTAGGTGACGGTATTCCCGTTTTACATACGAGCGACCGAAACAAACAGAAAGTTGAATGGATAGACTGAACAATCAATGTATCTGGTTGGTATCCGATTATATCGCAATACTGTATATATAGTGACACTTACCAGGTGACGGTACTTCCGTTACACATACTAGCGACTGAATCGAACAGAAGGTTAAATGGTTAGACGAAGCGATAATTGTATCTGAGTTGTATTCGATGATATCGTGATGATGTTTATATAGCAATACTCACCAGGTAACTGTTCTTTCGTTTTACATAAAAGCGACCGAATCGAGCAGAAGGTTGAATGGATAGATTGAAAATTCATCGTATTTGGGTTGTATTCGATTATGTTTATATAGTTATACTCACCAGGTAACTGTTCTTCCATTATACATAAGAACGACTGAATTAAACAGAAGGTTGAATGGATAGACTAAACAATAATCGTATCTGGGGTTGTATTCGGGTATATCGTGATGATTATCATATAGTATGTCTAACCAGGTAACAGTTCTCATATATAATCTAACCAGAAACCCAGAAACATTGATTGTTCAGTCTATCCATTCAACTTTCTGTTCGTTTCGGTCGCTCGTATGTAAAACGGGAATACGGTCACCTAGTGTGTATAACTATATACACAGCATAACATCATAATCGAATACAACCCATATACTATCCATTCAACCTTCTGTTCAATTCAGTCGCTCGTATGTATAACTGGAGAACAGTTTCCTGGTGAGTATAACTATATGAACATCATCATGATATAATCGAATACAACCCCAGATACGATTATTGTTTAGTCTATCCATTCAACCTTCTGTTCTATTCAGTCGCTCGTATGTATAACGGAAGAACAGTTACCTGGTGAGTATAACTATATGAACATAATCAAATACAACCCAGATACGATGATTGTTCAATCTATACTAAATTTAACCTTCTGCTCGTTTCGGTCGCTTGTATGTAAAACGGAAGAACAGTTACCTGGTGAGTATTGCTATATAAACATCATCACGATATCATCGAATACAACTCAGATACAATTATCGTTTCGTCTAACCATTTAACCTTCTGTTCGATTCAGTCGCTAGTATGTGTAACGGAAGTACCGTCACCTAGTAAGTATCACTATATATACAGTATTGCGATTTAATCGGATACCACCCAGATACATTGATTGTTCAGTCTATCCATTCAACTTTCTGTTCGTTTCGGTCGCTCGTATGTAAAACGGGAAAACCGTCACCTAATGTGTATAACTTTAAACACAGCATAACATCATAATCGAATACAACCCAGATACTATCCATTCAACCTTCTGTTCGATTCGGTTGCTCGTATGTATAACGGATGAACAGTTACCTGGTGAGTATAACTATATAAACATAATCGAATACAACCCAGATACGATTATTGTTCAATCAATACTGAATTCAACCTTCTGCTCGATTCGGTCGCTTGTATGTAAAACGGAAGAACAGTTACCTGGTGAGTATTGCTATATAAACATCATCACGATATCATCGAATACAACTCAGATACATTTATCGCTTCGTCTAACCATTTCACCTTCTATTCGATTCAGTCGCTAGTATGTGTAATGGAAGTACCGTCACCTGGTAAGTATCACTATATATACAGTATCGCGATATAATCGGATACCACCCAGATACATTGATTGTTCAGTCTATCCATTCAACTTTCTGTTCGTTTCGGTAGCTCGTATGTAAAACGGGAAAACCGTCACCTAGTGTGTATAACTATATACACAGCATAACATCATAATCGAATACAACCCAGATACTATCCATTCAACCTTCTGTTCGATTCGAATGCTCGTATGTATAACGAAAGAACAGTAACCTGGTGAGTATTTTCATATGAACTTCATCACGATATCATCGAATACAACTCAGAGATACAATTATCATTTCGTCTAACCATTCAACCTTCTGTTCGATTCAGTCGCTAGTATGTGTAACGGAAGTACCGTCACCTGGTAAGTATCACTATATATACAGTATTGCGATATAATCGGATACCACCCAGATACATTGATTGTTCAGTCTATCCATTCAACTTTCTGTTCAGTTCAGTCGCTCTTATGTATAACTGGAAAACAGTTTCCTGGTGAGTATAACTATATGAACATCATCATGATATAATCGAATACAACCCCAGATACGATTATTGTTTAGTCTATCCATTCAACCTTCTGTTCTATTCAGTCGCTCGTATGTATAACGGAAGAACAGTTACCTGGTGAGTATAACTATATGAACATAATCGAATACAACCCAGATACGATGATTGTTCAATCTATACTTAATTTAACCTTCTGCTCGTTTCGGTCGCTTGTATGTAAAATGGAAGAACAGTTACCTGGTGAGTATTGCTATATAAACATCATCACGATATCATCGAATACAACTCAGATACAATTATCGTTTCGTCTAACCATTTAACCTTCTGTTCGATTCAGTCGCTAGTATGTGTAACGGAAGTACCGTCACCTAGTAAGTATCACTATATATACAGTATTGCGATTTAATCGGATACCACCCAGATACATTGATTGTTCAGTCTATCCATTCAACTTTCTGTTCGTTTCGGTCGCTCGTATGTGAAACGGGAATACCGTCACCTAATGTGTATAACTATATACACAGCATAACATCATAATCGAATACAACCCAGATACTATCCATTCAACCTTCTGTTCGATTCGGTTGCTCGTATGTATAACGGAAGAACAGTTACCTGGTGAGTATAACTATATAAACATAATCGAATACAACCCAGATACGATTATTGTTCAATCAATACTGAATTCAACCTTCTGCTTGATTCGGTCGCTTGTATGTAAAACGGAAGAACAGTTACCTGGTGAGTATTGCTATATAAACATTATCACGATATCATCGAATACAACTCAGATACAATTATCGCTTCGTCTAACCATTTCACCTTCTGTTCGATTCAGTCGCTAGTATGTGTAATGGAAGTACCGTCACCTGGTAAGTATCACTATAAATACAGTATTGCGATATAATCGGATACCAACCAGATACATTGATTGTTCAGTCTATCCATTCAACTTTCTGTTCGTTTCGGTCGCTCGTATGTAAAACGGGAATACCGTCACCAAGTGTGTATAACTATATACACAGCATAACATCATAATCGAATACAACTCAAATTCTATCCATTCAACCTTCTGTTCTATTCGGTCGCTCGTACGTATAACGCAAGAACATTAACCTGGTGAGTATTACTATATAAACATTCCCACGATATAATCGAATACAACTCAGTTACAATTATCGTTCCATCTAACCATCCAACCTTATGTTCGATTCAGACGCTCGTCTGTGTAACGAAAGAACCGTTACATGGTAGGTGTATCTAAATATACAGCATAACGTTATAATCGGAGACAACCCAGATACAATGATTGTTCAATCTATCCATTCAACCTTATGTTCGATTCGGTTGCTCGTATGTATAACGGAAGAACAGTTACCTGGTTAAACATAATATATAATAATCATCATGAAATAATCGAATACAACCCAGATACGATGATTGTTCAGTCTATCCATACAACCTTCTGTTCAGTTCAGTCGCTCTTAAGTATAACTGGAGAACAGTTACCCGGTAAGTATAACTATATAAACATCATCACGATATAATCGAATACAACCCTAGATACGATCATTGTTTAGTCTATCCATTCAACCTTCTGTTCAATTCAGTCGCTCCTATGTATAACGAAAGAACAGTTACTTGGTGAGTATAACTATATAAACATAATCGAATACAACTCAGATACGATGATTGTTCAATCTATCCATTTAACCTTCTGCTCGATTCGGTCGCTTGTATGTAAAACGGAAGAACTGTTACCTGGTGATTATTGCTATATAAACTTCATTACGATATCATCGAATACAACTCAGATACAATTATCGTTTTGTCTAACCATTCAACCTTCTGTTCGATTCAGTCGCTAGTATGTGTAACGGAAGAACAGTTACCTGGTGAGTATAACTATATAAACATAATCGAATACAACCCAGATACGATGATTGTTCAATCTATACATTTAACCTTCTGCTCGATTCGGTCGCTTGTATGTAAAACGGAAGAACAGTTACCTGGTGAGTATAACTATATAAACCTAATCGAATACAACCCAGATACGATGAATTTTCAATCTATCCATTTAACCTTCTGCTCGATTCGGTCGCTTTTATGTGAAACGGAAGAACAGTTACCTGGTGAATATTGCTATATAAACATCATCATGATATCATCGAATACAACTCAGATACATTTATCGCTTCGTCTAACCATTTAACCTTCTGTTCGATTCAGTCGCTAGTATGTGTAACGGAAGTTCCGTCACCTGGTAAGTATCACTATATATACAATATTGCGATATAATCGCATACCACCCAGATACATTGATTGTTCAGTCTATTCATTCAACTTTCTGTTCGTTTCGGTCGCTCGTATGTAAAACGGGAATACCGTCATCAAATATGTATAACTATATACACAGCATAAGATCATAATCGAATACAACCCAGATACTATCCATTCAACCTTCTGTTCGATACGGTTGCTAGTATGTATAACGAAAGAACAGTAACCTGGTGAGTATTACTATATAAACATTACCACAATATAATCGAATACAACTCAGTCACAATTATCGTTTCGTCTAACCATCCAACCTTATGTTCGATTCAGACGCTCGTATGTGTAACGAAAGAACCGTTACATGGTAGGTGTATCTAAATATACAGCATAACGATATAATCGGAGACAACCCAGATACAATGATTGTTCAATCTATCCATTCAAACTTTTGTTCGATTCGGTTGCTCGTATGTATAACGGAGGAACAGTTACCTGGTGAGTAAAACTATATAAACATAATCGAATACAACCCAGATACGATGATTGTTCAATCTATACTAAATTTAAGCTTCTGCTCGATTCGGTCGCTTGTATGTAAAACGGAAGAACAGTTACCTGGTGAGTATTGCTATATAAATATCATCACGATATCATCGAATACAACTCAGATACAATTATCGTTTTGTCTAACCATTTATACTTTTGTTCGATTCAGTCGCTAGTATGTGTAAATGGAGTACCGTCACCTGGTAAGTATCACTATATATACAGTATTGCGATATAATGTGATACCACCCAGATACATTGATTGTTCAGTCTATCCATTCAACTTTCTGTTCGTTTCGGTCGCTTGTATGTAAAACGGGAATACCGTCACCTTATGTGTATAACTATATACACTGCATAACATCATAATCGAATACAACCCAGATACTATCCATTCAACCTTCTGTTCGATTCGGTTGCTCGTATGTTAAACGAAAGAACAGTAATCTGGTGAGTATTTCTTTATGAACGTCATCACGATATAATCAAATACAACTCAGTTACAATTATCGTTCCGTCTAACCATCCAACCTCATGTTCGATTCAGACGCTCGTATGTGTAACGAAAGAACCGTTACATGGTAGGTGTATCTAAATATACAGCATAACTATATATTCGGAGACAACCCAGATACAATAATTGTTCAATCTATCCATTCAACCTTATGTTCGATTCGGTTGCTCGTATGTATAACGGAAGAACAGTAACCTGGTGAGTATTTTCATATGAACTTCATCACGATATCATCGAATACAACTCAGAGATACAATTATCATTTCGTCTAACCATTCAACCTTCTGTTAGATTCAGTCGCTAGTATGTGTAACGGAAGTACCGTCACCTGGTGAGTATCACCATATATACAGTATTGCGATATAATCGGATACCACCCAGATACATTGATTGTTCAGTCTATCCATTCAACTTTCTGTTCAGTTCAGTCGCTCTCATGTATAACTGGAGAACAGTTTCCTGGTGAGTATAACTATATGAACATCATCATGATATAATCGAATACAACCCCAGATACGATTATTGTTTAGTCTATCCATTCAACCTTCTGTTCAATTCAGTCGCTCATATGTATAACGGAAGAACAGTTACCTGGTGAGTATAACTATATAAACATAATCGAATACAACCCAGATACGATAATTGTTCAATCTATACTCTATTTAACCTTCTGCTCGATTCGGTCGCTTGTATGTAAAACGGAAGAACAGTTACCTGGTGAGTATTGCTATATAAACATCATCACGATATCATCGAATACAACTCAAATACAATAATCGTTTCGTCTAACCATTTAACCTTCTGTTCGATTCAGTCGCTAGTATGTATAACGGAAGTACCGTCACCTAGTAAGTATCACTATATATACAGTATTGCGATTTAATCGGATACCACCCAGATACATTGATTGTTCAGTCTATCCATTCAACTTTCTGTTCGTTTCGGTCGCTCGTATGTGAAACGGGAATACCGTCACCTAATGTGTATACTTATATACACAGCATAACATCATTATCGAATACAACCCAGATACTATCCATTCAACCTTCTGTTCGATTCGGTTGCTCGTATGTATAACGGAAGAACAGTTACCTGGTGAGTATAACTATATAAACATAATCGAATAGAACCCAGATACGATTATTGTTCAATTAATACTGAATTCAACCTTCTGCTTGATTCGGTCGCTGGTATGTAAAACGGAAGAACAGTTACCTGGTGAGTATTGCTATATAAACATCATCACGATATCATCGAATACAACTCAGATACAAATATCGCTTCTCTAACCATTTAACCTTCTGTTCGATTCAGTCGCTAGTATGTGTAATGGAAGTACCGTCACCTGGTAAGTATCACTATATATACAGTATTGCGATATAATCGGATACCAACCAGATACATTGATTGTTCAGTCTATCCATTCAACTTTCTGTTCGTTCCGATCGCTTGTATGTAAAACGGGCATACCGTCACCTAGTGTGTATAATTATATACACAGCATAACATCATAATCGAATACAACTCAAATACTATCCATTCAACCTTCTGTTCTATTCGGTCGCTCGTACGTATAACGCAAGAACAGTCACCTGGTGAGTATTACTATATAAACATTCCCACGATATAATCGAATACAACTCAGTTACAATTATCGTTCCATCTAACCATCCAACCTTATGTTCGATTCAGACGCTCGTATGTGTAACGAAAGAACCGTTACATGGTAGGTGTATCTAAATATACAGCATAACGATATATTCGGAGACAACCCAGATACAATGATTGTTCAATCTATCCATTCAACCTTATGTTCGATTCGGTTGCTCGTATGTATAACGGAAGAACAGTTACCTGGTTAAACATAATATATAATAATCATCATGAAATAATCGAATACAACCCAGATACGATGATTGTTCAGTCTATCCATACAACCTTCTGTTCAGTTCAGTCGCTCTTATGTATAACTGGAGAACAGTTACCCGGTGAGTATAACTATATAAACGTCATCACGATATAATCGAATACAACCCCAGATACGATCATTGTTTAGTCTATCCATTCTACCTTCTGTTTAATTCAGTCGCTCCTATGTATAACGAAATAACAGTTACTTGGTGAGTATAACTATGTTATATCTCAAGTTTCTAACTTGAGTTTTTAAAAAAAAATCATTATTTATTATGGTGGTAGCTACCACCAACTTTATTGAGCACTGACAATATAAAAACTATTCAGAGACTTTCAATGACTCTCAGTGACTGACTAACTTGTTTACAATTCTAATATTTATACATGAAAATATGCTGACGGTTCATGGAATCTTCTAGAAGCTGCTGAGTCTTGTTTACCATCACATATGGCGACGTAGCTTCTACTGCGTAGATACTGCGACATAATGGGATGCTTCTTCTAAAGGTGACTCCTTGGTAAACATCCGCTGAAGATGACCTTCTAGGTTGACAATGGCTTCTTGTTCTATCTTGATATAACAGCTCCCCATTAATAGAAAAAGTTGATGCTATGGCGACAACTTTTAATTGTCTCGAAGTTCTATTTCTTCTTCTGCTTCTTCGTGGATACTTGGCCTTTTCTTGAGGATTTTTGGTAAGTACTGGGTGAATCTCCGAAGTGGCTTCGTTGGTCCTTGAGGTGGGTATGGCGGATAATCTCTTGGTAGAATGGCTGTTTGACGTCTTCTTCTTCGGCGGCACTTGCAGTACAGGTAGAGTACGATGAGTTCAATTATAACGGTGATTGTGGCATAGGTGAACCATGAAATGTGTTTTGAAACAAAAGGTTCATTAATTAAATCATCAAGATCTCTAGAATATTGGTCCAATTTATGTTTGGCTATTTCTAGGTCGTCTGCATTGATATTATTGATTTTCAATGGTTTCAATTCTGGTGGATGAAATTGATTTGGAATATCTGCACAACAATCGTATGGTAATAATACAGGGTGTGTATTATATGAAACATTTAACGTTTCTCTCGATGAAGCCTGTATTTTTGTGACTCCCACAAATGCATTACAGTTCAATTGCATTTTTAATATGGAGTTTCTATAAATTATTTCGGTTTTCGAATTTCTACCTGGACAGGTAATAGTTGTGTGCAATGGTTCTGCAACAGTTATTAGCCATACATTTTCTTTTAAGATTTGAATATTATATCCTTGTCCGAATATTGGAATGCTTTGACAATTTTCCGGAATTTTTGCAATGTTTTTCAAAAGTCTTATTTCACATTCTGAAGTGGTATCAATCGGATATGGAAATACGTCATTGCATAATCGTATTCTAAACGATATTGGTTTGCATTTTGAAGGATCTTCGATTGTGAGGTACATTAGAGAATCATCGTCTTTCGCGATATATTTATGATTCATAGAAAGTATGTGATGAAGACCTGTTCTGTTATCATATATTGGTATAGGATATGAACGAAAAAGAGTATACAATTGAGGTTCGGTTAGTGGTATTTTTAAAACAAATACAATGTTATCATTAATTTGAAATGCTTCTAATGCGATAATTTCTAAATATTGGGCAACAAATGAAATTTGAGCTGGTATTGGCAAAACGTTTTTATGTAGATTCTGCGATATCTGTTGAAGAGATGTCATCAAATGATTTGGAGTTATTATTTATGAATGAATAATATTGAGTCGTGAAAACGTAATTGCATTCAAAATATCATTGAGATTTTCTTGAATGAAAATATAGCTTTCCATAAGTTTTTCGCAAATTTCATAAAGTTTCATTTTGGAATTTAATATTGTTACTTCGTCACAAACTTCCATTATTGAATTTCGTATTGCCTCTATATCATCATTGAATGTTTTTTCATCGATTTGGATTTTTTGTATAGTTGAATTGAAGTTTTTAATAACAGAACTTGTGACTGAAATTTGATTTTTCAATAGATTTTCCAGTTGGTGTTCATCATTATTTAATTTATTTATGCAATCAGAATAATATTCTCCGTCACTGGTGTCTAGATTTCCTGTGATCGTTTTAAATATGGAACCAATGCCATTTAAGATTCCTCTTTTATATCTTTTCGTATCTAATAATATTTCTGAAAATTTTTCCTTAATCAATCTTGATGTTTGTAACAAGAGACTAACATGTGTTTTAACTTCCGAATGAAATGGTTTCGCGCCATTATTAAGCATCATTATTATTGAATCGAGAATTTTCTCGTTGTTATCGAATGCTTCTCGTAATACAGTGATATCTTTGTTCACTAATAATGTCCACTTTGAATGGGATATGCTGATATACGTTTCTTCATGATAGTAAATTCCAACGGTGTTATTTATAGAAATTATCTTATACTGGGCGATGACTGAAGTCAGCATCAATATGAACCTGAAAATGAATTAATTTTCATGGAATAGTTTCATTCTATCGAAATTTACTTTAGTGTATTGATTTGTATTTGGATTATAAAGTATTGCTAAATTTTTGAAAATTTCCTTGACTTCAAATGGTCCATTGAATTTATTTTCTAGTTTGCTTTTGATTTGCGATTCCTTTATATAGACTTTATCTCCTATATTCGTGAGTTTTTGTAATATTTTCATCGAAACGTATCTTTGATTTTGATTTCTTTGCGTCAGTTTTTGCTCGTGCTATATTATAATAATGTGATATACGATTATTTAAATCTCTAACATATTTAGTAATTAATTGTTCTTGGTTATATAATCTTTCAGGGGGTCTTCCTGAAGTATGTCCGAAGACTAATTCATAGGGTGTAAATCCGTGGGTTTTATTTTTCGCTGTATTATAAGAGATTATTGCATATGGCAATATATTGAAAGGATGTTCTCGTGGATTTTCAATCATGTGAGCTCTTATAATTTCTAATAGAGTAGCATGAAATCTCTCTACTGATCCGTTTGATTGAGGTTGTCCTACACTGGAATATGATAATTTGATATCATACAATGTACAAAGATCTTTCATTAGGGTGTTGTCAAATTCTTTTCCGCTGTCTGCGTGAATTCGCAAAGGGGTTCCATAGTGTTGGAAATATATTAACATTGTGTTTACAACAGATTGGGCTGATTTGTCAGGTATTGGGTAAGCTTGAGTGAATTTTGTTAATTCATCTCGCACTGTTAAAGCGTAATTTCTTTCTTTCTGTGTAGATACTTCTACGATGTCAATGTTTATTCTCTCGAAAGGAGTTTTTGGGGTTTCTGTAATTACCATGGGATTTTTCAAGTTTTGTCTGCATACTTTTACTTTTTGACATATTTGACATTGTTTTATGAATTTTTCTACATCTTTAGATAAATTTGGCCAATTATATTTCATTCTGATTCTTCGAATAGTTTCATTGATTCCTTTGTGTAGATTACTTTTACCGGAATGATATTGATCGAGAATGATTGGTCTTTCGTCTTCATTGGGGGTCTGAACTAAATCTTGACAAACTTTGAATTTAATTTGTGTCTCTGCAAAAATATAACTCAATATCTCTAGAGTTTGTAATTCAGAATTATTTTCTATACAGTACGTTAGATTAGATTCGAGTTGATCTTGGTTTTGGAACATTGTCAGAAATAAATAATGATTTGCTAATTCAGTATCATTGGGTATAGGAACAATGTAGTATTTTCGATTTTTTACTGAGTGACTGAATTTATTTCAAAAAGATCGTCTATAATTTTTTCATGTAAATCCGTTAATTTGGTTGGTTGCATGAAAATTAAAATATGTTTATTCTCTTTGCTTAAAATTTGGTCATTGGAAAATTCTATTTTCGAATAGTCTATTAATGATTTCGTCTTATAGAGATGGTTATATCTGTGATATTCTTGTGCTGCTTGTACGATTTGATCAGCTTCTTCTGGGTTTAATTCAACGTCAATGTCTCCCATTTCTGAAGGTGGTGCACCTACAGTTCGTTCTGAATCTGAGTCATTATCTTCTTGATTTGAGGATAAAATAGGATAGGATAATTTAGATTTCTTTTGGAAGTCAATAATGTATTTCAAATGATTTATTTTTATTCGAGAAAGAGCATCTGCATTTTTTATAGTTTTTCCTGGTTTATATCGAATTTCATAGTCATACTCTTCGAGTTTTAGTCTCCATCTAGCTAATCTTGAGCCTGGGTCTTTAATTGAAAATAACCATGTTAATGGTCTATGATCTGTTAGTAAAATAAAATGTCTTCCGTATAGGTAGGGTCTAAAGTGTTTAACTGACCACACTATAGCTAAAAGCTCTCTTTCAATAGTTGAATATCTTGATTCAGCTGGACAAAGTGTTCGTGATGCATATGCTATAGGTAAATCTTTTCCAATAGGTCCTTGTGAAAGAACAGCGCCAATAGCAAATGTACTTGCGTCTGTAGTTAGGAGAAAGGTTTCAGTGAAATTAGGATATATTAAAATTGGGGATGAGGTTAAACTTTGTTTGAGTTCTTCGAATGCTTTTTTACAATCTGAATCAAAGAAAAATTTGATATCTTTCTGTAAAAGTTTAGTAAGAGGTTTTGATGTTTTTGAAAAATTAGGAATAAATCTGCGATAATATCCTGCTAGTCCTAAAAATGATTTGATATCTTTTTGTGTTTTGGGTTCAGGGAAATTAATAATTGCTTGAATTTTATCTGGATTTGGTTTAACACCATTATCTGTGATTACATGTCCGAGATAAGCGACTTCTTTCCTTAAAAATTCACATTTATCTGGTTGAATTTTGAAATTTGATTTCCTTAATCTACTAAATACTTCTTTAATACGAGAAATATGTTCGTCAATTGTAGCGGAGTATACAATTATGTCATCCATGTATACAAGACATCTTTCGTTTTGGATACCTAATAAGACATTGTCCATGACTCTTTGGAAAGTGGAGGGGGAATTCTTGAGTCCAAATGGCATTCTAAGATATTCGTAATGTCCATTTTCAACAGTAAAAGCAGTTTTTTGTGTATCTTTAGGATCTACTTCAATTTGGTGAAATCCTGAGGCTAAGTCAATGGTAGTGAAATATTGACTTTTCCTAATTGATCTAGGAGGTCTGAAATATTTGGTAATGGATATTTGTCGTTAACAGTGACTTCATTTAATTTTCTATAATCAATTACTACTCTCCATTTTTGTTTTCCGGTTTTTCGGAACAACCCATACTGGTGATGACCATGGGGAAATTGAAGGTTTAATTATTTCCTGGTCTAACATATTGGAAATTTGTTTTTTTACTTCTTCTTTGTGAATTTGGGGATACCTATATGATTTTGTATAAATCGGTTTTGCATTTCCAGTATCAATTGAGTGTTTAATTTCATTGGTGAATGATAATTTGTCTCCTTCAAGATAAAAAATATCTGAAAATTCTAAACATAAATCTGTCAATAATTCTTTTTCTTCATCATTTAGATGTTCCGTTCTGAGATTTTTTCTAATTTCTAAATTTCTGTCGAATTATATTTGATCTTCTGTATCAAAGTCATTTAATGTATAGTTATGAATCGGTTCTAATTTAAGATCTGAAATATTAATTGTTTTCTCTATCGCATTTACATTGAGTATTGTTGTTAAAAATTCTCCTTTTTCATTAATTTTCACTAATGCATATGGTAGACGTACTTTTTCAATTTCTTGAGCTAACAGTATAGCTTCTGTGTCGAATAAATCACATTTCAATTTGAAAACTTTTTCTGTACGAGGTTCAATCGAAATTATATTCTGAATTGGTAATTTATTTTTTATTGGTGAATTTTTTGGAATGATTTGATTTTTGTCTTCGATTTCTTTTGTTTCCTGATCAGTTACCTTGAATAGTGGAACAGTTTTGAAGTTGGTAATTAGTTGTTTGTTTTTTAGATCAATTACACAATCATAATGTTTTAAAAAATCTGATCCTAATAATCCATCGAATTCCATGTCAATGTTTGCAATGTAGACTTTATGTTTGTCTTCGTCACAAAAAGGTATAAAAACTGATTTATTGATTGGTATTTGTTCAGAAGTTATTCCTTGGACTGATACATTTTCTGATTGTCTTTGGTGATAATTTTTACATATGTTTGGTTCGAAAATTGATATACCTGCTCCCGTATCTATTAGAATTTTATATCGTTTCGTTGCATCTAAGATGTAATATAGATTTTTTGAGCTGACAGTGAATAATTGGCTGTCTAAATAAATTTTTGATCTGGGGATTCTTGTTGTTTCTGAATGTTTAAGTACTGGACTTGGGTTTGTATATTCGTAATTGGGTCTTGGTAAGGGGGATCTCCTTGAATAGAAGTTTTCTGAAAATCCTGTTCATTGGTAGGTGGAATTTGAACTGGTTGATTTTGTTCATAGTGATTACTTTGATCGTCAAATTGATAATTTGCTTGTACTTGATATTGTTGATCATCGTAAGTATCATAATTTTCATTATCTCTGTATCCGTCTTGATTTGGAAAAAAATATTGTTCATAATTAAATTGTTCTTCTTGGTTATTAGCTGTATAATAACCTGAATTATTGTCTTGATTATTAACAGTATAATAATCTTGATTTACATCGTAGAATTCATCATAATATTCGTCTGAATTCGAATTAAAATGATGTGCTCTTTGTTGTGGCTGCATTCTATAATTTGGATTTTGCATTATAGGTCTATTTTGAAAATTCGGATTTGATCTTATTACTGATGGTCTATTTTGTTGAAAATTTTGCGGTTGAGTTTGTCTTGGAATATTTGGTTGAAAATTTGGTCTTTGAAAATTTGACTGTTGTGGAATATTTGAATTAATTGGTCTTTGAAAATTTGGATTTGGAGTATTTGGTCTTGGATAATTCTGATTTGGGTAGGAATTTTGATAATTATTTGGTCTGAAATTATTGATTGGAGGTCTTCTCTGTGTATTATTAAAATTATTCATGGGTCGTCGATTTTGTTGTTGATTTTGGTTAGGTACATAGTTTGAATTTCTCTTCTGATTTTCGAAGTATAAGAGTTGTAATTCTCTTTTTATTCGCACTATTGCCGTGAGTATATCAGGTGGATTACTTGCTCTAATTATAGGTGCAATTTTTGGTTCAAGGCCGGTTAATAGAGTATTCAGTGTCATTGAATCGATAAGCTTTATCTGTGAGTTCTTCTGTTCTACCGACATTCTTAGTTGTTTGTTTACTGAAGCAAGCAATTTTGCGTTGTGAGTCTGTAATCGTGAAACGAAAGTCAATGCTGATTCATTAGGCAATTGTTTCATTCTTTGCAGGTCCTGAATAAGTGAATTTAGATCTCTACTGTCTCCAAAATGTAACTCTAGTAAATTTTTTATTTCACGCCAAGATTCTGGGTTTCGTGAATTTATTAATTCAGCTGCTTTTCCTCTCAATTTGTTCTTGATATGAAGTGTTACGAGAATTTTTTGATCATTTACTGCCATTCCTTCCGCAGTTGAGCAAGAATTTAAAAATGTTGTCAAAAATATTGGGTATTATTGAGAATAATATATAAAAATATAAAAATATCTGGTATTATTGAGAATATTTCTGAAAGTTTATATGGTTCAATTGGAACATTGGCTTGATCTGGTTCTTGTTGTTCAGCCATTTTATTACGTTATTATTTTTTTCTTCTTAAAATTATTTGATTTGACTAGATATGTTACGCAATGTTTTGTAGTAAACACTGAAAAACTGGGGATGATATTCGGGAAATATTATAACAGAACAAGTTTGTTTGAAATAATAGATTCAAAATATCGAGATGATCCTTTACTTACACTACTTGTTTCTTCATCTGTGTGTCTTGTCGGGGGATGAAATCCTTTAGTCTTCGTGAACGCTGGCTACAGGACTGGAGGGAACTAATGCCGAAGAGACCGTCCGTTGTTGGATGAAATCCTTTAGTCTTCGTGAGCTGTGGCTACACCAGTTGTCCAATACTGCCGAAGAGACCGTCCTCCCGTGGGTTTTCTTTTTGGTTCTTTCTTCTTTGAAGGCTTGGAAACCACCACGTTTTCTTCGTGATGAAGGAATCCTACCGACTGCGCCAATTGTTATATCTCAAGTTTCTAACTTGAGTTTTTTTAAAAAAATTATTATTTATCATGGTGGTAGCTACCACCAACTTTATTGAGCACTGACAATATAAAAACTAT
The DNA here is from genome assembly GCA_029955515.1 of Chrysomela aeneicollis. Lineage (NCBI taxonomy): Eukaryota > Metazoa > Arthropoda > Insecta > Coleoptera > Chrysomelidae > Chrysomela > Chrysomela aeneicollis. The sequence goes on along the minus strand of JARUHQ010000027.1, from coordinate 2,092,435 downwards.
TCAGAGACTTTCAATGACTCTCAGTGACTGACTAACTTGTTTACAATTCTAATATTTATACATGAAAATATGCTGACGGTTCATGGAATCTTCTGGAAGCTGCTGAGTCTTGTTTACCATCACATATGGCGACGTAGCTTCTACTGCGTAGATACTGCGACATAATGGGATGCTTCTTCTAAAGGTGACTCCTTGGTAAACATCCGCTGAAGATGACCTTCTAGGTTGACAATGGCTTCTTGTTCTATCTTGATATAACAACTATATAAACATAATCGAATACAACTCAGATACGATGATTGTTCAATCTATCCATTCAACCTTATGTTCGATTCGGTTTCTCGTATGTATAACGGAAGAACAGGTACCTGTAAGTATAACTATATGAACATAATCGAATACAACTCAGATACGATGATTGTTCAATCTATCCATTTAACCTTCTGCTCGATTCGGTCGCTTGTATGTAAAACGGAAGAAAAGTTACCTGGTGATTATTGCTATATAAACTTCATCACGATATCATCGAATACAACTCAGATACAATTATCGTTTCGTCTAATCATTCAACCTTCTGTTCGATTCAGTCGCTAGTATGTGTAACGGAAGAACAGTTACCTGGTGAGTATAACTATATAAACATAATCGAATACAACCCAGATACTATCCATTCAACCTTCTGTTCGATTCGGTTGCTCGTATGTTAAACGAAAGAACAGTAACCTGGTGAGTATTTCTATATGAACGTCATCACGATATAATCGAATACAACTCGGATACAATGATCATTCCGTCTATCCATCCAACCTTCTGTTCGATTGGGTCGCTCGTATGTATAACGCAAGAACAGTCACCTGGTGAGTATTACTATATAAACATCACCACGATATAATCAAATACAACTCAGTTACAATTATCGTTCCGTCTAACCATCCAACCTCATGTTCGATTCAGACGCTCGTATGTGTAACGAAAGAACCGTTACATGGTAGGTGTAACTGAATATACAGCATAACGATATAATCGGAGACAACCCAGATACAATGATTGTTCAATCTATCCATCCAACCTTTTGTTCGATTCGGTTGCTCGTATGTATAACGGAAGAACTGTTACCTGGTTAGACAAACTATATGATAATTATCACGGTATAATCAAATACAACCCAGATACGATGAATGTTCAGTCTATCCATTCAACCTTCTGTTCAGTTCAGTCGCTCTTATGTATAACTGGAGAACAATTTCCTGGTGAGTATAACTATATGAACATCATCAAGATATAATCTAATGCAACCCCAGATACGATTATTGTTCAATCTATCCATTCAACCTTCTGTTCGATTCGGTTGCTCGTATGAATAACGAAAGAACAGTAACCTGGTGAGTATTTCTATATGAACGTCATCACGATATAATCGAATACAAGTCAGATACAATGATCATTCCGTCTATCCATCCAAACTTCTGTTCGATTGGGTCGCTCGTATGTATAACGCAAGAACAGTCACCTTGTGAGTATTACTATATAAACATCACCACGATATAATCGAATACAACTCAGTTACAATTATCGTTCCGTCTAATCATCCAACCTTATGTTCGATGCAGACGCTCGTATGTGTAACGAAAGAACCGTAACATGGTAGGTGTAACTAAATATACAGCTTAACGATATAATCGGAGACAACCCAGATACAATGATTGTTCAATCTATCCATTCAACCTTCTGTTTAGTTCAGTCGCTCTTATGTATAACTGGAGAAGAGTTACCTGTTGAGTATAACTATATAAACATCATCACGATATAATCGAATTCAACCTCAGATACGATCATTGTTTAGTCTAATCATTCAACCTTCTGTTCAATTCAGTCGCTCGTATGTATAACGGATAAACATTTACCTGGTGAGTATAACTATATGAACCTAATCGAATACAACCCAGATACGATGAATTTTCAATCTATCCATTTAACCTTCTGCTCGATTCGGTCGCTTTTATGTGAAACGGAAAAACAGTTACCTGGTGAATATTGCAATATAAACATCATCACGATATCATCGAATACAACTCAGATACAATTATCGCTTCGTCTAACCATTTAACCTTCTGTTCGATTCAATCGCTAGTATGTGTAACGGAAGTACCGTCACCTGGTTAGTATCACTATATATACAGTATTGCGATATAATCGGATACCAACCAGATACATTGATTGTTCAGTCTATCCATTCAACTTTCTGTTCGTTTCGGTAGCTCGTATGTAAAACGGGAAAACCGTCACCTAGTGTGTATAACTATATACACAGCATAACATCATAATCAAATACAACTCAGATACTATCCATTCAACCTTCGGTTCGATTCGAATGCTCGTATGTATAACGAAAGAACAGTAACCTGGTGAGTATTTTCATATGAACTTCATCACGATATCATCGAATACAACTCAGAGATACAATTTTCATTTCATCTAACCATTTAACCTTCTGTTCGATTCAGTCGCTAGTATGTGTAACGGAAGTACCGTCACCTGGTAAGTATCACTATATATACAGTATTGCGATATAATCGGATACCACCCAGATACACTGATTGTTCAGTCTATCCATTCAACTTTCTGTTCGTTTCGGTCGCTCGTATGTAAAACGGGAATACCGTCACCTAATGTGTATACTTATATACACAGCATAACATCATAATCGATAACAACCCAGATACTATCCATTCAACCTTCTGTTCGATTCGGTTGCTCGTATGTATAACGGAAGAACAGTTACCTGGTGAGTATAACTATATAAACATAATCGAATACAACCCAGATACGATTATTGTTCAATCAATACTGAATTCAACCTTCTGCTCGATTCGATCGCTGGTATGTAAAACGGAAGAACAGTTACCTGGTGAGTATTGCTATATAAACATCATCACTATATCATCGAATACAACTCAGATACAATTGTCGCTTCGTCTAACCATTGAACCTTCTGTTCGATTCAGTCGCTAGTATGTGTAATGAGAGTACCGTCACCTGGTAAGTATCACTATATATACAGTATTGCGATATAATCGGATACCAACCAGATACATTGATTGTTCAGTCTATCCAATCAACTTTATGTTCGTTTCGGTCGCTCGTATGTAAAACGGGAATACCGTCACCTAGTGTGTATAACTATATACACAGCATAACATCATAATCGAATACAACTCAAATACTATCCATTCAACCTTCCGTTCTATTCGGTCGCTCGTACGTATAACGCAAGAACAGTCACCTGGTGAGTATTACTATATAAACATTCCCACGATATAATCGAATACAACTCAGTTACAATTATCGTTTCATCTAACCATCCAACCTTATGTTCGATTCAGACGCTCGTATGTGTAACGAAAGAACCGTTACATGGTAGGTGTATCTAAATATACAGCATAACGATATAATCGGAGACAACCCAGATACAATGATTGTTCAATCTATCCATTCAACCTTATGTTCGATTCGGTTGCTCGTATGTATAACGGAAGAACAGTTACCTGGTTAAACATAATATATAATAATCATCATGAAATAATCGAATACAACCCAGATACGATGATTGTTCAGTCTATCCATACAACCTTCTGTTCAGTTCAGTCGCTCTTATGTATGACTGGAGAACAGTTACCCGGTGAGTATAACCATATAAACATCATCACGATATAATCGAATACAACCCCAGATACGATCATTGTTTAGTCTATCCAATCAACCTTCTGTTCAATTCAGTCGCTCCTATGTATAACGAAAGAACAGTTACTTGGTGAGTATAACTATATAAACATAATCGAATACAACTCAGATACGATGATTGTTCAATCTATCCATTCAACCTTATGTTCGATTCGGTTTCTCGTATGTATAACGGAAGAACAGGTACCTGTGAGTATAACTATATGAACATAATCGAATACAAGTCAGATATGATGATTGTTCAATCTATCCATTTAACCTTCTGCTCGATTCGGTCGCTTGTATGTAAAACGGAAGAACAGTTACCTGGTGATTATTGCTATATAAACTTCATCACGATATCATCGAATACAACTCAGATACAATTATCGTTTCGTCTAACCATTCAACCTTCTGTTCGATTCAGTCGCTAGTATGTGTAACGGAAGAACAGTTACCTGGTGAGTATAACTATATAAACATAATCGAATACAACCCAGATACGATGATTGTTCAATCTATACATTTAACCTTCTGCTCGATTCGGTCGCTTGTATGTAAAACGGAAGAACAGTTACCTGGTGAGTATAACTATATAAACCTAATCGAATACAACCCAGATACGATGAATTTTCAATCTATCCATTCAACCTTCTGCTCGATTCGGTCGCTTTTATGTGAATCGGAAGAACAGTTACCTGGTGAATATTGCTATATAAACATCATCACGATATCATCGAATACAACTCAGATACAATTATCGCTTCGTCTAACCATTTAACATTCTGTTCGAATCAGTCGCTAGTATGTGTAACGGAAGTACCGTCACCTGGTAAGTATCACTATATATACAGTATTGCGATATAATCGCATACCACCCAGATACATTGATTGTTCAGTCTATCCATTCAACTTTCTGTTCGTTTCGGACACTCGTATGTAAAACGGGAATACCGTCATCAATTATGTATAACTATATACACAGCATAAGATCATAATCGAAAACAACCCAGATACTATCCATTCAACCATCTGTTCGATACGGTTGCTCGTATGTATAACGAAAGAACAGTCACCTGGTGAGTAATACTATATAAACATCACCACGATATAATCGAATACAACTCAGTTACAATTATCGTTTCGTCTAACCATCCAACCATCAGACGCTCGTATGTGTAACGAAAGAACCTATACATGATAGGTGTAAATAAATATACAGCATAACGATATTATCGGAGACAACCCAGATACAATGATTGTTCAATCTATCCATTCAACCTTATGTTCGATTTGGTTGCTCGTATGTATGACGGAGGAATTGTTACCTGGTTAGACATACTATATGATAATCATCACGATATAATCAAATACAACCCAGATACGATGATTGTTCAGTCTATCCATTCAACCTCCTGTTCAGTTCAGTCGCTCTTATGTGTAACTGGAGAACAGTTTCCTGATGAGTATAACTATATAAACATCATCAAGATATAATCGAATACAACCCCAGATACGATTATTGTTTAGTCTATCCAATCAACCTTCTGTTCAATTCAGTCGATCGTATGTATAACGGAAGAACAGTTACCTGGTGAGTATAACTATATAAACATAATCGAATTCAACCCAGATACGATGATTGTTGAATATATACTAAATTTAACCTTCTGCTCGATTCGGTCGCTTGTATATAAAACGGAAGAACAGTTACCTGGTGAGTATTGCTTTATAAACATCATCACGATATCATCGAATACGACTCAGATACGATTATCGTTTCGTCTAACCATCCAACCTTATGTTCGATTCAGACGCTCGTATGTGTAACGAAAGAACCGTTACATGGTAGGTGTATCTGAATATACAGCATAACGATATAATCGGAGACAACCCAGATACAATGATTTTTCAATCTATCCATTCAAACTTTTGTTCGATTCGGTTGCTCGTATGTATAACGGAGGAACAGTTACCTGGTGAGTATAACTATATAAACATAATCGAATACAACCCAGATACGATGATTGTTCAATCTATACTGAATTTATGCTTCTGCTCGATTCGGTCGCTTGTATGTAAAACGGAAGAACAGTTACCTGGTGAGTATTGCTATATAAATATCATCACGATATCATCGAATACAACTCAGATACAATTATCGTTTTGTCTAACCATTTATACTTTTGTTCGATTCAGTCGCTAGTATGTGTAAAGGAAGTACCGTCACCTGGTTAGTATCACTATATATACAGTATTGCGATATAATCGGATACCACCTAGATACATTGATTGTTCAGTCTATCCATTCAACTTTCTGTTCGTTTCGGTCGCTCGTATGTAAAACGGGAATACCGTCACCTAATGTGTATAACTATATACACAGCATAACATCATAATCGAATACAACCCAAATACTATCTGTTCGATTCGGTTGCTCGTATGTATAACGGAAGAACAGTAACCTGGTGAGTATTCATATATGAACGTCATCACGATTAAATCGAATACAACTCAGATACAATGATCATTCCGTCTATCCATCCAACCTTCTGTTCGATTGGGTCGCTCGTATGTATAACGCAAGAACAGTCACCTGGTGAGTATTACTATCACCACGATATAATCGAATACAACTCAATTACAATTATCGTTCCGTCTAATCATCCAACCTTATGTTCGATGCATACGCTCGTATGTGTAACGAAAGAACCGTTACATGGTAGCTGTAACTTAATATACAGCATAACGATATAATCGGAGACAACCCAGATACAATGATTGTTCAATCTATCCATTCAACCTTATGTTTGATTCGGTTGCTCGTATGTGTAACAGAAGAACTGTTATCTGTTGGATCCAATATTCTTGATTCTCTCTGACAATCCTTTGATGTAGGGAAGGCACAATGTTGGTTGTTGCGGTTCTTCTTCTTTTTGGATTATCCTCTGTTTCCTGCTCTTCAACGTCTGTTCCACCAATTTCCTTGAATAGCCGTTCTGGTAGAGGTCTCTCTTGATGTGGTCCAGTTCGGATGTTAGGCTTTCCTCGTTGTTGCAGAGGCTGAAGGCACGATCAATCAGAGTTTTCACCATGCCCCTTTTCGTAGCTCCGTGATGGTTGGATCCATTGTTGAAATATTGTCCTGTGTGAGTTGGTTTCCTGTAAAGAGAAGTTTTCCATTTGTGTTGTCTGTTCTCTTCACTTTCACGTCCAGGAAAGCCAATTCGTTTTGGGATTCTCTCTCGATGGTGAATTTGATGGAAGGTCTCACGTTGTTGAGGTGTTGTAGGAAGGTGTCCAGTTCGTCGTCTCCGTGGTTCCACACTATGAATGTGTCGTCGACGTATCTCAACCAGATTCGCGGCTTTTTATGTGCTTGGTCGATGGCGAACGTTTCGAACCATTCCATATATATATTCGCTATTACCGGCGAGAGCGGTGATCCCATTGGTAGTCCTTCATCTTGAATGGTTCGAAACATTCGCCATCGAACGAGAAGAAACCACCAAGTCAGGAACATGGAAACCGCTGATTAGCCGAATCAACCGGTTACGGCTCACTGAACCGGAAAATCCCGCCATAGCTGACCTATAAATACCCCCGTATCCCAGGACTTTGTTAGTTCTCACCTGAAGACGATTGTAGATACACACAATCGAAACGTCGTGACAAACTCGATTTGAATCTTTCTCATAATTTTAATTCTTTATTCATTCATTTTATTTTAATTTTTAATTCAACTTTTCTTTTTTCAGGCTATTGATTTCTAATTCAACTTTTCTTTTTTCAGGCTATTGATTTCTAATTCAACTTTTATTTTTCAGGCTATTGATTTCTTATTCAATCTTTTTTTATTTTCAGGCTCATCGACTAGTTAAACTCCCATTTAAATCTACATTTTTCGACTTCATATATACTAACACTAATACTAACCTGATTTATTGATACTCGAATCTTCTTGATTCGATAAAATAGTTAATTTTTATTCATCACTTAATTCGTTTTTTCAGCATAACTCATCTTTTCTTTTCTCAGGATTCAAATCTTCATACCTTTAGACAATGGAAGTCCGAAACTTTTCTTCACAACTCGAGACATTGTCAGCCACTTTCAAACAAAAAAATGTATTTTTATATTTATTTTTGTTGTTCGTCGTTCGTTTAACTTGTTCGTTTTATTCTCTATTTAATGTTTCATCTTTAATTATTTTTCATAGAATATGACAATTTGTATTTTATATTTTTATATTTTTATATTCTCGTTTTACATACGAGCGACCGAAACGAAAAAAAAGTTGAATGGATAGACTGAACAATCAATGTATCTGATTGGTATCCGATTATATCGCAATACTGTATATATAGTGATACTTAACAGGTGACGGTACTTCCGTTACACATAGTAGCGACTGAATCGAACAGAAGGTTAAATGGTTAGACGAAACGATAATTGTATCTGAGTTGTATTCGATGATATCGTGATGATGTTTATATAGCAATACTCACCAGGTAACTGTTCTTTCGTTTCACTTACAAGAGACCGAATCGAGCAGAAGGTTAAATGGATAGATTGAACAATCATCGTATCTGGGTTGTATTCGATAATGTTTATATAGTTATACTCACCAGAAAACTGTTCTTCCGTTATACATACGAGCGACTGAATTGAACAGAAGGTTGAATGGTTAGACTAATCAATAATCGTATCTGGGGTTGTATTCGAGTATATCGTGATGATGTTTATATAGTTATACTCACCAGGTAACTGTTCTCCAGTTATATATAAGAGCGACAGAACTGAACCGAATGTAGAATGGATAGACTGAACAATCATCGTATCTGGGTTGTATTCGATTATATCGTGATGATTATCATATAGTATGTCTAACCAGATAACAGTTCTTTCGTCAAACATACGAGCAACCGAATCGAACATAAGGTTGGATGGATAGATTGAACAATCATTGTATTTGAGTTGTCTCCGATTATATCGTTATGCTGTATATTCAGTTACACCTACCATATAACGGTTCTTTCGTTACACATACGAGCGTCTGAATCGAACATGAGGTTGGATGGATAGACGGAATGATAATTGTATCTGAGTTGTATTCGATTATATCGTGATGACGTTCATATAGAAATACTCACCAGGTTACTGTTCTTTCGTTATACATACGAGCAACCGAATCGAACAGGAGGTTGAATGGATAGTATCTGGGTTGTATTCGATTATGATGTTATGCTGTGTATATAGTTTTACACACTAGGTGACGGTATTCCCGTTTTACAAACGAGCGACCGAAACGAACAGAAAGTTGAATGGATAGACTGAACAATCAATGTATCTGGGTGGTATCCGATTATATCGCAATACTGTATATATAGTGATACTTACCAGGTGACGGTACTTCTGTTACACATACTAGCGACTGAATCGAACAGGAGGTTTGATGGTCAGACGAAACGATAATTGTATCTGAGTTGTATTCGATGATATCGTGATGATGTTTATAGCAATACTCACCAGGTAACTGTTCTTTCGTTTTACATACAAGCGACCGAATCGAGCAGAAGGTTAAATAGATAGATTGAACAATCATCGTATCTGGGTTGTATTCGATTATGTTTATATACTTATAACCAGGTAACTGATCTTCCGTTAAACATACGAGCGACTGAATTGAACAGAAGGTTGAATGGATAGTATGGGTTGTATTCGATTATGATGTAATGCTGTGTGTATAGTTATACACACTAGGTGACGGTATTTCCGTTTTACATACGAGCGACCGAAACGAACAGAAAGTTAAATGGATAGACTGAACAATCGATGTATCTGGGTGGTATCCGATTATATCGCAATACTGTATATATAGTGATACTTACCAGGTGACGGTACTTCCGTTACACATGCTAGCGACTGAATCGAACAGAAGGTTTAATTGTTAGACGAACCGATAATTGTATCTGAGTTGTATTCGCTGATATCCTCATGATGGTTATATAGCAATACTCACCCGGTAACTGTTCTTCCGTTTTACATACAAGCGACCGAATCGAGCAGAAGGTTGAATGGATAGATTGAACAATCATCGTATCTGGGTTGTATTCGGTAATGTTTATATAGTTATACTCACCAGGTAACTGTTCTTTCGTTATACATAAGAGCGACTGAATTAAACAGAAGGTTGAATGGATAGACTAAACAATAATAGTATCTGGGGTTGTATTCTATTATATCGTGATGATGTTTTCATAGTTATACTCACCAGTTAACTGTCCTTCCGTTATACGTAAGAGCGACCGAATAGAAGAGAAGGTTGAGTGGATAGACTGTACAATCATCCTTTCTGGGTTGTATTCGATCATAGCGTGATGATTATCATATAGTATGTCTAACCAAGTAACAAATCTTCCGTTATACATACGAGCGACTGAATCGAACATAAGGTTGGATGGACAGACGAAATGATAATTGTATCTGAGTTGTATTCGATTAAATCGTGATGACGTTCATATAGAAATACTCACCAGGTTACTGTTCTTTCGTTATACATACGAGCAACCGAATCGAACAGGAGGTTGAATGGATAGTATCTGGGTTGTATTCGATTATGATGTTATACGTGTATATAGTTATACACACTAGGTGACGGTATTCCTGTTTTACATACGAGCGACCGAAACGAACAGAATGTTGAATGGTTAGACGAAACGATAATTGTATCTGAGTTGTATTCGATGATATCGTGATGATGTTTATATAGCAATACTCACCAGGTAACTATCCTTCTGTTTTACATACAAGAAACCAAATCGAGCAGAAGATTAAATGGATAGATTGAACAATCATCGTATCTGAGTTGTATTCGATTATGTTCATATAGTTATACTCGCCAGGTACCTGTTCTTCCGTTATACATATGAGCAACCGAATCGAACATAAGGTCGAATGGATAGATTGAACAATCATCGTATCTGAGTTGTATTCGATTATGTTTATATAGTTATACTCACCAGGTGTCTGTTCTTCCGTTATACATACGAGCGACTGAATTGAACAGAAGGTTGAATGGATAGACTTAACAATGATCGTATCTGGGGTTGTATTCGATTATATCGTGATGATGTTCATATAGTTATACTCACCAGGTAACTGTTCTCCAGTTATACATAAGAGCGACTGAACTGAACAGAAGGTTGAATGGATAGACTGAACAATCGTCGTATCTGGGTTGTATTCGATTATTTCGTGATGATTTTTATATATAATGTCTAACCAGGTAACTGTTCTTCCGTTATACATACGAGCAACCGAATCGAACATAAGGTTGAATGGATAGATTGAACAATCATTGTATCTGGGTTGTCTCCGATTATATCGTTATGCTGTATATTTAGATACACCTACCATGTAACGGTTCTCTCGTTACACATACGAGCGTCTGAATCGAACATAAGGTTAGATGGTTAGACGGAACGATAATTGTAAATGAGTTGTATTCGATTATATCGTGGTGATGTTTATATAGTAATACTCACCAGGTGACTGTTCTTGCATTATAAGTACGAGCGACCCAATCGAACAGAAAGTTAGATGTATAGACGGAATGATCATTGTATCTGAGTTGTATTCGATTATATCGTGATGAAGTTCATATAGAAATACTCACCAGGTTACTGTTCTTTCGTTATACATACCAGCAACCGAATCGAACAGAAGGTTGAATGGATAGTATCTGGGTTGTATTCGATTATGATGTTATGCTGTGTATATAGTTATACACACTGGGTGACGGTATTCCCGTTTTACATACGAGCGACCGAAATGAACAGAAAGTTGAATGGATAGACTGAACAATCAATGTATCTGGTTGGTATCCGATTATATCGCAATACTGTACTTACCAGGTGACGGTACTTCCGTTACTCATACTAGCGACTGAATCAAACAGAAGGTTAAATGGTTAAACGAAGCGATAATTGTATCTGAGTTGTATTCGATGATATCGTGATGATGTTTATATAGCAATACTCACCAGGTAACTGTCCTTTCGTTATACGTAAGAGCGACCGAATCGAAGAGAAGGTTGAGTGGATAGACTGTACAATCATCGTATCTGGGTTGTATTCGATTATGTTTATATAGTTATACTCACCAGGTAACTGATCTTCCGTCATACATACGAGCGACTGAATTGAACAGGAGGTTGAATGGTTAGACGAAACGATAATTGTATCTGAGTTGTATTCGATGATATCCTGATGATGTTTATATAGCAATGATCACCAGGTAACTGTTCTTCCGTTTTACATACAAGCGACCGAATCGAGCAGAAGCTTGAATGGATAGACTGAACAATCGTCGTATCTGGGTTGTATTCGATTATTTCGTGATGATTTTTATATATAATGTCTAACCAGGTAACTGTTCTTCCGTTATACATACGAGCAACCGAATCGAACATAAGGTTGAATGGATAGATTGAACAATCATTGTATCTGGGTTGTCTCCGATTATATCGTTATGCTGTATATTTAGATACACCTACCATGTAAGGGTTCTTTCGTTACACATACGAGCGTCTGAATCGAACATAAGGTTAGATGGTTAGACGGAACGATAATTGTAACTGAGTTGTATTCGATTTTATCGTGGTGATGTTTATATAGTAATACTCACCAGGTGACTGTTCTTGCATTATACGTACGAGCGACCCAATCGAACAGAAAGTTGGATGTATAGACGGAATGATCATCGTATCTGAGTTGTATTCGATTATATCGTGATGAAGTTCATATAGAAATACTCACCAGGTTACTGTTCTTTCGTTATACATACGAGCAACCGAATCGAACAGAAGGTTGAATGGATAGTATCTGGGTTGTATTCGATTATGATGTTATGCTGTGTATATAGTTATACACACTGGGTGACGGTATTCCCGTTTTACATACGAGCGACCGAAATGAACAGAAAGTTGAATGGATAGACTGAACAATCAATGTATCTGGTTGGTATCCGATTATATCGCAATACTGTACTTACCATAAACATCATCACGATATAATCGAATACAACTCAGTTACAATTATCGTTCCGTCTAATCATCCAACCTTATGTTCGATGCAGACGCTCGTATGTGTAACGAAAGAATCGTTACATGGTAGGTGTAACTAAATATACAGCATAACGATATAATCGAATACAACCCAGAAACAATGATTGTTCAATCTATCCATTCGACCTTATGTTCAGTTCAGTCGCTTTTATGTATAACTGGAGAACAGTTTCCTGGTGAGTATAACTATATGAACATCATCAAGATATAATCGAATACAACCCCAGATACGATCATTGTTTAGTCTAATCATTCAACCTTCTGTTCAATTCAGTCGCTAGTATGTATAACGGAAGAACAGTTACCTGGTGAGTATAACTATATGAACCTAATCGAATACAACCCAGATACGATGAATTTTCAATCTATCCATTTAACCTTCTGCTCGATTCGGTCGCTTTTATGTAAAACGGAAGAACACTTACCTGGTGAATATTGCTATATAAACATCATCACGATACAATCGAATACAACTCAGATACAATTATCGCTTCGTCTAACCATTTAACCTTCTGTTCGATTCAGTCGCTAGTTTGTGTAACGGGAGTACCGTCACCTGGTTGATATCACTATATATACAGTATTGCGATATAATCGGATACCAACCAGATACATTGATTGTTCAGTCTATCCATTCAACTTTCTGTTCGTTTCGGTAGCTCGTATGTAAAACGGGAAAACCGTCACCTAGTATGTATAACTATATACACAGCATAACATCATAATCGAATACAACCCAGATGCTATCCATTCAACCTTCTGTTCGATTCGAATGCTCGTATGTAGAACGAAAGAACCTGGTGAGTATTTCCATATGAACTTCATCACGATATCATCGAATACAACTCAGAGATACAATTATCATTTCGTCTGACCATTTAACCTTCTGTTCGATTCAGTCGCTAGTATGTGTAACGGAAGTACTGTCACCTGGTAAGTATCACTATATATACAGTATTGCGATATAATCGGATACCACCCAGATACATTGATTGTTCAGTCTATCCATTCAACTTTCTGTTCAGTTCAGTCGCTCTTATGTATAACTGGAGAACAGTTTTCTGGTGAGTATAACTATATGAACATCATCAAGATATAATCGAATACAACCCCAGATACGATTATTGTTTAGTGTATCCATTTAACCTTCTGTTCAATTCAGTCTCTCGTATGTATAACGGAAGAACAGTTACCTGGTGAGTATAACTATATAAACATAATCGAATACAACCCAGATACGATGATTGTTCAATCTATACTAAATTCAACCTTCTGCTCGATTCGGTCGCTTGTATGTAAAACGGAAGAACAGTTACCTGGTGAGTATTGCTATATAAACATCATCACGGTATCATCGAATACAACACAGATACAATTATCGTTTCGTCTAACCATTTAACCTTCTGTTCGATTCAGTCGCTAGTATGTGTAACGGAAGAACCGTCACTTAGTAAGTATCACTATATATACAGTATTGCGATATAATCGGACACCACCCAGATACATTGATTGTTCAGTCTATCCATTCAACTTTATGTTCGTTTCGGTCGCTCGTATGTAAAACAGGAATACCGTCACCTAATGTGTATAACTATATACACAGCATAACATCATAATCGAATACAACCCATATACTATCCATTCAACCTTCTGTTCGATTCGGTTGCTCGTATGTATAACGGAAGAACAGTTACCTGGTGAGTATTTCTATATGAACGTCATCACGATTTAATCGAATACAACACAAATACAATGATCATTCCGTCTATCCATCCAACCTTCTGTTCGATTGGGTCGCTCGTATGTATAACGCAAGAACAGTCACCTGGTGAGTATTACTATATAAACATCACCACGATATAATCGAATACAACTCAGTTACAATTATCGTTCCGTCTAACCATCCAACCTTATGTTCGATTCAGACGCTCGTATGTGTAACGAAATAACCGTTACATGGTAGGTGTAACTGAATATACAGTATAAACGGAGACAACCCAGATACAATGATTGTTCAATATCCATCCAACCTTATGTTCGATTCGGTTGCTCGAATGTTTAACGGAAGAACTGTTACCTGGTTAGACATACTATATGATAATCATCACGATAAACTCGAATACAACCCCAGATACGATTATTGTTTAGTCTATCCATTCAACCTTCTGTTCAATTCAGTCGTTCTTATGTATAACAGAAAAATAGTTATTTGGTGAGAATAACTATATAAACCTTATCGAATACAACCCAGATACGATGAATTTACAATCTATCCATTCAACCTTCTGCTCGATTCGGTCGCTTTCATGTGAAACGGAAGAACAGTTACCTGGTGAGTATTGCTATATAAACATCATGACGATATCATCGAATACAACTCAGATACAATTATCGCTTCGTCTTACCATTTCACCTTCTGTTCGATTCAGTCGCTAGTATGTGTAACGGAAGTATCGTCACCTGGTAAGTATCACTTTATATACAGTATTGCGATATAATCGGATACCAACCAGATACATTGATTGTTCAGTCTATCCATTCAACTTTCTGTTCGTTTCGGTCGCTCGTATGTAAAACGGAATTACCGTCACCTAGTGTGTATAACAATATACACAGCATAACATCATAATCGAATACAACTCAGATACTATCCATTCAACCTTCTGTTCTATTCGGTCGCTCGTACGTATAACGCAAGAACAGTCACCTGGTGAGTATTACTATATAAGCATTCCCACGATATAATCGAATAAAACTCAGTTACAATTATCGTTCCGTCTAACCATCCAACCTTATGTTCGATTCAGACGCTCGTATGTGTAACGAAAGAACCGTTACATGGTAGGTGTATCTAAATATACAGCATAACGATATAATCGGAGACAACCCAGATACAATGATTGTTCAATCTATCCATTCAACCTTATGTACGATTCGGTTGCTCGTATGTATAACGGAAAAACAGTTACCTGGTTGGACATAATATATAATGATCATCATGAAATAATCGAATACAACCCAGATACGATGATTGTTCAGTCTATCCATACAACCTTCTGTTCAGTTCAGTCGCTCTTATGTATAACTGGAGAACAGTTACCCAGTGAGTACAACTATATAAACATCATCACGATATAATCAAATACAACCCCAGATACGATCATTGTTTAGTCTATCCATTCAACCTCCTGTTCAATTCAGTCGCTCCTATGTATAACGAAAGAACAGTTAGTTGGTGAGTATAACCATATAAACATAATCGAATACAACTCAGATACGATGATTGTTCAATCTATCCATTTAACCTTCTGCTCGATTCGGTCGCGTATGTTAAATGGAAGAACAGTTACCTGGTAATTATTGCTATATAAACATCATCACGATATCATCGAATACAACTCAGATACAATTATCGTTTCGTCTAACCATTCAACCTTCTGTTCGATTCAGTCGCTAGTATGTGTAACGGAAGAACAGTTACCTGGTGGGTATAACTATATAAACATAATCGAATACAACCCAGATACGATGATTGTTCAATCGATACTTAATATAACCTTCTGCTCGATTCGGTCGCTTGTATGTAAAACGGAAGAACAGTTACCTGGTGAGTATTGCTATATAAACATCATCACGATATCATCGAATACAACTCAGATTCAATTATCGTTTCGTCTTACCATTTAACCTCAAGTTCGATTCAGTCGCTAGTATGTGCAACGGAAGTACCGTCACCTGTTAAGTATCACTATATATACAGTATTGCGATATAATCGGATACCACCCAGATACATTGATTGTTCAGTCTATCCATTCAACTTTCTGTTCGTTTCGGACGCTCGTATGTAAAACGGGAATACCGTCACCTAATGTGAATAACTATATACACAGCATAACATCATGATCGAATACAACCCAGATACTATCCATTCAACCTTCTGTTCAATTCGGTTGCTCGTATGTATAAAGAAAAAACAGTAACCTGGTGAGTATTTCTATATGAACGTCATCACGATATAATCGAATACAACTAAGTTACAATGATTGTTCCGTCTAATCATCCAACCTTATGTTCGATTCAGACGCTCGTATGTGTAACGAAAGAACCGTTACATGGTAGGTGTAACTAAATATACAGCATAACGATATAATCGGAGACAACCCAGATACGATGATTGTTTAATCTATCCATTCAACCTTATGTTCGATTCGGTTGCTCGTATGTGTAACAGAAGAACTGTTACCTGGTTAGACATACTATATGATAATCATCACGATATAATCGAATACAACCCAGATACAATGATTGTTCAGTCTATCCATTCAACCTTCTGTTCAGTTCAGTCGCTCTTATGTATAACTGGAGAACAGTTACCTGGTGAGTATAACTATATAGACATCATTACGATATAATCGAATACAACTCCAGATACGATCATTGTTTAGTCTATCCATTCAACCTTTTATTCAATTCAGTCGCTCGTATGTATAACGGAAGAACAGGTACCTGGCGAGTATAACTATATAAACATAATCAGATACAACCCAGATACGATGATTGTTCAATCTATACATTTAACTTTCTGCTCGATTCGGTTGCTCGTATGTGTAACAGAAGAACTGTTACCTGGTTAGACATACTATATGATAATCATCACGATATTATCGAATACAACCCAGATACAATGATTGTTCAGTCTATCCATTCAACCTTCTATTCAGTTCAGTCGCTCTTATGTATAACTGGAGAACAGTTACCTGGTGAATATAACTATATAGACATCATTACGATATAATCGAATACAACCCCAGATACGATCATTGTTTAGTCTATCCATTCAACCTTTTGTTTAATTCAGTCGCTCGTATGTATAACGGAAGAACAGGTACCTGGTGAGTATAACTATATAAACATAATCAGATACAACCCAGATACGATGATTGTTCAATCTATACATTTAACCTTCTGCTCGATTCGGTTGCTCGTATGTGTAACAGAAGAACTGTTACCTGGTTAGACATACTATATGATAATCATCACGATATAATCGAATACAACCCAGATACAATGATTGTTCAGTCTATCCATTCAACTTTCTGTTCGTTTCGGACGCTCGTATGTATAACGGAAGAACAGGTACCTGGTGAGTTTAACTATATGAACATAATCAGATACAACCCAGATACGATGATTGTTCAATCTATACATTTAACCTTCCGCTCGATTCGGTTGCTCGTATGTGTAATAGAAGAACTGTTACCTGGTTAGACATACTATATGATAATCATCACGATATAATCGAATACAACCCAGATACAATGATTGTTCAATCTATTCATTCAACCTCATGTTCGATTTGGTTGCTCGTATGTATAACGGAAGAACTGTTACCTGGTTAGACAAACTATATGATAATCATCACGATATAATCAAATACATCCCAGATACGACGATTGTTCAGTCTATCCATTCAACCTTCTGTTCAGTTTGGACGCTCTTATTTATAACTGATAAACAGTTTGCTGGTGAGTATAACTATATGAACATCATCAGGATATAATCGAATGCAACCCCATATACGATTATTGTTTAGTCTATCCATTCAACCTTCTGTTCAATTCAGTCGCTCGTATGTATAACGGAAGAACAATTACCTGGTGAGTATAACTATATGAACATAATCGAATACAACACAGATACGATTATTGTTCAATCTATCCTAAATTCAACCTTCTGCTTGATTCGGTCGCTTGTATGTTAAACGGAAGAACAGTAACCTGGTGAGTATTTCTATATAAACATCATCACGATATCATCGAATACAATTCAGATACAATTATCGTTTCGTCTAACCATTTTACCTTCTGTTCGATTCAGTCGCTAGTATGTGTAACGGAAGTACCGTCACCTGGTGAGTATCACTATTTATTCAGTATTGCGATATAATCGGATACCACCCAGATACATCGATTGTTCAGTCTATCCATTCAACTTTCTGTTCGTTTCGGTCGCTCGTATGTAAAACGGGAATACCGTCACCTAATGTGTATAACTATATACACAGCATAACATCATAATCGAATACAACCCAGATACTATCCATTCAACCTTCTGTTCGATTCGGTTGCTCGTATGTATAACGATAGAACAGTAACCTGGTGAGTATTCCTATATGAACGTCATCACGATATAATCGAATACAACTCAGATACAATGATCATTCCGTCTATCCATCCAACCTTCTGTTCGATTGGGTCGTTCGTATGTATAACGCAAGAACAGTCACCTGGTGAGTATTACTATATAAACATCACCACGATATAATCGAATACAACTCAGTTACAATTATCGTTCCGTCTAATCATCCAACCTTATGTTCGATGCATACGCTCGTATGTGTAACGAAAGAACCGTTACATGGTAGCTGTAACTTAATATACAGCATAACGATATAATCGAAGACAACCCAGATACAATGATTGTTCAATCTATCCATTCAACCTTATGTTCGTTTCGATTGCTCGTATGTGTAACAGAAGATTTGTTATCTGGTTAGACATACTATATGATAATCATCACGATATAATCGAATACAACCCAGATGCAATGATTGTTCAGTCTATCCATTCAACCTTCTGTTCAGTTCAGTCGCTCTCATGTATAACTGGAGAACAGTTACCTGTTGAGTATAACTATATAAACATCATCACGATATAATCGAATACAACCTGTTGCGGATAGGACTGTATTTTCAACGCGGTGTTCGAAACTTCAGAAAATGCGGGAGAGAACTTTCACCTACCTGAAGAACTGGAAGTATCAATATGAATCTTGTCACCCGGGAAATGGGATGCTGGCGATTTGGAAACTAACGTCTGGATCAGGATTACGCGAGTATATGGAAACTGCGTTTCTTCGAACAGCACAAAACTCATTCACGAAAAGCGGAAGCAAAACACACGCTGTTCAGCTCGTCTTGATCTGTCTTTTTCTTCGTCCATCCGCGCAAACGGGACACATCCCCAGTTGATAGTGGTATGAAAGTTACTCTCATTCCCGCGAAATGAATTAAAATGAATCGAACTATCAATATCAATATAACTCTAAATAAACAATATCAGTACTTAACATTACCCTTATATTACCCCGTTATCTGAAAAAGATAAAGAACAAAAATTAATTCCCAAGAAAAAAATGAGATTATTCTTAACACAACCTCAGATACGATCATTGTTTAGTCTATCCATTCAACCTTCTGTTCAATTCGGTCGCTCATATGTATAACGGAAGAACAGTTACCTGGTGAGTATAACTATATAAACCTAATCGAATACAACCCAGATACGATGAATTTTCAATCTATCCATTTAACCTTCTGCTCGATTCGGTCGCTTTTATGTAAAACGGAAGAACAGTTACCTGGTGAATATTGCTATATAAACATCACCACGATATAATCGAATACAACTCAGTTACAATTATCGTTCCGTCTAACCATCCAACCTTATGTTCGATTCAGACGAAAGAACCGTTACATGGTAGCTGTTACTTAATATACAGCATAACGATATAATCGGAGACAACCCAGATACAATGATTGTTCAATCTATCCATTCAACCTCATGTTCGATTCGGTTGCTCGTATGTGTAACAGAAGAACTGTTACCTGGTTAGACATACTATATGATAATCATCACGATATAATCGAATACAACCCAGATACTATGATTGTTCAGTTTATCCATTCAACTTTCTGTTCAGTTCAGTCGCTCTTATGTATAACTGGAGAACAATTACCTGTCGAGTATAACTATATAAACATCATCACGATATAATCGAATACAACCTCAGATACGATCATTGTTTAGTTTATCCATTCAACCTTCTGTTCAATTCAGTCGCTCGTATGTATAACGGAAGAACAGTTACCTGGTGAGTATAACTATATAAACCTAATAGAATACAACCCAGATACGATGAATTTTCAATCTATCCATTTAACCTTCTGCTCGATTCGGTTGCTTTTATGTAAAACGGAAGAACAGTTACCTGGTGAATATTGCTATATAAACATGATCACGATATCATCGAATAAAACTCAGATACAATTATCGCTTCGTCGAACCATTTAACCTTCTGTTCGATTCAGTCGCTAGTATGTGTAACGGAAGTACCGTCACCTGGTAAGTATCACTATATATTCAGTATTGCGATATAATCGGATACCAACCAGATACATTGATTGTTCAATCTATCCATTCAAATTTCTGTTCGTTTCGGTCGCACGTATGTAAAACGGGAATACCGTCACCTAGTGTGTATAACTATATACACAGCATAACATCATAATCGAATACAACCCAGATACCATCCATTCCACCTTCTGTTCGATTCGGTTGCTCGTATGTATAACGAGAGAACAGTAACCTGGTGAGTATTTCTATATGAACTTCATCACGATATAATCGAATACAACTCAGATACAATGATCATTCCGTCTATCCATCCAACCTTCTGTTCGATTGGGTCGCTCGTACGTAAAACGCAAGAACAGTCACCTGGTGAGTATTACTATATTAACATTACTACGATATAATCGAATACAACTCAGTTACAATTATCGTTCCGTCTAACCATCCAACCTTATGTTCGATTCAGACGCTCGTATGTGTAACGAAAGAACAGTTACATGGTAGGTTTATCTTATTATACAGCATAACGATATAATCGGAGATAACCCAGATACAATGATTTTTCAATCTATCCATTCAACCTTATGTTCGATTCGGTTGCTCGTATGTATAACGGAAGAACAGTTACCTGGTTAGACATAATATATAATAATCATCACGAAATAATCGAATACAACTCAGGTACGATGATTATTCAGTGTATCCATTCAACCTTCTGTTCAGTTCAGTCGCTCTTATATATAACTGGAGAACAGTTACCTGGTGAGTATAACTATATAAACATCATCACGATTTAATCGAATACAACCCCAGATACGATCATTGTTTAGTCTATCCATTCATCCTTCTGTTCAATTCAGTCGCTCGTATGTATAACGGAAGAACAGTTACCTGGTGAGTATAACTATATAAACATAATCGAATACAACCCAGATACGATGATTGTTCAATCTATCTATTCAACCTTCTGCTCGATTCGGTCGCATGTATGTAAAACGGAAGAACCTGGTGGGTATAACTATAGACCCAATCGAATACAACCCAGATACGATGAATTTCCAATCTATCCATTTAACCATCTGCTCGATTCGGTCGCTTTCATGTAAAACGAAAGAACAGTTACCTGGTGAGTATTGCTATATAAACATCATCACGATATCATCGAATACAACTCAGATACAATTATCGCTTCGTCCAACCATTTAACATTCTGTTCGATTCAGTCGCTAGTATGTGTAACGGAAGTACCGTCACCTGGTAAGTATCACTATATATACAGTATTGCGATATAATCGGATACCAACCAGATACATTGATTGTTCAGTCTATCCATTCAACTTTCTGTTCGTTTCGGTCGCTCGTATGTAAAACGGGAATACCGTCACCTAGTGTGTATAACTATATACACAGCATTACATCATAATCGAATACAACTCAGATACTATCCATTCAACCTTCTGTTCGATTCGGTTGCTCGTATGTATTACGAAAGAACAGTAACCTGGTGAGTATTTCTATATGAACTTCATCACGATATAATCAAATACAACTCAGATACAATAATCATTCCGTCTATCCATCCAACCTTCTGATCGATTGGGTCGCTCGTTCGTATAACGCAAGAACAGTCACCTGGTGAGTATTACTATATAAACATTACCACGATATTATCGAATACAAATCAGTTACAATTATCGTTCCGTTTAACCATCCAACCTTATGTTCGATTCAGACGCTCGTATGTGTAACGAAAGAACCGTTACATGGTAGGTGTATCTAAATATACAGCATAACGATATAATCGGAGACAACCCAGATACATTGATTGTTCGATCTATCCATTCAACCTTATGCTCTATTCGGTTGCTCGTTTGTATAACGGAAGAACAGTTACCTGGTTAGACATAATATATAATAATCATCACTAAATAATCGAATACAACCCAGATACGATGATTGTTCAGTCTATCCTTACAACCTTCTGTTCAGTTCAGTCGCTCTTATCTATAACTGGAGAACAGTTACCTGGTGAGTATAACTTTATAAACATCATCACGATATAATCGAATACAACCCCAGATACGATCATTGTTTAGTCTATCCATTCAACCTTCTGTTCAATTCAGTCGCTCGTATGTATAACGGAAGAACAGTTACTTGGTGGGTATAACTATATAAACATAATTGAATACAACTCAGATACGATGATCGTTCAATCTATCAATTCAACCTTATGTTCGATTCGGTTGCTCGTATGTATAACGAAAGAACAGGTACCTGGTGAGTATGACTATATAAACATAATCGAATACAACTCAGATACGATGATTGTTCAATCTATCCATTAAACCTTCTGCTCGAATCGGTCGCTTGTATGTAAAACGGAAGGACAGTTACCTGGTGAGTATTGCTATATAAACATCATCACGATATCATCGAATACAACTAAGATACAATTATCGTTTCATCTAACCATTCAACATTCTGTTGGATTCAGTCGCTAGTATGTCTAACGAAAGAACCGTTACATGGTAGGTGTAACTAAATAAACAGCATAACGATATAATCGGAGACAACCCAGATACAATGATTGTTCAATCTATCCATTCAAGCTCATGTTCGATTTGGTTGCTCGTATATATAACGGAAGAACTGTTACCTGGTTAGACATACTATATTATAATCATAACGATATAATCGAATACAACCCAGATACGATGATTGTTCAGTCTATCCATTCAACCTTGTATAACTGGAGAACAGTTCCCTGGTGAGTATAACTATATGAACATCATCAAGATATAATTGAATACAACTTCAGATACGATTATTGTTTAGTCTATCCATTCAACCTTCTGTTCGATTCAGTCGCCAGTATGTGTAACGGAAGTACCGTCACCTGGTAAGTATCACTATATATACAGTATTGCGATATAATCGGATACCACCCAGATACATTGATTGTTCAGTCTATCCATTCAACTTTCTGTTCGTATCGGTCGCTCGTATGTGAAACGGGAATACCGTCACCTAGTGTGTATAACTATATACACAGCATTACATCATAATCGAATACAACTCAGATACTATCCATTCAACTTTCTGTTCGATTCGGTTGCTCGTATGTATAACGAAAGAACAGTAACCTGGTGAGTATTTCTATATGAACTTCATCACGATATAATCGAATACAACTCAGATACAATAATCATTTCGTCTATCCATCCAAACTTCTGTTCGATTAGGTCGCTCGTTCGTATAACGCAAGAACAGTCACCTGGTGAGTATTACTATATAAACATTACCACGATATAATCGAATACAACTCAGTTACAATTATCGTTCCGTCTAACCATTCAACCTTATGTTCGATTCAAACGCTCGTATGTGTAACGAAATAACCGTTACATGGTAGGTGTAACTGAATATACAGCATAAAGATATAATCGGAGACAACCCAGATACAATGATTGTTCAATCTATCCATCCAACCTTATGTTCGATTCGGTTGCTCGTATGTTCAATGAAATAACTGTTACCTGGTTAGACATACTATATGATAATCATCACGATATACTCGAATACAACTCCAGATACGATTATTGTTTAGTCTATCCATTCAACCTTCTGTTCAATTCAGTCGTTCTTATGTATAACGGAAAAACAGTTACCTGGTGAGTATAACTATATAAACCTAATCGAAAACAACCCAGATACGATGAATTTTCAATCTATCCATTTAACCTTCTGCTCGATTTGATCGCTTTTATGTAA
Source organism: Chrysomela aeneicollis (assembly GCA_029955515.1). Lineage (NCBI taxonomy): Eukaryota > Metazoa > Arthropoda > Insecta > Coleoptera > Chrysomelidae > Chrysomela > Chrysomela aeneicollis. Next base: position 2,067,621 of record JARUHQ010000027.1, on the reverse strand, counting down.
AACGGAAGAACAGTTACCTGGTGAGTATTGCTATATAAACATCATCACGATATCATCGAATACAACTCAGATACAATTATCGCTTCGTCTAACCATTTAACCTTCTGTTCGATTCAGTCGCTAGTATGTGTAACGGAAGTACCGTCACCTGGTAAGTATCACTATATATACAGTATTGTGATATAATCGGATACCAACCAGATACATTGATTGTTCAGTCTATTCATTCAACTTTCTGTTCGTTTCGGTCGCTCGTATGTAGAACGGGAATACCGTCACCTAGTGTGTATAACTATATACACAGCATAACATCATAATCGAATACAACCTTCTGTTCGATTCGGTTGCTCGTATGTATAACGAAAGAACAGTAACCTGGTGAGTATTTCTATATGAACGTCATCACGATATAATCGAATACAACTCAGATACAATGATCATTCCGTCTATCCATCCAACATTCTGTTCGATTGGGTCGCTCGTACGTATAACGCAAGAACATTCACCTGGTGAGTATTACTATATAAACATCACCACGATATAATCGAATACAACTCAGATACAATTATCGTTCTGTCTAACCATTCAACCTTATGTTCGATTTAGACGCTCTTATGTGTAACGAAAGAACCGTTACATGGTAGGTGTAACTAAATATACAACATAACGATATAATCGGAGAAAACCCAGATACAATGATTGTTCAATCTATCCATTCAACCTTATGTTCGATTCGTTTGCTCGTATGTATAACGGAAGAACAGTTACCTGGTTGGACATAATATGTAATAATCATCACGAAATAATCGAATACAACCCAGATACGATGATTGTACAGTCTATCCATTCACCCTTCTCTACGATTCAGACGCTCTTATGTGTAACGAAAGATCCGTTACATGGTAGGTGTAACTAAATATACAGCATAACGATATAATCGGAGTCAACCCAGATACAATGATTGTTCAATCTATCCATTCAACCTTATGTTCGATTCGTTTGCTCGTATGTATAACGGAAGAACAGTTACCTGGTTAGACATAATATGTAATAATCATCACGAAATAATCGAATACAACCCAGATACGATGATTGTACAGTCTATCCATTCACCCTTCTCTACGATTCAGACGCTCTTATGTGTAACGAAAGAACCGTTACATTGTAGGCTAAACTAAATATACAGCATAACGATATATTCGGATACAACCCAGATACAATGATTGTTCAATCTATCCATTCAACCTTATGTTCGATTCGGTTGCTCGTATGTATAACGGAAGAACTGTTACCTTGCTAGACATACTATATGATGATCATCACGATATAATCAAATACAACCCAGAAACGATGATTGTTCAGTCTATCCATTCAACCTTCTGTTCAATTCAGTCGCTCGTATGTATAACGGAAGAACAGTTACCTGGTGGGTATAACTATATAAACATAATCGAATACAACCCAGTTACGATGATTGTTCAATCTCTACTAAATTCAAGCTTCTGCTCGATTCGGTCGCTTGTATGTAAAACGGAAGAACAGTTACCTGGTGAGTATCGCTATATAAACATCATCACGATAACATCGGGGTTGTATTCGATTTTGTTCATATAGTTATACTCACCAGGTAACTGTTCTTCCATTATACATACGAGCGACCGAATCGAGCAGAAGGTTAAATGGATAGATTGAAAATTCATCGTATCTGGGTTGTATTCGATTAGGTTTATATAGTTATACTCACCAGGTAACTGTTCTTCCGTTTTACATACAAGCGACCGAATCGAGCAGAAGGTAAAATGTATAGATTGAACAATCATCGTATCTGGGTTGTATCTGATTATGTTTATATAGTTATACTCACCAGGTACCTGTTCTTCCGTTATAAATACGAGCGACTGAATTGAACAAAAGGTTGAATGGTTAGACTAAACAATGATCGTATCTGGGGTTGTATTCGATTATATCGTAATGATGTCTATATAGTTATACTCACCAGGTAACTGTTCTCCAGTTATACATAAGAGCGACTGAACTGAACAGAAGGTTGAATGGATAGACTGAACAATCATTGTATCTGGGTTGTATTCGATTATATCGTGATGATTATCATATAGTATGTCTAACCAGGTAACAGTTCTTCTGTTACACATTCGAGCAACCGAATCGAACATAAGGTTGAATGGGTAGATTGAACAATCATTGTATCTGGGTTGTCTCCGATTATATCTTTATGCTGTATATTTAGTTACACCTACCAAGTAACGGTTCTTTCGTTACACATACGAGCGTCTGAATCGAACATGAGGTTGGATGATTAAACGGAACAATCATTGTAACTGAGTTGTATTCGATTATATCGTGGTGATGTTTATATAGTGATACTCACCAGGTGACTGTTCTTACGTTATACATACGAGCGACCCAATCGAACAGAAGGTTGGATGGATAGACGGAATGATCATTGTATCTGAGTTGTATTCGATTATATCGTGATGACGTTCATATAGAAATACTCACCAGGTTACTGTTTTTTCTTTATACATACGAGCAATCGAATCGAACAGAAGGTTGAATGGATAGTATCTGGGTTGTATTCGATTATGATGTTATGCTGTGTATATAGTTATACACATTAGGTGACGGTATTCCCGTTTTACATACGAGCGTCCGAAACGAACAGAAAGTTAAATGGATAGACTGAACAATCAATGTATCTGGGTGGTATCCGATTATATCGCAATACTGTATATATAGTGATACTTACCAGGTGACGGTACTTCCGTTGTACATACTAGCGACTGAATCGAACTTAAGGTTAAATGGTAAGACGAAACGATAATTGAATTTGAGTTGTATTCGATGATATCGTGATGATGTTTATATAGCAATACTCACCAGGTAACTGTTCTTCCGTTTTACATACAAGCGACCGAATCGAGCAGAAGGTTAAATTTAGTATAGATTGAAAAATCATCGCAATTGGGTTGTATTCGATTATGTTTATATAGTTATACTCACCAGGTACCTGTTCTTCCGTTATACATACGAGCAACCGAATCGAACATAAGGTTGAATGGATAGATTGAACAATCATCGTATCTGAGTTGTATTCGATTATGTTTATATAGTTATACTCACCAAGTAACTAATCTTTCGTTATACATAGGAGCGACTGAATTGAACAGAAGTTTGAATGGATAGACTAAACAATGATCGTATCTGGGGTTGTATTCGATTATATCGTGATGATGTTTATATAGTTATACTCACCGGGTAACTGTTCTCCAGTTATACATAAGAGCGACTGAACTGAACAGAAGGTTGTATGGATAGACTGAACAATTATCGTATCTGGGTTGTATTCGATTATTTCATGATGATTATTATATATCATGTCTAACCAGGTAACAGTTCTTCCGTTATACATACGAGCAACCGAATCGAACATAAGGTGAATGAAAAGATTGAACAATCATTGTATCTGGGTTGTCTCCGATTATATCGTTATGCTGTATATTTAGATACACCCACCATGTAACGGTTCTTTCGTTACACATACGAGCGTCTGAATCGAACATAAGGTTGGATGGTTAGACGGAACGATAATTGTAACTGAGTTGTATTCGATTATATCGTGGAAATATTTATATAGTAATACTCACCAGGTGACTGTTCTTGCGTAATACGTACGAGCGACCGAATAGAACAGAAGGTTGAATGGATAGTATCTGAGTTGTATTCGATTTTGATGTTATGCTGTGTATATTGTTATACACACTAGGTGATGATATTCCCGTTTTACATACGAGCGACCGAAACGAACAGAAAGTTGAATGGATAGACTGAACAATCAAATCATCTGGTTGGTATCCGATCATATCGCAATACTGTATATATAGTGATACTTACCAGGTGACGGTTCTTCCGTTACACATACTAGCGACTTAATCGAACAGAAGGTTAAATGGTTAGACGAATTGATAATTGTATCTGAGTTGTATTCGATGATATCGTGATGATGTTTATATAGCAATACCCACCAGGTAACTGTTCTTCCGTTTTACATGAAAGCGACCGAATCGAGCAGAAGGTTAAATGGATAGATTGAAAATTCATCGTATCTGGGTTGTATTCAATTAGGTTTATATAGTTATACTCACCAGGTAACAGTTTTTCCGTTAAACATACGAGCAACCGAATCGAACATAAGGTTGGATGGATATTGAACAATCATTGTATCTGGGTTGTCTCCGATTATATCTTTATGCTGTATATTCAGTTACACCTACCATGTAACGGTTATTTCGTTACACATACGAGCGTCTGAATCGAACATAAGATTGGATGGTTAGACGGAACGATAATTGTAACTGAGTTGTATTCGATTATATCGTGGTGATGTTTATATAGTGATACTCACCAGGTGACTGTTCTTGCGTTATACATTCGAGCAACCGAATCGAACAGAAAGTTGAATGGATAGTACCTGGGTTGTATTCGATTATGATGTTATGCTGTGTATATAGTTATACACATTTGGTGACGGTATTCCCGTTTTAAATACGAGCGACTGAACTGAACAGAAGGTTGAATGGATAGACTGAACAATCATTGTATCTGGGTTGTATTCGATTATATCGTGATGATTATCATATAGTATGTCTAACCAGGTAAGAGTTCTTCTGTTACACATTCGAGCAACCGAATCGAACATAAGGTTGAATGGATAGATTGAACAATCATTGTATCTGGGTTGTCTCCGATTATATCGATATGATGTATATTTAGTTACACCTACCATGTAACGGTTCTTTCGTTACACATACGAGCGTCTGCATCGAACATAAGGTTGGATGATTAGGCGGAACGATAATTGTAACTGAGTTGTATTCGATTATAACGTGGTGATGTTTATATAGTAATACTCACCAGCTGACTGTTCTTTCGTTATTCATTCGAGCAACTGAATCGAACAGAAGGTTGAATGGATAGTATCTGGGTTGTATTCGATTATATCGTGATGACGTTCATATAGAAATACTCACCAGGTTACTGTTCTTTCGTTATTCATACAAGCAACCGAATCGAACAGAAGGTTGAATGGATAGTATCTGGGTTGTATTCGATTATGATGTTATGCTGTGTATATAGTTATACACATTAGGTGACGGTACTCCCGTTATACATACGAGCGACCGAAACGAACAGAAAAATAAATGGATAGACTGAACAATCAATGTATCTGGGTGGTATCCGATTATATCGCAATACTGAATATATAGTGATACTCACCAGGTGACGGTACTTCCGTTACACATACTAGCGACTGAATCGAACAGCAGGTTAAATGGTTAGACGAAACGATAATTGTATCTGAGTTGTATTCGATGATATCGTGATGATGTTTATATTGAAATACTCACCAGGTAACTGTTCTTCCGTTTTACATACAAGCGACCAAATCGAGCATAAGGTTGAATCTAGTATAGATTGAACAATCATTGTATCTGGGTTGTCTCCGATTATATCGTTAAGCTGTATTATTAGTTATACCTACCATGTAAAGGTTCTTTCGTTACACATACGAGCGTCTGAATCGAACAGAAGGTTGGATGGATAGACGGAATGATCATTGTATCTTAGTTGTATTCTATTATATCGTGATGACGTTTATATAAAAATACTCACCAGGTTACTGTTCTTTCGTTATACATACGAGCAACCGAATCGAACAGAAGGTTGAATGGATAGTATCTGGGTTGAATTCGATTATGATGTTATGCTGTGTATATAGTTATACACATTTGATGACGGTATTCCCGTTTCACATACGAGCTACCGAAACGAACAGAAAGTTGAATGCATAGACTGAACAATCAATGTATCTGGGTGGTATGCGATTATATCGCAATTCTGTATATATAGTGATACTTACCAGGTGACGGTACTTCCGTTACACATACTGAATCGAACAGAAGGTTGAATGGTTAGACGAAACGATAATTGTATCTGAGTTGTATTCGATGATATCGTGATGATGTTTATATAGCAATAATCACCAGGTAACTGTTCTTCCGTTTTACATACAAGTGACCGAATCGAGCAGAAGGTTAAATGGATAGATTGAACAATCATCGTATCTGAGTTGTATTCGATTATGTTTATATAGTTATACTCACCAGGTACCTGTTCTTTCGTGATACATACGAGCAACCGAATCGAACATAAGGTTGAATGGATAGATTGAACAATCATCGTATCTGAGTTGTATTCGATTATGTTTATATAGTTATACTCACCAAGTAACTGTTCTTTCGTCATACATACGAGCGACTGAATTGAACAGGAGGTTGTATTGATAGACTGAACAATTAGCGTATCTGGGTTGTATTCGATTATTTCGTGATGATTATTATTTATTATGTCTAACCAGGTTACTGTTCTTTCGTTATACATACGAGCAACCGAATCGAACATAAGGCTGAATGGATAGATTGAACAATCATTGTATCTGGGTTGTCTCCGATTATATCGTTATGCTGTATATTTAGATACACCTACCATGTAACGGTTCTTTCGTTACACATACGAGCGTCTGAATCGAACATAAGGTTGGATGGTTAGACGGAACGATAATTGTAACTGAGTTGTATTCGATTATATCGTGGGAATGTTTATATAGTAATACTCACCAGGTGACTGTTCTTGCGTTATACGTACTAGCGACCCAATCGAACAGGAGGTTGGATGGATAGACGGAATGATCATTGTAACGGTTCTTTCGTTACACATACGAGCGTCTGAATCGAACATAAGGTTGGATGGTTAGACGGAACGATAATTGTAACTGAGTTGTATTCGATTATATCGTGGGAATGTTTATATAGTAATACTCACCAGGTGACTGTTCTTGCGTTATACGTACTAGCGACCCAATCGAACAGGAGGTTGGATGGATAGACGGAATGATCATTGTATCTGAGTTGTATTCGATTATATCGTGATGAAGTTCATATAGAAATATTCACCAGGTTACTGTTCTTTCGTTATACATACGAGCGACCGAAACGAACAGAAAGTTGAATGGATAGACTGAACAATCAATGTATCTGATTGGTATCCGATTATATCGCAATACTGTATATATAGTGATACTTACCAGGTGACGGTACTTCCGTTACATATACTAGCGACTGAATCGAACAGAAGGTTGAATGGTTAGACGAAGCGATAATTGTATCTGAGTTTTATTCGATGATATCGTGATGATGTTTATATAGCGATACTCGCCAGGTAACTGTTCTTCCGTTTTACATTAAAGCGACGGAATCGAGCAGAAGGTTAAATGGATAGATTGAAAATTCATCGTATCTGGGTTGTATTCGATTAGGTTTATATAGCTATACTCACCAGGTAACTGTTTTTCCGTTATACATAAGAACGACTGAATTGAACAGAAGGTTCAATGGATAGACTAAACAATAATCGTATCTGGGGTTGTATTCGATTATATCTTGATGATGTTCATATAGTTATACTCACCAGGAAACTGTTTTCCAGTTATACATAAGAGCGACTGAACTGAACAGAAAGTTGAATGGATAGACTGAACAATCAATGTATCTGGGTGGTATCCGATTATATCGCAATACTGTATATATAGTGATACTCACCAGGTGACGGTTCTTTCGTTACACATACGAGCGTCTGAATCGAACATAAGGTTGGATGGTTAGACGGAACGATAATTGTAACTGAGTTGTATTCGATTATATCGTGGTGATGTTTATATAGTAATACTCACCAGGTGACTGTTCTTGCGTTATACATACGAGCGACCCAATCGAACAGAAGGTTGGATGGATAGACGGTATGATTATTGTATCTGAGTTGTATTCGATTATATCGTGATGACGTTCATATAGAAATACTCACCAGGTTACTGTTCTTTCGTTATACATACGAGCAACCGAATCGAACATAAGGTTGAATGGATAGTATCTGGGTTGTATTCGATTATGATGTTATGCTGTGTATATAGTTATACACAAAAGGTGACGGTATTCCCGTTTCACTTACGAGCGACCGAAACGAACAGAAAGTTGTATGGATAGACTGAACAATCAATGTATCTGGGTGGTATCCGATTATATCGCAATACTGTATATATAGTGATACTCACCAGGTGACGGTACTTCCGTTACACATACTAGCGACTTAATCGAACAGAAGGTTGAATGGTTAGCCGAAATGATAATTGTATCTCTGAGTTGTATTCGATGATATCGTGATGATGTTTATATAGCAATACTCACCAGGTAACTGTTCTTCCGTTTTACATACAAGCGACCGAATCGAGCAGAAGCTTAAATTTAGTATAGATTGAACAATCATCGTATCTGGGTTGTATTCGATTATGTGTATATAGTTATACTCACCAGGTAACTGTTCTTTCGTTATACATACGAGCGACTGAATTGAACAGAAGGTTGAATGGATAGATTAAACAATCATTGTATCTGGGTTGTCTCCGATTATATCGTTATGCTGTATATTTAGTTACACCTACCATGTAACGGTTCTTTCGTTACACATTCGAGCGTCTGAATCGAACATAAGGTTGGATGGTTAGACGGAACGATAATTGTAACTGAGTTGTATTCGATTATATCGTGATGACCTTCATATAGAAATACTCACTAGGTTACTGTTCTTTCGTTATACATACGAGTAACCGAATCGAACAGAAGGTTGAATGGATAGTATCTGGGTTTTATTCGATTATGATGTTATGCTGTGTATATAGTTATACACATAAGGTGACGGTATTCCCGTTTTACATACGGGAGACCGAAACAAACAGAAAGTTGAATGAATAGACTGAACAATCAATGTATCTCGGTGGTATCCGATTATATCGCGATACTGTATATATAGTGATACTTACCAGGTGACTGTACTTCCGTTACACATACTAGCGACTGAATCGAACAGAATGTTGAATGGTTAGACGAAGCGATAATTGTATCTGAGTTGTATTCGATGATATCGTGATGATGTTTATATAGCAATACTCACCAGGTAACTGTTCTTTCGTTTTACATAAAAGCGACCGAATCGAGCAGAAGGTTGAATGGATAGATTGAAAATTCATCGTATTTGGGTTGTATTCGATTATGTTTATATAGTTATACTCACCAGGTAACTGTTCTTCCATTATACATAAGAACGACTGAATTGAACAGAAGGTTGAATGGATAGACTAAACAATAATCGTATCTGGGGTTGTATTCGAGTATATCGTGATTATTATCATATAGTATGTCTAACCAGGTAACAGTTCTCATATATAATTAAACCAGAAACCCAGTAACATTGATTGTTCAGTCTATCCATTCAACTTTCTTTTCGTTTCGGTCGCTCGTATGTAAAACGAGAATACCGTCACCTAGTGTGTATAACTATATACACAGCATAACATCATAATCGAATACAACCCATATACTATCCATTCAACCTTCTGTTCAATTCAGTCGCTCGTATGTATAACGGAAGAACAGTTACCTGGTGAGTATAACTATATGAACATCATCACGATATCATCGAATACAACTCAGATACAATTATCGTTTCGTCTAACCATTTAACCTTCTGTTCGATTCAGTCGCTAGTATGTGTAACGGAAGTACCGTCACCTGGTAAGTATCACTATATATACAGTATCGCGATATAATCGGATACCACCCAGATACATTGATTGTTCAGTCTATCCATTCAACTTTCTGTTCGTTTCGGTGTCTCGTATGTAAAACGGGAATACCGTCACCTTGTGTGTATAACTATATACACAGCATAACATCATAATCGAATACAACCCAGATACTATCCATTCAACCTTATGTTCGATTCGGTTGCTCTTATGTATAACTGGAGAACAGTTTCCTGGTGAGTATAACTATATGAACATCATCAAGATATAATCGAATACAACCTAGATACGATGAATGTTCAGTCTATTCATTCAACCTTCTGTTCAGTTCAGTCGCTTTTATGTATAACTGCAGAACAGTTTCCTGGTGAGTATAACTATATGAACATCATCAAGATATAATAGAATACAACCCCAGATACGATTATTGTTTAGTCTATCCATTCAACCTTCTGTTCAGTTCAGTCGCTCGTATGTATAACGAAAGAACAGTTACCTGGTGAGTATAACTATATAAACATAATCGAATACAACCCAGATACGATGATTGTTCAATCTATACTAAATTTAAGCTTCTGCACGATTCGGTCGCTTGTATGTAAAACGGAAGAACAGTTACCTGGTGAGTATTGCTATATAAACATCATCACGATATCATCGAATACAACTCAGAGATACAATTATCGTTTCGGCTAACCATTCAACCTTCTGTTCGATTCAGTCGCTAGTATGTGTAACGGAAGTACCGTCACCTGGTGAGTATCACTATATATACAGTATTGCGATATAATCGGATACCACCCAGATACATTGATTGTTTAGTCTATCCATTCAACTTTCTGTTCGTTTCGGTCGCTCGTATGTGAAACGAGAAAACCGTCACCTTATGTGTATAACTATAAACACAGCATAACATCATAATCGAATACAACCCAGATACTATCCATTCAATCTTCTGTTCGATTCGGTTGCTCGTATGTATAACGAAAGAACAGTAACCTGGTGAGTATTTCTATATGAACGTCATCACGATATTATCGAATACAACTCAGATACAATAATCATACCGTCTATCCATCCAACCTTCTGTTCGATTGGGTCGCTCGTATGTATAACGCAAGAACAGTCACCTGGTGAGTATTACTATATAAACATCACCACGATATAATCGAATACAACTCAGTTACAATTATCGTTCCGTCTAACCATCCAACCTTATGTTCGATTCAGACGCTCGTATGTGTAACGAAAGAACCGTCACCTGGTGAGTATCACTATATATACAGTATTGCGATATAATCGGATACCACCCAGATACATTGATTGTTCAGTCTATCCATTCAACTTTCTGTTCAGTTCAGTCGCTCTTATGTATAACTGGAAAACAGTTTCCTGGTGAGTATAACTATATGAACATCATCAAGATATAATCGAATACAACCCCAGATACGATTATTGTTTAGTCTATCCATTGAACCTTCTGTTCAATTCAGTCGTTCTTATGTATAACGGTAAAACAGTTACCTGGTGAGTATAACTATATAAACCTAATCGAATACAACCCAGATACGATGAATTTTCAATCTATCCATTTAACCTTCTGCTCGATTCGGTCGCTTTTATGTAAAACGGAAGAACAGTTACCTGATGAGTATTGCTATATAAACATCATCACGATATCATCGAATACAACTCAGATACAATTATCGCTTCGTCTAACCATTCAACCTTCTGTTCGATTCAGTCGCTAGTATGTGTAACGGAAGTACCGTCACCTGGTAAGTATCACTATATATACAGTATTGCGATATAATCGGATACCACCCAGATACATTGATTGTTCAGTCTATCCATTCAACCTTCTGTTCAGTTCAGTCACTTTTATATATAACTGGAGAACAATTTTCTAGTGAGTATAACTATATGAACATCATCAAGATATAATCGAATACAACCCCAGATATGATTATTGTTTAGTCTATCCATTCAACCTTCTGTTCAATTCAGTCGCTCGTATGTATAACGGAAGAACAGTTACCTGGTGAGTATAACTATATGAACATAATCGAATACAACCCAGATACGATGATTGTTCAATCTATACTAGATTCAACCTTCTGCTCGATTTGGTCGCTTGTATGTAAGACGGAAGAACAGTTACCTGGTGAGTATTTCTATATAAACATCATCACGATATCATCGAATACAACTCAGATACAATTATCGTTTCGTCTAACCATTTAACCTTCTGTTCGATTCAGTCGCTAGTATGTGTAACGGAAGTACCGTCACCTGGTAAGTATCACTATATATACAGTATTGCGATATAATCGGATACCACCCAGATACATTGATTGTTCAGTCTATCCATCCAACTTTCTGTTCAGTTCAGTCGTACTTATGTATAACTGGAGAACAGTTTCCTGGAGAGTATAACTATATGAACATCATCAAGATATAATCGAATAAAACCCCAGATACGATTATTGTTTAGTCTACCCATTCAACCTTCTGTTCAATTCAGTCGCTCGTATGTATAACGGAAGAACAGTTACCTGGTGAGTATAACTATATAAACCTAATTGAATACAACCCAGATACGATGAATTTTCAATCTATCCATTCAACCTTCTGCTCGATTCGGTCGCTTTTATGTAAAACGGAAGAACAGTAACCTGGTGAGTATTGCTATATAAACATCATCACGATATCATCGAATACAACTCAGATACAATTATCGCTTCGTCTAACCATTTAATCTTCTGTTCGATTCTGTCGCTAGTATGTGTAACGGAAGTACCGTCACCTGGTAAGTATCACTATATATACAGTATTGCGATATAATCGGATACCAACCAGATACATTGATTGTTCAGTCTATCCATTCAACTTTCTGTTCGTTTCGGTCGCTCGTATGTAAAACGGGAATACCGTCACCTAGTGTGTATAACAATATACACAGCATAACATCATAATCGCATACAACTCAGATACTATCTATTCAACCTTCTGTTCTATTCGGTCGCTCGTACGTATTACGCAAGAACAGTCACCTGGTGAGTATTACTATATAAACATTCCCACGATATAATCGAATACAACTCAGTTACAATTACCGTTCCGTCTAACCATCCAACCTTATGTTCGATTCAGACGCTCGTATGTGTAACGAAAGAACCGTTACATGGTAGGTGTATCTAAATATACAGCATAACGATATAATCGGAGACAACCCAGATACAATGATTGTTCAATCTATCCATTCAACCTTATGTTCGATTCGGTTGCTCGTATGTATAACGGAAGAACAGTTACCTGGTTAGACATAATATATAATAATCATCATGAAATAATCGAATACAACCCAGATACGATGATTGTTCAGTCTATTCATACAACCTTCTGTTCAATTCAGTCGCTCGTATGTATAACGGAAGAACAGTTACCTGGTGAGTATAACTATATAAACATAATCGAATACAACCCAGATACAATGATTGTTCAATATATACTTAATTCAACCTTCTGCTCAATTTGGTCGCTTGTATGTAAAACGGAAGAACAGTTACCTGGTGAGTATTGCTATATAAACATCATCACGATATCATCGAATACAAATCAGATACAATTATCGTTTCGTCTAACCATTTAACCTTCTGTTCGATTCAGTCGCTAGTATGTGTAACGGAAGTACCGTCACCTAGTAAGTATCACTATATATACAGTATTGCGATATAATCGGATACCACCCAGATACATTGATTGTTCAGTCTATCCATTCAACTTTCTGTTCGTTTCGGTCGCTCGTATGTAAAACGGGAATTCCGTCACCTAATGTGTATAACTATATACACAGCATAACATCATAATCGAATACAACCCAGATACTTTCCATTCAACCTTCTGTTCGATTCGGTTGCTCGTATGTATAACGGAAGAACAGTTACCTGGTGAGTATAACTATATAAACATAATCGAATACAACCCAGAAACGATTATTGTTTAATCCATACTGAATTCAACCTTCTGCTCGATTCTGTCGCTTGTATGTAAAACGGAAGAACAGTTACCTGGTGAGTATTGCTATATAAACATCATCACGATATCATCGAATACAACTCAGATACAATTATCGTTTCGTCTAACCATTCAACCTTCTGTTCGATTCAGTCGCCAGTATGTGTAACGGAAGTACCGTCACCTGGTAAGTATCACTATATATACATTATTGCGATATAATCAGATACCACCCAGATACATTGACTGTTCAGTCTATCCATTCAACTTTCTGTTCTATTCGGTCGCTCGTATGTAAAACGAGAATACCGTCACCTAATGTGTATAACTATATACACAGCATAACATCATAATCGAATACAACCCAGGTACTATCCATTCAACTCTCTGTTCGATTCGGTTGCTCGTATGTATAACGAAAGAACAGTTACCTGGTGAGTATTTCTATATGAACGTCATCACGATATAATCGAATACAACTCAGATACAATGATCATTCCGTCTATCCATCCAACCTTCTGTTCGATTGGGTCGCTCGTATGTATAACGCAAGAACAGTCACCTGGTGAGTATTACTATATAAACATCACCACGATATAATCGAATACAACTCAGTTACAATTATCGTTCCGTCTAACCATCCAACCTTATGTTCGATTCAGACGCTCGTATGTGTAACGAAATAACCGTTACATGGTAGGTGTAACTGATTATACAGTATAAAGATATAATCGGAGACAACCCAGATACAATGATTGTTCAATATCCATCCCACCTCATGTTCGATTCGGTTGCTCGTATGTTTAACGGAAAAACTGTTACCTGGTGAGTATAACTATATAAACCTAATTGAATACAACCCAGATACGATGAATTTTCAATCGATCCATTTTACCTTCTGCTCGATTCGGTCGCTTTCATGTAAAACAGTTACCTGGTTAGTATTGCTATATAAACATCATCACGATATCATCGAATACAACTCTGATACAATTATCGCTTCGTCTAACCATTTTACCTTCTGTTCGATTCAGTCGCTAGTATGTGTAACGGAAGTACCGTCACTTGGTAAGTATCACTATATATACAGTATTGCGATATAATCGGATACCAACCAGATACATTGATTGTTCAGTCTATTTATTCAACTTTCTGTTCGTTTGGTCGCTTGTATGTAAAACGGGAATATCATCACCTAGTGTGTATAACAATATACACAGCATAACATCAAAATCGAATACAACTCAGATACTATCCATTCAACCTTCTGTTCTATTCGGTCGCTCGTACGTATTACGCAAGAACAGTCACCTGGTGAGTATTACTATATAAACATTCCCACGATATAATCGAAAAAAACTCAGTTACAATTATCGTTCCGTCTAACCATCCAACCTTATGTTCGATTCAGACGCTCGTATGTGTAACGAAAGAACCGTTACATGGTAGGTGTATCTAAATATACAGCATAACGATATAATCGGAGACAACCCAGACACAATGATTGTTCAATCTATTCATTCAACCTTATGTTCGATTCGGTTGCTCGTATGTGTAATGTATGGTATTAAAAATACATCTGGTATATGCGCTGGATGTTAGCAAAAACTAGGTAGGTAGCAAAAAGCAGGTAGAGAGCAAAACAGTCACATTTGTAAAACTGGATGTTATAGTTTTGATTTGGAGTTTGTTGAATATAAATGGTACTCGGGAAATAGTCGTTTGATTTCCTTTCATAATACACTACAAAATTTTGGCGACGAGGATAATTATTGGTAGTGCGGGAGTGCGGTGTGCCGTTGATTGCGTTTGATAAATTAATCGCGACGAAGGTGTTGTTCATCTGGAAAAAAAAAACGTAACAGTTTTCGTAACAGGCATGGCGACAATGGGAATTCAGTTGGAATTCAATCCTAAAATGAACGAATGGTCAGTTCATTATAAACGGCTGAGTCAGTTTTTTATCGCAAATGATATTAAATCAGATGGAATCAAACGAGCCATTTTATTGAACAGTTTGCATCAAGATGCATATACTTTGTTGCAAACTTTATGTGTACCGGGAAACCCAGAAAGCAGTGAATTGAAAGACTTGGTGAAAAAACTGGACGAGTACTACACAAAAAAGAGTGTAGTTTTCGTGGAACGATTCAATTTTTATGCTGCAAACAAACAGAATTCGGAAAGTGCACAAGAATGGGCGGCTCGCTTGAATATACTGGCAATGCATTGCGAATTTGGTGTTTCGTTTGACACGAAATTAAGTGATAAATTCATTACGGGTTATAGCCCAGGAAATGTACGGAATAAGCTATTCAGTGAAAAGGAAGATGTGACCTATGCTCGAGCTTTGAATTCTGCGATAATCGAGGAATCTGCTAGGGCGGGGATAATCGAATGTGATTTGGATGTTAAACAAGAGCCAAGAGATGCGGAGATAAATCGCATGTCAAAGCAGCAACATGGGGAAAATCGCAGAATTAACCAATCATCACGCACGGGAGCAGCATCTTCTGCAGGACCATCAGGACTTTCCGGAGGGAGAAACGTCACAGGAGAATGTGGGAAAAGTGGAAATGTCAAGTGTTATCGGTGTGGTAAGGGGCATTATGCCAATAAATGCCCTTATCGTGAGTACATTTGTAATAAGTGCTCTCTCAAAGGTCATCTGAGTTCTGTCTGTCACAGGCAAGGACAGCGTTTGAATTTATCATCGGAATGTCCAGAGTTACCTAATGATATACAGGATGAATGTTCTCCAGTCCTTTGTTTACGACAGGAATCAGATAAACCTATTACAATTCATATTTTCTTGAATGATATCTCCTTAATAATGGAACTTGACTCAGGTGCTGCGACATCGATTTTACCATTGAATCTTTACAGGAAATATTTCTTTGATCGAGAGTTATCGGATACAAACATGACTTTGATAAATTTTTCGAGGGATAGGGTTTATCCAGAGGGAATAATAACACTCCCAGTAACTTTCAATAATAGTCAGAAATTTTTAGAATTTAGTGTGGTTGATACAAAGGGTCCGGCTCTACTAGGACGAAATTTCATCCGCACATTCAATATGAATTTTCGAGAGGTCAAATATTTACAGGAAAAAACCGGAGTCAATAATTATTTCATGAATAAGTACAAGGCGGTTTTTTCTGACACTCCGGGATGCTTCAATAAATTTCAATTAAAACTAACATTGAAATCAGAGGTAGTGCCAAAATTCTGCAAACCAAGACCACTGCCCTTTTCATTGAAAAGTAAAGTTGATGAGGAGATTGAGAGGTTATTAAAAAATAAAATCATTTCATCGGTCGATCATAGTGATTTTGGAACCCCAATTGTTCCAATTTTAAAACGGGATAATACTGTTAGACTTTGTGGGGATTATAAAATTACGGTTAATCCTTTTTTGGTGATTGATAAGTACCCCCTACCGAGGATAGACGATTTGTTAGAGAAATTGAGTGGGGGTGAAAAATTTTCGAAAATTGATCTCGCGCATGCCTATCAACAAATACCCCTTCATGTAGAATCACGCAAGCTGACAACAATCACTACTCATAAGGGTTTATTTGCATATAATTGCCTTCCATATGGTTTGGCTTCTGCGCCTGCGCAATTCCAGAGAATTATGGAACAATTGTTTTTAGATATACCGGGAGTGGGCTGCTTCTTAGATGACATAATTGTTACGAGACGTAATGATGAATCACATTTGGCAAACTTGGAGAAGGTTTTCAAAATTTTACAAGTTTGTGGCTTAACATTGAATAGGGAAAAATGTCAGTTTTTTGAGGACAGTATTTCTTACCTAGGTTTAGTGCTAGACGAAGAGGGAGTACACAAATCACCAGACAAGTTGAAAGCGATTCAAAAAATGCCTGTACCAAAGGGGGTGACTCAGCTGAAGTCATTTTTAGGAATGATCACGTATTATAATAGATTTATACCGAACATGCCCAACATTGTGAGTTCGCTATACAAACTTTCAAAAAAAGATGCTATTTGGCATTGGGACCGAAATTGTCAAGAGGCTTTCGAGGCGATTAAAAGTATTTTGCTAGCAGATACATTTTTGATTCACTTCGATCCATCAAATGAAACGATACTTTCTGTAGATAGTAGCGATTATGGGCTAGGAGCTGTATTATCGCAAAAATGTAGAGATGGTGTGATCAGACCGGTGTGTTTTGTGTCTCGAACCTTGACAGAAGCTGAAAAACGATATTCCCAGTTGGATAAGGAGGCGTTAGCAATTGTTTTTGGGGTGAAACGTTTTCATCAATTTTTGTACGGTAGACATTTCATTTTATTGGGCGATAACAGGCCTCTTGTCAGTATTTTCGGACCGAAAAATGGAATTCCAATAATGGCTGCAAATCGATTACAAAGATATGCCTATTTTTTGAGTGGATTTGATTTCACAATAAAATATGTAAATACGTCGGAAAATATCGCCGATTTTTTTCCGGTGACGATTTGCAAGAATTCGAAGGTTCTCATGTGAATTTGAAGTATTTATCTAGTTGCCCAAATTTACCTATTGACCTAGTTAGAATGAGGCAAGAAACCCTTATAGATCCCGTTTTAAAAGAAATATTGCGTTATGTCAAATATGGATGGCCTTCAAATTCAAATGAGAATATTAAACCGTTCTTCAGAAGAAGAAATGAAATAAACTCATAGGAAGATATTCTGCTGTGGGGACATCGGGTGATTGTACCAATAAATCTACGAGAAGATATTTTGAAGGAGCTACATAACAGTCACCTAGGTATAGTGAAACTGAAATCTCTCGCAAGGTCATACGTATGGTGGCCAACTCTTAATAAAGATGTTGAAGGGATTGTAAAAAGCTGCTCGGAGTGTCAAAAAATTCGCAGTGTTCCAGAAAAGACGCCCTTGAAACCTTGGCCAATACCTAACGGAATATGGCAGCGAATTCACATCGATTTTATTGGTCCTTTGAAACAAAAGTACTTTTTAGTAGTAACTGATGCGTTTTCAAAATGGCTGGAGGTTTTTCAAATGAGTTCGATAACCTCCAATGCAACTATTGAGAAATTGCGACAGCTTTTCAGTTGTTTTGGGTTACCTACCATGTTGGTATCCGATAACGGCCTACAGTTGATTTCGGATGAATTTCAGAATTTTTTAAAATCTAAAGGAATAAACCATGTAACTATTCCTGCATACAACCCTGCTTCGAATGGGGCAGCGGAAAATTCCGTTAAGACTGTGAAACAATTTTTACTCAAGGAATTTTCCGATAATCAACTGAAAAATATTAATTTGTCCTTGTGTAAGTTTTTGTTGAACTATAGGAATACCCCTCATTGTTCTTCAGGCGAATCTCCAGCTAAATTATTTTTAGGAAGATCCCTAAGAAGTCGGTTAGATTTAATTAGGCCAACACAATTCAATTCAGAGGTTTAGAGTCAAACTGAAGTGAAAAATAATTTAGCTGCAGCTCAAGAAAGAAATAAAAAATTTTACAGGGGGAAACGGGAGGATAATTTTCATATCGATCAGATATCGATCAGAAAATCGAGAAATTTTTTGAAAGAAACGTATGTCTGGTGAAGGTGTGCAAAACTGATTTGAGGTGGAAAAGACATTTCAATCAGATCCGATACTGTAGTGATGATGATTTTACATTGAATTCTGATTACTCCTCAAACACCGAGAATAGCAGTGTGGAAAACATAGATTGTAACACTTCAGTAAACACTAATTGTAATAATGAAATTCACAGTGACAACCGAAATGAAAATGATATTCTCGAAAATGTTAATTCTGATGAAATGAAAATGCATTCGGAAAGACAAAGCTCGGATTTGATGATTTCCTCAAAAAATCGTCCGATAAGAATCAGGAATGCGCCAGTTAGGTTAAGATGTTAGGAAAATTTTGTAACTTTAAATAAGTAGGTACCAAATGAGGAGGGGAATGTGTAATGTATGGTATCAAAAATACATCTGGTATATGCGCTGGATGTTAGCAAAAACTAGGTAGGTAGCAAAAAGCAGGTAGAGAGCAAAACAGTCACATTTGTAAAACTGGATGTTATAGTTTTGATTTGGAGTTTGTTGAATATAAATGGTACTCGGGAAATAGTCGTTTGATTTCCTTTCATAATACACTACAGTATGTATAACGGAAGAACAGTTACCTGGTTAGACATAATATATAATAATCATCATGAAATAATCGAATACAACCCAGATACGATAATTGTTCATTCTATCCATACAACCTTCTGTTCAGTTCAGTCGCTCTTATGTATAACTGGAGAACAGTTACCCGGTGAGTATAACTATATAAACATCATCACGATATAATCGAATACAACCCCAGATACGATCATTGTTTAGTCTATCCATTCAAACTTCTGTTCAATTCAGTCGCTCCTATGTATAACGAAAGATTAGTTACTTGGTGAGTATAACTATATAAACATAATCGAATACAACTCAGATACGATGATTGTTCAATCTATCCATTCAACCTTATGTTCGATTCGATTGCTCGTATGTATAACGGAAGAACAGGTACCTGGTGAGTATAACTATATAAACATAATCGAATACAACTCAGATACGATGATTGTTCAATCTATCCATTTAACCTTCTGCTCGATTCGGTCGCTTGTATGTAAAACGGAAGAACAGTTACCTGGTGATTATTGCTATATAAACATCATCACGATATCATCGAATACAACTCAGATACAAATATCGTTTCGTCTAACCATTCAACCTTCTGTTCGATTCAGCCGCTAGTATGTGTAACGGAAGAACAGTTACCTGGTGAGTATAACTATATAAACATAATCGAATACAACCCAGATACGATGATTTTTCAATCTATACTAAATTTAACCTTCTGCTCGATTCGGTCGCTTGTATGTAAAACGGAAGAACAGTTACCTGGTGAGTATTGCTATATAAACATCATCACGATATCATCGAATACAACTCAGATTCAATTATCGTTTCGTCTTACCATTTAACCTTAAGTTCGATTCAGTCGCTAGTATGTACAACGGAAGTACCGTCACCTGGTAAGTATCACTATATATACAGTATTGCGATATAATCGGATACCACCCAGATACATTGATTGTTCAGTCTATCCTTTCAACTTTCTGTTCGTTTCGGACGCTCGTATGTAAAACGGGAATACCGTCACCTAATGTGTATAAATATATACACAGCATGACATCATAATCGAATACAACCCAGATACTATCCATTCAACCTTCTGTTCGATTCGGTTGCTCGTATGTATGAAGAAAAAACAGTAACCTGGTGAGTATTTCTATATGAACGTCATCACGATATAATCGAATACAACTCAGATACAATGATCATTCCGTCTCTCCATCCAACCTTCTGTTCGATTGGGTCGCTCGTATGTATAACGCAAGAACAGTCACCTGGTGAGTATTACTATATAAACATCACCACGATATAATCGAATACAACTCAGTTACAATGATTGTTCCGTCTAATCATCCAACCTTATGTTCGATTCAGACGCTCGTATGTGTAACGAAAGAACCGTTACATGGTTGGTGTAACTAAATATACAGCATAAAGATATAATCGGAGACAACCCAGATACAATGATTGTTCAATCTATCCATTCAACCTTATGTTCGATTCGGTTGCTCGAATGTGTAACAGAAGAACTGTTACCTGGTTAGACAAACTATATGATAATCATCACGATATAATCGAATACAACCCAGATACAATGATTGTTCAGTCTATCCATTCAACCTTCTGTTCAGTTCAGTCGCTCTTATGTATAACTGGAGAACAGTTACCTGGTGAGTATAACTATATAGAGATCATTACGATATAATCGAATACAACCCCGGATACGATCATTGTTTAGTCTATCCATTCAACCTTCTGTTCAATTCAGTCGCTCGTATGTATAACAGAAGAACAGGTACCTGGTGAGTATAACTATATAAACATAATCAGATACAACCCAGATACGATGATTGTTCAATCTATACATTTTACCTTCTGCTCGATTCGGTCACTTGTATGTAAAACGGAAGAACAGTTACCTGGTGAGTATAACTATATAAACCTAATCGAATACAACCCAGATACGATGAATTTTCAATCTATCCATTTAACCTTCTGCTCGATTCGGTCGCTTTTATGTGAAACGGAAGAACAGTTACCTGGTGAATATTGCTATATAAACATCATCACGATATCATCGAATACAACTCAGATACATTTATCGCTTCGTCTAACCATTTAACCTTCTGTTCGATTCAGTCGCTAGTATGTGTAACGGAAGTACCGTCACCTGGTAAGTATCACTATATATACAGTATTGCGATATAATCGCATACCACCCAGATACATTGATTGTTCAGTCTATCCATTCAACTTTCTGTTCGTTTCGGTCGCTCGTATGTAAAACGGGAATACCGTCATCAAATGTGTATAACTATATACACAGCATAAGATCATTATCGAATACAACCCAGATACTATCCATCCAACCATCTGTTCGATTGGGTCGCTCGTATGTATAACGCAAGAACAGTCACCTGGTGAGTATTACTATATAAACATCACCACGATATAATCGAATACAACTCTGTAACAATTATCGTTTCGTCTAACCATCCAACCATCAGACGCTCGTATGTGTAACGATAGAACCTAAACATGGTAGGTGTAACTAAATATACAGCATAACGATATTATCGGAAACAACCCAGATACAATAATTGTTCAATCTATCCATTCAACCTTATGTTCGATTTGGTTGCTCGTATGTATAACGGAAGAATTGTTACCTGGTTAGACATACTATATGATAATCATCACGATATAATCAAATACAACCCAGATACGATGATTATTCAGTCTATCCATTCAACCTCCTGTTCAGTTCAGTCGCTCTTATGTGTAACTGGAGAACAGTTACCTGTTGAGTATAACTATATAACATCATAACGATATAATCGAATACAACCTCAGATACGATCATTGTTTAGTCTATCCATTCAACCTTCTTTTCAATTCAGTCGCTCGTATGTATAACGAAAAAACAGTTACCTGGTGAGTATAACTATATAAACCTAATCGATTCGGTTGCTTTTATGTAAAACGGAAGAACAGTTACCTGGTGAATATTGCTATATAAACATCATCACGATATCATCGAATACAACTCAGATACAATTATCGTTTCGTCTAACCATTTAACCTTCTGTTCGATTCAGTCGCTAGTATGTGTAACGGAAGTACCGTCACCTGGTAAGTATCACTATATATTCAGTATTGCGATATAATCGGATACCACCCAGATACATTGATTGTTCAGTCTATCCATTCAACTTTCTGTTCGTTTCGGTCGCTCGTATGTGAAACGGGAATACCGTCACCTAGTGTGTATAAATATATACACAGCATAACATCATAATCGAATACAACCCAGATACTATCCATTCAACCTTCTGTTCGATTCGATTGCTCGTATGTATAACGAGAGAACAGTAACCTGGTGAGTATTTCTATATGAACGTCATCACGATATAATCGAATACAACTCAGATACAATGATCATTCCGTCTATCCATCCAACCTTATGTTCGATTGGGTCGCTCGTATGTATAACGCAAGAACAGTTACCTGGTGAGTATTACTATATAAACATCACCACGATATAATCGAATACAACTCAGTTACAATTATCGTTCCGTCTAACCATCCAACCTTATGTTCGATTCAGACGCTCGTATGTGTAACGAAAGAACCGTTACATGGTAGGTGTAACTAAATATACAGCATAACGATATAATCGGAGACAACCCAGATACAATGATTGTTCAATCTATCCATTCAACCTTATGTTCGATTCGGTTGCTCGTATGTATAACGGAAGAACTGTTACCTGGTTAGACATACTATATTATAATCATCACGATATAATCAATTACAACCCAGATACGATGATTGTACAGTCTATCCATTCCCCCTTCTCTACGATTCAGACGCTCTTATGTGTAACGAAAGAACCGTTATATGGTAGGTGTAACTAAATATACAGCATAACGATATAATCGGAGACAACCCAGATACAATGATTGTTCAATCTATCCATTCAACCTTCTGTTCAATTCGGTCGCTCGTATGTATAATGGAAGAACAGTTACCTGGTGAGTATAACTATATAAACATAATCGAATACAACCCAGTTACGATGATTGTTCAATCTCTACTAAATTTAAGCTTCTGCTCGATTCGGTCGCTTGTATGTAAAACGGAAGAACAGTTACCTGGTGAGTATCGCTATATAAACATCATCACGATATCATCATGGTTGTATTCGATTATGTTCATATAGTTATACTCACCAGGTAACTGTTCTTCCGTTATACATACGAGCGTCTGAATCGTAGAGAAGGGTGAATGGATAGACTGTACAATCATCGTATCTGGGTTGTATTCGATTATTTCGTGATGATTATTACATATTATGTCTAACCAGGTAACTGCTCTTCCGTTATACATACGAGCAAACGAATCGAACATAAGGTTGAATGGATAGATTGAACAATCATTGTATCTGGGTTGACTCCGATTATATCGTTTTGCTGTATATTTAGTTACACCTACCATGTAACGGTTCTTTCGTTACACATAAGAGCGTCTGAATCGTAGAGAAGGTTGTAAGGATAGACTGAACAATCATCGTATCTGGGTTGTATTCGATTATTCAGTGATGATTATTATATATTATGTCTAACCAGGTAACTGTTCTTTCGTTATACATACGAGCAACCGAATAGAGCATAAGGTTGAATGGATAGATCGAACAATCATTGTATCTGGGTTGTCTCCGATTATATCGTTATGCTGTATATGCAGATACACCTACCATGTAACAGTTCTTTCGTTACACATACGAGCGTCTGAATCGAACATAAGGTTGGATGGTTAGACGGAACGATAATTGTAACTGATTTGTATTCGATTATATCGTGGTAATGTTTATATAGTAATACTCACCAGGTGACTGTTCTTGCGTTATACGTACGAGCGACCCAATCGAACAGAAGGTTGGATGGATAGACGGAATGATTATTGTATCTGAGTTGTATTCGATTATATCGTGATGAAGTCCATATAGAATTACTCACCAGGTTACTGTTCTTTCGTTATACATACGAGCAACCGAATCGAACAGAAGGTTGAATGGATAGTATCTGAGTTGTATTCGATTATGATGTAATGCTGTGTATATAGTTATACACACTAGGTGACGGTATTCCCGTTTTACATACGAGCGACCGAAACGAACAGAAAGTTGAATGGATAGACTGAACAATCAATGTATCTGGTTGGTATCCGATTATGTCGCAATACTGTATATATAGTGATACTTACCAGGTGACGGTACTTCCGTTACACATACTAGCGACTGAATCGAACAGAAGTATAAATGGTTGGACGAAGCGATAATTGTATCTGAGTTGTATTCGATGATATCGTGATGATGTTTATATAGCAATACTCACCAGGTAGCTGTTCTTTCGTTTTACATAAAAGCGACCGAATCGAGCAGAAGGTTAAATGGATAGATTGGAAATTCATCGTATCTGGGTTGTATTCGATTGGGTCTATATAGTTATACTCACCAGGTTCTTCCGTTTTACATACATGCGACCGAATCGAGCAGAAGGTTAAATAGATAGATTGAACAATCATCGTATCTGGGTTGTATTCGATTATGTTTATATAGTTATACTCACCAGGTAACTGTTCTTCCGTTATACATACGAGCGACTGAATTGAACAGAAGGATGAATGGATATACTAAACAATGATCGTATCTGGGGTTGTATTCGATTAAATCGTGATGATGTTCATATAGTTATACTCACCAGGTAACTGTTCTCCAGTTATACATAAGAGCGACTGAACTGAACAGAAGGTTGAATGGATAGACTGAATAATCATCGTACCTGGGTTGTATTCGATTATTTCGTGATGATTATTATATATTATGTCTAACCAGGTAACTGTTCTTCCGTTATACATACGAGCAACCGAATCGAACATAAGGTTGAATGGATAGATTGAAAAATCATTGTATCTGGGTTATCTCCGATTATATTGTTATGCTGTATAATAAGATAAACCTATCATGTAACTGTTCTTTCGTTACACATACGAGCGTCTGAATCGAACATAAGGTTGGATGGTTAGACGAAACGATAATTGTAACTGAGTTGTATTCGATTATATCGTGATGATGTTTATATAGCAATATTCACCAGGTAACTGTTCTTCCGTTTTACATAAAAGCAACCGAATCGAGCAGAAGGTTAAATGGATAGATTGAAAATTCATCGTATCTGGGTTGTATTCGATTAGGTTTATATAGTTATACTCACCAGGTAACTGTTCTTCCGTTATACATACGAGCGACTGAATTGAACAGAAGGTTGAATGGATAGACTAAACAATGATCGTATCTGAGGTTGTATTCAATTATATCGTGATGATGTTTATATAGTTATACTCACCAGGGAACTGTTCTCCAGTTATACAAGGTTGAATGGATAGACTGAACAATCATTGTATCTGGGTTGTCTCCGATTATATCGTTATGCTGTTTATTTAGTTACACCTACCATGTAACGGTTCTTTCGTTACACATACAAGCGACCGAATCGAACAGAAGGTTTAATGGATAGATTGAACAATCATCGTATCTGAGTTGTATTCGATTATGTTTATATAGTTACACTCACCAGGTACCTGTTCTTCCGTTATACATACGAGCAACCGAATCGAACATAAGGTTGAATGGATAGATTGAACGATCATCGTATCTGAGTTGTATTCAATTATGTTTATATAGTTATACCCACCAAGTAACTGTTCTTCCGTTATACATACGAGCGACTGAATTGAACAGAAGGTTGAATGGATATACTAAACAATGATCGTATCTGGGGTTGTATTCGATTATATCGTGATGATGTTTATAAAGTTATACCCACCAGGTAACTGTTCTCCAGTTATACATAACAGCGACTGAACTGAACAAAAGGTTGTAAGGATAGACTGAACAATCATCGTATCTGAGTTGTATTCGATTATTTAGTTATGATTATTATATATTATGTCTAACCAGGTAACTGTTCATTCGTTATACATACGAGCAACCGAATAGAGCATAAGGTTGAATGGATAGATCGAACAATCATTGTATCTGGGTTGTCTCCGATTATATCGTTATGCTGTATATTCAGATACACTTACCATGTAACGCTTCTTTCGTTACACATACGAGCGTCTGAATCGAACATAAGGTTGGATGGTTAGACGAAACGATAATTGTAACTGAGTTTTACATACGAGCGACCGAAACGAACAGAAAGTTGAATGGATAGATTGAACAATCAATGTATCTGGTTGGTATCCGATTATATCGCAATACTGAATATATAGTGATACTTACCAGGTGACGGTACTTCCGTTACACATACTAGCGACTGAATCGAACAGAAGGTTAAATGGTTCGACGAAGCGATAATTGTATCTGAGTTGTATTCGATGATATCGTGATGATGTTTATATAGCAATATTCACCAGGTAACTATTCTTCCGTTTTACATAAAAGCAACCGAATCGAGCAGAAGGTTGAATGGATAGACTGAACAATCATCGTATCTGGGTTGTATTTGATTATATCGTGATGATTATAATATAGTATGTCTAACCAGGTAACAGTTCTTCCGTTATACATACGAGCAACCAAATCGAACATAAGGTTGAATGGATAGATTGAACAATCATTGTATCTGAGTTGTCTCCGATTATATCGTTATGCTGTATATTGAGTTACAGCTACCATGTAACGGTTCTTTCGTTACACATACGAGCGTCTGAATCGAACATAAGGTTGGATGGTTAGACGGAACGATAATTGTAACTGAGTTGTATTCGATTATATCGTGTTGATGTTTATATAGCAATATTTACCAGGTAACTGTTCTTCCGTTTTACATAAAAGCGACCGAATCGAGCAGAAGGTTAAATGGATAGATTGAAAATTCATCGTATCTGGGTTGTATTCGATTAGGTTTATAAAGTTATACTCACCAGGTAACTGTTCTTCCGTTATACATACGAGCGACCGAATTGAACAGAAGGTTGAATGGATAGACTAAACAATGATCGTATCTGAGGTTGTGTTAAGAATCATCTCATTTTTTTCTTGGGAATTAATTTTTGTTCTTTATCTTCTTCAGATAACGGGGTAATATTAGGGTAATGTTAAGTACTGATATTGTTTATTCAGAGTTATATTGATATTGATAGTTCGATTCATTTTAATTCATTTCGCGGGAATGAGAGTAACTTTCATACCACTATCAACTGGGGATGTGTCGCGTTTGCGCGGATGGACGAAGAAAAAGACAGATCAAGACGAGCTGAACAGCGTGTGTTCTGCTTCCGCTTTTCGTGAATGAGTTTTGTGCTGTTCGAAGAAAGAAACGCAGTTTCCATATACTCGCGTAATCCTGATCCAGACGTTAGTTTCCAAATCGCCAGCATCCCATTTCCCGGGTGACAAGATTCATATTGATACTTCCAGTTCTACAGGTAGGTGGAAGTTCTCTCCCGCATTTTCTAAAGTTTCGAACACCGCGTTGAAAATACAGTCCTATCCGCAACAGGTTGTATTCGATTATATCGTGATGATGTTTATATAGTTATACTCAACAGGTAACTGTTCTCCAGTTATACATGAGAGCGACTGAACTGAACAGAAGGTTGAATGGATAGACTGAACAATCATTGTATCTGGGTTGTATTCGATTATATCGTGATGATTATCATATAGTATGTCTAACCAGATAACAGTTCTTCTGTTACACATACGAGCAATCAAATCGAGCAGAAGGTTAAATGTATGGATTGAACAATCATCGTATCTGGGTTGTATCTGATTATGTTTATATAGTTATACTCACCAGGAACCTGTTCTTCCGTTATACATACGAGCGACTGAATTGAACAAAAGGTTGAATGGATAGACTAAACAATGATCGTATCTGGGGTTGTATTCGATTATATCGTAATGATGTCTATATAGTTATACTCACCAGGTAACTGTTCTCCAGTTATACATAAGAGCGACTGAACTGAACAGAAGGTTGAATGGATAGACTGAACAATCATTGTATCTGGGTTGTATTCGATTATATCGTGATGATTATCATATAGTATGTCTAACCAGGTAACAGTTCTTCTGTAACACATACGATCAACCGAATCGAACATAAGGTTGAATGGATAGATTAAACAATCATCGTATCTGGGTTGTCTCCGATTATATCGTTATGCTGTATATTTAGTTACACCTACCATGTAACGGTTCTTTCGTTACACATACGAGCGTCTGAATCGAACATAAGGTTGGATGATTAGACGGAACAATCATTGTAACTGAGTTGTATTCGATTATATCGTGGTGATGTTTATATAGTTATACTCACCAGGTGACTGTTCTTGCGTTATACATACGAGCGACCCAATCGAACAAAATGTTGGATGGATAGACGGAATGATCATTGTATCTGAGTTGTATTCGATTATATCGTGATGACGTTCATATAGAAATACTCACCAGGTTACTGTTTTTTCTTTATACATACGAGCATCCGAATCGAACAGAAGGTTGAATGGATAGTATCTGAGTTGTATTCGATCATGTTGTTATGCTGTGTATACATTTATACACATTAGGTGACGGTATTCCCGTTTTTCATACGAGAGTCCGAAACGAACAGAAAGTTGAATGGATAGACTGAACAATCAATGTATCTGGGTGGTATCCGATTATATCGCAATACTGTTTATATAGTGATACTTACCAGGTAACGGTACTTCCGTTGCACATACTAGCGACTGAATCGAACTTGAGGTTAAATGGTAACACGAAACGATAATTGAATCTGAGTTGTATTCGATGATGTCGTGATGATGTTTATATAGCAATACTCACCAGGTAACTGTTCTTCCGTTTTACATACAAGCGACCGAATCGAGCAGAAGGTTAAATTTAGTATAGATTGAACAATCATCGTATCTGGGTTGTATTCGATTATGTTTATATAGTTATACCCACCAGGTAACTGTCCTTCCGTTACACATACTAGCGACTGAATCGAACAGAAGGTTGAATGGTTAGACGAAACGATAATTGTATCTGAGTTGTATTCGATGATATCGTGATGATGTTTATATAGCAATAATCACCAGGTAACTGTTCTTCCGTTTTACATACGCGACCGAATCGAGCAGAAGGTTAAATGGATAGATTGAACAATCATCGTATCTGAGTTGTATTCGATTATGTTTATATAGTTATACTCACCAGGTACCTGTTCTTCCGTTATACATACGAGCAACCGAATCTAACATAAGGTTGAATGGATAGATTGAACAATCATCGTATCTGAGTTGTATTCGATTATGTTTATATAGTTATACTCACCAAGTAACTGTTCTTTCGTTATACATAGGAGCGACTGAATTGAACAGAAGGTTGAATGGATAGACTAAACAATGATCGTATCTGGGGTTGTATTCGATTATATCGTGATGATGTTCATATAGTTATACTCACTGGATAACTGTTCTCCAGTTATACATAAGAGCGACTGAACTGAACAGAAGGTTGTATGGATAGACTGAACAATCATCGTATCTGGGTTGTATTCGATTATTTCATGATGATTATTATATATTATGTCCAACCAGGTAACTGTTTTTCCGTTATACATACGAGCAACCGAATCGAACATAAGGTTGAATGGATAGATTGAACAATCATTGTATCTGGGTTGTCTCCGATTATATCGTTATGCTGTATTATTAGTTACACCTACCATGTGAAGGTTCTTTCGTTACACATACGAGCGTCTGAATCGAACATGAGGTTGGATGGTTAGACGGAACGATAATTGTAACTGAGTTTTATTCGATTATATCGTGGGAATGTTTATATAGTAATACTCACCAGGTGACTGTTCTTGCGTTATAAGTACGAGCGACCGAATAGAACAGAAGGTTGAATGGATAGTATCTGATGTGTATTCGAATATGATGTTATGCTGTGTATATTGTTATACACACTAGGTGACGGTATTCCCGTTTTACATTCGAGCAACCGAATCGAACATAAGGTTGGATGGATATTGAACAATCATTGTATCTGGGTTGTCTCCGATTATATCTTTATACTGTATATTCAGTTACACCTACCATGTAACGGTTATTTCGTTACACATACGAGCGTCTGAATCGAACATGAGGTTGGATGGTTAGACGGAACGATAATTGTAACTGAGTTGTATTCGATTATATCGTGGTGATGTTTATATAGTAATACTCACCAGGTGACTGTTCTTGCGTAATTCATACGAGCGACCCAATCGAACAGAAGGTTGGATGGATGGACGGAATGATCATTGTATCTGAGTTGTATTCGATTATATCGTGATGACGTTTATATAGAAATACTCACCAGGTAACTGTTCTTTCGTTATACATACGAGCAACCGAATCGAACAGAAGGTTGAATGGATAGTATCTGGGTTGTATTCGATTATGATGTTATGCTGTGTATATAGTTATACACATCAGGTGACGGTATTCCTGTTTTACATACGAGCGACCGAAACGAACAGAAAGTTGAATGGATAGACTGAACAATCAATGTATCTGGGTGGTATCCGATCATATCGCAATACTGTATATATAGTGATACTTACTAGGTGACGGTACTTCCGTTACACATACTAGCGACTGAATCGAACAGAAGGTTAAATGGTTAGACGAAACGATAATTGTATCTGAGTTGTATTCGATGATACCGTGATGATGTTTATATAGCAATACTCACCAGGTAACTGTTCTTCCGTTTTACATACAAGCGACCGAATCGAGCAGAAGGTTGAATTTAGTATAGATTGAACAATCATCGTATCTGGGTTGTACTATACTTACCAGGTGACGGTACTACCGTTACACATAAAAGCGACTGAACTGAACATAAGGTTGAATGGATAGATTAAACAATCATTGTATCTGGGTTTTATTCGATTACATCGTTATGCTGTATATTTAGTTACACCTACCATGTAACGGTTCTTTCGTTACACATACGAGCGTCTGCATCGAACATAAGGTTGGATGATTAGACGGAACGATAATTGTAACTGAGTTGTATTCGATTATATCGTGGTGATGTTTATATAGTAATACTCGCCAGGTGACTTTTCTTGCGTTATACATACGAGCGACCCAATCGAACAGAAGGTTGGATGGATAGACGGAATGATCATTGTATCTGAGTTGAATTCGATTATTTCGTGATGACGTTCATATAGAAATACTCACCAGGTTACTGTTCTTTCGTTATTCATACGAGCAACCGAATCGAACAGAAGGTTGAATGGATAGTATCTGGGTTGTATTCGATTATGATGTTATGCTGGGTATATAGTTATACACACTAGGTGACGGTATTTTTGTTTTACATACGAGCGACCGAAACGAACAGAAAGTTGAATGGATAGACTGAACAATCAATGTATCTGGTTGGTATCCGATTATATCGCAATACTGTATATTATCGTTCCGTCTAACCATCCAACCTTAAGTTCGATTTAGACGTTCGTATGTGTAACGAAAGAACCGTTACATGATAGGTGTAACTTGATATACAGCATAACGATATAATGGGAGACAACCCAGATACAATGATTGTCCAATCTATATATCCAACCTTATGTTCGATTCGGTTGCTCGTATAATTAACGGAAGAACTGTTACCTGGTTAGACATACTATATGATAATCTTCACGATAAACTCGAATACAACCCCAGATACGATTATTGTTTAGTCTATCCATTCAACTTTCTGTTCAATTCAGTCGCTAGTATGTGTAACGGAAGTATCGTCACCTGGTAAGTATCACTATATATACAGAATTGCGATATAATCGGATACCACCCAGATACATTAATTGTTCAGTCTATATATCCAACTTTCTGTTCGTTTCGGTCGCTCGTATGTGAAACGGGAATACCGTCACCTAGTGTGTATAAATATATACAATGCATAACATCATAATCGATTCAAACCCAGATACTATTTTATTCAACCTTCTGTTCGATTCGGTTGCTCGTATGTATATTACTATATAAACATCACCACGATATAATCGAATACAACTCAGATACGATTATCGTTCCGTCTAACCATCCAACCTTATGTTCGATTCAGACGCTCTTATGTGTAACGAAAGAACCGTCTATCCATCCAACCTTCTTTTCGATTGGGTCGCTCGTATGTATAACGCAAAAACAGTCACCTGGTGTTTATTACTATATAAACATCACCACGTTATAATCGAATACAACTCAATTACAATTATCGTTCCGCCAAACCATCCAACCTTATGTTCGATTCAGACGCTCGTATGTGTAACGAAAGAACCGTTACAAGGTAGGTGTAACAAAATATACAGCATAACGATATATTCGGATACAACCCAGATACAATGATTGTTCAATCTATCCATTCAACCTTATGTTCGATTCGGTTGCTCGTATGTATACGGAAGATTTGTTACTTGGTTAGACATACTATATGATAATCATCACGATATAATCGAATACAACCCAGAAAAGATGATTGTACAGTCTATCCACTCAACATTCTCTTCGATTCGGTCGCTCTTACGTATAACGAGAGGACAGTTACCTGGTGAGTATAACTATAAAAACATCATCACGATATAATCGAATAAAACCCCTGATACTATTATTGTTTAGTCTATCCATTCAACCTTCTGTTTAATTCAGTCGCTCGTATGTATAACGGAAGAACAGTTACCTGGTGAGTATAACTATATAAACATCACCGAATACAACCCAGATACGATGATTGTTCAATTTATCCATTCAACCTTCTGCTCGATTCGGTCGCTTGTATGTAAAACGGAAGAACAGTTACCTGGTGAGTATTGCTAGATAAACATCATCACGATATCATCGAATATAACTCAGATACAATTATCGTTTTGTCTAACCATTCAACCTTCTGTTCGATTCAGTCGCTAGCATGTGTAACGGAAGTACCGTCACCTGGTAAGTATCACTATATATACAGTATTGCGATATAATCGGATACCACCCAGATACATTGATTGTTCAGACTATACATTCATCTTTCTGTTCGTTTCGGTCGCTCGTATGTGAAACGGAAATACCGTCACCTAGTGTGTATAACTATATACACAGCATAACATCATAATCGAATACAACCCATATACAATCCATTCTACTTTTTGTTCAATTCAGTCGCTCGTATGTATAACGGAAGATCAGTTACCTGGTTATAACTATATAAACATTATCGAATACAACCCAGATACGATGATTGTTCAATCTATCTATTTAACCTTCTGCTCGATTCGGTCGCTTGTATGTAAAACGGAAGAACAGTTACCTGGTGAGTATTGCTATAAACATCTGGTAAGTATCACTATATATATTGCGATATAATCGGATACCACCCAGATACATTGATTGTTCAGTCTATCCATCCAACCTTATGTTCGATTCAGACGCTCGTATGTGTAACGAAAGAACCGTTACATGGTAGGTGTAAATAAATATACAGCATAACGATATAATCGGAGACAACTCAGATACAATGATTGTTCGATCTATCCATCCGACCTTATGTTCGATTCGGTTGCTCGTATGTATAACGAAAGAACAGTTACCTGGTGAGTATAACTATATAAACATTATCAAATACAACCCAGATACGATGATTGTTCAATCTATCCATTTAACCTTCTGCTCGATTCGGTCGCTTGTAAGTAAAACGGAAGAACAGTTACCTGGTGAGTATTGCTGTATAAACATCATCACGATATCATCGATTACAACTCAGATACAATTATCGTTTCGTCTAACCATTCAACCTTCTGTTCGACTCAGTCGCTAGTATGTGTAACGGAAGTACCGTCACATGTTAAGCATCACTATATATACAGTATTGCGATATAATCGGATACCAACCAGATACATTGATTGTTCAGTCTATCCATTCAATTTTCTGTTCGTTTCGGTCGCTCGTATGTAAAACGGGAATACCGTCACCAAGTGTGTATAATTATATACACAGCATAACATCATAATCGAATACAACCCAGATACTATCCATTCAACTTTCTGTTCGATTCGGTTGCACGTATGTATAACGAAAGAACAGTAACCTGGTGAGTATTTCTATATGAACGTCATAACGAAATAATCGAATACAACTCGGATACAATTATCATTCCGTCTATCCATCCAACCTTCTGTTCGATTGGGTCGCTCGTATGTATAACGCAAGAACAGTCACCTGGTGTTACTATATGAACATCACCACGATATAATCGAATACAACTCAGTTACGATTATCGTTCCGCCAAACCATCCAACCTTATGTTTGATTCAGAAGCTCGTATGTGTAACGAAAGAACCGTTACATGGTAGGTGTAACTAAATATACAGCATAACGATATATTCGGATACAACCCAGATACAATGATTGTTCAATCTATCCATTCAACCTTATGTTCGATTCGGTTGCTCGTATGTATAACGGAAGATTTGTTACTTGGTTAGAAATACTATATGATAATCATCACGATATAATCGAATACAACCCAGAAAGGATGATTGTACAGTCTATCCACTCAACCTTCTCTTCGATTCGGTCGCTCTTACGTATAACGAAAGGACAGTCACCTGGTGAGTATTGCTATATAAACATCATCACGATATCATCGAATACAACTCAGATACAATTATCGCTTCGTTTTACCATTTAACCTCCTGTTCGATTCAGTCGCTAGTATGTGTAACGGAAGTACCGTCACATGGTAAGTACAGTATTGCGATATAATCGGATACCAACCAGATACATTGATTGTTCAGTCTATCCATTCAACTTTCTGTTCGTTTCGGTCGCTCGTATGTAAAACGGGAATACCGTCACCTAGTGTGTATAACTATATACACAGCATATCATCATAATCGAATACAACCCAGATACTATCCATTCAACCTTCTGTTCGATTCGGTTGCTCGTATGTATAACGAAAGAACAGTAACCTGGTGAGTATTTCTATATGAACTTCATCACGATATAATCGAATACAACTCAGATACGATGATCATTCCGTCTATCCATCCAACCTTCTGTTCGATTGGGTCGCTCGTACGTATAACGCAAGAACAGTCACCTGGTGAGTATTACTATATAAACATTACCACAATATAATCGAATACAACTCAGTTACAATTATCGTTCCGTCTAACCATCCAACCCTATGTTCGATTCAGACGCTCGTATGTGTAACGAAAGAACCGTTACATGGTAGGTGTATCTGAATATACAGCATAACGATATAATCGGAGACAACCCAGATACGATGATTGTTCAGTCTATCCATTCAACCTTCTGTTCAGTTCAGTCGCTCTTATGTATAACTGGAGAACAGTTACCTGGTGAGTATAACTATATAAACATCATCACGATATAATCGAATACAACCCCAGATACGATCATTGTTTAGTCTATCCATTCAACCTTCTGTTCAATTCAGTCGCTCGTATGTATAACGGAAGAACAGTTACCTGGTGAGTATAACTATATAAAAATTATCGAATACAACACAGATACGATGATTGTTCAATCTATCCATTCAACCTTATGTTCGATTTGGTTGCTCGTATGTATAACGGAAGATTTGTTACTTGGTTAGACATACTATATGATAATCATCACGATATAATCGAATACAACCCAGAAAGGATGATTGTACAGTCTATCCACTCAACCTTCTCTTCGATTCGGTCGCTCTTACGTATAACGAAAGGACAGTTACCTGGTGAGTATAACTATAAAAACATCATCACGATATAATCGAATAAAACCCCAGATACTATTATTGTTTAGTCTATCCATTCAACCTTCTGTTTAATTCCGTCGCTCGTATGCATAACGGAAGAACAGTTACCTGGTGAGTATAACTATATAAACATCACCGAATACAATCCAGATACGATGATTGTTCAATCTTTCTATTTAACCTTCTGCTCGATTCGGTCGCTTGTATGTAAAACGGAAGAACAGTTACCTGGTGAGTATTGCTATAAACATCATCACGATATCATCGAATACAACTCAGATACAATTATCGTTTCGTCTATCCATCCAACCTTCTGTTCGATTGGGCCGCTCGTATGTATAACGCAAGAACAGTCACCTGGTGTTTATCACTATATAAACATCACTACGATATAATCGAATACAACTCAGTTACGATTATCGTTCCGCCAAACCATCCAACCTTATGTTTGATTCAGACGCTCGTATGTGTAACGAAAGAACCGTTACATGGTAGGTGTAACTAAATATACAGCATAACGATATATTCGGATACAACCCAGATACAATGATTGTTCAATCTGTCCATTCAACCTTCTGTTTAATTCAGTCGCTCGTATGTATAACGGAAGAACAGTTACCTGGTGAATATAACTATATGAACATTACCGAATACAACCCAGATACGATGATTGTTCAATCTATCTATTTAACCTTCTGCTCGATTCGGTCGCTTGTATGTAAAACGGAAGAACAGTTACCTGGTGAGTATTGCTATAAACATCATCACGATATCATCGAATACAACTCAGATACAATTATCGTTTCGTCTAACCATTTAACCTTGTGTTGGATTCAGTCGCTAGTATGTGTAACGGATGAACCGTCACCTGGTAAGTATCACTATCTAAACAGTATTGCGATATAATCGGATACCACCCAGATACATTGATTGTTCAGTCTATCCATTCAACTTTCTGATCGTTTCGGTCGCTCGTATGTGAAACGGGAATACCGGGAATAACGGGAATATATAACTATATACACAGCATAACATCATAATCGAATACAACCCATATACTATCCATTCAACCTTTTGTTCAATTCAGTCGCTCGTATGTATAACGGAAGATCAGTTACCTGGTCATAACTATATGAACATAATCGAATACAACCCAGATACGATGATTGTTCAATCTATCTATTTAACCTTCTGCTTGATTAGGTCACTTGTATGTAAAACGGAAGTACAGTTACCTGACCTGGTGAGTATTGCTATAAACATCATCACGATATCATCGAATACAACTCAGATACAATTATCGTTTCGTCTAACCATTTAACCTTCTGTTCGATTCAGTCGCTAGTATGTGTAACGGAAGTACCGTCACCTGGTAAGTATCACTATATATACAGTATTGCGATATAATCGGATACCACCCAGATACATTGATTGTTCAGTCTATCCATTCAACTTTCTGTTCGTTTCGGTCGCTCGTATGTAAAACGGGAATACCGTCACCTGGTGTGTATAACTATATACACAGCATAACATCATGATCGAATACAACCCGGATACTATCCATTCAACTTCCTGTTCGATTCGATTGCTCGTATGTATAACGAAAGAACAGTAACCTGGTGAGTATTTCTATATGAACGTCATCACGATATAATCGAATACAACTAAGATACAATTATCATTTCGTCTATCCATCCAACCTTATGTTCGATTCTGACGCTCGTATGTGTAACGAAAGAACCGTTACATGATAGGTGTAACTAAATATACAGCATAACGATATAATCGGAGACAACTCAGATACAATGATTGTTCAATCTATCCATCCGACCTTATGTTCGATTCGGTTGCTCGTATGTTTAACGAAAGAACTGTTACCTGGTTAGACATACTATATGATAATCATCACGATATAATCGAATACAACCCAGATACGATGATTGTTCAGTCTATCCATTCAACATTCTGTTCAGTTCAGTCGCTCTTATATATAACTGGAGAACAGTTACCTGGTGAGTATAACTATAAAAACATTATCGAATACAACCCAGATACGATGATTGTTCAATCTATCCATTTAACCTTCTGCTCGATTTGGTCGCTTGTAAGTAAAACGGAAGAACAGTTACCTGACCTGGTAAGTATTGCTATAAACATCATCACTATATCATCGAATACAACTCAGATACAATTATCGTTTCGTCTAACCATTTACCCTTCTGTTCGATTCAGTTTCTAGTATGTGTAACGGAAATACCGTCACCTGGTAAGTATCACTATATATACAGTATTGCGATATAATCGGATACCAACCAGATACATTGATTGTTCAGTCTATCCATTCAACTTTCTGTTCGTTTCGGTCGCTCGTATGTAAAACGGGAATACCGTCACCAAGTGTGTATAATTATATACACAGCATAACATCATAATCGAATACAACCCAGATACTATCCATTCAACCTTCTGTTCGATTCGGTTGCTCGTATGTATAACGAAAGAACAGTAACCTAGTGAGTATTTCTATATGAACGTCATCACGAAATAATCGAATACAACTCGGATACAATTATCATTCAGTCTATCCATCCAACCTTATGTTCGATTGGGTCGCTCGTATGTATAACGCAAAAACAGTCACCTGGTGTTTATTACTATATAAACATCACCACGATATAATCGAATACATTTCAGTTACGATGATCGTTCTGCCAAACCATCCAACCTTATGTTCGATTCAGACGCTCGTATGTGTAACGAAAGAACCGTTACATGGTAGGTATAACTAAATATACAGCATAACGATATATTCGGATACAACCCAGATACAATGATTGTTCAATCTATCCATTCAACCTTATGTTCGATTCGGTTGCTCGTATGTATAACGGGAGATTTGTTACTTGGTTAGACATACTTTATAATAATCATCACGATATAATCGAATACAACCCAGAAAGGATGATTGTACAGTCTATCCACTCAACCTTCTCTTCGATTCGGTCGCTCTTTTATATAACGAAAGGACAGTTACCTGGTGAGTATAACTATAAGAACATCATCACGATATAATCGAATACAACCCCAGATACTATTATTGTTTAGTCTATCCATTCAACCTTCTGTTTAATTCAGTCGCTCGTATGTATAACGGAAGAACAAATACCTGGTGAGTATAACTATATAAACATTACCGAATACAACCCAGATACGATGATTGTTCGATTTATCTATTTAACCTTCTGCTCGATTCGGTCGCTTGTATGTAAAACGGAAGAACAGTTACCTGGTGAGTATTGCTATAAACATCATCACGATATCATCGAATACAACTCAGATACAATTATCGTTTCGTCTAACCATTTAACCTTGTGTTGGATTCAGTCGCTAGTATGTGTAACGGATGAACCGTCACCTGGTAAGTATCACTATCTAAACAGTATTGCGATATAATCGGATACCACCCAGATACATTGATTGTTCAGTCTATCCATTCAACTTTCTGATCGTTTCGGTCGCTCGTATGTGAAACGGGAATACCGGGAATAACGGGAATATATAACTATATACACAGCATAACATCATAATCGAATACAACCCATATACTATCCATTCAACCTTTTGTTCAATTCAGTCGCTCGTATGTATAACGGAAGATCAGTTACCTGGTCATAACTATATAAACATAATCGAATACAACCCAGATACGATGATTGTTCAATCTATCTATTTAACCTTCTGCTTGATTAGGTCACTTGTATGTAAAACGGAAGTACAGTTACCTGACCTGGTGAGTATTGCTATAAACATCATCACGATATCATCGAATACAACTCAGATACAATTATCGTTTCGTCTAACCATTTAACCTTCTGTTCGATTCAGTCGCTAGTATGTGTAACGGAAGTACCGTCACCTGGTAAGTATCACTATTTATACAGTATTGCGATATAATCGGATACCACCCAGATACATTGATTGTTCAGTCTATCCATTCAACTTTCTGTTCGTTTCGGTCGCTCGTATGTAAAACGGGAATACCGTCACCTGGTGTGTATAACTATATACACAGCATAACATCATGATCGAATACAACCCGGATACTATCCATTCAACTTCCTGTTCGATTCGATTGCTCGTATGTATAACGAAAGAACAGTAACCTGGTGAGTATTTCTATATGAACGTCATCACGATATAATCGAATACAACTAAGATACAATTATCATTTCGTCTATCCATCCAACCTTATGTTCGATTCTGACGCTCGTATGTGTAACGAAAGAACCGTTACATGATAGGTGTAACTAAATATACAGCATAACGATATAATCGGAGACAACTCAGATACAATGATTGTTCAATCTATCCATCCGACCTCATGTTCGATTCGGTTGCTCGTATGTTTAACGAAAGAACTGTTACCTGGTTAGACATACTATATGATAATCATCACGATATAATCGAATACAACCCAGATACGATGATTGTTCAGTCTATCCATTCAACATTCTGTTCAGTTCAGTCGCTCTTATATATAACTGGAGAACAGTTACCTGGTGAGTATAACTATAAAAACATTATCGAATACAACCCAGATACGATGATTGTTCAATCTATCCATTTAACCTTTTGCTCGATTTGGTCGCTTGTAAGTAAAACGGAAGAACAGTTACCTGACCTGGTAAGTATTGCTATAAACATCATCACTATATCATCGAATACAACTCAGATACAATTATCGTTTCGTCTAACCATTTACCCTTCTGTTCGATTCAGTTTCTAGTATGTGTAACGGAAATACCGTCACCTGGTAAGTATCACTATATATACAGTATTGCGATATAATCGGATACCAACCAGATACATTGATTGTTCAGTATATCCATTCAACTTTCTGTTCGTTTCGGTCGCTCGTATGTAAAACGGGAATACCGTCACCAAGTGTGTATAATTATATACACAGCATAACATCATAATCGAATACAACCCAGATACTATCCATTCAACCTTCTGTTCGATTCGGTTGCTCGTATGTATAACGAAAGAACAGTAACCTAGTGAGTATTTCTATATGAACGTCATCACGAAATAATCGAATACAACTCGGATACAATTATCATTCAGTCTATCCATCCAACCTTATGTTCGATTGGGTCGCTCGTATGTATAACGCAAAAACAGTCACCTGGTGTTTATTACTATATAAACATCACCACGATATAATCGAATACATTTCAGTTACGATGATCGTTCTGCCAAACCATCCAACCTTATGTTCGATTCAGACGCTCGTATGTGTAACGAAAGAACCGTTACATGGTAGGTATAACTAAATATACAGCATAACGATATATTCGGATACAACCCAGATACAATGATTGTTCAATCTATCCATTCAACCTAAAGTTCGATTCGGTTGCTCGTATGTATAACGGGAGATTTGTTACTTGGTTAGACATACTTTATAATAATCATCACGATATAATCGAATACAACCCAGAAAGGATGATTGTACAGTCTATCCACTCAACCTTCTCTTCGATTCGGTCGCTCTTTTATATAACGAAAGGACAGTTACCTGGTGAGTATAACTATAAGAACATCATCACGATATAATCGAATACAACCCCAGATACTATTATTGTTTAGTCTATCCATTCAACCTTCTGTTTAATTCAGTCGCTCGTATGTATAACGGAAGAACAAATACCTGGTGAGTATAACTATATAAACATTACCGAATACAACCCAGATACGATGATTGTTCGATCTATCTATTTAACCTTCTGCTCGATTCGGTCGCTTGTATGTAAAACGGAAGAACAGTTACCTGGTGAGTATTGCTATAAACATCATCACGATATCATCGAATACAACTCAGATACAATTATCGTTTCGTCAAACCATTTGACCTTTTGTTGGATTCAGTCGCTAGTATGTGTAACGGAAGTACCGTCACCTGGTAAGTATCACTATATAAACAGTATTGCGATATAATCGGATACCACCCAGATACATTGATTGTTCAGTCTATCCATTCAACTTTCTGGTCGTTTCGGTCGCTCGTATGTAAAACGGGAATACCGTCACCTAGTGTGTATAACTATATACACAGCAGAACATCATAATCGAATACAACCCAGATACTATCCATTCAACCTTCTGTTCAATTCAGTCGCTCGTATGTATAACGGAAGATCAGTTATCTGGTGAGTATAACTATATAAACATAATCGAATACAACCCAGATACGATGATTGTACAGTCTATCCACTCAACCTTCTCATCGATTCGGTCGCTCTTACGTATAACGAAAGGACAGTTACCTGGTGAGTATTGCTATATAAACATCATCACGATATCATCGAATACAACTCAGATACAATTATCGCTTCGTGTAACCATTTAACCTCCTGTTCGATTCAGTCGCTAGTATGTGTAACGGAAGTACCGTCACATGGTAAGTACAGTATTGCGATATAATCGGATACCAACCAGATACATTGATTGTTCAGTCTATCCATTCAACTTTCTGTTCGTTTCGGTCGCTCGTATGTAAAACGGGAATACCGTCACCTAGTGTGTATAACTATATACACAGCATATCATAATAATCGAATACAACCCAGATACTATCCATTCAACTTTCTGTTCGATTCGGTTGCTCGTATGTATAACGAAAGAACAGTAACCTGGTGAGTATTTCTATATGAACTTCATCACGATATAATCGAATACAACTCAGATACAATGATCATTCCGTCTATCCATCCAACCTTCTGTTCGATTGGGTCGCTCGTACGTATAACGCAAGAACAGTCACCTGGTGAGTATTACTATATAAACATTACCACAATATAATCGAATACAACTCAGTTACAATTATCGTTCCGTCTAACCATCCAACCTTATGTTCGATTCAGACGCTCGTATGTGTAACGAAAGAACCGTTACATGGTAGGTGTATCTGAATATACAGCATAACGATATAATCGGAGACAACCCAGATACGATGATTGTTCAGTCTATCCATTCAACCTTCTGTTCAGTTCAGTCGCTCTTATGTATAACTGGAGAACAGTTACCTGGTGAGTATAACTATATAAACATCATCACGATATAATCGAATACAACCCCAGATACGATCATTGTTTAGTCTATCCATTCAACCTTCTGATCAATTCAGTCGCTCGTATGTATAACGGATGAACAGATACCTGGTGAGTATAATTATATAAACATAATCGAATACAACACAGATACGATGATTGTTCAATCTATACATTCAACCTCATGTTCAATTTGGTTGCTCGTATGTATAACGGAAGATTTGTTACTTGGTTAGACATACTATATGATGATCATCACGATATAATCGAATACAACCCAGAAAGGATGATTGTACAGTCTATCCACTCAACCTTCTCTTCGATTCGGTCGCTCTTACGTATAACGAAAGGACAGTTACCTGGTGAGTATAACTATAAAAACATCATCACGATATAATCGAATAAAACCCCAGATACTATTAGTGTTTAGTCTATCCATTCAACCTTCTGTTTAATTCCGTCGCTCGTATGTATAACGGAAGAACAGTTACCTGGTGAGTATA
This sequence comes from Chrysomela aeneicollis, assembly GCA_029955515.1. Lineage (NCBI taxonomy): Eukaryota > Metazoa > Arthropoda > Insecta > Coleoptera > Chrysomelidae > Chrysomela > Chrysomela aeneicollis. Next base: position 2,023,224 of record JARUHQ010000027.1, on the reverse strand, counting down.
ACTATATAAACATCACCGAATACAATCCAGATACGATGATTGTTCCATCTATCCATTCAACCTTCTTCTCGATTCGGTCGCTTGTATGTAAAACGGAAGAACAGTTACCTGGTGAGTATTGCTATATAAACATCATCACGATATCATCGAATACAACTCAGATACAATTATCGTTTCGTCTAACCATTTTACCTTCTGTTCGATTCAGTCGCTAGCATGTGTAACGGAAGTACCGTCACCTGGTAAGTATCACTATATATACAGTATTGTGATATAATCGGATACCACCCAGATACATTGATTGTTCAGACTATCCATTCAACTTTCTGTTCGTTTCGGTCGCTCGTATGTAAAACGGGAATACCGGAAATAACGGGAATATATAACTATATACACAGCATAACATCATAATCGAATACAACCCATATACTATCCATTCAACCTTTTGTTCAATTCAGTCGCTCGTATGTATAACGGAAGATCAGTTACCTGGTTATAACTATATAAACATAATCGAATACAACCCAGATACGATGATTGTTCAATCTATCTATTTAACCTTCTGCTCGATTCGGTCGCTTGTATGTAAAACGGAAGTACAGTTACCTGACCTGGTGAGTATTGCTATAAACATCATCACGATATCATCGAATACAACTCAGATACAATTATCGTTTCGTCTAACCATTTAACCTTCTGTTCGATTCAGTCGCTAGTATGTGTAACGGAAGTACCGTCACCTAGTAAGTATCACTATATATACAGTATTGCGATATAATCGGATACCACCCAGATACATTGATTGTTCAGTCTATCCATTCAACTTTCTGTTCGTTTCGGTCGCTCGTATGTAAAACGGGAATACCGTCACCTGGTGTGTATAACTATATACACAGCATAACATCATAATCGAATACAACCCAGATACTATCCATTCAACTTCCTGTTCGATTCGGTTGCTCGTATGAATAACGAAAGAACAGTAACCTGGTGAGTATTTCTATATGAACGTCATCACGATATAATCGAATACAACTAAGATACAATTATCATTTCGTCTATCCATCCAACCTTATGTTCGATTCAGACGCTCGTATGTGTAACGAAAGAACCGTTACATGATAGGTGTAACTAAATATACAGCATAACGATATAATCGGAGACAACTCAGATACAATGATTGTTCAATCTATCCATCCGACCTTATGTTCGATTCGGTTGCTCGTATGTTTAACGAATGAACTGTTACCTGGTTAGACATACTATATGATAATCATCACGATATAATCGAATACAACCCAGATACGATGATTGTTCAGTCTGTCCATTCAACATTCTGTTCAGTTCAGTCGCTCTTATATATAACTGGAGAACAGTTACCTGGTGAGTATAACTATAAAAACATTATCGAATACAACCCAGATACGATGATTGTTCAATCTATCCATTTAACCTTCTGCTCGATTCGGTCGCTTGTAAGTAAAACGGAAGAACAGTTACCTGACCTGGTGAGTATTGCTATAAACATCATCACGATATCATCGACATCAACTCAGATACAATTATCGTTTCGTCTAACCATTTAACCTTCTGTTCGATTCAGTTTCTAGTATGTGTAACGGAAATACCGTCACCTGATAAGTATCACTATATATACAGTATTGCGATATAATAGGATACCAACCAGATACATTGATTGTTCAGTCTATCCATTCAACTTTCTGTTCGTTTCGGTCGCTCGTATGTAAAACGGGAATACCGTCACCAAGTGTGTATAATTATATACACAGCATAACATCATAATCGAATACAACCCAGATACTATCCATTCAACCTTCTGTTCGATTCGGTTGCTCGTATGTATAACGAAAGAACAGTAACCTAGTGAGTATTTCTATATGAACGTCATCACGAAATAATCGAATACAACTCGGATACAATTATCATTCAGTCTATCCATCCAACCTTCTGTCCGATTGGGTCGCTCGTATGTATAACGCAAAAACAGTCACCTGGTGTTAATTACTATATAAACATCACCACGATATAATCGAATACATTTCAGTTACGATTATCGTTCCGCCAAACCATCCAACCTTATGTTCGATTCAGACGCTCGTATGTGTAACGAAAGAACCGTTACATGGTAGGTATAACTAAATATACAGCATAACGATATATTCGGATACAACTCAGATACAATGATTGTTCAATCTATCCATTCAACCTTATGTTCGATTCGGTTGCTCGTATGTATAACGGGAGATTTGTTACTTGGTTAGACATACTTTATGATAATCATCACGATATAATCGAATACAACCCAGAAAGGATGATTGTACAGTCTATCCACTCAACCTTCTCTTCGATTCGGTCGCTCTTACATATAACGAAAGGACAGTCACCTGGTGAGTATAACTATAAAAACATCATCACGATATATTCGAATACAACCCCAGATACTATTATTGTTTAGTCTATCCATTCAACCTTCTGTTTAATTCAGTCGCTCGTATGTATAACGGAAGAACAGTTACCTGGTGAGTATAACTATATAAACATTACCGAATACAACCCAGATACGATGATTGTTCACTCTATCCATTCAACCTTCTGCTCGATTCGGTCGCTTGTATGTAAAACGGAAGAACAGTTACCTGGTGATCATTGCTATATAAACATCATCAGGATATCATCGAATACAACTCAGATACAATTATCGTTTCGTCTAATCATTCAACCTTCTGTTCAATTCAGTCGCTCGTATGTAAAACGGAAGATCAGTTTCCTGCTGAGTATAACTATATAAACATAATCGAATACAACCCAGATACAATGATTGTACAGTCTATCCACTCAACCTTCTCTCCGATTCGGTCGCTCTTACGTATAACGAAAGGACAGTTACCTGGTGAGTATTGCTATATAAACATCATCACGATATCATCGAATACAACTCAGATACAATTATCGCTTCGTTTAACCATTTAACCTCCTGTTCGATTCAGTCGCTAGTATGTGTAACGGAAGTACCGTCACCTGGTAAGTACAGTATTGCGATATAATCGGATACCAACCAGATACATTGATTGTTCAGTCTATCCATTCAACTTTCTGTTCGTTTCGGTCGCTCGTATGTAAAACGGGAATACCGTCACCCAGTGTGTATAACTATATACACAGCATAACATCATAATCGAATACAACCCAGATACTATCCATTCAACCTTCTGTTCGATTCGGTTGCTCGTATGTATAACGAAAGAACAGTAATCTGGTGAGTATTTCCATATGAACTTCATCACGATATAATCGAATACAACTCAGATACAATGATCATTCCGTCTATCCATCCAACTTTCTGTTCGATTGGGTCGCTCGTACGTATAACGCAAGAACAGTCACCTGGTGTTTATTACTATATAAACATCACCATGATATAATCGAATACAACTCAGTTACAATTATCGTTCCGCCAAACCATCCAACCTTATGTTCGATTCAGACGCTCGTATGGTATGGTATATACTTTATTGTCCGAAGAACATACATTCTCATTGACAAAGTCTCAGAATTTTAAATTAATGTGTAAAAATATAAAAATATAAAATACAAATTGTCATATTCTATGAAAAATAATTGAAGATGAAACATCAAATAGAGAATAAAACGAACAAGTTAAACGAACGATGAACAACAAAAATAAATATAAAAATACATAGTCATTGTAAAAGTTACACACAAGAAATCAAGTCATATGTGAACATTTAGAAAAAAAGTCATAGATATAAAATATTTATAATTGAAAATAACATAATGCAGTAATTAATTATGCAGTACATTGCCCATATTTCTATCTTCGTAGAATTAGTTTAAGGAGTAATATGCCTTCGATAAAAGAATCTTTTTCACATTTTTTCTGAAAACATGTTTGCTCGTTTCACCTTTAATCTCGCTTGGCAGATGATTGAACATTTTTTTACCATTGTAGATAAAGGACCTTTTTATTTTCATGGATACTGGTATGGGTAGACGAATATTGAGTGTGTTTCTCGTGTTATATTGGGATGAAGCGAAGATTTCGCTTCTATATTTCTTTTGCATTAAACACACACAGTCTCCAGGATGAAAATGCAAGGCAAAGTCAAAATATGATATTTTATGAATAACGGCCTACATAAATCTCTGAATTTAACCTTACACATATATCTAACTCCTCTTTTTTGAAGAACAAATACCATATCAAATAAATATTGGCAGCATGTTCCCCAGAAACAGATACCATATCTCAGGTGAGAATCGATGAGAGCAAAATACACATTTTTAGCTGCATAAGTGCCTAATTCGTTTGCTGATACCCTGACGGCAAAGCAACCTGACGTAATTTTTTTACAAAGGCTATTTATATGCTTCGTGAATTCAAGATTTTTGTCAATTTTCAAGCCTAAAAATTTTGTCGCAATGTTATTTTTAATTAATTGACTACCCAAGTGGATATCTAGATGGCAACATTTGAAGGTAATGATACTAGTTTTTGATACATTGAATGATAAAAGGTTAGCATCGCACCAGTCTTTTATCTTCTTAATATCCTCATTGATCAGCCCCTGCAATTCCAATTCATTCTTGCCATGCCAAAATAACGTAGTATCATCTGCAAACTGGGTTAGCTTTGCAGCTATATTAATTGAGGCTAGATCGTTAATATATAGCAAGAACAGAATAGGCCCAAGGACTGATCCCTGTGGAAGTCCGCTTGTTACGCTCTGGAGCTGTGAGATTTTGTCTTCGATTTTTACTTTTTGAGTTCTTTTTGACAAATATGACCTGAACCATTTCAATGACATATCTCTAAAGCCGTATATTTCTAGTTTTTGCAGCAGAATTTCATGATCCACGCAGTCAAAGGCTTTCGAAAGATCGCAGAAAACTGCTGCAGCCATTTCTTGATCGTTCAGACGCAAATAAACATTTTCAAGTAGATGAAACATAGCATCGCCGGTATTTTTTGAACTCTGAAACCCAAACTGACTAGAACTTATAATATTGAATTTATCCAAAAACAACATCATTCTTTTTTTCACAAGTTTTTCCATTATTTTTGCCAGAGTTGGTAGCATAGAAATGGGCCTGTAGTTAGCAGGATTGTTAGTGTCGCCACTTTTATGCAGTGGAATGACGATCGCTGTTTTTAAACATGTCGGAAATAGTCCCGTTATGAAACAGTCATTGATACTAGCAACCAGAGCATTCAGGGCGGATTTGGGAAGATTCATAAATAATTTTATATTCATTTCATCCCAGCCTGAAGAATTCAAGTTTTTTATCTCTTGAAATATTTGTATCATCTCAGAAGTGTCTGTAGGCATGAAGAAAAACGACTCTGTAATAGATTTGTCCTTGAGATAACTCAGAGGATGAATTTTCGCTTTGATATCCTTCGATAGGATTCCTGCCACGGAGCAATAATATTCATTTATATAGTCAGAGTCTATATCAGTTTGCACTGGAACCGCATTGTTTTTGCCTCTGAGGTCATTGGTAATCGCCCAACATTCTTTTTGTTTATTAGCTGACCTTTCTATTCTTCGACTATAATACATCTGTTTCGCCGCCTTTATAGTTTTCCTATAAACATTTCTATACCTATTATATAGTAGGATGAAGGCTTCATTATTATCAGCCAAATATTTATAGATTGAGTGCAAAGATCTCAGATTATTCGCCGAAATCTTTATGCCTTTCGTGATCCATGGGTTTCTAACTTTATTATTAATTTTTGTAAGAGGAAACGCAATATTGAAAATATGAGACAGAGTATTATGAAACCCACTCAATGGGTCAACTTTGTGGGGCTGTACAACATTCCAACTTGTATCGTTACAAAGTCGTTTAAAAGTCGCATAATTTCTTTGGCTATAAATCCTTCCGAGTCGCTTTTTAGGAGTAAATGATGATTTTAAAACGATCTGGATATCAAACAGAATTGACTCATGATCGGATAGACCAGCACTAATGACTTCGCAGGTAATTTTCTCAGTATTTGAACATACATAATCCAAAGTAGAGCTAGAATATTTAGATATACGTGTCGGAGAATTAACATACATTACGAGATTAAAGGTGTTCAACACGTTTTCTAGTAATAGTGTAGATCTAGAAAGTTTGTCTTCAAAATTTATATTAAAATCACCAGCAAATACCACAGATGCACTAGGAGGTATTAGCGACAATAGCATTTCCGTCCTTTCTAGAAATATATTATCATTACATAATGGTGAACGATAAAGGCAAAACATAAATAAGTCATAAGTATCGCAAAAAATTACCGAAAATTCAAATTCTTTTTCCACCAACCTGTGATCAAATTTTTTACATTCAATAAATCTGACTGATTCACATAATGTTTTGTGGATGAGTATTAATGTACCACCATGCACAGACTCCGTTCTACAGAATTTCGATATCAAAAAGTATTCGGGCAAAAAAAGAGGTTCGTCTGACTCTAGCCAATGTTCAGTTAACATAACAATATCAGAAAAATTTTGGCTTTCCAAAAAAATATAAAGGTCATCTAATTTATTTCTTATTGATTGAGTATTCAACAACATCACAGAAATACATTCTCCTGATGGGTATTCTCTAAAAAATCACGATCAGTATGATTTTTTGAGGCAGTTGCGGTTGATCCAACATTTTTATTGTTATAAATTTGTTGATCAACGTAAATAGTCTTCAAATTAACACGACAGTTTAATCCAGGTTGCGTTACAAATTCGATTATTGTATCAAGTATACACCATTTACTTGATTGTACCCTAGCATCAACAGTGAATTTGATAGAGGTATTTCTAATTTTTCTCATATATTTTTTTATATAGTCACTTATTAATCTATTTACGCTTATATCCAATACCTGAGATGTCTCGGATACCATCAACGAAAGAATCGTTACATGGTAGGTGTAACTGAATATACAGCATAACGATATATTCGGATACAACCCAGATACAATGATTGTTCAATCTATCCATTCAACCTTATGTTCGATTCGGTTGCTCGTATGTATAACGGAAGATTTGTTTCTTGGTTAGACATACTATATGATTATCATCACGATATAATCGAATACAACCCAGAAAGGATGATTGTACAGTCTATCCACTCAACCTTCTCTTCGAATCGATCGCTCTTACGTATAACGAAAGGACAGTTACCTGGTGAGTATAACTATAAAAACATCATCACGATATAATCGAATACAACCCCAGATACTATTATTGTTTAGTCTATCCATTCAACCTTCTGTTTAATTCAGTCGCTCGTATGTATAACGGAAGAACAGTTACCTGGTGAGTATAACTATATAAGCATTACCGAATACAACCCAGATACGATGACTGTTCAATCTATCCATTCAACCTTCTGCTCGATTTGGTCGCTTGTATGTGAAACGGAAGAACAGTTACCTGGTGAGTATTGCTATATAAACATCATCACGATATCATCGAATACAACTCAGATACAATTATCGTTTCGTCTAACCATTTAACCTCCTGTTCGATTCAGTCGCTAGCATGTGTAACAGAAGTACTGTCACCTGGTAAGTATCACTATATATACAGTATTGCGATATAATCGGATACCACCCAGATACATTGATTGTTCAGTCTATCCATTCAACTTTCTGTTCGTTTCGGTCGCTTGTATGTAAAACGGAAATACCGTCACCCAGTGTGTATAACTATATACACAGCATAACATCATAATCAAATACAACCCATATACTATCCATTCAACCTTCTGTTCAATTCAGTCGCTCGTATGTATAACGGAAGATCAGTTACCTGGTGAGTATAACTATATAAACATAATCGAATACAACCCAGATACGATGATTGTACAGTCTATCTACTCAACCTTCTCTTCGATTCGGTCGCTCTTACGTATAACGATAGGACAGTTACCTGGTGAGTATTGCTATATAAACATCATCACGATATCATCGAATACAACTCAGATACAATTATCGCTTCGTTTAACCATTCAACCTCCTGTTCGATTCAGTCGCTAGTATGTGTAACGGAAGTACCGTCACCTGGTGAGTACAGTATTGCGATATAATCGGATACCAACCAGATACATTGATTGTTCAGTCTATCCATTCAACTTTCTGTTCGTTTCGGTCGCTCGTATGTAAAACGGGAATACCGTCACCTAGTGTGTATAACTATATACACAGCATAACATCATAATCGAATACAACCCAGATACTATCCATTCAACCTTCTGTTCGATTCGGTTGCTCGTATGTATAACGAAAGAATGGTAACCTGGTGAGTATTTCTATATGAACTTCATCACGATATAATCGAATACAACTCAGATACAATGATCATTCCGTCTATCCATCCAACTTTCTGTTCGATTGGGTCGCTCGTACGTATAATGCAAGAACAGTCACCCGGTAAGTATTACTATATAAACATCACCACGATATAATCGAATACAACTCAGTTACAATTATTGTTCCGTCTAACCATCCAACCATATGTTCGATTCAGACGCTCGTATGTGTAACGAAAGAACCGTTACATGGTAGGTGTATCTGAATATACATTATAACGATATAATCGGAGACAACCCAGATACAATGATTGTTCAATCTATCCATTCAACCTTATGTTCGATTCGGTTGCTCGTATGTATAACGGAAGAACAGTTACCTGGTGAGTATAACTATATGAACATTATCACGATATAATCGAATACAACCACAGATACGATCATTGTTTAGTTTATCCATTCAACCTTCGGTTCAATTCAGTCGCTCGTATGTATAACGGAAGAACAGTCACCTGGTGAGTATAACTATATAAACATAATCGAATACAACTCAGATACGATGATTGTTCGATCTATCCATTCAACCTTATGTTCGATTCGGTTGCTCGTATGTATAACGGAAGAATAGGTACCTGGTGAGTATAACTATATAAACATAATCGAATACAACTCAGATACGATGATTGTTCAATCTATCCATTTAACCTTCTGCTCGATTCGGTCGCTTGTATGTAAAACGGAAGGACAGTTACCTGGTGAGTATTGCTATGTAAACATCATCACGATATCATCGAATACAACTCAGATACAATTATCGTTTCGTCTAACCATTCAACATTCTGTTCGATTCAGTCGCTAGTATGTGTAACGGAAGTATCGTCACCTGGTAAGTATCACTATATATACAGTATTGCGATATAATCGGATACCACCCAGATACATTGATTGTTCAGTCTATCCATTCAACTTTCTTTTCGTTTCGGTCGCTCGTATGTAAAACGGGAATACCGTCTCCTAGTTTGTATAACTATATACAGAGCATAACATCATAATCGAATACAACCCATATACTATCCATTCAACCTTCTGTTCAATTCAGTCGCTCGTATGTATAACGGAAGAACAGGTACCTGGTGAGTATAACTATATAAACATAATCGAAAACAACTCAGATACGATGATTGTTCAATCTATCCATTTGACCTTCTGCTCGATTCGGTCGCGTGTATGTGAAAACGAAAGAACAGTTACCTGGTGAGTATTTCTATATAAACATCACCTCGATATAATCGAATACAACTCAGTTTCAATTATCGTTTCGTCTAACCATTTAACCTTCTGTTCGATTCAGTCGCTAGTATGTGTAACGGAAGTACCGTCACCTGGTTAGTATCACTATATATACAGTATTGCGATATAATCGGATACCACCCAGATACATTGATTGTTCAGACTATCCATTCAACTTTCTGTTCGTTTCGGTCGCTCGTATGTGAAACGGGAATACCGTCACCTAGTGTGTATAACTATATACACAGCATAACATCATAATCGAATACAACCCATATACTATCCATTCAACCTTCTGTTCGATTCGGTTGCTCGTATGTATAACGGAAGAACAGTTACCTGGTGAGTATAACTATATAAACATAATCGAAAACAACTCAGATACGATGATTGTTCAATCTATCCATTTGACGTTCTGCTCGATTCGGTCGCGTGTATGTGAAAACGAAAGAACAGTTACCTGGTGAGTATTTCTATATAAACATCACCTCGATATAATCGAATACAACTCAGTTTCAATTATCGTTTCGTCTAACCATTTAACCTTCTGTTCGATTCAGTCGCTAGTATGTGTAACGGAAGTACCGTCACCTGGTTAGTATCACTATATATACAGTATTGCGATATAATCGGATACCACCCAGATACATTGATTGTTCAGACTATCCATTCAACTTTCTGTTCGTTTCGGTCGCTCGTATGTGAAACGGGAATACCGTCACCTAGTGTGTATAACTATATACACAGCATAACATCATAATCGAATACAACCCATATACTATCCATTCAACCTTCTGTTCGATTCGGTTGCTCGTATGTATAACGGAAGAACAGTTACCTGGTGAGTATAACTATATAAACATTACCGCGATATAATAGAATACAACTCAGTTACAATTATCGTTTCGTCTAACCATTCAACCTTCTGTTCGATTCAGTCGCTAGTATGTGTAACGAAAGTACCGTCACCTGGTATGTATCACTATATATACAGTATTGCGATATAATCAGATACCACCCTGATACATTGATTGTTCAGACTATCCATTCAACTTTCTGTTCGTTTCGGTCGCTCGTATGTAAAACAAGAATACCGTCACCTAGTGTGTATAACTATATACACAGCATAACATCATAATCGAATACAACCCATATACTATCCATTCAACCTTCTGTTCAATTCAGTCGCTCGTATGTGTAACGGAAAAACAGTTACCTGGTGAGTATAACTATATAAACATAATCGAATACAACCCAGATACGATGATTGTTCAATCTATTCATTTGACCTTCTGCTCGATTCGGTCGCTTGTATGTGAAAACGAAAGAACAGTTACCTGGTGAGTATTTCTATATAAACATCACCACGATATAATCGAATTCAACTCAGTTTCAATTATCGTTTCGTCTAACCATTTAACCTTCTGTTCGATTCAGTCGCTAGTATGTGTAACGGAAGTACCGTCACCTGGTTAGTATCACTATATATACAGTATTGCGATATAATCGGATACCACCCAGATACATTGATTGTTCAGACTATCCATTCAACTTTCTGTTCATTTCGGTCGCTCGTATGTGAAACGGGAATACCGTCACCTAGTGTGTATAAGTATATACACAGCATAACATCATAATCGAATACAACCCATTTACTATCCATTCAACCTTCTGTTCGATTCGGTTGCTCGTATGTATAACGGAAGAACAGTAACCTGGTGAGTATTTCTATATAAACATCACCACGATATAATAGAATACAACTCAGTTTCAATTATCGTTTCGTCTAACCATTTAACCTTCTGTTCGATTCAGTCGCTAGTATGTGTAACGGAAGAACAGTTACCTGGTGAGTATAACTATATAAACATAATCGAATACAACCCAGATACGATGATTGTTCAATCTATACTGAATTCAACCTTCTGCTCGATTCGGTCGCTTGTATGTAAAACGGAAGAACAGTTACCTGGTGAGTATTGCTATATAAACATCACCACGATATAATCGAATACAACTCAGTTTCAATTATCGTTTCGTCTAACCATTTAACCTTCTGTTCGATTCAGTCGCTAGTATGTGTAACGGAAGAACAGTAACCTGGTGAGTATAACTATATAAACATAATCGAATACAACCCAGATACGATGATTGTTCAATCTATCCATTCGACCTTCTTCTCTATTCGGTCGCTTGTATGTGAAAACGAAAGAACAGTTACCTGGTGAGTATTTCTATATAAACATCACCACGATATAATCGAATACAACTCAGTTTCAATTATCGTTTCGTCTAACCATTTAACCTTCTGTTCGATTCAGTTGCTAGTATGTGTAACGGAAGAACAGTAACCTGGTGAGTATTTCTATATAAACATCACCACGATATAATAGAATACAACTCAGTTTCAATTATCGTTTCGTCTAACCAATTAACCTTCTGTTCGATTCAGTCGCTAGTATGTGTAACGGAAGTACCGTCACCTGGTATGTATCACTATATATACAGTATTGCGATATAATCGGATACCACCCTAATACGTTGATTGTTCAGACTATCCATTCAACTTTCTGTTCGTTTCGGTCGCTCGTATGTAAAACAAGAATACCGTCACCTAGTGTGTATAAATATATACACAGCATAACATCATAATCGAATACAACCCATATACTATCCATTCAACCTTCTGTTCAATTCAGTCGCTCGTATGTATAACGGAAGAACAGTTACCTGGTGAGTATAACTATATAAACATAATCGAATACAACCCAGATACGATGATTGTTCAATCTATACTGAATTCAACCTTCTGCTCGATTCGGTCGCTTGTATGTAAAACGGAAGAACAGTTACCTGGTGAGTATTGCTATATAAACATCATCACGATATCATCGAATACAACTCAGATACAATTATCGTTTCGTCTAACCATTTAACCTTCTGTTCGATTCAGTCGCTAGTATGTGTAACGGAAGAACAGTTACCTGGTGAGTATAACTATATAAACATAATCGAATACAACCCAGATACGATGATTGTTCGATCTATCCATTTGACCTTCTGCTCGATTCGGTCGCGTTTATGTGAAAACGAAAGAACAGTTACCTGGTGAGTATTTCTATATAAACATCACCACGATATAATCGAATACAACTCAGTTTCAATTATCGTTTCGTCTAACCATTTAACCTTCTGTTCGATTCAGTCGCTAGTATGTGTAACGGAAGTACCGTCACCTGGTAAGTATCACTATATATACAGTATTGCGATATAATCGGATACCACCCAGATACATTGATTGTTCAGACTATCCATTCAACTTTCTGTTCGTTTCGGTCGCTCGTATGTGAAACGGGAATACCGTCACCTAGTGTGTTTAACTATATACACAGCATAACATCATAATCGAATACAACCCAGATACTATCCATTCAACCTTCTGTTCGATTCAGTCGCTAGTATGTGTAACGGAAGAACAGTTACCTGGTGAGTATAACTATATAAACATAATCGAATACAACCCAGATACGATGATTGTTCAATCTATCCATTTGACCTTCTGCTCGATTCGGTCGCTTGTATGTGAAAACGAAAGAACAGTAACCTGGTGAGTATTTCTATATAAACATCACCACGATATAATAGAATACAACTCAGTTACAATTATCGTTTCGTCTAACCATTTAACCTTCTGTTCGATCCAGTCGCTAGTATGTGTAACGGAAGTACCGTCACCTGGTTAGTATCTCTATATATACAGTATTGCGATATAATCGGATACCACCCAGATACATTGATTGTTCAGACTATCCATTCAACTTTCTGTTCGTTTCGGTCGCTCGTATGTAAAACGGGAATACTGTCACCTAGTGTGTATAACTATATACACAGCATAACATTATAATCGAATACAACCCATATACTATCCATTCAACCTTCTGTTCGATTCGGTTGCTCGTATGTATAACGGAAGAACAGTAACCTGGTGAGTATTTCTATATAAACATCACCACGATATAATAGAATACAACTCAGTTACAATTATCGTTTCGTCTAACCATTTAACCTTCTGTTCGATTCAGTCGCTAGTATGTGTAACGGAAGTACCGTCACCTGGTATGTATCACTATATATACAGTATTGCGATATAATCGGATACCACCCTGATACATTGATTGTTCTGACTATCCATTCAACATCCTGTTCGTTTCGGTCGCTCGTATGTAAAACAAGAATATCGTCACCTAGTGTGTATAACTATATACACAGCATAACATCATAATCGAATACAACCCATATACTATCCATTCAACCTTCTGTTCAATTCAGTCGCTCGTATGTATAACGGAAGAACAGTTACCTGGTGAGTAAAACTATATAAACATAATCGAATACAACCCAGATACGATGATTGTTCAATCTATACTGAATTCAACCTTCTGCTTGATTCGGTCGCTTGTATGTAAAACGGAAGAACAGTTACCTGGTGAGTATTGCTATAAAAACATCATCACGATATCATCGAATACTACTCAGATACAATTATCGTTTTGTCTAACCATTTAACCTTCTGTTCGATTCAGTCGCTAGTATGTGTTACGGAAGTACCGTCACCTGGTTAGGATCACTATATATACAGTATTGCGATATAATCGGATACCACCCAGATACATTGATTGTTCAGTCTATCCATTCAACTTTCTTTTTGTTTCGGTCGCTCGTATGTAAAACGGGAATACCGTCACCTAGTGTGTATAACTATATACACAGCATAACATCATAATAGAATACAACCCATATACTATCCATTCAACCTTCTGTTCAATTCAGTCGCTCGTATGTATAACGGAAGAACAGTAACCTGGTGAGTATTTCTATATAAACATCACCACGATATAATAGAATACAACTCAGTTACAATTATCGTTTCGTCTAACCATTTAACCTTCTGTTCGATTCAGCCGCTAGTATGTGTAACGGAAGTACCGTCACCTGGTTAGTATCACTATATATACAGTATTGCGATATAATCGGATACCACCCAGATACATTGATTATTCAGACTATCCATTCAACTTTCTGTTCGTTTCGGTCGCTCGTATGTGAAACGGGAATACCTTCACCTAGTGTGTATAACTATATACACAGCATAACATCATAATCGAATACAACCCATATACTATCCATTCAACCTTCTGTTCGATTCGGTTGCTCGTATGTATAACGGAAGAACAGTAACCTGGTGAGTATTTCTATATAAACATCACCACGATATAATAGAATACAACTCATTTTCAATTATCGTTTCGTCTAACCATTTAACCTTCTGTTCGATTCAGTCGCTAGTATGTGTAACGGAAGAACAGTTACCTGGTGAGTATAACTATATAAACATAATCGAATACAACCCAGATACGATGATTGTTCAATCTATCCATTTGACCTTCTGCTCGATTCGGTCGCTTGTATGTGAAAACGAAAGGACAGTTACCTGGTGAGTATTTCTATATAAACATCACCACGATATAATCGAATACAACTCAGTTTCAATTATCGTTTCGTCTAACCATTTAACCTTCTGTTCGATTCAGTCGCTAGTATGTGTAACGGAAGTATCGTCACCTGGTTAGTATCACTATATATACAGTATTGCGATATAATCGGATACCACCCAGATACATTGATTGTTCAGACTATCCATTCAACTTTCTGTTCGTTTCGGTCGCTCGTATGTGTAACGGAAGAACAGTTACCTGGTTAGTATTGCTATATAAACATCACGTTATCATCGAATACAACTCAGATACAATTATCGTTTCGTCTAACCGTTTAACCTTCTGTTCGATTCAGTCGCTAGTATGTGTAACGGAAGTACCGTCACCTGGTTAGTATCACTATATATACAGTATTGTGATATAATCGGATACCACCCAGATACATTGATTGTTCAGACTATCCATTCAACTTTCTGTTCGTTTCGGTCGCTCGTATGTGAAACGGGAATACCGTCACCTAGTGTGTTTAACTATATACACAGCATAACATCATAATCGAATACAAACCAGATACTATCCATTCAACCTTCTGTTCGATTCGGTTGCTCGTATGTATAACGGAAGAACAGTAACCTGGTGAGTATTTCTATATAAACATCACCACGATATAATAGAATACAACTCAGTTACAATTATCGTTTCGTCTAACCATTTAACCTTCTGTTCGATTCAGTCGCTAGTATGTGTAACGGAAGAACAGTTACCTGGTGAGTATAACTATATAAACATTATCGAATACAACCAAGATACGATGATTGTTCAATCTATCTATTCAACCTCCTGCTCGATTCGGTCGCTTGTATGTAAAACGGAAGAACAGTTACCTGGTGAGTATTGCTATATAAATATCACCACGATATAATCGAATACAACTCAGTTTCAATTATCGTTTCATCTAACCATTTAACCTTCTGTTCGATTCAGTCGCTAGTATGTGTAACGGAAGTACCGTCACCTGGTTAGTATCACTATATATACAGTATTGCGATATAATCGGATACCACCCAGATACATTGATTGTTCAGACTATCCATTAAACTTTCTGTTCGTTTCGGTCGCTCGTTTGTGAAACGGGAATACCGTCACCTAGTGTGTATAACTATATACACAGCATAACATCATAATCGAATACAACCCATATACTATCCATTCAACCTTCTGTTCGATTCGGTTGCTCGTATGTATAACGGAAGAACAGTAACCTGGTGAGTATTTCTATATAAACATCACAACGATATAATAGAATACAACTCAGTTCCAATTATCGTTTCGTCTAACCATTTAACCTTCTGTTCGATTCAGTCGCTAGTATGTGTAACGGAAGAACAGTTACCTGGTGAGTATAACTATATAAACATAATCGAATACAACCCAGATACGATGATTGTTCAATCTATCCATTTGACCTTCTGCTCGATTCGGTCGCTCGTATGTGAAAACGAAAGAACAGTTACCTGGTGAGTATTTCTATATAAACATCACCACGATATAATCGAATACAACTCAGTTTCAATTATCGTTTCGTCTAACCATCAAACCTTCTGTTCGATTCAGTCGCTAGTATGTGTAACGGAAGTACCGTCACCTGGTTAGTATCACTATATATACAGTATTGCGATATAATCGGATAATACCCAGATACATTGATTGTTCAGACTATCCATTCAACTTTCTGTTCGTTTCGGTCGCTCGTATGTGAAACGGAAATACCGTCACCTAGTGTGTTTAACTATATACACAGCATAACATCATAATCGAATACTACCCAGATACTATCCATTCAACCTTCTGTTCGATTCGGTTGCTCGTATGTATAACGAAAGAACAGTAACCTGGTGAGTATGTCTATATAAACATCACCACGATATGATAGAATACAACTCAGTTTCAATTATCGTTTCGTCTAACCATTTAACCTCCTGTTCGATTCAGTCGCTAGTATGTGTAACGGAAGAACAGTTACTTGGTGAGTATAACTATATAAACATAATCGAATACAACCCAGATACGATGATTGTTCAATCTATCCATTTGACCTTCTGCTCGATTCGGTCGCTTGTATGTGAAAACGAAAGAACAGTTACCTAGTGAGTATTTCTATATAAACATCACCACGATATAATCGAATACAACTCAGTTTCAATTATCGTTTCGTCTAACCATTTAACCTTCTGTTCGATTCAGTCGCTAGTATGTGTAACGGAAGTACCGTCACCTGGTTAGTATCACTATATATACAGTATTGCGATATAATCGGATACCACCCAGATACATTGATTGTTCAGTCTATCCATTCAACTTTCTTTTTGTTTCGGTCGCTCGTATGTAAAACGGGAATACCGTCACCTAGTGTGTTTAACTATATACACAGCATAACATCATAATCGAATACAACCCAGATACTATCCATTCAACCTTCTAATCGATTCGGTTGCTCGTATGTATAACGGAAGAACAGGAACCTGGTGGGTATTTCTATATAAACATCACCACGATATAATAGAATACAACTCAGTTACAATTATCGTTTCGTCTAACCATTTAACCTTCTGTTCGATTCAGTCGCTAGTATGTGTAACGGAAGAACAGTTACCTGGTGAGTTTAACTATATAAACATTATCGAATACAACCCAGATACGATGATTGTTCAATCTATCTATTCAACCTCCTGTTCGATTCGGTCGCTTGTATGTAAAACGGAAGAACAGTAACCTGGTGAGTATTGCTATATAAACATCACCACGATATAATCGAATACAACTCAGTTTCAATTATCGTTTCGTCTAACCATTTAACCTTCTGTTCGATTCAGTCACTAGTATGTGTAACGGAAGTACCGTCACCTGGTTAGTATCACTATATATACAGTATTGCGATATAATCGGATACTACCCAGATACATTGATTGTTCAGACTATCCATTCAACATTCTGTTCGTTTCGGTCGCTCGTATTTGAAACGGGAATACCGTCACCTAGTGTGTATAACTATATACACAGCATAACATCATAATCGAATACAACCCATATACTATCCATTCAACCTTCTGTTCGATTCAGTTGCTCGTATGTATAACGGAAGAACAGTAACCTGGTTAGTATTTCTATATAAACATCACCACGATATAATAGAATACCACTCAGTTTCAATTATCGTTTCGTCTAACCATTTAACCTTCTGTTCGATTCAGTCGCTAGTATGTGTAACGGAAGAACAGTTACCTGGTGAGTATAACTATATAAACATAATCGAATACAACCCAGATACGATGATTGTTCAATCTATCCATTTGACCTTCTGCTCGATTCGGTCGCTTGTATGTGAAAACGAAAGAACAGTTACCTGGTGAGTATTTCTATATAAACATCAGCACGATATAATCGAATACAACTTAGTTTCAATTATCGTTTCGTCTAACCATTTCACCTTCTGTTCGATTCAGTCGCTAGTATGTGTAACGGAAGTACCGTCACCTGGTTAGTATCACTATATATACAGTATTGCGATATAATCGGATACCACCCAGATACATTGATTGTTCAGACTATCCATTCAACTTTCTGTTCGTTTCGGTCGCTCGTATGTGTAACGGAAGAACAGTTACCTGTTGAGTATTGCTATATAAACATCATCACGTTATCATCGAATACAACTCAGATACAATTATCGTTTCGTCTAACCATTCAACCTTCTGTTCGATTCAGTCGCTAGTATGTGTAACGGAAGTACCGTCACCTGATTAGTATCACTATATATACAGTATTGCGATATAATCGGATACCACCCAGATACATTGATTGTTCAGACTATCCATTCAACTTTCTGTTCGTTTCGGTCGCTCGTATGTGAAACGGGAATACCGTCACCTAGTGTGTATAACTATATACACAGCATAACATCATAATCGAATACAACCCATATACTATCCAATCAACCTTCTGTTCGATTCGGTTGCTCGTATGTATAACGAAAGAACAGTAACCTGGTGAGTATTTCTATAAAAACATCACCACGATATAATAGAATACAACTCAGTTT
Source organism: Chrysomela aeneicollis (assembly GCA_029955515.1). NCBI lineage: Eukaryota > Metazoa > Arthropoda > Insecta > Coleoptera > Chrysomelidae > Chrysomela > Chrysomela aeneicollis. The sequence continues at coordinate 2,003,994 of JARUHQ010000027.1, read as the reverse complement.
CAATTATCGTTTCGTCTAACCATTTAACCTTCTGTTCGATTCAGTCGCTAGTATGTGTAACGGAAGAACATTTACCTGGTGAGTATTACTATATAAACATAATCGAATACAACCCAGATACGATGATTGTTCAATCTATCCATTTGACCTTCTGCTCGATTCGGTCGCTTGTATGTGAAAACGAAAGAACAGTTACCTGGTGAGTATTTCTATATAAACATCACCACGATATAATCGAATACAACTCAGTTTCAATTATCGTTTCGTCTAACCATTTAACCTTCTGTTCGATTCAGTGGCTAGTATGTGTAACGGAAGTACCGTCACCTGGTTAGTATCACTATATATACAGCATTGCGATATAATCGGATACCACCCAGATACATTGATTGTTCAGACTATCCATTCAACTTTCTGTTCGTTTCGGTAGCTCGTATGTGAAACGGGAATACCGTCACCTAGTGTGTATAACTATATACACAGCATAACATCATAATCGAATACAACCCATATACTATCCAATCAACCTTCTGTTCGATTCGGTTGCTCGTATGTATAACGGAAGAACAGTAACCTGGTGAGTATTTCTATATAAACATCACCACGATATAATAGAATACAACTCAGTTTCAATTATCGTTTCGTCTAACCATTTAACCTCCTGTTCGATTCAGTCGCTAGTATGTGTAACGGAAGAACAGTTACCTGGTGAGTATAACTATATAAACATAATCGAATACAACCCAGATACGATGATTGTTCAATCTATCTATTTGACCTTCTGCTCGATTCGGTCGCTTGTATGTGAAAACGAAAGAACAGTTACCTGGTGAGTATTTCTATATAAACATCACCACGATATAATCGAATACAACTCAGTTTCAATTATCGTTTCGTCTAACCATTTAACCTCCTGTTCGATTCAGTCGCTAGTATGTGTAACGGAAGTACCGTCACCTGGTTAGTATCACTATATATACAGTATTGCGATATAATCGGATACCACCCAGATACATTGATTGTTCAGACTATATATTCAACTTTCTGTTCGTTTCGGTCGCTCGTATGTGAAACGGGAATACCGTCACCTAGTGTGTTTAACTATATACACAGCATAACATCATAATCGAATACAACCAATATACTATCCATTCAACCTTCTGTTCAATTCAGTCGCTCGTATGTGTAACGGAAGAACAGTAACCTGGTGAGTATAACTATATAAACATAATCGAATACAACCCAGATACGATGATTGTTCAATCTATCCATTCGACCTTCTGCTTGATTCGGTCGCTTGTATGTGAAAACGAAAGAACAGTTACCTGGTGAGTATTTCTATATAAACATCACCACGATATAATCGAATAAAACTCAGTTTCAATTATCGTTTCGTCTAACCATTTAACCTCCTGTTCGATTCAGTCGCTAGTATGTGTAACGGAAGTACCGTCACCTGGTTAGTATCATTATATATACAGTATTGCGATATAATCGGATACCACCCAGATACATTGATTGTTCAGACTATCCATTCAACTTTCTGTTCGTTTCGGTCGCTCGTATGTGAAACGGGAATACCGTCACCTAGTGTGTTTAACTATATACACAGCATAACATCATAATCGAATACAACCCAGATACTATCCATTCAACCTTCTGTTCGATTCGGTTGCTCGTATGTATAACGGAAGAACAGTAACCTGGTGAGTATTTCTATATAAACATCACCACGATATAATAGAATACAACTCAGTTACAATTATCGTTTCGTCTAACCATTTAACCTTCTGTTCGATTCAGTCGCTAGTATGTGTAACGGAAGAACAGTTACCTGGTGAGTATAACTATATAAACATCACCACGATATAATAGAATACAACTCAGTTACAATTATCGTTTCGTCTAACCGTTTAACCTTCTGTTCGATTCAGTCGCTAGTATGTGTAACGGAAGAACAGTTACCTGGTGAGTATAACTATATAAACATTATCGAATACAACCCAGATACGATGATTGTTCAAACTATCCATTTGACCTTCTGCTCGATTCGGTCGCTTATATGTGAAAACGAATGAACAGTTACCTGGTGAGTATTTCTATATAAACATCACCACGATATAATCGAATACAACTTAGTTTCAATTATCGTTTCGTCTAACCATTCAACCTTTTGTTCGATTCAGTCGCTAGTATGTGTAACGGAAGTACCGTCACCTGGTTAGTATCACTATATATTGTTAGTATCACTATATATACAGTATTCGTCTAACCATTTAACCATTTAACCTTCTGTTCGATTCAGTCGCTAGTATGTGTAACGGAAGAACCGTTACCTGGTGAGTATAACTATATAAACATCACCACGATATAATAGAATACAACTCAGTTACAATTATCGTTTCGTCTAACCATTTAACCTTCTGTTCGATTAAGTCGCTAGTATGTGTAACGGAAGTACCGTAACCTGGTATGTATCACTATATATACAGTATTGCGATATAATCGGATACCACCCTGATACATTGATTGTTCAGACTATCCATTCAACTTTCTGTTCGTTTCGGTCGCTCGTATGTGAAACGGGAATACCGTCACCTAGTGTGTTTAACTATATACACAGCATAACATCATAATCGAATACAAACCAGATACTATCCATTCAACCTTCTGTTCGATTCGGTTGCTCGTATGTATAACGGAAGAACAGTAACCTGGTGAGTATTTCTATATAAACATCACCACGATATAATAGAATACAACTCAGTTACAATTATCGTTTCGTCTAACCATTTAACCTTCTGTTCGATTCAGTCGCTAGTATGTGTAACGAAAGAACAGTTACCTGGTGAGTATAACTATATAAACATTATCGAATACAACCAAGATACGATGATTGTTCAATCTATCTATTCAACCTCCTGCTCGATTCGGTCGCTTGTATGTAAAACGGAAGAACAGTTACCTGGTGAGTATTGCTATATAAATATCACCACGATATAATCGAATACAACTCAGTTTCAATTATCGTTTCATCTAACCATTTAACCTTCTGTTCGATTCAGTCGCTAGTATGTGTAACGGAAGTACCGTCACCTGGTTAGTATCACTATATATACAGTATTGCGATATAATCGGATACCACCCAGATACATTGATTGTTCAGACTATCCATTCAACTTTCTGTTCGTTTCGGTCGCTCGTATGTGAAACGGGAATACCGTCACCTAGTGTGTATAACTATATACACAGCATAACATCATAATCGAATACAACCCATATACTATCCATTCAACCTTCTGTTCGATTCGGTTGCTCGTATGTATGACGGAAGAACAGTAACCTGGTGAGTATTTCTATATAAACATCACCACGATATAATAGAATACAACTCAGTTACAATTATCGTTTCGTCTAACCATTTAACCTTCTGTTCGATTCAGTCGCTAGTATGTGTAACGGAAAAACAGTTACCTGGTGAGTATAACTATATAAACATTATCGAATACAACCCAGATACGATGATTGTTCAATCTATCCATTTGACCTTCTGCTCGATTCGGTCGCTTGTATGTGAAAACGAAAGAACAGTTACCTGGTGAGTATTTCTATATAAACATCACCACGATATAATCGAATACAACTCAAATTCAATTATCGTTTCGTCTAACCATTTAACCTTCTGTTCGATTCAGTCGCTAGTATGTGTAACGGAAGTACCGTCACCTGGTTAGTATCACTATATATACAGTATTGCGATATAATCGGATACCACCCAGATACATTGATTGTTCAGACTATCCATTCAACTTTCTGTTCGTTTCGGTCGCTCGTATGTGTAACGGAAGAACAGTTACCTGTTGAGTATTGCTATATAAACATCATCACGTTATCATCGAATACAACTCAGATACAATTATCGTTTCGTCTAACCATTCAACCTTCTGTTCGATTCAGTCGCTAGTATGTGTAACGGAAGTACCGTCACCTGATTAGTATCACTATATATACAGTATTGCGATATAATCGGATACCACCCAGATACATTGATTGTTCAGACTATCCATTCAACTTTCTGTTCGTTTCGGTCGCTCGTATGTGAAACGGGAATACCGTCACCTAGTGTGTATAACTATATACACAGCATAACATCATAATCGAATACAACCCATATACTATCCAATCAACCTTCTGTTCGATTCGGTTGCTCGTATGTATAACGAAAGAACAGTAACCTGGTGAGTATTTCTATAAAAACATCACCACGATATAATAGAATACAACTCAGTTTCAATTATCGTTTCGTCTAACCATTTAACCTTCTGTTCGATTCAGTCGCTAGTATGTGTAACGGAAGAACATTTACCTGGTGAGTATTACTATATAAACATAATCGAATACAACCCAGATACGATGATTGTTCAATCTATCCATTTGACCTTCTGCTCGATTCGGTCGCTTGTATGTGAAAACGAAAGAACAGTTACCTGGTGAGTATTTCTATATAAACATCACCACGATATAATCGAATACAACTCAGTTTCAATTATCGTTTCGTCTAACCATTTAACCTTCTGTTCGATTCAGTGGCTAGTATGTGTAACGGAAGTACCGTCACCTGGTTAGTATCACTATATATACAGCATTGCGATATAATCGGATACCACCCAGATACATTGATTGTTCAGACTATCCATTCAACTTTCTGTTCGTTTCGGTAGCTCGTATGTGAAACGGGAATACCGTCACCTAGTGTGTATAACTAAACTACGCAACACTAATTACGTCGCACCCCAAAATGATGCCCCTGTTTGAATTGGAATAACTTATTTCTGCTTTGTTCAATTTGAATTCTGTTTAAACTGTTCGCTAGCCCAGTCCTTCAGCTATAATCTCGTACTTCCTAGATATATGAGGTTCTTTTCATAAAATCGCCACAGGATGTTACTTGAAACTGTGCAAAATCTCGGAATTTTCAAAAGGATCCCAAATGAAGAAAAACATTGTTTTTTCAATTTTTACAGCGGAGGCATGCAGATGATCTCAATGACTCCAGACATTTTCAAAATGGTCCTTTTATCTCTTTTATTTACAGAGTGATCTCAAAAAATCGATTTTTTGGTTTTCCAGTCATAACTTTTTTCCACGTCAACCGATTTTCAAAATCTTTGGCTCATTTTGAAGCTAAAACCTCAGATGAAGAGATATAAAGATCAGAATTGACTCAAAATGAACATTCAAGACTGAGGGTCTCCTCAAAGATGACCCAAATCTAAAACACCCTCTAAATCCCAGCAGGGATGAGAATTAAACGAAAATCAACTTGTTTTCGGAAGGATCATTCATTCTGGATACGTTCAGATCCTTTCAGTTTTCAGTAATCGAAAATTATGCATGAGTAAACCAAATTGAAACGATATGTTTCCGAAAAAAAATCAGACCATTGTTCGCCTGAAATGCATAGCCCGTAACCAACGTAACGAAAATCACAATAAGTGATAAGTGATCAGCTGAGGCTCATTCCACAATAGCGGTTTTTCTTTCAGGGTTAGGTTAATATAACCCAAGGTTAACAGCTAACTCTGTGATAAAATGTTTATTCACTTCGAGGTGGGGTTAAACGCTATCAAAATCAAACGGGAAATTAGCTCTAGGATAAAGTTAACCCTGGATCAGCTTACCCCTCGGGATAACCCTGCATTGATAAACCGGCCCTCAATCGTGTAGCATTGATTGTGTAAGTAAGCAAGAGCAAGAAAACAAGTTTCATTGAATTTTTAATAATCAATAAGAAGAAGAAATGGTAACTTGGATAACAGTACATGAAAAAAAATTAGTATTTAGTGGGTCCTCCCCTCTTGGCAACCACTTCTTCGACCCTATTCGGCATACTGGTTATCAGACCTCCGATAAATTCCTGGGGAATAGCCGCCCATTCTTGCTGTACCGCAGTCACCAAGTCATCCAAATTCTCCATTCGGCCTTCTCTTTCTTTCAATTTTAATTTTATACGACTCCAGACATGTTCTATCGGATTCATATCCGGAGACAAAGGTGGCCAGTCCAATCTCTCTATACCGTGATCCCTCAAAAATTCGTTGACAGTGCGAGCCCTATGCGGTCTCGCATTGTCATCAACGAGAATAAAGTTTTCGCCTATATTTGCGGCGTAAGGGACCACGATATCCCTCAAACACATATCTTTATACCTCTCACCATTCATACTCTCTCCTCTCAAAATCACTAATTCACTCCTCCAATTATTCGATATTCCACCCCACACAGTCACGCCTCCACCACCAAAAGCCACCCTTGCCTCCATATTCTCTTCCAGGAACCTTTCATTCCTTCCTCTCCATACTAACATGCGCCCATCCTTTCGAAACAAGTTGAACCTACTCTCATCCGTAAACACACTCTGCTATGCCCCAGTTTCGATGTACTTGTCCCCACAATCGCCTTGCTGCTCGATGTACAGGTTTCAGTAAGGGGCAGGCTGCTCGTCTTCTTGCATGCAAGCCAATATCATGGATCCGGCGTCGGATTGTTTGACTAGAAACCTGTACACCGGTTGCATCGATTAATTCTCGACGAATTTTGGGGGCGGTTGAAGTCCGGGTCCTCCGTACCGATCTTCCGATGAGGCGGTCTTGAGCAGGAGTTGTTCTTCTTGTTGTGCCCCTTCTTGGCCCCCTCGGTCGGTATTGAATATCCCCAGCGTTAGCTCGGTAGTGGGCCCTTTGGACAGATCTCACTGTTGTTCCCAGCAGATTGGCAATCTGGAGGTTGGATAATCCTCGTTCTGCCATTTGATGAATCAGTTCCAGCTGGTCGGGCATTAGATGCGGCATTGAAACGAGTGATTTATTTTTACCAGAATCAAAATTGACGTCTAATTAACCTGACTTGTCAGTCACTTATTGTGATTTTCGTTACGTTGGTTACGGGCCATGCATTTCAGGCGAACAATGGTCTGATTTTTCTTTGGAAACATGTCGTTTCAATTGGGTTTACTCATGCATAATTTTCGACTACTGAAAACTGAAAGGATCTGAACGTATCCAGAATGAATGATCCTTCCGAAAACAAGTTGATTTTCGTTTAATTCTCATCCCTGCTGGGATTTAGAGGGTGTTTTAGATTTGGGTCATCTTTGAGGAGACCCTCAGTCTTGAATGTTCATTTTGAGTCAATTCTGATCTTTATATCTCTTCATCTGATGTTTTAGCTTCAAAATGAGCCAGAGATTTTGAAAATCGGTTGACGTGGAAAAAAGTTATGACTGGAAAACCAAAAAATCGATTTTTTGAGATCACTCTGTAAATAAAAGAGATAAAAGGACCATTTTGAAAATGTCTGAAGTCATTGAGATCATCTTCATGCCTCCGCTGTTAAAATTGAAAAAACAATGTTTTTCTTCATTTGGGATCCTTTTGAAAATTCCGAGATTTTGCACAGTTTCAAGTAACATCCTGTGGCGATTTTATAAAAAGAACCTCATATATCTAGGAAGTACGAGATTATAGCTGAAGGACTGAGCTAGCGAACAGTTTAAACAGAATTCAAATTGAACAAAGCAGAAAAAAGTTATTCCAATTCAAACAGGGGCATCATTTTGGGGTGCGACGTAATTAGTGTTGCGTAGTTTATATACACAGCATAACATCATAATCGAATACAACCCATATACTATCCAATCAACCTTCTGTTCGATTCGGTTGCTCGTATGTATAACGGAAGAACAGTAACCTGGTGAGTATTTCTATATAAACATCACCACGATATAATAGAATACAACTCAGTTTCAATTATCGTTTCGTCTAACCATTTAACCTCCTGTTCGATTCAGTCGCTAGTATGTGTAACGGAAGAACAGTTACCTGGTGAGTATAACTATATAAACATAATCGAATACAACCCAGATACGATGATTGTTCAATCTATCTATTTGACCTTCTGCTCGATTCGGTCGCTTGTATGTGAAAACGAAAGAACAGTTACCTGGTGAGTATTTCTATATAAACATCACCACGATATAATCGAATACAACTCAGTTTCAATTATCGTTTCGTCTAACCATTTAACCTCCTGTTCGATTCAGTCGCTAGTATGTGTAACGGAAGTACCGTCACCTGGTTAGTATCACTATATATACAGTATTGCGATATAATCGGATACCACCCAGATACATTGATTGTTCAGACTATATATTCAACTTTCTGTTCGTTTCGGTCGCTCGTATGTGAAACGGGAATACCGTCACCTAGTGTGTTTAACTATATACACAGCATAACATCATAATCGAATACAACCAATATACTATCCATTCAACCTTCTGTTCAATTCAGTCGCTCGTATGTGTAACGGAAGAACAGTAACCTGGTGAGTATAACTATATAAACATAATCGAATACAACCCAGATACGATGATTGTTCAATCTATCCATTCGACCTTCTGCTTGATTCGGTCGCTTGTATGTGAAAACGAAAGAACAGTTACCTGGTGAGTATTTCTATATAAACATCACCACGATATAATCGAATAAAACTCAGTTTCAATTATCGTTTCGTCTAACCATTTAACCTCCTGTTCGATTCAGTCGCTAGTATGTGTAACGGAAGTACCGTCACCTGGTTAGTATCATTATATATACAGTATTGCGATATAATCGGATACCACCCAGATACATTGATTGTTCAGACTATCCATTCAACTTTCTGTTCGTTTCGGTCGCTCGTATGTGAAACGGGAATACCGTCACCTAGTGTGTTTAACTATATACACAGCATAACATCATAATCGAATACAACCCAGATACTATCCATTCAACCTTCTGTTCGATTCGGTTGCTCGTATGTATAACGGAAGAACAGTAACCTGGTGAGTATTTCTATATAAACATCACCACGATATAATAGAATACAACTCAGTTACAATTATCGTTTCGTCTAACCATTTAACCTTCTGTTCGATTCAGTCGCTAGTATGTGTAACGGAAGAACAGTTACCTGGTGAGTATAACTATATAAACATCACCACGATATAATAGAATACAACTCAGTTACAATTATCGTTTCGTCTAACCGTTTAACCTTCTGTTCGATTCAGTCGCTAGTATGTGTAACGGAAGAACAGTTACCTGGTGAGTATAACTATATAAACATTATCGAATACAACCCAGATACGATGATTGTTCAAACTATCCATTTGACCTTCTGCTCGATTCGGTCGCTTATATGTGAAAACGAATGAACAGTTACCTGGTGAGTATTTCTATATAAACATCACCACGATATAATCGAATACAACTTAGTTTCAATTATCGTTTCGTCTAACCATTCAACCTTTTGTTCGATTCAGTCGCTAGTATGTGTAACGGAAGTACCGTCACCTGGTTAGTATCACTATATATTGTTAGTATCACTATATATACAGTATTCGTCTAACCATTTAACCATTTAACCTTCTGTTCGATTCAGTCGCTAGTATGTGTAACGGAAGAACCGTTACCTGGTGAGTATAACTATATAAACATCACCACGATATAATAGAATACAACTCAGTTACAATTATCGTTTCGTCTAACCATTTAACCTTCTGTTCGATTAAGTCGCTAGTATGTGTAACGGAAGTACCGTAACCTGGTATGTATCACTATATATACAGTATTGCGATATAATCGGATACCACCCTGATACATTGATTGTTCAGACTATCCATTCAACTTTCTGTTCGTTTCGGTCGCTCGTATGTGAAACGGGAATACCGTCACCTAGTGTGTTTAACTATATACACAGCATAACATCATAATCGAATACAAACCAGATACTATCCATTCAACCTTCTGTTCGATTCGGTTGCTCGTATGTATAACGGAAGAACAGTAACCTGGTGAGTATTTCTATATAAACATCACCACGATATAATAGAATACAACTCAGTTACAATTATCGTTTCGTCTAACCATTTAACCTTCTGTTCGATTCAGTCGCTAGTATGTGTAACGAAAGAACAGTTACCTGGTGAGTATAACTATATAAACATTATCGAATACAACCAAGATACGATGATTGTTCAATCTATCTATTCAACCTCCTGCTTGATTCGGTCGCTTGTATGTAAAACGGAAGAACAGTTACCTGGTGAGTATTGCTATATAAATATCACCACGATATAATCGAATACAACTCAGTTTCAATTATCGTTTCATCTAACCATTTAACCTTCTGTTCGATTCAGTCGCTAGTATGTGTAACGGAAGTACCGTCACCTGGTTAGTATCACTATATATACAGTATTGCGATATAATCGGATACCACCCAGATACATTGATTGTTCAGACTATCCATTCAACTTTCTGTTCGTTTCGGTCGCTCGTATGTGAAACGGGAATACCGTCACCTAGTGTGTATAACTATATACACAGCATAACATCATAATCGAATACAACCCATATACTATCCATTCAACCTTCTGTTCGATTCGGTTGCTCGTATGTATGACGGAAGAACAGTAACCTGGTGAGTATTTCTATATAAACATCACCACGATATAATAGAATACAACTCAGTTACAATTATCGTTTCGTCTAACCATTTAACCTTCTGTTCGATTCAGTCGCTAGTATGTGTAACGGAAAAACAGTTACCTGGTGAGTATAACTATATAAACATTATCGAATACAACCCAGATACGATGATTGTTCAATCTATCCATTTGACCTTCTGCTCGATTCGGTCGCTTGTATGTGAAAACGAAAGAACAGTTACCTGGTGAGTATTTCTATATAAACATCACCACGATATAATCGAATACAACTCAAATTCAATTATCGTTTCGTCTAACCATTTAACCTTCTGTTCGATTCAGTCGCTAGTATGTGTAACGGAAGTACCGTCACCTGGTTAGTATCACTATATATACAGTATTGCGATATAATCGGATACCACCCAGATACATTGATTGTTCAGACTATCCATTAAACTTTCTGTTCGTTTCGGTCGCTCGTATGTGAAACGGGAATACCGTCACCTAGTGTGTATAACTATATACACAGCATAACATCATAATCGAATACAACCCATATACTATCCATTCAACCTTCTGTTCGATTCGGTTGCTCGTATGTATAACGGAAGAACAGTCACCTGGTGAGTATTTCTATATAAACATCACAACGATATAATAGAATACAACTCAGTTTCAATTATCGTTTCGTCTAACCATTTAACCTTCTGTTCGATTCAGTCGCTAGTATGTGTAACGGCAGAACAGTTACCTGGTGAGTATAACTATATAAACATAATCGAATACAACCCAGATACGATGATTGTTCAATCTATCCATTTGACCTTCTGCTCGATTCGGTCGCTCGTATGTGAAAACGAAAGAACAGTTACCTGGTGAGTATTTCTATATAAACATCACCACGATATAATCGAATACAACTCAGTTTCAATTATCGTTTCGTCTAACCATCAAACCTTCTGTTCGATTCAGTCGCTAGTATGTGTAACGGAAGTACCGTCACCAGGTTAGTATCACTATATATACAGTATTGCGATATAATCGGATACCACCCAGATACATTGATTGTTCAGACTATCCATTCAACTTTCTGTTCGTTTCGGTCGCTCGTATGTGAAACGGAAATACCGTCACCTAGTGTGTTTAACTATATACACAGCATAACATCATAATCGAATACTACCCAGATACTATCCATTCAACCTTCTGTTCGATTCGGTTGCTCGTATGTATAACGAAAGAACAGTAACCTGGTGAGTATGTCTATATAAACATCACCACGATATAATAGAATACAACTCAGTTTCAATTATCGTTTCGTCTAACCATTTAACCTCCTGTTCGATTCAGTCGCTAGTATGTGTAACGGAAGAACAGTTACTTGGTGAGTATAACTATATAAACATAATCGAATACAACCCAGATACGATGATTGTTCAATCTATCCATTTGACCTTCTGCTCGATTCGGTCGCTTGTATGTGAAAACGAAAGAACAGTTACCTGGTGAGTATTTCTATATAAACATCACCACGATATAATCGAATACAACTCAGTTTCAATTATCGTTTCGTCTAACCATTTAACCTTCTGTTCGATTCAGTCGCTAGTATGTGTAACGGAAGTACCGTCACCTGGTTAGTATCACTATATATACAGTATTGCGATATAATCGGATACCACCCAGATACATTGATTGTTCAGTCTATCCATTCAACTTTCTTTTTGTTTCGGTCGCTCGTATGTAAAACGGGAATACCGTCACCTAGTGTGTTTAACTATATACACAGCATAACATCATAATCGAATACAACCCAGATACTATCCATTCAACCTTCTAATCGATTCGGTTGCTCGTATGTATAACGGAAGAACAGGAACCTGGTGGGTATTTCTATATAAACATCACCACGATATAATAGAATACAACTCAGTTACAATTATCGTTTCGTCTAACCATTTAACCTTCTGTTCGATTCAGTCGCTAGTATGTGTAACGGAAGAACAGTTACCTGGTGAGTATAACTATATAAACATTATCGAAAACAACCCAGATACGATGATTGTTCAATCTATCTATTCAACCTCCTGTTCGATTCGGTCGCTTGTATGTAAAACGGAAGAACAGTTACCTGGTGAGTATTGCTATATAAACATCACCACGATATAATCGAATACAACTCAGTTTCAATTATCGTTTCGTCTAACCATTTAACCTTCTGTTCGATTCAGTCACTAGTATGTGTAACGGAAGTACCGTCACCTGGTTAGTATCACTATATATACAGTATTGCGATATAATCGGATACCACCCAGATACATTGATTGTTCAGACTATCCATTCAACATTCTGTTCGTTTCGGTCGCTCGTATTTGAAACGGGAATACCGTCACCTAGTGTGTATAACTATATACACAGCATAACATCATAATCGAATACAACCCATATACTATCCATTCAACCTTCTGTTCGATTCAGTTGCTCGTATGTATAACGGAAGAACAGTAACCTGGTTAGTATTTCTATATAAACATCACCACGATATAATAGAATACCACTCAGTTTCAATTATCGTTTCGTCTAACCATTTAACCTTCTGTTCGATTCAGTCGCTAGTATGTGTAACGGAAGAACAGTTACCTGGTGAGTATAACTATATAAACATAATCGAATACAACCTAGATACGATGATTGTTCAATCTATCCATTTGACCTTCTGCTCGATTTGGTCGCTTGTATGTGAAAACGAAAGAACAGTTACCTGGTGAGTATTTCTATATAAACATCAGCACGATATAATCGAATACAACTTAGTTTCAATTATCGTTTCGTCTAACCATTTCACCTTCTGTTCGATTCAGTCGCTAGTATGTGTAACGGAAGTACCGTCACCTGGTTAGTATCACTATATATACAGTATTGCGATATAATCGGATACCACCCAGATACATTGATTGTTCAGACTATCCATTCAACTTTCTGTTCGTTTCGGTCGCTCGTATGTGTAACGGAAGAACAGTTACCTGTTGAGTATTGCTATATAAACATCATCACGTTATCATCGAATACAACTCAGATACAATTATCGTTTCGTCTAACCATTCAACCTTCTGTTCGATTCAGTCGCTAGTATGTGTAACGGAAGTACCGTCACCTGATTAGTATCACTATATATACAGTATTGCGATATAATCGGATACCACCCAGATACATTGATTGTTCAGACTATCCATTCAACTTTCTGTTCGTTTCGGTCGCTCGTATGTGAAACGGGAATACCGTCACCTAGTGTGTATAACTATATACACAGCATAACATCATAATCGAATACAACCCATATACTATCCAATCAACCTTCTGTTCGATTCGGTTGCTCGTATGTATAACGAAAGAACAGTAACCTGGTGAGTATTTCTATAAAAACATCACCACGATATAATAGAATACAACTCAGTTTCAATTATCGTTTCGTCTAACCATTTAACCTTCTGTTCGATTCAGTCGCTAGTATGTGTAACGGAAGAACATTTACCTGGTGAGTATTACTATATAAACATAATCGAATACAACCCAGATACGATGATTGTTCAATCTATCCATTTGACCTTCTGCTCGATTCGGTCGCTTGTATGTGAAAACGAAAGAACAGTTACCTGGTGAGTATTTCTATATAAACATCACCACGATATAATCGAATACAACTCAGTTTCAATTATCGTTTCGTCTAACCATTTAACCTTCTGTTCGATTCAGTGGCTAGTATGTGTAACGGAAGTACCGTCACCTGGTTAGTATCACTATATATACAGTATTGCGATATAATCGGATACCACCCAGATACATTGATTGTTCAGACTATCCATTCAACTTTCTGTTCGTTTCGGTAGCTCGTATGTGAAACGGGAATACCGTCACCTAGTGTGTATAACTATATACACAGCATAACATCATAATCGAATACAACCCATATACTATCCAATCAACCTTCTGTTCGATTCGGTTGCTCGTATGTATAACGGAAGAACAGTAACCTGGTGAGTATTTCTATATAAACATCACCACGATATAATAGAATACAACTCAGTTTCAATTATCGTTTCGTCTGACCATTTAACCTTCTGTTCGATTCAGTCGCTAGTATGTGTAACGGAAGAACATTTACCTGGTGAGTATTACTATATAAACATAATCGAATACAACCCAGATACGATGATTGTTCAATCTATCCATTTGACCTTCTGCTCGATTCGGTCGCTTGTGTGTGAAAACGAAAGAACAGTTACCTGGTGAGTATCTCTATATAAACATCACCACGATATAATCGAATACAACTCAGTTTCAATTATCGTTTCGTCTAACCATTTAACCTTCTGTTCGATTCAGTCGCTGGTATGTGTAACGGAAGTACCGTCACCTGGTTAGTATCACTATATATACAGTATTGCGATATAATCGGATACCACCCAGATACATTGATTGTTCAGACTATTCATTCAACTTTCTGTTCGTTTCGGTCGCTCATATGTGGAACGGTAATACCGTCACCTAGTGTGTTTAACTATATACACAGCATAACATCATAATCGAATACAACCCAGATACTATCCATTCAACCTTCTGTTCGATTCGGTTGCTCGTATGTATAACGGAAGAACAGTAACCTGGTGAGTATTTCTATATAAACATCACCACGATATAATAGAATACAACTCAGTTTCAATTATCGTTTCGTCTAACCATTTAACCTCCTGTTCGATTCAGTCGCTAGTATGTGTAACGGAAGAACAGTTACCTGGTGAGTATAACTATATAAACATAATCGAATACAACCCAGATACGATGATTGTTCAATCTATCCATTTGACCTTCTGCTCGATTCGGTCGCTTGTATGTGAAAACGAAAGAACAGTTACCTGGTGAGTATTTCTATATAAACATCACCACGATATAATCGAATACAACTCAGTTTCAATTATCGTTTCGTCTAACCATTTAACCTCCTGTTCGATTCAGTCGCTAGTATGTGTAACGGAAGTACCGTCACCTGGTTAGTATCACTATATATACAGTATTGCGATATAATCGGATATCACCCAGATACATTGATTGTTCAGACTATATATTCAACTTTCTGTTCGTTTCGGTCGCTCGTATGTGAAACGGGAATACCGTCACCTAGTGTGTTTAACTATATACACAGCATAACATCATAATCGAATACAACCAATATACTATCCATTCAACCTTCTGTTCAATTCAGTCGCTCGTATGTGTAACGGAAGAACAGTAACCTGGTGAGTATAACTATATAAACATAATCGAATACAACCCAGATACGATGATTGTTCAATCTATCCATTTGACCTTCTGCTTGATTCGGTCGCTTGTATGTGAAAACGAAAGAACAGTTACCTGGTGAGTATTTCTATATAAACATCACCACGATATAATCGAATAAAACTCAGTTTCAATTATCGTTTCGTCTAACCATTTAACCTCCTGTTCGATTCAGTCGCTAGTATGTGTAACGGAAGTACCGTCACCTGGTTAGTATCATTATATATACAGTATTGCGATATAATCGGATACCACCCAGATACATCGATTGTTCAGACTATCCATTCAACTTTCTGTTCGTTTCGGTCGCTCGTATGTGAAACGGGAATACCGTCACCTAGTGTGTTTAACTATATACACAGCATAACATCATAATCGAATACAACCCAGATACTATCCATTCAACCTTCTGTTCGATTCGGTTGCTCGTATGTATAACGGAAGAACAGTAACCTGGTGAGTATTTCTATATAAACATCACCACGATATAATAGAATACAACTCAGTTACAATTATCGTTTCGTCTAACCATTTAACCTTCTGTTCGATTCAGTCGCTAGTATGTGTAACGGAAGAACAGTTACCTGGTGAGTATAACTATATAAACATCACCACGATATAATAGAATACAACTCAGTTACAATTATCGTTTCGTCTAACCGTTTAACCTTCTGTTCGATTTAGTCGCTAGTATGTGTAACGGAAGAACAGTTACCTGGTGAGTATAACTATATAAACATTATCGAATACAACCCAGATACGATGATTGTTCAAACTATCCATTTGACCTTCTGCTCGATTCGGTCGCTTATATGTGAAAACGAAAGAACAGTTACCTGGTGAGTATTTCTATATAAACATCACCACGATATAATCGAATACAACTTAGTTTCAATTATCGTTTCGTCTAACCATTCAACCTTTTGTTCGATTCAGTCGCTAGTATGTGTAACGGAAGTACCGTCACCTGGTTAGTATCACTATATATTGTTAGTATCACTATATATACAGTATTCGTCTAACCATTTAACCATTTAACCTTCTGTTCGATTCAGTCGCTAGTATGTGTAACGGAAGAACCGTTACCTGGTGAGTATAACTATATAAACATCACCACGATATAATAGAATACAACTCAGTTACAATTATCGTTTCGTCTAACCATTTAACCTTCTGTTCGATTAAGCCGCTAGTATGTGTAACGGAAGTACCGTAACCTGGTATGTATCACTATATATACAGTATTGCGATATAATCGGATACCACCCTGATACATTGATTGTTCAGACTATCCATTCAACTTTCTGTTCGTTTCGGTCGCTCGTATGTAAAACAAGAATACCGTCACCTAGTGTGTATAACTATATACACAGCATAACATCATAATCGAATACAACCCATAAACTATCCATTCAACCTTCTGTTCGATTCGGTTGCTCGTATGTATAACGGAAGAACAGTAACCTAGTGAGTATTTCTATATAAACATCACCACGATATAATAGAATACAACTCAGTTTCAATTATCGTTTCGTCTAACCATTTAACCTTCTGTTCGATTCAGTCGCTAGTATGTGTAACGGAAGAACAGTTACCTGGTGAGTATACCTATATAAACATAATCGAATACAACCCAGATACGATGATTGTTCAATCTATCCATTTGACCTTCTGCTCGATTCGGTCGCTTGTATGTGAAAACGAAAGAACAGTTCCCTGGTGAGTATTTCTATATAAACATCACCACGATATAATCGAATACAACTCAGTTTCAATTATCGTTTCGTCTAACCATTTAACCTTCTGTTCGATTCAGTCGCTAGTATGTGTAACGGAAGAATAGTTACCTGGTGAGTATAACTATATAAACATAATCGAATACAACCCAGATACGATGATTGTTCAATCTATCCATTTGACCTTCTGCTCGATTCGGTCGCTTGTATGTGAAAACGAAAGAACAGTTACCTGGTGAGTATTTCTATATAAACATCACCACGATATAATCGAATTCAACTCAGTTTCAATTATCGTTTCGTCTAACCATTTAACCTTCTGTTCGATTCAGTCGCTAGTTTGTGTAACGGAAGAACAGTAACCTGGTGAGTATTTCTATATAAACATCACCACGATATAATAGAATACAACTCAGTTTCAATTATCGTTTCGTCTAACCATTTAACCTTCTGTTCGATTCAGTCGCTAGTATGTGTAACGGAAGTACCGTCACCTGGTTAGTATCACTATATATACAGTATTGCGATATAATCGGATACCACCCAGATACATTGATTGTTCAGACTATCCATTCAACTTTCTGTTCGTTTCGGTCGCTCGTATGTGAAACGGGAATACCGTCCCCTAGTGTGTATAACTATATACACAGCATAACATCATAATCGAATACAACCCATATACTATCCATTCAACCTTCTGTTCAATTCAGTCGCTCGTATGTATAACGGAAGAACAGTTACCTGGTGAGTATCACTATATAAACATAATCGAATACAACCCAGATACGATGATTGTTCAATCTATACTGAATTCAACCTTCTGCTCGATTCGGTCGCTTGTATATAAAACGGAAGAACAGTTACCTGGTGAGTATTGCTATAAAAACATCATCACGATATCATCGAATACAACTCAGATACAATTATCGTTTCGTCTAACCATTTAACCTTCTGTTCGATTCAGTCGCTAGTATGTGTAACGGAAGTACCGTCACCTGGTTAGTATCATTATATATACAGTATTGTGATATAATCGGATACCACCCAGATACATTGATTGTTCAGACTATCCATTCAACTTTCTGTTCGTTTCGGTCGCTCGTATGTGAAACGGGAATACCGTCACCTAGTGTGTTTAACTATATACACAGCATAACATCATAATCGAATACAACCCAGATACTATCCATTCAACCTTCTGTTCGATTCGGTTGCTCGTATGTATAACGGAAGAACAGTAACCTGGTGAGTATTTCTATATAAACATCACCACGATATAATAGAATACAACTCAGTTACAATTATCGTTTCGTCTAACCATTTAACCTTCTGTTCGATTCAGTCGCTAGTATGTGTAACGGAAGAACAGTTACCTGGTGAGTATAACTATATAAACATCACCACGATATAATAGAATACAACTCAGTTACAATTATCGTTTCGTCTAACCGTTTAACCTTCTGTTCGATTCAGTCGCTAGTATGTGTAACGGAAAAACAGTTACCTGGTGAGTATAACTATATAAACATTATCGAATACAACCCAGATACGATGATTGTTCAAACTATCCATTTGACCTTCTGCTCGATTCGGTCGCTTATATGTGAAAACGAAAGAACAGTTACCTGGTGAGTATTTCTATATAAACATCACCACGATATAATCGAATACAACTTAGTTTCAATTATCGTTTCGTCTAACCATTCAACCTTTTGTTCGATTCAGTCGCTAGTATGTGTAACGGAAGTACCGTCACCTGGTTAGTATCACTATATATTGTTAGTATCACTATATATACAGTATTCGTCTAACCATTTAACCATTTAACCTTCTGTTCGATTCAGTCGCTAGTATGTGTAACGGAAGAACCGTTACCTGGTGAGTATAACTATATAAACATCACCACGATATAATAGAATACAACTCAGTTACAATTATCGTTTCGTCTAACCATTTAACCTTCTGTTCGATTAAGTCGCTAGTATGTGTAACGGAAGTACCGTCACCTGGTATGTATCACTATATATACAGTATTGCGATATAATCGGATACCACCCTGATACATTGATCGTTCAGACTATCCATTCAACTTTCTGTTCGTTTCGGTCGCTCGTATGTAAAACAAGAATACCGTCACCTAGTGTGTATAACTATATACACAGCATAACATCATAATCGAATACAACCCATATACTATCCATTCAACCTTCTGTTCGATTCGGTTGCTCGTATGTATAACGGAAGAACAGTAACCTGGTGAGTATTTCTATATAAACATCACCACGATATAATAGAATACAACTCAGTTTCAATTATCGTTTCGTCTAACCATTTAACCTTCTTTTCGATTCAGTCGCTAGTATGTGTAACGGAAGAACAGTTACCTGGTGAGTATACCTATATAAACATAATCGAATACAACCCAGATACGATGATTGTTCAATCTATCCATTTGACCTTCTGCTCGATTCGGTCGCTTGTATGTGAAAACGAAAGAACAGTTCCCTGGTGAGTATTTCTATATAAACATCACCACGATATAAACGAATACAACTCAGTTTCAATTATCGTTTCGTCTAACCATTTAACCTTCTGTTCGATTCAGTCGCTAGTATGTGTAACGAAAGAACAGTTACCTGGTGAGTATAACTATATAAACATAATCGAATACAACCCAGATACGATGATTGTTCAATCTATCCATTTGACCTTCTGCTCGATTCGGTCGCTTGTATGTGAAAACGAAAGAACAGTTACCTGGTGAGTATTTCTATATAAACATCACCACGATATAATCGAATACAACTCAGTTTCAATTATCGATTCGTCTAACCATTTAACCTTCTGTTCGATTCAGTCGCTAGTTTGTGTAACGGAAGAACAGTAACCTGGTGAGTATTTCTATATAAACATCACCACGATATAATAGAATACAACTCAGTTTCAATTATCGTTTCGTCTAACCATTCAACCTTCTGTTCGATTCAGTCGCTAGTATGTGTAACGGAAGTACCGTCACCTGGTTAGTATCACTATATATACAGTATTGCGATATAATCGGATACCACCCAGATACATTGATTGTTCAGACTATCCATTCAACTTTCTGTTCGTTTCGGTCGCTCGTATGTGAAACGGGAATACCGTCCCCTAGTGTGTATAACTATATACACAGCATAACATCATAATCGAATACAACCCATATACTATCCATTCAACCTTCTGTTCAATTCAGTCGCTCGTATGTATAACGGAAGAACAGTTACCTGGTGAGTATCACTATATAAACATAATCGAATACAACCCAGATACGATGATTGTTCAATCTATACTGAATTCAACCTTCTGCTCGATTCGGTCGCTTGTATATAAAACGGAAGAACAGTTACCTGGTGAGTATTGCTATAAAAACATCATCACGATATCATCGAATACAACTCAGATACAATTATCGTTTCGTCTAACCATTTAACCTTCTGTTCGATTCAGTCGCTAGTATGTGTAACGGAAGAACAGTAACCTGGTGAGTATTTCTATATAAACATCACCACGATATAATAGAATACAACTCAGTTTCAATTATCGTTTCGTCTAACCATTCAACCTTCTGTTCGATTCAGTCGCTAGTATGTGTAACGGAAGTACCGTCACCTGGTTAGTATCACTATATATACAGTATTGCGATATAATCGGATACCACCCAGATACATTGATTGTTCAGACTATCCATTCAACTTTCTGTTCGTTTCGGTCGCTCGTATGTGAAACGGGAATACCGTCACCTAGTGTGTATAACTATATACACAGCATAACATCATAATCGAATACAACCCAGATACTATCCATTCAACCTTCTGTTCGATTCGGTTGCTCGTATGTATAACGGAAGAACAGAATACAACTCAGTTACAATTATCGTTTCGTCTAACCATTTAACCTTCTGTTCGATTCAGTCGCTAGTATGTGTAACGGAAGTACCGTCACCTGGTATGTATCACTATATATACAGTATTGCGATATAATCGGATACCACCCTGATACATTGATTGTTCAGACTATCCATTCAACTTTCTGTTCGTTTCGGTCGCTCGTATGTAAAACAAGAATACCGTCACCTAGTGTGAATAACTATATACACAGCATAACATCATAATCGAATACAACCCATATACTATCCATTCAACCTTCTGTTCGATTCGGTTGCTCGTATGTATAACGGAAGAACAGTAACCTGGTGAGTATTTCTATATAAACATCACCACGATATAATAGAATACAACTCAGTTTCAATTATCGTTTCGTCTAACCATTTAACCTTCTGTTCGATTCAGTCGCTAGTATGTGTAACGGAAGAACAGTTACCTGGTGAGTATAACTATATAAACATAATCGAATACAACCCAGATACGATGATTGTTCAATCTATCCATTTGACCTTCTGCTCGATTCGGTCGCTTGTATGTGAAAACGAAAGAACATTTACCTGGTGAGTATTTCCATATAAACATCACCACGATATAATCGAATACAACTCAGTTTCAATTATCGTTTCGTCTAACCATTTAACCTTCTGTTCGATTCAGTCGCTAGTTTGTGTAACGGAAGAACAGTAACCTGGTGAGTATTTCTATATAAACATCACCACGATATAATAGAATACAACTCAGTTTCAATTATCGTTTCGTCTAACCATTTAACCTTCTGTTCGATTCAGTCGCTAGTATGTGTAACGTAAGTACCGTCACCTGGTTAGTATCACTATATATACAGTATTGCGATATAATCGGATACCACCCAGATACATTGATTGTTCAGACTATCCATTCAACTTTCTGTTCGTTTCGGTCGCTCGTATGTGAAACGGGAATACCGTCCCCTAGTGTGTATAACTATATACACAGCATAACATCATAATCGAATACAACCCAGATACTATCCATTCAACCTTCTGTTCGATTCGGTTGCTCGTATGTATAACGGAAGAACAGAATACAACTCAGTTACAATTATCGTTTCGTCTAACCATTTAACCTTCTGTTCGATTCAGTCGCTAGTATGTGTAACGGAAGTACCGTCATCTGGTATGTATCACTATGTATACAGTATTGCGATATAATCGGATACCACCCTGATACATTGATTGTTCAGACTATCCATTCAACTTTCTGTTCGTTTCGGTCGCTCGTATGTAAAACAAGAATACCGTCACCTAGTGTGAATAACTATATACACAGCATAACATCATAATCGAATACAACCCATATACTATCCATTCAACCTTCTGTTCGATTCGGTTGCTCGTATGTATAACGGAAGAACAGTAACCTGGTGAGTATTTCTATATAAACATCACCACGATATAATAGAATACAACTCAGTTTCAATTATCGTTTCGTCTAACCATTTAACCTTCTGTTCGATTCAGTCGCTAGTATGTGTAACGGAAGAACAGTTACCTGGTGAGTATAACTATATAAACATAATCGAATACAACCCAGATACGATGATTGTTCAATCTATCCATTTGACCTTCTGCTCGATTCGGTCGCTTGTATGTGAAAACGAAAGAACAGTTCCCTGGTGAGTATTTCTATATAAAAATCACCACGATATAATCGAATACAACTCAGTTTCAATTATCGTTTCGTCTAACCATTTAACCTTCTGTTCGATTCAGTCGCTAGTTTGTGTAACGGAAGAACAGTAACCTGGTGAGTATTTCTATATAAACATCACCACGATATAATAGAATACAACTCAGTTTCAATTATCGTTTCGTCTAACCATTTAACCTTCTGTTCGATTCAGTCGCTAGTATGTGTAACGGAAGTACCGTCACCTGGTTAGTATCACTATATATACAGTATTGCGATATAATCGGATACCACCCAGATACATTGATTGTTCAGACTATCCATTCAACTTTCTGTTCGTTTCGGTCGCTCGTATGTGAAACGGGAATACCGTCCCCTAGTGTGTATAACTATATACACAGCATAACATCATAATCGAATACAACCCATATACTATCCATTCAACCTTCTGTTCAATTCAGTCGCTCGTATGTATAACGGAAGAACAGTTACCTGGTGAGTATCACTATATAAACATAATCGAATACAACCCAGATACGATGATTGTTCAATCTATACTGAATTCAACCTTCTGCTCGATTCGGTCGCTTGTATATAAAACGGAAGAACAGTTACCTGGTGAGTATTGCTATAAAAACATCATCACGATATCATCGAATACAACTCAGATACAATTATCGTTTCGTCTAACCATTTAACCTTCTGTTCGATTCAGTCGCTAGTATGTGTAACGGAAGAACAGTAACCTGGTGAGTATTTCTATATAAACATCACCACGATATAATAGAATACAACTCAGTTTCAATTATCGTTTCGTCTAACCATTCAACCTTCTGTTCGATTCAGTCGCTAGTATGTGTAACGGAAGTACCGTCACCTGGTTAGTATCACTATATATACAGTATTGCGATATAATCGGATACCACCCAGATACATTGATTGTTCAGACTATCCATTCAACTTTCTGTTCGTTTCGGTCGCTCGTATGTGAAACGGGAATACCGTCACCTAGTGTGTATAACTATATACACAGCATAACATCATAATCGAATACAACCCAGATACTATCCATTCAACCTTCTGTTCGATTCGGTTGCTCGTATGTATAACGGAAGAACAGAATACAACTCAGTTACAATTATCGTTTCGTCTAACCATTTAACCTTCTGTTCGATTCAGTCGCTAGTATGTGTAACGGAAGTACCGTCACCTGGTATGTATCACTATATATACAGTATTGCGATATAATCGGATACCACCCTGATACATTGATTGTTCAGACTATCCATTCAACTTTCTGTTCGTTTCGGTCGCTCGTATGTAAAACAAGAATACCGTCACCTAGTGTGAATAACTATATACACAGCATAACATCATAATCGAATACAACCCATATACTATCCATTCAACCTTCTGTTCGATTCGGTTGCTCGTATGTATAACGGAAGAACAGTAACCTGGTGAGTATTTCTATATAAACATCACCACGATATAATAGAATACAACTCAGTTTCAATTATCGTTTCGTCTAACCATTTAACCTTCTGTTCGATTCAGTCGCTAGTATGTGTAACGGAAGAACAGTAACCTGGTGAGTATAACTATATAAACATAATCGAATACAACCCAGATACGATGATTGTTCAATCTATCCATTTGACCTTCTGCTCGATTCGGTCGCTTGTATGTGAAAACGAAAGAACATTAACCTGGTGAGTATTTCTATATAAACATCACCACGATATAATCGAATACAACTCAGTTTCAATTATCGTTTCGTCTAACCATTTAACCTTCTGTTCGATTCAGTCGCTAGTTTGTGTAACGGAAGAACAGTAACCTGGTGAGTATTTCTATATAAACATCACCACGATATAATAGAATACAACTCAGTTTCAATTATCGTTTCGTCTAACCATTTAACCTTCTGTTCGATTCAGTCGCTAGTATGTGTAACGTAAGTACCGTCACCTGGTTAGTATCACTATATATACAGTATTGCGATATAATCGGATACCACCCAGATACATTGATTGTTCAGACTATCCATTCAACTTTCTGTTCGTTTCGGTCGCTCGTATGTGAAACGGGAATACCGTCCCCTAGTGTGTATAACTATATACACAGCATAACATCATAATCGAATACAACCCAGATACTATCCATTCAACCTTCTGTTCGATTCGGTTGCTCGTATGTATAACGGAAGAACAGAATACAACTCAGTTACAATTATCGTTTCGTCTAACCATTTAACCTTCTGTTCGATTCAGTCGCTAGTATGTGTAACGGAAGTACCGTCACCTGGTATGTATCACTATATATACAGTATTGCGATATAATCGGATACCACCCTGATACATTGATTGTTCAGACTATCCATTCAACTTTCTGTTCGTTTCGGTCGCTCGTATGTAAAACAAGAATACCGTCACCTAGTGTGAATAACTATATACACAGCATAACATCATAATCGAATACAACCCATATACTATCCATTCAACCTTCTGTTCGATTCGGTTGCTCGTATGTATAACGGAAGAACAGTAACCTGGTGAGTATTTCTATATAAACATCACCACGATATAATAGAATACAACTCAGTTTCAATTATCGTTTCGTCTAACCATTTAACCTTCTGTTCGATTCAGTCGCTAGTATGTGTAACGGAAGAACAGTTACCTGGTGAGTATAACTATATAAACATAATCGAATACAACCCAGATACGATGATTGTTCAATCTATCCATTTGACCTTCTGCTCGATTCGGTCGCTTGTATGTGAAAACGAAAGAACAGTTCCCTGGTGAGTATTTCTATATAAAAATCACCACGATATAATCGAATACAACTCAGTTTCAATTATCGTTTCGTCTAACCATTTAACCTTCTGTTCGATTCAGTCGCTAGTTTGTGTAACGGAAGAACAGTAACCTGGTGAGTATTTCTATATAAACATCACCACGATATAATAGAATACAACTCAGTTTCAATTATCGTTTCGTCTAACCATTTAACCTTCTGTTCGATTCAGTCGCTAGTATGTGTAACGGAAGTACCGTCACCTGGTTAGTATCACTATATATACAGTATTGCGATATAATCGGATACCACCCAGATACATTGATTGTTCAGACTATCCATTCAACTTTCTGTTCGTTTCGGTCGCTCGTATGTGAAACGGGAATACCGTCCCCTAGTGTGTATAACTATATACACAGCATAACATCATAATCGAATACAACCCATATACTATCCATTCAACCTTCTGTTCAATTCAGTCGCTCGTATGTATAACGGAAGAACAGTTACCTGGTGAGTATCACTATATAAACATAATCGAATACAACCCAGATACGATGATTGTTCAATCTATACTGAATTCAACCTTCTGCTCGATTCGGTCGCTTGTATATAAAACGGAAGAACAGTTACCTGGTGAGTATTGCTATAAAAACATCATCACGATATCATCGAATACAACTCAGATACAATTATCGTTTCGTCTAACCATTTAACCTTCTGTTCGATTCAGTCGCTAGTATGTGTAACGGAAGAACAGTAACCTGGTGAGTATTTCTATATAAACATCACCACGATATAATAGAATACAACTCAGTTTCAATTATCGTTTCGTCTAACCATTCAACCTTCTGTTCGATTCAGTCGCTAGTATGTGTAACGGAAGTACCGTCACCTGGTTAGTATCACTATATATACAGTATTGCGATATAATCGGATACCACCCAGATACATTGATTGTTCAGACTATCCATTCAACTTTCTGTTCGTTTCGGTCGCTCGTATGTGGAACGGGAATACCGTCACCTAGTGTGTATAACTATATACACAGCATAACATCATAATCGAATACAACCCAGATACTATCCATTCAACCTTCTGTTCGATTCGGTTGCTCGTATGTATAACGGAAGAACAGAATACAACTCAGTTACAATTATCGTTTCGTCTAACCATTTAACCTTCTGTTCGATTCAGTCGCTAGTATGTGTAACGGAAGTACCGTCACCTGGTATGTATCACTATATATACAGTATTGCGATATAATCGGATACCACCCTGATACATTGATTGTTCAGACTATCCATTCAACTTTCTGTTCGTTTCGGTCGCTCGTATGTAAAACAAGAATACCGTCACCTAGTGTGAATAACTATATACACAGCATAACATCATAATCGAATACAACCCATATACTATCCATTCAACCTTCTGTTCGATTCGGTTGCTCGTATGTATAACGGAAGAACAGTAACCTGGTGAGTATTTCTATATAAACATCACCACGATATAATAGAATACAACTCAGTTTCAATTATCGTTTCGTCTAACCATTTAACCTTCTGTTCGATTCAGTCGCTAGTATGTGTAACGGAAGAACAGTTACCTGGTGAGTATAACTATATAAACATAATCGAATACAACCCAGATACGATGATTGTTCAATCTATCCATTTGACCTTCTGCTCGATTCGGTCGCTTGTATGTGAAAACGAAAGAACATTTACCTGGTGAGTATTTCTATATAAACATCACCACGATATAATCGAATACAACTCAGTTTCAATTATCGTTTCGTCTAACCATTTAACCTTCTGTTCGATTCAGTCGCTAGTTTGTGTAACGGAAGAACAGTAACCTGGTGAGTATTTCTATATAAACATCACCACGATATAATAGAATACAACTCAGTTTCAATTATCGTTTCGTCTAACCATTTAACCTTCTGTTCGATTCAGTCGCTAGTATGTGTAACGTAAGTACCGTCACCTGGTTAGTATCACTATATATACAGTATTGCGATATAATCGGATACCACCCAGATACATTGATCGTTCAGACTATCCATTCAACTTTCTGTTCGTTTCGGTCGCTCGTATGTGAAACGGGAATACCGTCCCCTAGTGTGTATAACTATATACACAGCATAACATCATAATCGAATACAACCCAGATACTATCCATTCAACCTTCTGTTCGATTCGGTTGCTCGTATGTATAACGGAAGAACAGAATACAACTCAGTTACAATTATCGTTTCGTCTAACCATTTAACCTTCTGTTCGATTCAGTCGCTAGTATGTGTAACGGAAGTACCGTCACCTGGTATGTATCACTATATATACAGTATTGCGATATAATCGGATACCACCCTGATACATTGATTGTTCAGACTATCCATTCAACTTTCTGTTCGTTTCGGTCGCTCGTATGTAAAACAAGAATACCGTCACCTAGTGTGAATAACTATATACACAGCATAACATCATAATCGAATACAACCCATATACTATCCATTCAACCTTCTGTTCGATTCGGTTGCTCGTATGTATAACGGAAGAACAGTAACCTGGTGAGTATTTCTATATAAACATCACCACGATATAATCGAATACAACTCAGTTTCAATTATCGTTTCGTCTAACCATTTAACCTTCTGTTCGATTCAGTCGCTAGTATGTGTAACGGAAGAACAGTTACCTGGTGAGTATAACTATATAAACATAATCGAATACAACCCAGATACGATGATTGTTCAATCTATCCATTTGACCTTCTGCTCGATTCGGTCGCTTGTATGTGAAAACGAAAGAACATTTACCTGGTGAGTATTTCTATATAAACATCACCACGATATAATCGAATACAACTCAGTTTCAATTATCGTTTCGTCTAACCATTTAACCTTCTGTTCGATTCAGTCGCTAGTATGTGTAACGTAAGTACCGTCACCTGGTTAGTATCACTATATATACAGTATTGCGATATAATCGGATACCACCCAGATACATTGATTGTTCAGACTATCCATTCAACTTTCTGTTCGTTTCGGTCGCTCGTATGTGAAACGGGAATACCGTCCCCTAGTGTGTATAACTATATACACAGCATAACATCATAATCGAATACAACCCAGATACTATCCATTCAACCTTCTGTTCGATTCGGTTGCTCGTATGTATAACGGAAGAACAGAATACAACTCAGTTACAATTATCGTTTCGTCTAACCATTTAACCTTCTGTTCGATTCAGTCGCTAGTATGTGTAACGGAAGTACCGTCATCTGGTATGTATCACTATGTATACAGTATTGCGATATAATCGGATACCACCCTGATACATTGATTGTTCAGACTATCCATTCAACTTTCTGTTCGTTTCGGTCGCTCGTATGTAAAACAAGAATACCGTCACCTAGTGTGAATAACTATATACACAGCATAACATCATAATCGAATACAACCCATATACTATCCATTCAACCTTCTGTTCGATTCGGTTGCTCGTATGTATAACGGAAGAACAGTAACCTGGTGAGTATTTCTATATAAACATCACCACGATATAATAGAATACAACTCAGTTTCAATTATCGTTTCGTCTAACCATTTAACCTTCTGTTCGATTCAGTCGCTAGTATGTGTAACGGAAGAACAGTTACCTGGTGAGTATAACTATATAAACATAATCGAATACAACCCAGATACGATGATTGTTCAATCTATCCATTTGACCTTCTGCTCGATTCGGTCGCTTGTATGTGAAAACGAAAGAACAGTTCCCTGGTGAGTATTTCTATATAAAAATCACCACGATATAATCGAATACAACTCAGTTTCAATTATCGTTTCGTCTAACCATTCAACCTTCTGTTTGATTCAGTCGCTAGTATGTGTAACGGAAGTACCGTCACCTGGTTAGTATCACTATATATACAGTATTGCGATATAATCGGATACCACCCAGATACATTGATTGTTCAGACTATCCATTCAACTTTCTGTTCGTTTCGGTCGCTCGTATGTGAAACGGGAATACCGTCACCTAGTGTGTATAACTATATACACAGCATAACATCATAATCGAATACAACCCAGATACTATCCATTCAACCTTCTGTTCGATTCGGTTGCTCGTATGTATAACGGAAGAACAGTAACCTGGTGAGTATTTCTATATAAACATCACCACGATATAATAGAATACAACTCAGTTACAATTATCGTTTCGTCTAACCATTTAACCTTCTGTTCGATTCAGTCGCTGGTATGTGTAACGGAAGAACAGTTACCTGGTGAGTATAACTATATAAACATCACCACGATATAATAGAATACAACTCAGTTTCAATTATCGTTTCGTCTAACCATTTAACCTTCTTTTCGATTCAGTCGCTAGTATGTGTATCGGAAGAACAGTTACCTGGTGAGTATACCTATATAAACATAATCGAATACAACCCAGATACGATGATTGTTCAATCTATCCATTTGACCTTCTGCTCGATTCGGTCGCTTGTATGTGAAAACGAAAGAACAGTTCCCTGGTGAGTATTTCTATATAAACATCACCACGATATAATCGAATACAACTCAGTTTCAATTATCGTTTCGTCTAACCATTTAACCTTCTGTTCGATTCAGTCGCTAGTATGTGTAACGGAAGAACAGTTACCTGGTGAGTATAACTATATAAACATAATCGAATACAACCCAGATACGATGATTGTTCAATCTATCCATTTGACCTTCTGCTCGATTCGGTCGCTTGTATGTGAAAACGAAAGAACAGTTACCTGGTGAGTATTTCTATATAAACATCACCACGATATAATCGAATACAACTCAGTTTCAATTATCGTTTCGTCTAACCATTTAACCTTCTGTTCGATTCAGTCGCTAGTTTGTGTAACGGAAGAACAGTAACCTGGTGAGTATTTCTATATAAACATCACCACGATATAATAGAATACAACTCAGTTTCAATTATCGTTTCGTCTAACCATTTAACCTTCTGTTCGATTCAGTCGCTAGTATGTGTAACGGGAGTACCGTCACCTGGTTAGTATCACTATATATACAGTATTGCGATATAATCGGATACCACCCAGATACATTGATTGTTCAGACTATCCATTCAACTTTCTGTTCGTTTCGGTCGCTCGTATGTGAAACGGGAATACCGTCCCCTAGTGTGTATAACTATATACACAGCATAACATCATAATCGAATACAACCCATATACTATCCATTCAACCTTCTATTCAATTCAGTCGCTCGTATGTATAACGGAAGAACAGTTACCTGGTGAGTATCACTATATAAACATAATCGAATACAACCCAGATACGATGATTGTTCAATCTATACTGAATTCAACCTTCTGCTCGATTCGGTCGCTTGTATATAAAACGGAAGAACAGTTACCTGGTGAGTATTGTTATAAAAACATCATCACGATATCATCGAATACAACTCAGATACAATTATCGTTTCGTCTAACCATTTAACCTTCTGTTCGATTCAGTCGCTAGTATGTGTAACGGAAGAACAGTAACCTGGTGAGTATTTCTATATAAACATCACCACGATATAATAGAATACAACTCAGTTTCAATTATCGTTTCGTCTAACCATTCAACCTTCTGTTCGATTCAGTCGCTAGTATGTGTAACGGAAGTACCGTCACCTGGTTAGTATCACTATATATACAGTATTGCGATATAATCGGATACCACCCAGATACATTGATTGTTCAGACTATCCATTCAACTTTCTGTTCGTTTCGGTCGCTCGTATGTGAAACGGGAATACCGTCACCTAGTGTGTATAACTATATACACAGCATAACATCATAATCGAATACAACCCAGATACTATCCATTCAACCTTTTGTTCGATTCGGTTGCTCGTATGTATAACGGAAGAACAGTAACCTGGTGAGTATTTCTATATAAACATCACCACGATATATTAGAATACAACTCAGTTACAATTATCGATTCGTCTAACCATTTAACCTTCTGTTCGATTCAGTCGCTAGTATGTGTAACGGAAGAACAGTTACCTGGTGAGTATAACTATATAAACATCACCACGATATAATAGAATACAACTCAGTTACAATTATCGTTTCGTCTAACCGTTTAACCTTCTGTTCGATTCAGTCGCTAGTATGTGTAACGGAAAAACAGTTACCTGGTGAGTATAACTATATAAACATTATCGAATACAACCCAGATACGATGATTGTTCAAACTATCCATTTGACCTTCTACTCGATTCGGTCGCTTATATGTGAAAACGAAAGAACAGTTACCTGGTGAGTATTTCTATATAAACATCACCACGATATAATCGAATACAACTTAGTTTCAATTATCGTTTCGTCTAACCATTCAACCTTTTGTTCGATTCAGTCGCTAGTATGTGTAACGGAAGTACCGTCACCTGGTTAGTATCACTATATATTGTTAGTATCACTATATATACAGTATTCGTCTAACCATTTAACCATTCAACCTTCTGTTCGATTCAGTCGCTAGTATGTGTAACGGAAGAACCGTTACCTGGTGAGTATAACTATATAAACATCACCACGATATAATAGAATACAACTCAGTTACAATTATCGTTTCGTCTAACCATTTAAACTTCTGTTCGATTAAGTCGCTAGTATGTGTAACGGAAGTACCGTCACCTGGTATGTATCACTATATATACAGTATTGCGATATAATCGGATACCACCCTGATACATTGATCGTTCAGACTATCCATTCAACTTTCTGTTCGTTTCGGTCGCTCGTATGTAAAACAAGAATACCGTCACCTAGTGTGTATAACTATATACACAGCATAACATCATAATCGAATACAACCCATATACTATCCATTCAACCTTCTGTTCGATTCGGTTGCTCGTATGTATAACGGAAGAACAGTAACCTGGTGAGTATTTCTATATAAACATCACCACGATATAATAGAATACAACTCAGTTTCAATTATCGTTTCGTCTAACCATTTAACCTTCTTTTCGATTCAGTCGCTAGTATGTGTAACGGAAGAACAGTTACCTGGTGAGTATACCTATATAAACATAATCGAATACAACCCAGATACGATGATTGTTCAATCTATCCATTTGACCTTCTGCTCGATTCGGTCGCTTGTATGTGAAAACGAAAGAACAGTTCCCTGGTGAGTATTTCTATATAAACATCACCACGATATAATCGAATACAACTCAGTTTCAATTATCGTTTCGTCTAACCATTTAACCTTCTGTTCGATTCAGTCGCTAGTATGTGTAACGGAAGAACAGTTACCTGGTGAGTATAACTATATAAACATAATCGAATACAACCCAGATACGATGATTGTTCAATCTATCCATTTGACCTTCTGCTCGATTCGGTCGCTTGTATGTGAAAACGAAAGAACAGTTACCTGGTGAGTATTTCTATATAAACATCACCACGATATAATCGAATACAACTCAGTTTCAATTATCGTTTCGTCTAACCATTTAACCTTCTGTTCGATTCAGTCGCTAGTTTGTGTAACGGAAGAACAGTAACCTGGTGAGTATTTCTATATAAACATCACCACGATATAATAGAATACAACTCAGTTTCAATTATCGTTTCGTCTAACCATTTAACCTTCTGTTCGATTCAGTCGCTAGTATGTGTAACGGAAGTACCGTCACCTGGTTAGTATCACTATATATACAGTATTGCGATATAATCGGATACCACCCAGATACATTGATTGTTCAGACTATCCATTCAACTTTCTGTTCGTTTCGGTCGCTCGTATGTGAAACGGGAATACCGTCCCCTAGTGTGTATAACTATATACACAGCATAACATCATAATCGAATACAACCCATATACTATCCATTCAACCTTCTGTTCAATTCAGTCGCTCGTATGTATAACGGAAGAACAGTTACCTGGTGAGTATCACTATATAAACATAATCGAATACAACCCAGATACGATGATTGTTCAATCTATACTGAATTCAACCTTCTGCTCGATTCGGTCGCTTGTATATAAAACGGAAGAACAGTTACCTGGTGAGTATTGCTATAAAAACATCATCACGATATCATCGAATACAACTCAGATACAATTATCGTTTCGTCTAACCATTTAACCTTCTGTTCGATTCAGTCGCTAGTATGTGTAACGGAAGAACAGTAACCTGGTGAGTATTTCTATATAAACATCACCACGATATAATAGAATACAACTCAGTTTCAATTATCGTTTCGTCTAACCATTCAACCTTCTGTTCGATTCAGTCGCTAGTATGTGTAACGGAAGTACCGTCACCTGGTTAGTATCACTATATATACAGTATTGCGATATAATCGGATACCACCCAGATACATTGATTGTTCAGACTATCCATTCAACTTTCTGTTCGTTTCGGTCGCTCGTATGTGAAACGGGAATACCGTCACCTAGTGTGTATAACTATATACACAGCATAACATCATAATCGAATACAACCCAGATACTATCCATTCAACCTTCTGTTCGATTCGGTTGCTCGTATGTATAACGGAAGAACAGAATACAACTCAGTTACAATTATCGTTTCGTCTAACCATTTAACCTTCTGTTCGATTCAGTCGCTAGTATGTGTAACGGAAGTACCGTCACCTGGTATGTATCACTATATATACAGTATTGCGATATAATCGGATACCACCCTGATACATTGATTGTTCAGACTATCCATTCAACTTTCTGTTCGTTTCGGTCGCTCGTATGTAAAACAAGAATACCGTCACCTAGTGTGAATAACTATATACACAGCATAACATCATAATCGAATACAACCCATATACTATCCATTCAACCTTCTGTTCGATTCGGTTGCTCGTATGTATAACGGAAGAACAGTAACCTGGTGAGTATTTCTATATAAACATCACCACGATATAATAGAATACAACTCAGTTTCAATTATCGTTTCGTCTAACCATTTAACCTTCTGTTCGATTCAGTCGCTAGTATGTGTAACGGAAGAACAGTTACCTGGTGAGTATAACTATATAAACATAATCGAATACAACCCAGATACGATGATTGTTCAATCTATCCATTTGACCTTCTGCTCGATTCGGTCGCTTGTATGTGAAAACGAAAGAACATTTACCTGGTGAGTTTTTCTATATAAACATCACCACGATATAATCGAATACAACTCAGTTTCAATTATCGTTTCGTCTAACCATTTAACCTTCTGTTCGATTCAGTCGCTAGTTTGTGTAACGGAAGAACAGTAACCTGGTGTGTATTTCTATATAAACATCACCACGATATAATAGAATACAACTCAGTTTCAATTATCGTTTCGTCTAACCATTTAACCTTCTGTTCGATTCAGTCGCTAGTATGTGTAACGTAAGTACCGTCACCTGGTTAGTATCACTATATATACAGTATTGCGATATAATCGGATACCACCCAGATACATTGATTGTTCAGACTATCCATTCAACTTTCTGTTCGTTTCGGTCGCTCGTATGTGAAACGGGAATACCGTCCCCTAGTGTGTATAACTATATACACAGCATAACATCATAATCGAATACAACCCAGATACTATCCATTCAACCTTCTGTTCGATTCGGTTGCTCGTATGTATAACGGAAGAACAGAATACAACTCAGTTACAATTATCGTTTCGTCTAACCATTTAACCTTCTGTTCGATTCAGTCGCTAGTATGTGTAACGGAAGTACCGTCATCTGGTATGTATCACTATGTATACAGTATTGCGATATAATCGGATACCACCCTGATACATTGATTGTTCAGACTATCCATTCAACTTTCTGTTCGTTTCGGTCGCTCGTATGTAAAACAAGAATACCGTCACCTAGTGTGAATAACTATATACACAGCATAACATCATAATCGAATACAACCCATATACTATCCATTCAACCTTCTGTTCGATTCGGTTGCTCGTATGTATAACGGAAGAACAGTAACCTGGTGAGTATTTCTATATAAACATCACCACGATATAATAGAATACAACTCAGTTTCAATTATCGTTTCGTCTAACCATTTAACCTTCTATTCGATTCAGTCGCTAGTATGTGTAACGGAAGAACAGTTACCTGGTGAGTATAACTATATAAACATAATCGAATACAACCCAGATACGATGATTGTTCAATCTATCCATTTGACCTTCTGCTCGATTCGGTCGCTTGTATGTGAAAACGAAAGAACAGTTCCCTGGTGAGTATTTCTATATAAAAATCACCACGATATAATCGAATACAACTCAGTTTCAATTATCGTTTCGTCTAACCATTCAACCTTCTGTTTGATTCAGTCGCTAGTATGTGTAACGGAAGTACCGTCACCTGGTTAGTATCACTATATATACAGTATTGCGATATAATCGGATACCACCCAGATACATTGATTGTTCAGACTATCCATTCAACTTTCTGTTCGTTTCGGTCGCTCGTATGTGAAACGGGAATACCGTCACCTAGTGTGTATAACTATATACACAGCATAACATCATAATCGAATACAACCCAGATACTATCCATTCAACCTTCTGTTCGATTCGGTTGCTCGTATGTATAACGGAAGAACAGTAACCTGGTGAGTATTTCTATATAAACATCACCACGATATAATAGAATACAACTCAGTTACAATTATCGTTTCGTCTAACCATTTAACCTTCTGTTCGATTCAGTCGCTGGTATGTGTAACGGAAGAACAGTTACCTGGTGAGTATAACTATATAAACATCACCACGATATAATAGAATACAACTCAGTTTCAATTATCGTTTCGTCTAACCATTTAACCTGCTTTTCGATTCAGTCGCTAGTATGTGTAACGGAAGAACAGTTACCTGGTGAGTATACCTATATAAACATAATCGAATACAACCCAGATACGATGATTGTTCAATCTATCCATTTGACCTTCTGCTCGATTCGGTCGCTTGTATGTGAAAACGAAAGAACAGTTCCCTGGTGAGTATTTCTATATAAACATCACCACGATATAATCGAATACAACTCAGTTTCAATTATCGTTTCGTCTAACCATTTAACCTTCTGTTCGATTCAGTCGCTAGTATGTGTAACGGAAGAACAGTTACCTGGTGAGTATAACTATATAAACATAATCGAATACAACCCAGATACGATGATTGTTCAATCTATCCATTTGACCTTCTGCTCGATTCGGTCGCTTGTATGTGAAAACGAAAGAACAGTTACCTGGTGAGTATTTCTATATAAACATCACCACGATATAATCGAATACAACTCAGTTTCAATTATCGTTTCGTCTAACCATTTAACCTTCTGTTCGATTCAGTCGCTAGTTTGTGTAACGGAAGAACAGTAACCTGGTGAGTATTTCTATATAAACATCACCACGATATAATAGAATACAACTCAGTTTCAATTATCGTTTCGTCTAACCATTTAACCTTCTGTTCGATTCAGTCGCTAGTATGTGTAACGGAAGTACCGTCACCTGGTTAGTATCACTATATATACAGTATTGCGATATAATCGGATACCACCCAGATACATTGATTGTTCAGACTATCCATTCAACTTTCTGTTCGTTTCGGTCGCTCGTATGTGAAACGGGAATACCGTCCCCTAGTGTGTATAACTATATACACAGCATAACATCATAATCGAATACAACCCATATACTATCCATTCAACCTTCTGTTCAATTCAGTCGCTCGTATGTATAACGGAAGAACAGTTACCTGGTGAGTATCACTATATAAACATAATCGAATAATCGAATACAACCCAGATACGATGATTGTTCAATCTATACTGAATTCAACCTTCTGCTCGATTCGGTCGCTTGTATATAAAACGGAAGAACAGTTACCTGGTGAGTATTGCTATAAAAACATCATCACGATATCATCGAATACAACTCAGATACAATTATCGTTTCGTCTAACCATTTAACCTTCTGTTCGATTCAGTCGCAAGTATGTGTAACGGAAGAACAGTAACCTGGTGAGTATTTCTATATAAACATCACCACGATATAATAGAATACAACTCAGTTTCAATTATCGTTTCGTCTAA
Source organism: Chrysomela aeneicollis (assembly GCA_029955515.1). Classification (NCBI taxonomy): domain Eukaryota; kingdom Metazoa; phylum Arthropoda; class Insecta; order Coleoptera; family Chrysomelidae; genus Chrysomela; species Chrysomela aeneicollis. The sequence continues at coordinate 1,965,865 of JARUHQ010000027.1, read as the reverse complement.
CCATTCAACCTTCTGTTCGATTCAGTCGCTAGTATGTGTAACGGAAATACCGTCACCTGGTTAGTATCACTATATATACAGTATTGCGATATAATCGGATACCACCCAGATACATTGATTGTTCAGACTATCCATTCAACTTTCTGTTCGTTTCGGTCGCTCGTATGTGAAACGGGAATACCGTCACCTAGTGTGTATAACTATATACACAGCATAACATCATAATCGAATACAACCCAGATACTATCCATTCAACCTTCTGTTCGATTCGGTTGCTCGTATGTATAACGGAAGAACAGAATACAACTCAGTTACAATTATCGTTTCGTCTAACCATTTAACCTTCTGTTCGATTCAGTCGCTAGTATGTGTAACGGAAGTACCGTCACCTGGTATGTATCACTATATATACAGTATTGCGATATAATCGGATACCACCCTGATACATTGATTGTTCAGACTATCCATTCAACTTTCTGTTCGTTTCGGTCGCTCGTATGTAAAACAAGAATACCGTCACCTAGTGTGAATAACTATATACACAGCATAACATCATAATCGAATACAACCCATATACTATCCATTCAACCTTCTGTTCGATTCGGTTGCTCGTATGTATAACGGAAGAACAGTAACCTGGTGAGTATTTCTATATAAACATCACCACGATATAATAGAATACAACTCAGTTTCAATTATCGTTTCGTCTAACCATTTAACCTTCTGTTCGATTCAGTCGCTAGTATGTGTAACGGAAGAACAGTTACCTGGTGAGTATAACTATATAAACATCACCACGATATAATAGAATACAACTCAGTTACAATTATCGTTTCGTCTGACCATTTAACCTTCTGTTCGATTCAGTCGCTGGTATGTGTAACGGAAGAACAGTTACCTGGTGAGTATAACTATATAAACATCACCACGATATAATAGAATACAACTCAGTTACAATTATCGTTTCGTCTAACCATTAAACCTTCTGTTCGATTCAGTCGCTAGTATGTTTAAGGTAAGTTCCGTCACCTGGTTAGTATCACTATATATACAGTATTGCGATATAATCGGATACCACCCAGATACATTGATTGTTCAGACTATCCATTTAACTTTCTGTTCGTTTCGGTCGCTCGTATGTGAAACGGGAATACCGTCCCCTAGTGTGTATAACTATATACACAGCATAACATCATAATCGAATACAACCCATATACTATCCATTCAACCTTCTGTTCAATTCAGTCGCTCGTATGTATAACGGAAGAACAGTTACCTGGTGAGTATAACTATATAAACATAATCGAATAGAACCCAGATACGATGATTGTTCAATCTATACTGAATTCAACCTTCTGCTCTATTCGGTCGCTTGTATATAAAACGGAAGAACAGTTACCTGGTGAGTATTGCTATATAAACATCATCACGATATCATCGAATACAACTCAGATACAATTATCGTTTCGTCTAACCATTTGACCTTCTGTTCGATTCAGTCGCTAGTATGTGTAACGGAAGAACAGTTACCTGGTGAGTATAACTATATAAACATTATCGAATACAACCCAGATACGATGATTGTTCAATCTATCCATTTGACCTTCTGCTCGATTCGGTCGCTTGTATGTGAAAACGAAAGAACAGTCACCTGGTGAGTATTTCTATATAAACATCACCACGATAAAATCGAATACAACTCAGTTTCAATTATCGTTTCGTCTAACCATTCAACCTTCTGTTCGATTCAGTCGCTAGTATGTGTAACGGAAGTACCGTCACCTGGTTAGTATCACTATATATACAGTATTGCGATATAATCGGATACCACCCAGATACATTGATTGTTCAGACTATCCATTCAACTTTCTGTTCGTTTCGGTCGCTCGTATGTGAAACGGGAATACCATCACCTTGTGTGTATAACTATATACACAGCATAACATCATAATCGAATACAACCCAGATACTATCCATTCAACCTTCTGTTCGATTCGGTTGCTCGTATGTATAACGGAAGAACAGTAACCTGGTGAGTATTTCTATATAAACATCACCACGATATAATAGAATACAACTCAGTTACAATTATCGTTTCGTCTAACCATTTAACCTTCTGTTCGATTCAGTCGCTGGTATGTGTAACGGAAGAACAGTTACCTGGTGAGTATAACTATATAAACATCACCACGATATAATAGAATACAACTCAGTTACAATTATCGTTTCGTCTAACCATTAAACCTTCTGTTCGATTCAGTCGCTAGTATGTGTAACGGAAGAACAGTTACCTGGTGAGTATAACTATATAAACATTATCGAATACAACCCAGATACGATGATTGTTCAATCTATCCATTTGACCTTCTGCTCGATTCGGTCGCTTGTATGTGAAAACTAAAGAATAGTTACCTGGTGAGTATTTCTATATAAACATCACCACGATATAATCGAATACAACTGTTTCAATTATCGTTTCGTCTAACCATTCAACCTTCTGTTTGATTCAGTCGCTAGTATGTGTAACGGAAGAACAGTTACCTGGTGAGTATTTCTATATAAACATCACCACGATATAATAGAATACAACTCAGTTTCAATTATCGTTTCGTCTAACCATTCAACCTTCTGTACGATTCAGTCGCTAGTATGTGTAACGGAAGTACCGTCACCTGGTATGTATCACTATATATACAGTATTGCGATATAATCGGATACCACCCTGATACATTGATTGTTCAGACTATCCATTCAACTTTCTGTTCGTTTTGGTCGCTCGTATGTAAAACAAGAATACCGTCACCTAGTGTGTATAACAATATACACAGCATAACATCATAATCGAATACAACCCAGATACTATCCATTCAACCTTCTGTTCGATTCGGTTGCTCGTATGTATAACGGAAGAACAGTAACCTGGTGAGTATTTCTATAAAAACATCACCACGATATAATAGAATACAACTCAGTTACAATTATCGTTTCGTCTAACCATTTAACCTTCTGTTCGATTCAGTCGCTAGTATGTGTAACGGAAGAACAGTTACCTGGTGAGTATAACTATATAAACATCACCACGATATAATAGAATACAACTCAGATACAATTATCGTTTCGTCTAACCATTCAACCTTCTGTTCGATTCAGTCGCTAGTATGTGTAACGGAAGTACCGTCACCTGGTTAGTATCACTATATATACAGTATTGCGATATAATCGGATACCACCCAGATACATTGATTGTTCAGACTATCCATTCAACTTTCTGTTCGATTCGGTTGCTCGTATGTATAACGGAAGAACAGTAACCTGGTGAGTATTTCTATATGAACATCACCACGATATAATAGAATACAACTCAGTTACAATTATCGTTTCGTCTAACCATTTAACCTTCTGTTCGATTCAGTCGCTAGTATGTGTAACGGAAGTACCGTCACCTGGTATGTATCACTATATATACAGTATTGCGATATAATCGGATACCACCCTGATACATTGATTGTTCAGACTATCCATTCAACTTTCTGTTCGTTTCGGTCGCTCGTATGTAAAACAAGAATACCGTCACCTAGGGTGTATAACTATATACACAGCTTAACATCATAATCGAATACAACCCATATACTATCCATTCAACCTTCTGTTTAATTCAGTCGCTCGTATGTGTAACGGAAGAACAGTTACCTGGTGAGTATAACTATATAAACAATATCGAATACAACCCAGATACGATGATTGTTCAATTTATCCATTTGACCTTCTGCTCGATTCGGTCGCTTGTATGTGAAAACGAAAGAACAGATACCTGGTGAGTATTTCTATATAAACATCACCACGATATAATCGGATACAACTCAGTTTCAATTATCGTTCCGTCTATCCATCCAACCTAATTTTCGATTCGGACGCTCGTATGTGTAACGAAAGAACCGTTACATGATAGGTGTAACTGAATATACAGCATAACGATATATTCGGATACAACCCAGATACAATGATTGTTCAATCTATCCATTCAACCTTATGTTCGATTCAGTCGCTCGTATGTGAAAACGAAAGAACAGTTACCTGGTGAGTATTACTATAAAAACATAATCGAAAACAACCCAGATACGATGATTGTTCAATCTATCCATTCAACCTTCTGTTCGATTGGGTCGCTCGTATGTATAACGCAAAAACAGTCACCTGGTGAGTATTTCTATATAAACATCACCACGATATAATAGAATACAACTGAGTTACAATTGTCGTTTCGTCTAACCATTTAACCTTCTGTTCGATTCAGTCGCTAGTATGTGTAACAGAAGAACAGTTACCTGGTGAGTATAACTATATAAACATAATCGAATACAACCCAGATACGATGATTGTTCAATCTATCCATTTGACCTTCTGCTCGATTCGGTCGCTTGTATGTGAAAACGAAAGAACAGTTACCTGGTGAGTATTTCTATATAAACATCACCACGATATAATCGAATACAACTCAGATTGAATTATTGTTTCGTCTAACCATTTAACCTTCTGTTCGATTCAGTCGCTAGTATGTGTAACGGAAGTACCGTCACCTGGTTAGTATCACTATATATAAAGTATTGCGATATAATCGGATACCACCCAGATACATTGATTGTTGAGACTATCCATTCAACTTTCTGTTCGTTTCGGTCGCTCGTATGTGTAACGGAAGAACAGTTACCTGGTGAGTATTGCTATATAAACATCATCACGTTATCATCAAATACAACTCAGATACAATTATCGTTTCGTCTAACCATTTAACCTTCTGTTCGATTCAGTCGCTAGTATGTGTAACGGAAGTACCGTCACCTGGTTAGTATCACTATATATACAGTATTGCGATATAATCGGATACCACCCAGATACATTGATTGTTCAGACTATCCATTCAACTTTCTGTTCGTTTCGGTCGCTCGTATGTGAAACGGGAATACCGTCACCTAGTGTGTTTAACTATATACACAGCATAACATCATAATCGAATACAACCCAGATACTATCCATTCAACCTTCTGTTCGATTCGGTTGCTCGTATGTATAACGGAAGAACAGTTACCTGGTGAGTATAACTATATAAACATAATCGAATACAACCCAGATACGATGATTGTTCAATCTATCCATTTGACCTTCTGCTCGATTCGGTCGCTTGTATGTGAAAACGAAAGAACAGTTACCTGGTGAGTATTTCTATATAAACATCACCACGATATAATAGAATACAACTCAGTTACAATTATCGTTTCGTCTAACCATTTAACCTTCTGTTCGATTCAGTCGCTAGTATGTGTAACGGAAGTACCGTCACCTGGTTAGTATCACTATATAAACAGTATTGCGATATAATCGGATACCACCCGGATACATTGATTGTTCAGACTATCCATTCAACTTTCTGTTCATTCGGTCGCTCGTATGTAAAACGGGAATACCGTCACCTAGTGTGTTCAACTATATACACAGCATAACATCATAATCGAATACAACCCAGATACTATCCATTCAACCTTCTGTTCGATTCGGTTGCTTGTATGTATAACGGAAGAACAGTAACCTGGTGAGTATTTCTATATAAACATCACCACGATATAATAGAATACAACTCAGTTACAATTATCGTTTCGTCTAAACATTTAACCTTCTGTTCTATTCAGTCGCTAGTATGTGTAACGGAAGAACAGTTACCTGGTGAGTATAACTATATAAACATTATCGAATACAACCCAGATACGATGATTGTTCAATCTATCCATTTAACCTTCTGCTCGATTCGGTCGCTTGTATGTGAAAACGAAAGAACAGTTACCTGGTGAGTATTACTATAAAAACATAATCGAAAACAACCCAGATACGATGATTGTTCAATCTATCCATTCAACCTTCTGTTCGATTGGGTCGCTCGTATGTATAACGCAAGAACAGTCACCTGGTGAGTATTACTATATAAACATCACCACGATATAATCGAATACAACTCAGTTACAATTATCGTTCCGTCTATCCATCCAACCTAATTTTCGATTCGGACGCTCGTATGTGTAACGAAAGAACCGTTACATGATAGGTGTAACTGAATATACAGCATAACGATATATTCGGATACAACCCAGATACAATGATTGTTCAATCTATCCATTCAACCTTATGTTCGATTCAGTCGCTCGTATGTGAAAACGAAAGAACAGTTACCTGGTGAGTATTACTATAAAAACATAATCGAAAACAACCCAGATACGATGATTGTTCAATCTATCCATTCAACCTTCTGTTCGATTGGGTCGCTCGTATGTATAACGCAAGAACAGTCACCTGGTGAGTATTTCTATATAAACATCACCACGATATAATAGAATACAACTGAGTTACAATTGTCGTTTCGTCTAACCATTTAACCTTCTGTTCGATTCAGTCGCTAGTATGTGTAACGGAAGAACAGTTACCTGGTGAGTATAACTATATAAACATAATCGAATACAACCCAGATACGATGATTGTTCAATCTATCCATTTGACCTTCTGCTCGATTCGGTCGCTTGTATGTGAAAACGAAAGAACAGTTACCTGGTGAGTATTTCTATATAAACATCACCACGATATAATCGAATACAACTCAGATTGAATTATTGTTTCGTCTAACCATTTAACCTTCTGTTCGATTCAGTCGCTAGTATGTGTAACGGAAGTACCGTCACCTGGTTAGTATCACTATATATAAAGTATTGCGATATAATCGGATACCACCCAGATACATTGATTGTTAAGACTATCCATTCAACTTTCTGTTCGTTTCGGTCGCTCGTATGTGTAACGGAAGAACAGTTACCTGGTGAGTATTGCTATATAAACATCATCACGTTATCATCAAATACAACTCAGATACAATTATCGTTTCATCTAACCATTTAACCTTCTGTTCGATTCAGTCACTAGTATGTGTAACGGAAGTACCGTCACCTGGTTAGTATCACTATATATACAGTATTGCGATATAATCGGATACCACCCAGATACATTGATTGTTCAGACTATCCATTCAACTTTCTGTTCGTTTCGGTCGCTCGAATGTGAAACGGGAATACCGTCACCTAGTGTGTTTAACTATATACACAGCATAACATCATAATCGAATACAACCCAGATACTATCCATTCAACCTTCTGTTCGATTCGGTTGCTCGTATGTATAACGGCAGAACAGTAACCTGGTGAGTATTTCTATATAAACATCACCACGATATAATAGAATACAACTCAGTTACAATTATCGTTTCGTCTAACCAATTAACTTTCTGTTCGATTCAGTCGCTAGTAAGTGTAACGTAAGAACAGTTACCTGGTGAGTATAACTATATAAACATTATCGAATACAACCCAGATACGATGATTGTTCAATCTATCTATTCAACCTCCTGCTCGATTCGGTCGCTTGTATGTAAAACGAAAGAACAGTTTCCTGGTGAGTATTGCTATATAAACATCTCCACGATATAATCGAATACAACTCAGTTTCAATTATCGTTTCGTCTAACCATTTAACCTTCTGTTCGATTCAGTCGCTAGTATGTGTAACGGAAGTACCGTCACCTGGTTAGTATCACTATATATACAGTATTGCGATATGATCGGATACCACCCAGATACATTGATTGTTCAGACTATCCATTCAACTTTCTGTTCGTTTTGGTCGCTCGTATGTATAACGGAAGAACAGTTACCTGGTGAGTATAACTATATAAACATAATCGAATACAACCCAGATACGATGATTGTTCAATCTATCCATTTGACCTTCTGCTCGATTCGGTCGCTTGTATGTGAAAACGAAAGAACAGTTACCTGGTGAGTATTTCTATATAAACATCACCACGATATAATAGAATACAACTCAGTTACAATTATCGTTTCGTCTAACCATTTAACCTTCTGTTCGATTCAGTCGCTAGTATGTGTAACGGAAGTACCGTCACCTGGTTAGTATCACTATATAAACAGTATTGCGATATAATCGGATACCACCCGGTTACATTTATTGTTCAGACTATCCATTCAACTTTCTGTTCATTCGGTCGCTCGTATGTAAAACGGGAATACCGTCACCTAGTGTGTTCAACTATATACACAGCATAACATCATAATCGAATACAACCCAGATACTATCCATTCAACCTTCTGTTCGATTCGGTTGCTCGTATGTATAACGGAAGAACAGTAACCTGGTGAGTATTTCTATATAAACATCACCACGATATAATAGAATACAACTCAGTTACAATTATCGTTTCGTCTAAACATTTAACCTTCTGTTCTATTCAGTCGCTAGTATGTGTAACGGAAGAACAGTTACCTGGTGAGTATAACTATATAAACATTATCGAATACAACCCAGATACGATGATTGTTCAATCTATCCATTTAACCTTCTGCTCGATTCGGTCGCTTGTATGTGAAAACGAAAGAACAGTTACCTGGTGAGTATTACTATAAAAACATAATCGAAAACAACCCAGATACGATGATTGTTCAATCTATCCATTCAACCTTCTGTTCGATTGGGTCGCTCGTATGTATAACGCAAGAACAGTCACCTGGTGAGTATTACTATATAAACATCACCACGATATAATCGAATACAACTCAGTTACAATTATCGTTCCGTCTATCCATCCAACCTAATTTTCGATTCGGACGCTCGTATGTGTAACGAAAGAACCGTTACATGATAGGTGTAACTGAATATACAGCATAACGATATATTCGGATACAACCCAGATACAATGATTGTTCAATCTATCCATTCAACCTTATGTTCGATTCAGTCGCTCGTATGTGAAAACGAAAGAACAGTTACCTGGTGAGTATTACTATAAAAACATAATCGAAAACAACCCAGATACGATGATTGTTCAATCTATCCATTCAACCTTCTGTTCGATTGGGTCGCTCGTATGTATAACGCAAGAACAGTCACCTGGTGAGTATTTCTATATAAACATCACCACGATATAATAGAATACAACTGAGTTACAATTGTCGTTTCGTCTAACCATTTAACCTTCTGTTCGATTCAGTCGCTAGTATGTGTAACGGAAGAACAGTTACCTGGTGAGTATAACTATATAAACATAATCGAATACAACCCAGATACGATGATTGTTCAATCTATCCATTTGACCTTCTGCTCGATTCGGTCGCTTGTATGTGAAAACGAAAGAACAGTTACCTGGTGAGTATTTCTATATAAACATCACCACGATATAATCGAATACAACTCAGATTGAATTATTGTTTCGTCTAACCATTTAACCTTCTGTTCGATTCAGTCGCTAGTATGTGTAACGGAAGTACCGTCACCTGGTTAGTATCACTATATATAAAGTATTGCGATATAATCGGATACCACCCAGATACATTGATTGTTCAGACTATCCATTCAACTTTCTGTTCGTTTCGGTCGCTCGTATGTGAAACGGGAATACCGTCACCTAGTGTGTTTAACTATATACACAGCATAACATCATAATCGAATACAACCCAGATACTATCCATTCAACCTTCTGTTCGATTCGGTTGCTCGTATGTATAACGGCAGAACAGTAACCTGGTGAGTATTTCTATATAAACATCACCACGATATAATAGAATACAACTCAGTTACAATTATCGTTTCGTCTAACCAATTAACTTTCTGTTCGATTCAGTCGCTAGTAAGTGTAACGTAAGAACAGTTACCTGGTGAGTATAACTATATAAACATTATCGAATACAACCCAGATACGATGATTGTTCAATCTATCTATTCAACCTCCTGCTCGATTCGGTCGCTTGTATGTAAAACGAAAGAACAGTTTCCTGGTGAGTATTGCTATATAAACATCTCCACGATATAATCGAATACAACTCAGTTTCAATTATCGTTTCGTCTAACCATTTAACCTTCTGTTCGATTCAGTCGCTAGTATGTGTAACGGAAGTACCGTCACCTGGTTAGTATCACTATATATACAGTATTGCGATATGATCGGATACCACCCAGATACATTGATTGTTCAGACTATCCATTCAACTTTCTGTTCGTTTTGGTCGCTCGTATGTATAACGGAAGAACAGTTACCTGGTGAGTGTAACTATATAAACATAATCGAATACAACCCAGATACGATGATTGTTCAATCTATCCATTTAACCTTCTGCTCGATTCGGTTGCTTGTATCTGAAAACGAAAGAACAGTTACCTGGTGAGTATTACTATAAAAACATAATCGAAAACAACCCAGATACGATGATTGTTCAATCTATCCATTCAACCTTCTGTTCGATTGGGTCGCTCGTATGTATAACGCAAGAACAGTCACCTGGTGAGTATTACTATATAAACATCACCACGATATAATCGAATACAACTCAGTTACAATTATCGTTCCGTCTATCCATCCAACCTAATTTTCGATTCGGACGCTCGTATGTGTAACGAAAGAACCGTTACATGATAGGTGTAACTGAATATACAGCATAACGATATATTCGGATACAACCCAGATACAATGATTGTTCAATCTATCCATTCAACCTTATGTTCGATTCGGTTGCTCGTATGTATAACGAAAGAACAGTTACCTGGTGAGTATAACTATATAAACATAATCGAATACAACCCAGATAAATTATTGTTCAATCTATCCATTTGACCTTCTGCTCGATTCGGTCGCTTGTAAGTGAAAACGAAAGAACAGTTACCTGGTGAGTATTTCTATATAAACATCACCACGATATAATAGAATACAACTCAGTTACAATTATCGTTTCGTCTAACCATTTAACCTTCTGTTCGATTCAGTCGCTAGTATGTGTAACGGAAGTACCGTCACCTGGTATGTATCACTATATATACAGTATTGCGATATAATCGGATACCACCCTGATACATCGATTGTTCAGACTATCCATTCAACTTTCTGTTCGTTTCGGTCGCTCGTATGTGAAACAAGAATACCGTCACCTAGTGTGTATAACTATATACACAGCATAACATCATAATCGAATACAACCCATATACTATCCATTCAACCTTCTGTTCAATTCAGTCGCTCGTATGTATAACGGATGAACAGTTACCTGGTGAGTATAACTATATAAACATAATCGAATACAACCCAGATACGATGATTGTTCAATCTATACTGAATTCAACCTTCTGCTCGATTCGGTCGCTTGTATGTAAAATGGAACAACAGTTACCTGGTGAGTATTGCTATATAAACATCATCACGATATCATCGAATACAACTCAGATACAATTATCGTTTCGTCTAACCATTTAACCTTCTGTTCGATTCAGTCGCTAGTATGTGTAACGGAAGAACAGTTACCTGGTGAGTATAACTATATAAACATAATCGAATACAACCCAGATACGATGATTGTACAATCTATCCATTTGACCTTCTGCTCGATTCGGTCGCTTGTAAGTGAAAACGAAAGAACAGTAACCTGGTGAATATTTCTATATAAACATCACCACGATATAATAGAATACAACTCAGTTACAATTATCGTTTCGTCTAACCATTTAACCTTCTGTTCGATTCAGTCGCTAGTATGTGTAACGGAAGTACCGTCACCTGGTTAGTATCACTATATATACAATATTGCGATATAATCGGATGCCACCCAGATACATTGATTGTTCAGACTATCCATTCAACTTTCTGTTCGTTTCGGTCGCTCGTATGTAAAACGGGAAAACCGTCACCTAGTGTGTATAACTATATACACAGCATAACATCATAATCGAATACAACCCATATACTATCCATTCAACCTTCTGTTCGATTCGGTTGCTCGTATGTATAACGGAAGAACAGTAACCTGGTGAGTATTTCTATATAAACATCACCACGATATAATAGAATACAACTCAGTTACAATTATCGTTTCGTCTAACCATTCAACCTTCTGTTCGATTCAGTCGCTAGTATGTGTTACGGAAGTACCGTCACCTGGTATGTATCACTATATATACAGTATTGCGATATAATCAGATACCACCCTGATACATTGATTGTTCAGACTATCCATTCAACTTTCTGTTCGTTTCGGTCGCTCGTATGTGAAACAAGAATACCGTCACCTAGTGTGTATAACTATATACACAGCATAACATCATAATCGAATACAACCCATATACTATCCATTCAACCTTCTGTTCAATTCAGTCGCTCGTATGTATAACGGAAGAACAGTTACCTGGTGAGTATAACTATATAAACATAATCGAATACAACCCAGATACGATGATTGTTCAATCTATACTGAATTCAACCTTCTGCTCGATTCGTTTGCTTGTATGTAGAACGGAAGAACAGTTACCTGGTGAGTATTGCTATATACACATCATCACGATATCATCGAATACAACTCAGATACAATTATCGTTTCGTCTAACCATTCAACCTTCTGTTCGATTCAGTCGCTAGTATGTGTAACGGAAGAACAGTTACCTGGTGAGTATAACTATATAAACATTATCGAATACAACCCAGATACGATGATTGTTCAATCTATCTATTCAACCTCCTGCTCGATTCGGTCGCTTGTATGTAAAACGGAAGAACAGTTACCTGGTGAGTATTGCTATATAAACATCATCACGATATCATCGAATACAACTCAGATACAATTATCGTTTTGTCTAACCATTTAACCTTCTGTTCGATTCAGTCGCTAGTATGTGTAACGGAAGTACCGTCACCTGGTTAGTATCACTATATATACAGTATTGCGATATAATCGGATACCACCCAGATACATTGATTGTTCAGTCTATCCATTCAACTTTCTTTTTGTTTCGGTCGCTCGTATGTAAAACGGGAATACCGTCACCTAGTGTGTATAACTATATACACAGCATAACATCCTAATCGAATACAACCCATATACTATCCATTCAACCTTCTGTTCAATTTAGTCGCTCGTATGTATAACGAAAGAACAGTTACCTGGTGAGTATAACTATATAAACATAATCGAATACAACCCAGATACGATGATTGTTCAATCTATACTAAATTCAACCTTCTGCTCGATTCGGTCGCTTGTATGTGAAAACGAAAGAACAGTTACCTGGTGAGTATTTCTATATAAACATCACCACGATATAATCGAATACAACTCAGTTTCAATTATCGTTTCGTCTAACCATTTAACCTTCTGTTCGATTCAGTCGCTAGTATGTGTAACGGAAGTACCATCACCTGATTAGTATCACTATATATACAGTTTTGCGATATAATCGGATACCACCCAGATACATTGATTGTTCAGACTATCCATTCAACTTTCTGTTCGTTTCGGTCGCTCGTATGTAAAACAAGAATACCGTCACCTAGTGTGTATAACTATATACACAGCATAACATCATAATCGAATACAACCCAGATACTATCCATTCAACCTTCTGTTCGATTCGGTTGCTCGTATGTATAACGGAAGAACAGTAACCTGGTGAGTATTTCTATATAAACATCACCACGATCTAATAGAATACAACTCAGTTACAATTATCGTTTCGTCTAACCATTTAACCTTCTGTTCAATTCAGTCGCTAGTATTTGTAACGGAAGAACAGTTACCTGGTGAGTATAACTATATAAACATCACCACGATATAATAGAATACAACTCAGTTACAATTATCGTTTCGTCTAACCATTTAACCTTCTGTTCGATTCAGTCGCTAGTATGTGTAACGGAAGTACCGTCACCTGGTATGTATCACTATATATACAGTATTGCGATATAATCGGATACCACCCAGATACATTGTTTGTTCAGACTATCCATTCAACTTTCTGTTCGTTTCGGTCGCTCGTATGTGAAACGGGAATACCGTCACCTAGTGTGTAAAACTATATACTCAGCATAACATCATAATCGAATACAACCCATATACTATCCATTCAACCTTCTGTTCGATTCGGTTGCTCGTATGTATAAAGAAAGAACCCAGATATGATGATTGTTCAATCTATACTGAATTCAACCTTCTGCTCGATTCGGTCGCTTGTATGTAAAACGGAAGAACAGTTACCTGGTGAGTATTGCTATATAAACATCATCACGATATCATCGAATACAACTCAGATACAATTATCGTTTCGTCTAACCATTTAACCTTCTGTTCGATTCAGTCGCTAGTATGTGTAACGGAAGAACAGTTACCTGGTGAGTATAACTATATAAACATTATCGGATACAACCCAGATACGATGATTGTTCAATCTATCCATTTGACCTTCTGCTCGATTCGGTCGCTTGTATGTGAAAACGAAAGAACAGTTACCTGGTGAGTATTTCTATATAAACATCACCACGATATAATCGAATACAACTCAGTTTCAATTATCGTTTCGTCTAACCATTTAACCTTCTGTTCGATTCAGTCGCTAGTATGTGTAACGGAAGAACAGTAACATGGTGAGTATTTCTATATAAACATCACCACGATATAATAGAATACAACTCAGTTGCAATTATCGTTTCGTCTAACCATTTAACCTTCTGTTCGATTCAGTCGCTAGTATGTGTAACGGAAGTAGCGTCACCTGGTATGTATCACTATATATACAGTATTGCGATATAATCGGATACCACCCTGGTACATTGATTGTTCAGACTATCCATTTAACTTTCTGTTCGTTTCGGTCGCTTGTATGTAAAACAAGAATACCGTCACCTAGTGTGTATAACTATATACACAGCATAACATCATAATCGAATACAACCCATATACTATCCATTCAACCTTCTGTTCAATTCAGTCGCTCGTATGTATAACGGAAGAACAGTTACCTGGTGAGTATAACTATATAAACATAATCGAATACAACCCAGAAACGATGATTGTTCAATCTATACTGAATTCAACCTTCTGCTCGATTCGGTCGCTTGTATGTAAAACGGAAGAACAGTTACCTGGTGAGTATTGCTATATAAACATCATCACGATATCATCGAATACAACTCAGATACAATTATCGTTTCGTCTAACCATTTAACCTTCTGTTCGATTCAGTCGCTAGTTTGTGTAACGGAAGAACAGTTACCTGGTGAGTATAACTATAAAAACATTATCGAATACAACCCAGATACGATGATTGTTCAATCTATCTATTCAACCTCCTGCTTGATTCGGTCGCTTGTATGTAAAACGGAAGAACAGTTACCTGGTGAGTATTGCTATATAAACATCATCACGATATCATCGAATACAACTCAGATACAATTATCGTTTTGTCTAACCATTTAACCTTCTGTTCGATTCAGTCGCTAGTATGTGTAACGGAAGTACCGTCACCTGGTAAGTATCACTATATATACAGTATTGCGATATAATCGGATAATACCCAGATACACTGATTGTTCAGACTATCCATTCAACTTTCTGTTCGTTTCGGTCGCTCGTATGTGAAACGGGAATACCGTCACCTAGTGTGTATAACTATATACACAGCATTACATCATAATCGAATACAACCCATATACTATCCATTCAACCTTCTGTTCGATTCGGTTGCTCGTATGTATAACGGAAGAACAGTAACCTAGTGAGTATTTCTATATAAACATCACCACGATATAATAGAATACAACTCAGTTTCAATTATCGTTTCGTCTAACCATTTAACCTTCTGTTCGATTCAGTCGCTAGTATGTGTAACGGAAGAACAGTTATCTGGTGAGTATAACTATATAAACATAATCGAATACAACCCAGATACGATGATAATTCAATCTATCCATTTGACCTTCTGCTCGATTCGGTCGCTTGTATGTGAAAACGAAAGAACAGTAACCTGGTGAGTATTTCTATATAAACATCACCACGATATAATAGAATACAACTCAGTTACAATTATCGTTTCGTCTAACCATTTAACCTTCTGTTCGATTTAGTCGCTAGTATGTGTAACGGAAGTACCGTCACCTGGTTAGTATCACTATATATACAGTATTGCGATATAATCGGATACCACCCAGATACATTGATTGTTCAGACTATCCATTCAACTTTCTGTTCGTTTCGGTCGCTCGTATGTAAAACGGGAATACCGTCACCTAGTGTGTATAACTATATACACAGCATAACATCATAATCGAATACAACCCATATACTATCCATTCAACCTTCTGTTCGATTCGGTTGCTCGTATGTATAACGGAAGAACAGTAACCTGGTGAGTATTTCTATATAAATATCACCACGATATAATAGAATACAACTCAGTTACAATTATCGTTTCGTCTAACCATTTAACCTTCTGTTCGATTCAGTCGCTAGTATGTGTAACGGAAGTACCGTCACTTGGTATGTATCACTATATATACAGTATTGCGATATAATCGGATACCACCCTGATACATTGATTGTTCAGACTATCCATTCAACTTTCTGTTCGTTTCGGTCGCTCGTATGTAAAACAAGAATACCGTCACCTAGTGTGTATAACTATATACACAGCATAACATCATAATCGAATACAACCCATATACTATCCATTCAACCTTCTGTTCAATTCAGTCGCTCGTATGTATAACGGAAGAACAGTTACCTGGTGAGTATAACTATATAAACATAATCGAATACAACCCAGATACGATGATTGTTCAATCTATACTGAATTCAACCTTCTGCTCGATTCGGTCGCTTGTATGTAAAACGGAAGAACAGTTACCTGGTGAGTATTGCTATATAAACATCATCACGATATCATCGAATACAACTCAGATACAATTATCGTTTCGTCTAACCATTTAACCTTCTGTTCGATTCAGTCGCTAGTATGTGTAACGGAAGATCAGTTACCTGGTGAGTATAACTATATAAACATAATCGAATACAACCCAGATACGATGATTGTTCAATCTATACTGAATTCAACCTTCTGCTCGATTCGGTCGCTTGTATGTAATACGAAAGAACAGTTATCTGGTGAGTATTGCTATATAAACATCATCAAGATATCATCGAATACAACTCAGATACAATTATCGTTTCGTCTAACCATTTAACCTTCTGTTCGATTCAGTCGCTAGTATGTGTAACGGAAGAACAGTTACCTGGTGAGTATATTTATATAAACATTATCGAATACAACCCAGATACGAAGATTGTTCAATCTATTTATTCAACCTCCTGCTCGATTCGGTCGCTTGTATGTGAAACGGAAGAACAGTTACCTGGTGAGTATTGCTATATAAACATCATCACGATATCATCGAATACAACTCAGATACAATTATCGTTTTGTCTAACCATTTAACCTTCTGTTCGATTCAGTCGCTAGTATGTGTAACGGAAGTACCGTCACCTGGTAAGTATCACTATAAATACAGTAATGCGATATAATCGGATACCACCCAGATACATTGATTGTTCAGACTATCCATTCAACTTTCTGTTCGTTTCGGTCGCTCGTATGTGTAACGGAAGTACCGTCACCTGGTATGTATCACTATATATACAGTATTGCGATATAATCGGATACCACCCTGGTACATTGATTGTTCAGACTATCCATTCAACTTTCTGTTCGTTTCGGTCGCTTGTATGTAAAACAAGAATACCGTCACCTAGTGTGTATAACTATATACACAGCATAACATCATAATCGAATACAACCCATATACTATCCATTCAACCTTCTGTTCAATTCAGTCGCTCGTATGTATAACGGAAGAACAGTTACCTGGTGAGTATAACTATATAAACATAATCGAATACAACCCAGATACGATGATTGTTCAATCTATACTGAATTCAACCTTCTGCTCGATTCGGTCGCTTGTATGTAAAACGGAAGAACAGTTACCTGGTGAGTATTGCTATATAAACATCATCACGATATCATCGAATACAACTCAGATACAATTATCGTTTCGTCTAACCATTTAACCTTCTGTTCGATTCAGTCGCTAGTTTGTGTAACGGAAGAACAGTTACCTGGTGAGTATAACTATAAAAACATTATCGAATACAACCCAGATACGATGATTGTTCAATCTATCTATTCAACCTCCTGCTTGATTCGGTCGCTTGTATGTAAAACGGAAGAACAGTTACCTGGTGAGTATTGCTATATAAACATCATCACGATATCATCGAATACAACTCAGATACAATTATCGTTTTGTCTAACCATTTAACCTTCTGTTCGATTCAGTCGCTAGTATGTGTAACGGAAGTACCGTCACCTGGTAAGTATCACTATATATACAGTATTGCGATATAATCGGATAATACCCAGATACATTGATTGTTCAGACTATCCATTCAACTTTCTGTTCGTTTCGGTCGCTCGTATGTGAAACGGGAATACCGTCACCTAGTGTGTATAACTATATACACAGCATAACATCATAATCGAATACAACCCATATACTATCCATTCAACCTTCTGTTCGATTCGGTTGCTCGTATGTATAACGGAAGAACAGTAACCTAGTGGGTATTTCTATATAAACATCACCACGATATAATAGAATACAACTCAGTTTCAATTATCGTTTCGTCTAACCATTTAACCTTCTGTTCGATTCAGTCGCTAGTATGTGTAACGGAAGAACAGTTATCTGGTGAGTATAACTATATAAACATAATCGAATACAACCCAGATACGATGATAATTCAATCTATCCATTTGAGCTTCTGCTCGATTCGGTCGCTTGTATGTGAAAACGAAAGAACAGTAACCTGGTGAGTATTTCTATATAAACATCACCACGATATAATAGAATACAACTCAGTTACAATTATCGTTTCGTCTAACCATTTAACCTTCTGTTCGATTCAGTCGCTAGTATGTGTAACGGAAGTACCGTCACCTGGTTAGTATCACTATATATACGGTATTGCGATATAATCGGATACCACCCAGATACATTGATTGTTCAGACTATCCATTCAACTTTCTGTTCGTTTCGGTCGCTCGTATGTAAAACGGGAATACCGTCACCTAGTGTGTATAACTATATACACAGCATAACATCATAATCGAATACAACCCATATACTATCCATTCAACCTTCTGTTCGATTCGGTTGCTCGTATGTATAACGGAAGAACAGTAACCTGGTGAGTATTTCTATATAAACATCACCACGATATAATAGAATACAACTCAGTTACAATTATCGTTTCGTCTAACCATTTAACCTTCTGTTAGATTCAGTCGCTAGTATGTGTAACGGAAGTACTGTCACTTGGTATGTATCACTATATATACAGTATTGCGATATAATCGGATACCACCCTGATACATTGATTGTTCAGACTATCCATTCAACTTTCTGTTCGTTTCGGTCGCTCGTATGTAAAACAAGAATACCGTCACCTAGTGTGTATAACTATATACACAGCATAACATCATAATCGAATACAACCCATATACTATCCATTCAACCTTCTGTTCAATTCAGTCGCTCGTATGTATAACGGAAGAACAGTTACCTGGTGAGTATAACTATATAAACATAATCGAATACAACCCAGATACGATGATTGTTCAATCTATACTGAATTCAACCTTCTGCTCGATTCGGTCGCTTGTATGTAAAACGGAAGAACAGTTA
This sequence comes from Chrysomela aeneicollis, assembly GCA_029955515.1. Taxonomy (NCBI): domain Eukaryota; kingdom Metazoa; phylum Arthropoda; class Insecta; order Coleoptera; family Chrysomelidae; genus Chrysomela; species Chrysomela aeneicollis. Next base: position 1,946,211 of record JARUHQ010000027.1, on the reverse strand, counting down.
CCTGGTGAGTATTGCTATATAAACATCATCACGATATCATCGAATACAACTCAGATACAATTATCGTTTCGTCTAACCATTTTACCTTCTGTTCGATTCAGTCGCTAGTATGTGTAACGGAAGATCAGTTACCTGGTGAGTATAACTATATAAACATAATCGAATACAACCCAGATACGATGATTGTTCAATCTATACTGAATTCAACCTTCTGCTCGATTCGGTCGCTTGTATGTAAAACGAAAGAACAGTTATCTGGTGAGTATTGCTATATAAACATCATCAAGATATCATCGAATACAACTCAGATTCAATTATCGTTTCGTCTAACCATTTAACCTTCTGTTCGATTCAGTCGCTAGTATGTGTAACGGAAGAACAGTTACCTGGTGAGTATATTTATATAAACATTATCGAATACAACCCAGATACGAAGATTGTTCAATCTATTTATTCAACCTCCTGCTCGATTCGGTCGCTTGTATGTAAAACGGAAGAACAATTACCTGGTGAGTATTGCTATATAAACATCATCACGATATCATCGAATACAACTCAGATACAATTATCGTTTTGTCTAACCATTTAACCTTCTGTTCGATTTAGTCGCTAGTATGTGTAACGGAAGTACCGTCACCTGGTAAGTATCACTATAAATACAGTAATGCGATATAATCGGATACCACCCAGATACATTGATTGTTCAGACTATCCATTCAACTTTCTGTTCGTTTCGGTCGCTCGTATGTGAAACGGGAATACCGTCACCTAGTGTGTATAACTATATACACAGCATAACATCATAATCGAATACAACCCATATACTATCCATTCAACCTTCTGTTCGATTCGGTTGCTCGTATGTATAACGGAAGAACAGTAACCTGGTGAGTATTTCTATATAAACATCACCACGATATAATAGAATACAACTCAGTTTCAATTATCGTTTCGTCTAACCATTTAACCTTCTGTTCGATTCAGTCGCTAGTATGTGTAACGGAAGAACAGTTACCTGGTGAGTATAACTATATAAACATAATCGAATACAACCCAGATACGATGATTGTTCAATCTATCCATTTGACCTTCTGCTCGATTCGGTCGCTTGTATGTGAAAACGAAAGAACAGTAACCTGGTGAGTATTTCTATATAAACATCACCACGATATAATAGAATACAACTCAGTTACAATTATCGTTTCGTCTAACCATTTAACCATCTGTTCGATTTAGTCGCTAGTAGGTGTAACGGAAGTACCGTCACCTGGTTAGTATCACTATATATACAGTATTGCGATATAATCGGATACCACCCAGATACATTGATTGTTCAGACTATCCATTCAACTTTCTGTTCGTTTCGGTCGCTCGTATGTAAAACGGGAATACCGTCACCTAGTGTGTATAACTATATACACATCATAACATCATAATCGAATACAACCCATATACTATCCATTCAACCTTCTGTTCGATTCGGTTGCTCGTATGTATAACGGAAGAACAGTAACCTGGTGAGCATTTCTATATAAACATCACCACGATATAATAGAATACAACTCAGTTACAATTATCGTTTCGTCTAACCATTTAACCTTCTGTTCGATTCAGTCGCTAGTACGTGTAACGGAAGTACCGTCACCTGGTATGTATCACTATATATACAGTATTGCGATATAATCGGATACCACCCTGATACATTGATTGTTCAGACTATCCATTCAACTTTCTGTTCGTTTCGGTCGCTCGTATGTAAAACAAGAATACCGTCACCTAGTGTGTATAACTATATACACAGCATAACATCATAATCGAATACAACCCATATACTATCCATTCAACCTTCTGTTCAATTCAGTCGCTCGTATGTATAACGGAAGAATAGTTACCTGGTGAGTATAACTATATAAACATAATCGAATACAACCCAGATACGATGATTGTTCAATCTATACTGAATTCAACCTTCTGCTCGATTCGGTCGCTTGTATGTAAAACGGAAGAACAGTTACCTGGTGAGTATTGCTATATAAACATCATCACGATATCATCGAATACAACTCAGATACAATTATCGTTTCGTCCAACCATTTAACCTTCTGTTCGATTCAGTCGCTAGTATGTGTAACGGAAGAACAGTTACCTGGTGAGTATAACTATATAAACATAATCGAATACAACCCAGATACGATGATTGTTCAATCTATCAATTTGACCTTCTGCTCGATTCGGTCGCTTGTATGTGAAAACGAAAGAACAGTTACCTGGTGAGTATTTCTATATAAACATCACCACGATATAATCGAATACAACTCAGTTTCAATTATCGTTTCGTCTAACCATTTAACCTTCTATTCGATTCCGTCGCTAGTATGTGTAACGGAAGAACAGTTACCTGGTGAGTATAACTATATAAACATAATCGAATACAACCCATATACTATCCATTCAACCATCTGTTCGATTCGGTTGCTCGTATGTATAACGGAAGAACAGTAACCTGGTGAGTATTTCTATATAAACATCACCACGATATAATAGAATACAACTCAGTTACAATTATCGTTTCGTCTAACCATTCAACCTTCTGTTCGATTCAGTCGCTAGTATGTGTGACGGAAGTACCGTCACCTGGTATGTATCACTATATATACAGTATTGCGATATAATCGGATACCACCCTGATACATTGATTGTTCAGACTATCCATTCAACTTTCTGTTCGTTTCGGTCGCTCGTATGTAAAACAAGAATACCGTCACCTAGTGTGTATAACTATATACACAGCATAACATCATAATCGAATACAACCCAGATACTATCCATTCAACCTTCTGTTCGATTCGGTTGCTCGTATGTATAACGGAAGAACAGTAACCTGGTGAGTATTTCTATATAAACATCATCACGATATAATAGAATACAACTCAGTTACAATTATCGTTTCGTCTAACCATTTAACCTTCTGTTCGATTCAGTCGCTAGTATGTGTAACGGAAGAACAGTTACCTGGTGAGTATAACTATATAAACATCACCACGATATAATAGAATACAACTCAGTTACAATTATCGTTTCGTCTAACCATTTAACCTTCTGTTCGATTCAGTCGCTAGTATGTGTAACGGAAGTACCGTCACCTGGTATGTATCACTATATATACAGTATTGCGATATTATCGGATACCACCCAGATACATTGATTGTTCAGACTATCCATTCAACTTTCTGTTCGTTCCGGTCGCTCGTATGTAAATCGGGAATACCGTCACCTAGTGTGTATAACTATATACACATCATAACATCATAATCGAATACAACCCATATACTATCCATTCAACCTTCTGTTCGATTCGGTAGCTCGTATGTATAACGGAAGAACAGTAACCTGGTGAGTATTTCTATATAAACATCACCACGATATAATAGAATACAACTCAGTTACAATTATCGTTTCGTCTAACCATTTAACCTTCTGTTCGATTCAGTCGCTGGTATGTGTAACGGAAGTACCGTCACCTGGTATGTATCACTATATATACAGTATTGCGATATAATCGGATACCATCCTGATACATTGATTGTTCAGACTATCCATTCAACTTTCTGTTCGTTTCGGTCGCTCGTATGTAAAACAAGAATACCGTCACCTAGTGTGTATAACTATATACACAGCATAACATCATAATCGAATACAACCCATATACTATCCATTCAACCTTCTGTTCAATTCAGTCGCTCGTATGTATAACGGAAGAATAGTTACCTGGTGAGTATAACTATATAAACATAATCGAATACAACCCAGATACGATGATTGTTTAATCTATACTGAATTCAACCTTCTGCTCGATTCGGTCGCTTGTATGTAAAACGGAAGAACAGTTAACTGGTGAGTATTGCTATATAAACATCATCACGATATCATCGAATACAACTCAGATACAATTATCGTTTCGTCCAACCATTTAACCTTCTGTTCGATTCAGTCGCTAGTATGTGTAACGGAAGAACAGTTACCTGGTGAGTATAACTATATAAACATAATCGAATACAACCCAGATACGATGATTGTTCAATCTATCCATTTGACCTTCTGCTCGATTCGGTCGCTTGTATGTGAAAACGAAAGAATAGTTACCTGGTGAGTATTTCTATATAAACATCACCACGATATAATAGAATACAACTCAGTTACAATTATCGTTTCGTCTAACCATTCAACCTTCTGTTCGATTCAGTCGCTAGTATGTGTGACGGAAGTACCGTCACCTGGTATGTATCACTATATATATAGTATTGCGATATTATCGGATACCACCCAGATACATTGAATGTTCAGACTATCCATTCAACTTTCTGTTCGTTTCGGTCGCTCGTATGTAAAACAAGAATACCGTCACCTAGTGTGTATAACTATATACACAGCATAACATCATAATCGAATACAACCCAGATACTATCCATTCAACCTTCTGTTCGATTCGGTTGCTCGTATGTATAACGGAAGAACAGTAACCTGGTGAGTATTTCTATATAAACATCATCACGATATAATAGAATACAACTCAGTTTCAATTATCGTTTCGTCCAACCATTTAACCTTCTAATCGATTCAGTCGCTAGTATGTGTAACGGAAGAACAGTTACCTGGTGAGTATAACTATATAAACATAATCGAATACAACCCAGATACGATGATTGTTCAATCTATCCATTTGACCTTCTGCTCGATTCGGTCGCTTGTATGTGAAAACGAAAGAACAGTTACCTGGTGAGTATTTCTATATAAACATCACCACGATATAATCGAATACAACTCAGTTTCAATTATCGTTTCGTCTAACCATTTAACCTTCTATTCGATTCAGTCGCTAGTATGTGTAAAGGAAGAACAGTTACCTGGTGAGTATAACTATATAAACATAATCGAATACAACCCATATACTATCCATTCAACCTTCTGTTCGATTCGGTTGCTCGTATGTATAACGGAAGAACAGTAACCTGGTGAGTATTTCTATATAAACATCACCACGATATAATAGAAAACAACTCAGTTACAATTATCGTTTCGTCTAACCATTCAACCTTCTGTTCGATTCAGTCGCTAGTATGAGTGACGGAAGTACCGTCACCTGGTATGTATCACTATATATACAGTATTGCGATATAATCGGATACCACCCTGATACATTGATTGTTCAGACTATCCATTCAACTTTCTGTTCGTTTCGGTCGCTCGTGTGTAAAACAAGAATACCGTCACCTAGTGTGTATAACTATATACACAGCATAACATCATAATCGAATACAACCCAGATACTATCCATTCAACCTTCTGAGTAGTGAAACAAAGCGGGCACCAGATAGAACTTCCAATTTTCGCCACCAGATGGCGCCATGGTGGCGCTGGTGTCGCTGCGTAACATGTCGCTGATAACTGCTTCATTCATGATGACGTAGTCTGACGTCACAAGGTTGCCGCTTTGACATATATCAATTGGAGAACCTGTCATATGTCGGTGGCGCTAGTGGCGCTTGTGTCATTGTTACAGGCCTCGATGTAGAGGTGGCGCTAGTGTCGTTCTGCAGTCCTCGATGTAGAGGTGGCGCTGCTACAGGCCTCGAGGTAATGGTGGAGCCATATCGAATATGCCCATGTAACAATTTGACATATGACATGGAACACTTCCCAATCGACATCTTGTCAATTGGGAAGTGCTCCAAGTCACCGCTGATTCATCCAACAATTAAAAAAACCTTTGACGACGACGGGATTTGAACTCGAGACCATCGGACTATGAATCCGATACGTAACATCATCGTCACGACCACTACATAGTATAATTAACGGTGGAATTCGAGGCGACGAGAGACCGCGCTGCATGACGTAATCGGGCTAGATCCGTTTCAGTGATATCTAAGCGGAGCGTTCGCTTGTTACATTGTTGCCGGACGTTTGAAATAATCCGAGTAACCGTCGCGTATACATAGTTGCCGAAAATATGTCATTTCAGATGTGGATGGCGACGAGAGACCGCGCGCTCGCGCTGCGTGACGTAATCGAGCTAGATCCGTTTCAGTGATATCTAAGTGGTGCGTTCGCTTGGTACATTGTTGCCGGACGTTTGAAATATTCCGAGTAACCGTCGCGTATACATAGTTGCCGAAAATATGCCATTTCAGATATGGATATATTAGGGGGGCTGCGTTGGGGAGACGGGGGGGGTTCTTCATGTTACCACTTGACTTTTTTCTATTTTTAAATTATAGAGAGTCAGGTTGGCCGAGCGGTCTAAGGCGCCAGCTTTAAGCCCTGGTTCCCGAGAAGGAGCGTGGGTTCGAATCCCACACCTGGCAGAGTTTTTATAAGACTTTATATTCTCATGAATCGTCTGACGATGTACCCATTCAAGTCGAAGCATGATGAGGAACACATACAATTTGGAATATCGTTGCTCTGAAACATCAAAACGCTATTGCTGCAGAAAAAAATGTTTTTCCATATCAGATCTCGATGATGTAGTTGACGGAATGGCATGCAAAGTGTGCGAAAACTTTTGTTATTGCGCATGCGCATGTAATTCTAGACGTAAGAATGACGTAGTTGGGTGTTTTGTAACAGTTGCCAGATGTCTTTGGAAGAGTATAAACGACAGCTGCAGAAATTCCAGAAGAAAATAAGAGAACTCAACTACATAATTCAACACTACGAAGATAAACAGCAGATGATTAGAACTTTTTCGAAAATTACTTTATTGGAAACGATATCGAAGAAAACATCATGGCAATCTTGAAATCATCATTTATATTGCTATTTTCAATGATGGAAAACATCTTGTACATGAATGTACCCAACAAAGTTAGCGAAGCAGGAATTTGCTTCAATAATGATACAACATGTCAGTGGACTGCTATGAAGAGAGTATTCATCAATGGTGGTCAAATGGAAGTGTTCTCGATAGAAGTGCTGCCGCCGGGGGGAAATGAAACAAAATTCAAAATTCGGTTGATTTTCGACGATAGAACCTTTGGGGAAATGGGAGATTGGCAGCAGCTTATTCCATCACCTATGTCAACATCGCCACTACCACCACCACCACCACCGCCACAAGTGGATTACGAAAAATTCTTCACAAACTTGGATACATTATTATACATCAATTTAGCATTTGTAGCTTTGCTAATTTTACTCATTATTGTACATCGTTTCTGGAAAGAAATAAAAGTCTATGTGTTCTAGAACAATATTTTTTATTTAGGTAAAATAGTACAAAACCAATTGTATAGAGTATGAATATTTCGAAGACTGCACTGGAACTTTTCTCCTCCTCTTCCATAAAGATGATTCATGCATGCTGGAGTCGTAGGTTGAAATGTGACAGTTTGCCACCACGACGCATCAAAGTCCTCCAAATTGACGATATCACAGCATACCTCCAATTCCTCCAACTTTTGCTTCAAGAACTGTATCTTTTGATGACCTCTTACGTAGATGAGATTTGCCTGATGCAGATTATTTTGTAGAATTTGATTCATCTCTTCAAGATCCACATAGCCACTAGAGTATTTCAAGCCATGAACGTAGCGTTCAACATAGTTTACCATCTTTTTATCTTCTTTGCTCAAATTAGCGTACTCTGTGGATGGTTTAAATAGAAAATTACTGATTTTCATGCCAATGCGAATTGACATCTCCTTCGGGATGAATTCTCCAGCAACGACGAAGCCTTGAATGTCAACCAGTGCGATCTCCATGACGTCTTGGAATGAACTGAATGAACATCCCTTCACTCATCAATCGATATTTCGAACAATTTCGCTGAGTGGGAGGTGTTCCATGATTTGATCATGAATAATGATGCAATATGCCTTGGTGTTTGCAGAAAAGCCCATGGTTGCTTCAATATCCAACTTGATGTCGACTGTCGAAGCCTTCGGACCGAGACTTCTTCTCGAACAATCAATGACAAACATTGATCGAGTTTTGAATTCGGTAAAGTTCATTAGAGAACGCTTCAAGAGACAATTGTGATAGCTCTTGTTGAATTCGGAATAATTGTGGTAGGCGTCAGAGTATTGACCAGTGGAAAAGTCTAGAAGTGCTCGTTCTTGCGGATAGTAGTCACCGTTCAGAGCCAAGCGTATGGATTTGATGTTGGCATGATCGAACAATGTAACATCCTCATGTATATCATCAATCTTTTTGGTTTGGAAAAAGACAACGACATATCTGGGGCTCTCCATTGCCGTACAAGTTTTGACAGACCAAATTTCGGTGGTGGAGTTTTGGGTTAGTGCAGGCAGTTCGTGCAATTCCCATTTGCGAAACGCTATCATCATAGGTTCATCTGCTCGCACACGCTTCAACAGCTGGAATTTTATATCATCATTCGGAGTGAGGTGTGGCACTTTCAAGGTTATGCTCTCGATTGTGATTTTAGCAGTACTCTTTGTCAGACCACTTGCAGGTACATTATTGCCACCAGTAACCGCCTTTTCTTCAACTTTCACGCTGTTGGCATCACTGCGCGATCGAACCAAACGAATCGACTGCTTTCCCAGTGTCGCCACCTGATGGTCATTGAATATGGAGAACAAGAGTTTCAGTGGAATGTTCATGGTAAATGTTTTGTCTGCATTGAGAATGGGAGCATTTGGATAGTTCCATCCTGCTATAGCTAGATGGCGCGAATCTTCGGGGGCATAGCACAAATATCCTCTAGCTGTGCTCGTTATTCCCGGATATCTGGCAGCATCCAGTTCCTTATTGCACAACTCATAGGTACAAGAATCAAAGAGATATGCACCAGCATTGTGAGTTAAAGTACCCGTACCACCTCCAGTTACATCTAATTTAGCCTTGATGACGAGAACACCTTCAAACATGGCGAGCCATACATCTGCTTGATTGATAGTAATGTCTATGACATCATTGTTCTCAAACGACTTGACGTACGGATGATAGGTACGCCACTCCACTTTGGTGATGGATTCATCGAACCTTGGTTTGCGAAAGACGTCGAATACTGGAGCCGTCATGGACATTGTAACCGATTGATTTGAGAAATAGGATATTGGATAATGTCAATTGTTTCCTCGAACGATGACGGTGCACCACGTCTGTCTTGCTCAAGGACGTTCTTGAGACTGATGTGGAAGTAGGATACTCTTCAGATTTATAGACAGAGTTATCAAACACTAGTCCCATCGCTGAAGTTTCTTCAATTCCAATCTGATTATGATCTCTTCACCTCTGAAATTCACCTGCCTCAAGTCTTGATCTAGTATTTGCAGTGTAATATTTGGCAGTTCTCGTCTACTAACTATGGGTAGATAGATAAGATTTCTTGGAGTTTCGTCTATTGCGTACCCGGGATCGACCGAAATAGCAAATTCGTATATCGTATGTGAAGGTCTATCGTTGTAGAGAGCTCCAGCAGTGACGTTACTGTCAATGTGAATGGTTCGGACTTTGGCTATGTTAACAGGCAAATCAGAACAATGAACTTTTTGTGCTTCCAGCACAGAGTCTGAGAATCCCAATACTTTAGCAATACTATCCTTGGGTGTAAAATCAATGTTGAACTTATTGCTCGAGATCTCACACTTTAATGTATTGTTATTGGGTTTCAACGAGAATATATCGTCGACGTTTTTTGCACTCGAAATATTCAATTCTTTTCGAATGAATTTCTCAATGTCGATAATGTCGTATGATCCTTCAGGAATTTCTATAATTTTTGTGGTTTTAGATGCTGCGTCCTGCAGATAAACTTTGGAAGCACCTCTTTCTATATTAGGAATGCTATTGTAGCAGTGGAATCCCAACAATGCTAGACCGTAGTCTGACTCCGGATCGAGCTGTAGTGGCGTGAGAAAGTCTATGGAGAGCGTAGAAGTGCGACTCTTCAACGTCAATATCAAAGACATGACTGATGCGTCATGCGTCATGTTATTTGTTTTTATAGAGAAATTCCAAGCAGAGACGTCCACAATTACTTTGTTTATAATTCTGATATTGATCATTATTATAGAGGATTTTCACATTTTCACCAAAGTATCGGGCCAATTCTTTTGGTGGTTTCAACATTCCATAACTATCGAAATATTCCACAACATTATCATGTTTCTTGTAAGCTACCCAATGTGTACCAGAATGATTTGAAGTATCCAAATTTATGATTGCACACTCGTCGCGATGACGCCATGGGCCGGTAGGTAGTAGGGTGTCTCGCATAAAAACACCTCGAAAATGTGGTATTTTCAGTTGTTTGGCATACTTTATTATTTCTGAATCGTACATGGATTTATTGGGTAGCTTAGCTAGTAGTTTTTTTGCTGTTTCTTTAAAAATAGTCCGAATCCTCGTGGTATCTTGCGCAGATACAAGCCCGAACCGATAGCCTCCATCGCTTTATTATGACGTCGATCTTCTTCCAGTTTCTTTGTTGCATTTTTAGCATCAATTACAGTCTTTGCGACTGCACCAGCTCCACCAGCCAAGGATCCTAGAGCTCCCAAAGCAGCAAAGATCGGAATCAGCGGAAAGATACCACCACTTTTCTTTTCTGAATCGAACGGTATGATTCTTGGTACTCGAATCTTTTTCTTGCCTCCGGCTCTCTTGATGGCAATTCTAGCTGCTCTAAGTGCAGCCAGTGCAGATTTTTTCAAACCACTGCCTTTATGGTTATCACTACTACTACTACTACTATTGGATTTTGAAAGAACATTTTTTATGAACTTTATAACATTGGCAAATGTAGGTCGCAGACCCATGCCAAGCTTGCGTTTAGCTTTCATCCCGGTAGTAACTAGCCAAGCTGCAGCTTTTTCTTTGAATTTTGCGTCTTTTGCTTTGACTCTTTCCCACGCTCTATTCTCGAGTACCCAATCGGCTTTGTGACGCTCCTCCAAAGATTGATTTTGTGAATATGCAATGTCGTGCTGTCGACAAGCGTCGTCCAATGGATTAATGCCTGTGTCTCCTCGAGCAAGCCTCTTTTCTAGCTTTGTACCTGGTCCACAAATTCTATAGCCTGGTATGTGTAATTCGATAGGGAGCTTATTGATTACAGAATTCAACACACCCTCACCGTGGTAGAGCAACATGTAGAATGATGAGTATGAAGAGCGCCACCTATATTTATAGCAGCGCACCTCAATGCATACTGTCACATTATGGAGGTCGTTCAACAGAAACGGACGCTACCTATCGAGAACTTGGATGTGGTAGCTAATTGTGAATCGATAAGTAGTAGTAGTGGTAAACATGGGAAACTGCTTCCGCATTCCTTCAGAGCCATCTTCTGTGGACCCAGTGGATGTGGAAAGACCAATGCAATGCTGTCCTTGCTTTTCAGTCCGAATGGCGCGAAATTTAAAAACGTTTACGTGTATTCAAAGTCGCTGTACCAACCAAAGTATCAGCTGTTGCAACAAGTGCTGGATTCAGTGAAAGGAGTCGGGTATTTCCCATTCAAAGAGAATGATGACGTCATCGACCCATCGAAAGCGAAAAACAACTCGATATTCATCTTTGATGATGTATCATGTGACAAGCAGCAAAAAATTCGTGAATATTTTTCAATGTGCAGGCACAAGGACATTGACGTTGCATACCTGTGTCAAACATACTCAAAAATTCCCAAACAGCTCATCCGTGACAATAGTAACCTAGTTGTGTTATTTCGGCAGGATGAAATGAACTTGAAGCATGTTTTCGATGAGCATGTCTCACCAGACATGTCATTCGATCAATTTAAAGCGCTTTGTTCAGAATGCTGGAATGGCAGTAGTCAATTTGGAACACTAGTAATTGCAAAGACATTCGACATTAATGCTGGTAGATATAGAAGTGGCTTCGATAAATATATAAAGGTTTGATAATTATTCATACATCACCATTAATCATCATGACGACAACCGATAAACATGGAAGTGTTGATGATGCATTACGCAAGAAAAAAATTGGCGAATTATCTAAATCGATCAGAAGAAAGTATTTGGCATTGAAGATGGGCAAGTCTGAAGATGATGCTGCACTTCAGAAAATATTTCAACCTCTGACAACGCCTCTCAAAGATATTGCCACTACGTCCAAAGGAATTCGAGAAAAACTTGATGGATCATTTCTACCAAGAAAGAAAATTAAAAAGGACATTGATGAACAGGAAACAAAGAAGGAAAAACCTGATTTGGATGAAACCAATTTCTTACCTCTCGTGGACGTAGCTGAAACTGATTCTGCTGCTGCTGACAAAGATGATGATTCTGATGAGGATGATGAAGTTTTCACTGACCCTCAAAATATTTCATCGGCTGCCTTGAATGATTACATTGATCAATATCCTCCGATGGCACAAAAATATCTAACACAATACTGGATAGGTGATGAGAATATCGATAAAGTTTATGGTCCTGTGTACGATCCAAAAACATCGAAATGGTTCCTAAACAAGAGTGAACTGAATTTCCATCAAAGGACTGGAGATATACTTGTTGGAGGCTATCGCTTTCGCGGCACTCCAGGACTCTATCAATTGCTATTCTACAATGATCCGGCCTATGCTGAAGATGACCGAGCTCAATACAAGAAATTACTTACGCTCTCCAAGGCGCATCAGAATGCTCTTGGAAACATGAAGGGTTCGAGTAAATATAAATACAAGGAAATTATTCGACCAATGTTTAGATCCAAGACGACCGGTGGTCGCGGTTTGAACATGATGACCTATAACACCACCCCAATCGAATACATGTATTGGGATGATCCAAATGAGTTGGTTGACCGCTTGAAATTACTCATCGCCTCACAGCAGGCTGGAAATACATCAAACGACAATGAAATAGTAGCCATCATAAATGAACTGAAGGAGGCCAGCATAATATCTGAAGCGTGAAGCGTGCGTTAAACGTGCGTCAAACGTGCGTCAAACGTGCGTCAAACGTGCGTCAAACGTGCGTCAAACGTGCGTCAAACGTGCGTCAAACGTGCGTCAAACGTGCGTCAAACGTGCGTCAAACGTGCGTCAAACGTGCGTCAAACGTGCGTCAAACGTGCGTTAAACGTGCGTGAAGCGTGCGTGAAACATGCGTCGCGTTTTTTTCTTACGCCGAGTATACAAATATGTGTACATGCATTAGGATATCATTTTCATAATGAGTCTCGACAAGTTCGGTTGTGGCAGGGGCAGTGGCGGTGGTAGTGGTCATTCAACAACGATAGTAGGATCAGGATTTTCCTATGCTCCCTCCGGAGACATTGACATTGGGCATTTGAAATTGTGTAATGTGAAAGCACCCACTGATGCTGCAGATGCAGCAAACAGGGAATACGTTGAACTCGGTCTTTCACAAATACAAGTGGATTTCAAGATTGCATTCGATAATTATGGGAAAAAAATTCAAAAAACTATTGATGACTTCAGAAACATAATAGCAAATTTTGGAAATTCGATCAATGATTTGACAAACAAACATATGACGCTCAATGGAAACTTGGTACAACTGTCGATGATGATGCAAAAAATCGTACAGCAATCAAACCGATTGGACAATGATTTGGTGCCTAGACTAGAGAAGAAAATCAATTCAGATTCAAAGACCATCAAAGATTTGATAGAGTCGCTCGAAAAAAGCATTGATATTTTAAAGACTGAACAACAAAAAAGGCAGGATAAGGAGCTACAACATGCCGCCTATATTAACAAACTCAAAACTGAGTTGGCTAAAAATGTATATACTGTTGTACAGCCGTCGTCATCGTCTTCGTCAAAACCCATATAACCGTTATACTTCCATTTTTCAAATCACTCTGTGCTATAGTGAGCAATAAAAAACATGTCGTCATCGTCGTCTTCATACTCCAAGGAAAAAGTTCAACTCGTCAATGAGCTGCATAAACCTGTGAGAAAAAAATTTCCTCGTCGTCGCACCATCATTAAAGGATTAGATGATTTATGGCAAATGGATCTAGCTGAGATGCGCCCATATGCATCGAAAAATAAGAATTTCAAACTGATAATGGTCGTGATTGATTGTTTTTCCAAATTCCTATGGACACGACCACTGAAATCCAAGACTGGCATCGACATTGCTCGAGCATTCACCAATATTTCGACGCACACGAAACGTTGTCCGAAAAATTTACAAACTGATCAAGGCACCGAATTCTTCAATGAAAAATTCCAGAGTCTAATGAAAAAATTTTCAATCAATCATTACAATACGTATTCGGTGAAGAAGGCAGCAATGGCTGAACGTGTTATTCGCACTCTGAAGGAGAAACTCTACAAATATTTCAGCTTGAGTGGATCATATCGCTGGATTGACGTTTTACCTGAGATTACCAAAAATTATAACAATCAAAAACATAGTACTACAAAATTTAAACCGTGTGACGTTACTAAAGCCAATGAACAAGAAATTCTCAAATCTACATACAATCACATTAAAATAGTGGGATTTCGAAAATTTAAAATTGGTGATTTGGTGCGTATCAGTAAGGCCAAACATGTCTTTGCCAAAAATTATACTCCCAATTGGACTACGGAATTATTCAAGATTGCGCAAGTTCGAATAACGAATCCTACCACCTATCTCTTGGAAGATATGCAAGGAGCGCCAATCAAAGGAGCCTTTTATTCGGAGGAACTTCAAAAAACTGCAAATCCTGATGTTTACTTGGTAGAGAAAATATTACGACGAAAAGGCAAGAAGGTGTTTGTTAAATGGTTGGGGCTCGATAAGACACACAACAGTTGGATTGATGCTGATAATAGATTATAATGCAAAACTAGCACAAATCAAGCAAATCGGGGGGGCCTTTCGCACACACACATCGCATTGGAATTAGCTTATCATCCGGCCGGATGTAGAGTGGGAATATAAAAAGCTTTGAGCAGCACAGCATTCGCATCAGTTTACAATTATTATTATGAGTGAAGACTCTGGTTATCATTCATCCTGTGAAATGAATTTTGAAGATGATAGTTCTTCATCACCGCCAGACTACTTTGCTGAAGTCGATAGATGTTTGGAAGTGTTTGAGAAGGCTGCGCAAGCTGAAACACATTACCTGCTCAATACTTCGTTCCCGCTTTCCACCTACGAGATTCAGTGTGGGTTGAGTCCAGCTAGACAATTCAGCCCTGCCATCGTTCTGAAGAAACCCCATTATCCAACAAAGATTTCGTTCGCTACTTACGAATGGGCAACCTTCATTGAATTGCTGCGAGATCTTCAACAAGATTTTTTCTACCAACCTCTGCCTGGCTTCATCGACGAATACGATCCTGTGGTGAGCGCCTGCGGGGACTATGCCACCGTAACCCGAGCTGTTTGGGATGGCATCAAGGTGCTAACAGTGGCCAAACATCATGTGCAATTTGATTTGATGGAAGAAGATGTCGTCGATATTTTGAGTGTTGAAGTGCAACTTTTATCACATCGAGTTAATATGTTGAATGAATTGGACTTTTGTATATACTATAATAATCTTTTAGATACTGCAGCAGATTGGATTAGAAACAAACAAACTGTATTGAGTGTGGAAGAAATTATATATGGATTTTGTAATGCTGCTAGTAGTATGTCAAGTAATGCACTTTTAGAATATCTTTATTATTGTAAAGATCGAATAATATCTGATTTGAATAAAAGACTTTGAAAATATTATGTTTTTTCATCACACCTATCATACCATACATAAATAAAACAAAAGAATTTTTTCACATCATTTATATTTAACACAAAAATTGAGTAACATTGTATAGAGAGAGTTATAATTGAAGCTAATACAATAATTGGCTGACAAAGTATAAAGATTTCCATGTTGTATTACTACTACTCCATTATTCGAAAATGTCCCCAGGGCAAGGTGTCGTGACTATTTTGTAGCAAATATCGTTTATCGTCGAAAGGTGACAGTGCAATTTTTGTCTGCTCAATACTATATACGTTGTGAGCAAATGAGCGTATGCATCGTTGTGTGACAACATTGGGGGCCTTATCAAAGAGACAATCAACATAATCTTGAAAAGTGATGGTATTCTTAACAACATTATTTCGAACGCCCTTTGATTTTTTAACGCATTTCCCCCCTTCAACCAAGAACGTATACATCTTGGAACGAAGTCCAATAAAGTTAGTCATAATCGCAGAATTGGCTTCATCTTTCATCAAGCCTGGCACCTTTTTATTTACTTGAGGAATACCGAAACGATTATCTGAGGGATAATCACTCGTATCGAATTTTTGGATATCTGCTTTCAAAACTTCTTCGTAAACATCATCACATTTTATTTCATAAATAAGGCTGTCGGTGTCAGTGTAGAGGAGCTTGCATACACTATTGTCGAATTTGTTCAGCATGTAATCGTAGTGAAAGTTGTATACGCAAGTCTTGGATATATCCAGGATTGCCATACCAATATACAGGGGTTTGTTAAAAACAATATTAGTTTTTGACAATTCTATAGCCATTAGGTCATCTCCTTCGGAATCATCGCCGCTGAAGATGGTGCGATTATGGAAATTTGGTGATGCAATAAGATTTTTTGCTCCATAACGCCCCTCCCACTTTGACACAAGCTTGACTACTCGATGTTTACGAACATTCTCCATCGTTTTCCCAAATATGGCATTGATAAAAAGCTTATACAAATCTTTGGCAAATGCTGTAGTTGCCTGAGCTCGTAACATTGTGTTGAGCTCAATATAGGGCTTCAACCAAGCAGACTGCTTGAATTTGAGAATACGATGGATTTTCGTAAGTATCAAACCGTTTGCCAGCGCCTGTTTCAAATTCCTATAATGAATAATGTAATGTTCCTTATTATACAATGTAGTCATCAATTTGGAAAAATTCGAACCTGGTGGAATTCGATGTTCTGCACAAAGAGGAAAATCTTTATGTTTATCGTGCAAGTTTTCGGGATACTGTAAATCTACCTCCAAAATATATCCTTCATTTGATTCATCAGATATGGAATTGACATCAAAGTTATTCAAGTCTTCTACCCACCCAAACCCGCCGTAGGGGAGAAATTCTGACATGGCCCAGCCATAAAGATTATTCACATCCAAGTAGAGTAGATACTTTGATGCTTCATCAGGATTATAGTTGTTCATATATTTGTTGTTGGCTTTCGAAAATCGATTGCAACATTGAGAAATACCTCCCCTAATTCCACGTTCAACAAAAAGTAACATATCTACATCACTTATTAATTCTAGTTCACACCCTGTATATCGAAGCATACAATCCCAGGTATAACCAGGCATTGTGAAATACCATGCTGGATCAAGGCTATATGTTTTATGTGCTTCTTCGCGGAAATTTTCAAAAACATCTGATAACAACAATATATCAGTTTTCATATATAAGTCTGAATATTCACCGAGCGAAGTCAAATTGAATGTATGCCATACATTCTGCGCATGCGTATAATCTTCATCACTAATATTGCAGTCATGCAACTTATTGTAGAATCTCTCGATAGGTGGTAGTGATGTATCTTGAAGTTTTTCCCAAGAATCTATGTAATCATAAGGAAAAACACCTTTACGACTTAATAGTTTGAATGCTTCGGCATTCAAATTGCTGAATTCACGTCTGAGATTCTTAAAGTGTTCTTCCTTTAACGCCGATACCAGATTATCGAGGGATGTTCCCATGAAGCGAAACGAATCAATGAAACGAAATTTTATGTCTGTTTCACAATCATATTGTGTGAACGATATATATTTCTCTTTATTGATTGGTAGTAGACTCACTCTACCTCGTTTAGCTATATCTTTAATCAGGAAGTGACTATCATAGCCAGATAGATTGTGAAATATTATGGGAACAATAAAAGATTTTTGGTAGTTCAAATTACAGTCCTGATGTGCCCACCCCCTAAATTTACCTGTAAAATGGCAGTGGTCACGCACAACAACCTGTTTATTTGCTGCGAACGTCTTCCCACAAATATGACAGTTCGTGACATCCGCCTTATTAGGAAATTCAGTCATGGGTACAATATCTAATATTTTATCCTGAATAACTATAGCAATTTGCTGCACTTGATTTGCGAACCACTCCATACAATCGATGCCTCGATAGCTCCGGTAAAACGATAGTTTATCATCATAGGAGCATTTCAAGTATAGTCCAGCACTGAAAGCTTCGTGTTTTTGGTACTTTAATGTTTTCTTTTCTTCGCTCGCATTATCATTAAACGGTAGCAATATTGATTCGAAATCCGCATATAAAACAAAAGGGGCTTTTTCTTTATTTACAAAATTTTTGAATTTCACCGAGTCGTATTTGGGAAATGAAATTTTACTTGTATTTACTTTCTGGCAGTTCACAGTATGACTATCCAATTTATCTTGGCTATTGAAATAATTCAGACATATATCACAAATATATAATTTATATTTATGTTTACTCATTTGCTTACTTATAAGTCGAGATAGATCTTTGATCCAGCAATAATGGTACTTTATGTCGATAGTTTCATCATAGTCAATTGGAGCATCATAGTCATTCAATTTTGGAAAATACTGACTCTGAACCATTAATAAATTAACATGTTTTTCAAGTTTAGTCTTTGTCAGTCGAATTGGTGTAGTGGTGAATAATGTCTTGTCTTTTACCTCATTCAGTTCTAAAATATAAACGTTGATCGAGATATTGTTCAATTTTGCAAATTTGGAAATTTGCCTTAGAGACATTGGCATATCTAAACCTGTTAGGTTCAGAACAGTAGAGGGATGTGGGTACGAAGAAGTTATAGCGGTATTTTTATCCGCTGGATATAGCGCAGATACAACTGCCCAACCAAAACATAAGTTATCCAAATTTTTTACATTGATGCATGCTTGTTTTTTGAGGATTTCTGGTGGTAATTTGATGAAAGATGAACCATTTCCAACTTCGAATTTATTGAAGTTGATTTCCAAGCTGATAATTTTGTGTAGAGCCCACCCACTGCCACGTTCTAAAAATTCATCTAATTTCAAAAATACCGAATCAATGATGGTGTCCCTGAACCAATCTGCATAGTCCATCCCGGCATCTATGACACCATTGCGAGTGTTGAAATATTTGAATTCTAGAATTTCCGAATCTCCAGATTTCTTGATGAATTCCCCACAAAATACTGCATTGCATTTCAATACTCGCAATTGTTTCAATGCATTGCATACTCTTGATTTGAATAGGAAAAATGAGTCTTCCAAAAATTGAAGAGGGTCTTTATGAACTAAATTGATAACCAAACCAGAGCGAACACGCCCCTGGAATGCTGATTTGAGTTCCTTCCATATGACGCGATCACTCCGGTTTCGTTTGAAACTAGGATTTCGTCCTCCTCCAACGATTTTTTGTTCTTTTATTGCCTTGGCAATTAATAATTGATAGCGTCTCAAATGTCCCAAATTAGTGTTCAGTTTGAATAAGGTGTTATGTGAACAATTGCCTGATCTTATCCCCCTTTGAATGAATTGAATATTTTTCCTGATCAACTTCAACCACTTTTGTTTTTCTCCCAAAGATGAATTATTAGCAACTTCCGAGAAAGCATTTTTCGATATTTTAACAAGATTGTCACTCATCTGCCCGATTTCATTAGACATTTTCGAATAATATTATAGAAAACAATATGAAAATCTAACCTTTTATTTATCAAATTATAAAACACCGAAGTTGGATGGCCAAAGCTATTTTACTCCTCATCCTTCTTAGCTGGGTTGCATGGGAGCTGCAAGAAAAAAATCAAAATGAATTATATAACCAAAAGGTTGGGCTTATCATAATTGAAAACAACTCACATATGTTCTCAAACGATTGAGCCAAATTCTTTCATCTCTACTCGTGAATTTGTCAAATAAAATTTTCCTTAATTTTCTGATAACACTGACTAAATTATCTGATTTCTTGGCGATATCCATCTCTTTCAAAAAATAACACGCAAAAAATGTAAAAACGACTTACTTTTTTAATTCTTGATTATCTCAAAAGATGCCGCTGGGTGTGGCTTCCCAACTGCGATGAGGCCTTTGAATATTAATGCGTATCCACCAGTTGAGAGCTCTTTTGTGTGAGCGGCGTATGCTTCAGTTACTCTTGAAGGCAGGAAAACCACAGAGTCCTGCAGTTCAAGCAGAATAGACACACCAAATTTTGTTTCAACGCTCTTTGCTGAGATGATGGGGAAAGGCACTCCGATTTCCAATTCTCCAATCTTTGTGATTGGTTTTCTTTCTGCAATACATGAAACGTTGTTCAATGAGGATAGATCCATCTGGAAATTATTATAAAATTGTGTATTAATAAACGAGCATTTGGACATTTAGAGAAAAATGTATTGAAAAATGTTTGGAAAATCGTTCATGGAAACTTTGATTGATATCAAAGAAATAATTCTGAGAAAAACAAAATAAAAAAATACTCACTGTTATTGGTTAGCTGATGTGGCGCACACACACACACACACAATGTAGATATGAAGGTTTGGCTGCGTCTTCGAAGAGAGCTGGAGTACAAGTGTCTGCTGCCGGTGTGCGAATCACTTTTATAATCAGAAACGGTCCACGTGCCTGATAACTGATTTTTCCCAGACCTCAGCAGCCTCGTGTGCAGGAAAAAACATGTTGATGAAAACATCGAAGCACATAAACGCATTTAATTGGTGAAATGTGGTTTATTCAACAGGAAGCTTACATGCTTATCTGAACTGTTGGAAAAACAAGTGCAGGAAGTTATCGAGGTTATCAGAGCGATAACAGGAAATGCTTAACCACAATCGCACAAAGTTTTAGCGCTTATCAGCAAATATTCCAAACAAATGTAGATGAAAATTAACTTCATAACGATGGATATGATGTAATAAAACAAACTCGATATTCATATACTATTTATTAATAATTTATGGGTCCTCTACATTTCAAGAAATAATTACAACCGTGGCAATCGTGCTGTGAACTGACTGGTCCATCTACCTGGGTTCGAGAATCTGGTCTATTATAATGAATGAAACATGGTAAACGAATCCTCAACTCAAAATTACATTGATATTCGTTTGGTAATTTATACCAAACATCCAACAATTCCCAAGGTCTAGCATGTTGGATCAAATATTTGATTGGAAATTTTTTCAATTCATCTTTGGAAAAGTCTTGCAGCCTCTTCTCACCGTGCAGGAATGCTAGAACGGCCTCCATTATTATTGTACTGTAAGCAGCGATGTTCGCAGTTCAAATGATCATATTTGATGATTGTTTTTTTGGTAATCCTCCTCCTCCCCCACTCTTCATAGCAAAGATTGCATTGAATTGTCCTGTGCTGTGCAGGGTTCAATACGTCGCAATGGGTATCTTGCTTGAGGTAAATTGCGTTTTGTGAAAACTTCATCCCAAACTTTCCTAGCATTTTCTTTCTCTTCATAAGTCTTGGATGATTCTCGTACCAATCTACCGAATTCCTTGAGCCCACAACTGCATTCTTCAGAGTCCATATTGCTACTGAGATCGAATATGATGTTCTCTTATATCACACAATCTTCACGGAGAACCTATCGTCTCCCCAACGTCTCCCCAACGCAGCCCCCCTAATATATCCATATCTGAAATGGCATATTTTCGGCAACTATGTATACGCGACGGTTACTCGGAATATTTCAAACGTCCGGCAACAATGTACCAAGCGAACGCACCACTTAGATATCACTGAAACGGATCTAGCTCGATTACGTCACGCAGCGCGAGCGCGCGGTCTCTCGTCGCCATCCACATCTGAAATGACATATTTTCGGCAACTATGTATACGCGACGGTTACTCGGATTATTTCAAACGTCCGGCAACAATGTAACAAGCGAACGCACCACTTAGATATCACTGAAACGGATCTAGCCCGATTACGTCACACAGCGCGGTCTCTCGTCGCCTCGAATTCCACCGTTAATTATACTATGTAGTGGTCGTGACGATGATGTTACGTATCGGATTCATAGTCCGATGGTCTCGGGTTCAAATCCCGTCGTCGTCTTCGTCGTCGAAGGTTTTTTTAATTGTTGGATGAATCAGCGGTGACTTGGAGCACTTCCCAATTGACAAGATGTCGATTGGGAAGTGTTCCATGTCATATGTCAAATTGTTACATGGGCATATTCGATATGGCTCCACCATTACCTCGAGGCCTGTAGCAGCGCCACCTCTACATCGAGGACTGCAGAACGACACTAGCGCCACCTCTACATCGAGGCCTGTAACAATGACACAAACGCCACTAGCGCCACCGACATATGACAGGTTCTCCAATTGACATATGTCAAAGCGGCAACCTTGTGACGTCAGACTACGTCATCATGAATGAAGCAGTTATCAGCGACATGTAACGCAGCGACACCAGCGCCACCATGGCGCCATCTGGTGGCGAAAATTGGAAGTTCTATCTGGTGCCCGCTTTGTTTCACTACTCTTCTGTTCGATTCGGTTGCTCGTATGTATAACGGAAGAACAGTAACCTGGTGAGTATTTCTATATAAACATCATCACGATATAATAGAATACAACTCAGTTACAATTATCGTTTCGTCTAACCATTTAACCTTCTGTTCGATTCAATCGCTAGTATGTGTAACGGAAGAACAGTTACCTGGTGAGTATAACTATATAAACATCACCACGATATAATAGAATACAACTCAGTTACAATTATCGTTTCGTCTAACCATTTAACCTTCTGTTCGATTCAGTCGCTAGTATGTGTAACGGAAGTACCGTCACCTGGTATGTATCACTATATATACAGTATTGCGATATTATCGGATACCACCCAGATACATTGATTGTTCAGACTATCCATTCAACTTTCTGTTCGTTTCGGTCGCTCGTATGTGAAACGGGAATACCGTCACCTAGTGTGTAAAACTATATACACAGCATAACATCATAATCGAATACAACCCATATACTATCCATTCAACCTTCTGTTCGATTCGGTTGCTCGTATGTATAACGGAAGAACAGTTAGCTGGTGAGTATTTCTATATAAACATCACCACGATATAATAGAATACAACTCAGTTTCAATTATCGTTTCGTCCAACCATTTAACCTTCTGTTCGATTCAGTCGCTGGTATGTGTGACGGAAGAACAGTTACCTGGTGAGTATAACTATATAAACATAATCGAATACAACCCAGATACGATGATTGTTCAATCTATCCATTTGACCTGCTGCTCGATTCGGTCGCTTGTATGTGAAAACGAGAGAACAGTTACCTGGTGAGTATTTCTATATAAACATCACCACGATATAATCGAATACAACTCAGTTTCAATTATCGTTTCGTCTAACCATTTAACCTTCTATTCGATTCAGTCGCTAGTATGTGTAACGGAAGAACAGTTACCTGGTGAGTATAACTATATAAACATAATCGAATACAACCCAGATACGATGATTGTTCAATCTATCCATTTGACCTTCTGCTCGATTCGGTCGCTTGTATGTGAAAACGAAAGAACAGTTACCTGGTGAGTATTTCTATATAAACATCATCACGATATCATCGAATACAACTCAGATACAATTATCGTTTTGTCTAACCATTTAACCTTCTGTTCGATTCAGTCGCTAGTATGTGTAACGGAAGAACAGTTACCTGGTGAGTATAACTATATAAACATTATCGGATACAACCCAGATACGATGATTGTTCAATCTATACTGAATTCAACCTTCTGCTCGATTCGGTCGCTTGTATGTAAAACGGAAGAACAGTTACCTGGTGAGTATTGCTATATAAAAATCATCACGATATCATCGAATACAACTCAGATACAATTATCGTTTCGTCTAACCATTTAACCTTCTGTTCGATTCAGTCGCTAGTATGTGTAACGGAAGAACAGTTACCTGGTGAGTATAACTATATAAACATTATCGGATACAACCCAGATACGATGATTGTTTAATCTATTCATTTGACCTTCTGCTCGATTCGGTCGCTTGTATGTGAAAACGAAAGAACAGTTACCTGGTGAGTATTTCTATATAAACATCACCACGATATAATCGAATACAACTCAGTTTCAATTATCGTTTCATCTAACCATTTAACCTTCTGTTCGATTCAGTCGCTAGTATGTGTAACGGAAGAACAGTAACCTGGTGAGTATTTCTATATAAACATCACCACGATATAATAGAATACAACTCAGTTTCAATTATCGTTTCGTCTAACCATTTAACCCTCTGTTCGATTCAGTCGCTAGTATGTGTAACGGAAGTACCGTCACCTGGTTAGTATCACTATATATACAGTATTGCGATATAATCGGATACCACCCAGATACATTGATTGTTCAGACTATCCATTCAACTTTCTGTTCGTTTTGGTCGCTCGTATGTGGAACGGAAATACCGTCACCTAGTGTGTATAACTATATACACAGCATAACATCATAATCGAATACAACCCATATACTATCCATTCAACCTTCTGTTCGATTCGGTTGTTCGTATGTATAACGAAAGAATAGTAACCTTGTGAGTATTTCTATATAAACATCACCACGATATAATAGAATACAACTCAGTTACAATTATCGTTTCGTCTAACCATTTAACCTTCTGTTCGATTCAGTCGCTAGTATGTGTAACGGAAGTACCGTCACCTGGTATGTATCACTATATATACAGTATTGCGATATAATCGGATACCACCCTGATACATTGATTGTTCAGACTATCCATTCAACTTTCTGTTCGTTTCGGTCGCTCGTATGTAAAACAAGAATACCGTCACCTAGTGTGTATAACTATATACACCGCATAACATCATAATCGAATACAACCCATATACTATCCATTCAACCTTCTGTTCAATTCAGTCGCTCGTATGTGTAACGGAAGAACAGTTACCTGGTGAGTATAACTATATAAACATTATCGAATACAACCCAGATACGATGATTGTTCAATCTATCCATTTGACCTTCTGCTCGATTCGGTCGCTTGTATGTGAAAACGAAAGAACAGTTACCTGGTGAGTATTTCTATATAAACAACACCACGATATAATCGAATACAACTCAGTTTCAATTATCGTTTCGTCCAACCATTTAACCTTCTGTTCGATTCAGTCGCTAGTATGTGTAACGGAAGAACAGTAACCTGGTGAGTATTTCTATATAAACATCACCACGATATAATAGAATACAACTCAGTTTCAATTATCGTTTCGTCTAACCATTCAACCTTCTGTTCGATTCAGTCGCTAGTATGTGTAACGTAAGTACCGTCACCTGGTTAGTATAACTATATAAACATAATCGAATACAACCCAGATACGATGATTGTTCAATCTATCCATTTGACCTTCTGCTCGATTCGGTCGCTTGTATGTGAAAACGAAAGAACAGTTACCTGGTGAGTATTTCTATATAAACATCACCACGATATAATCGAATACAACTCAGTTTCAATTATCGTTTCGTCTAACCATTTAACCTTCTGTTCGATTCAGTCGCTAGTATGTGTAACGGAATAACAGTAACCTGGTGAGTATTTCTATATAAACATCACCACGATATAATAGAATACAACTCAGTTTCAATTATCGTTTCGTCTAACCATTTAACCTTCTGTTTGATTCAGTCGCTAGTATGTGTAACGGAAGTACCGTCACCTGGTTAGTATCACTATATAAACAGTATTGCGATATAATCGGATACCACCCAGATACATTGATTGTTCAGACTATCCATTCAACTTTCTGTTCGTTTCGGTCGCTCGTATGTGAAACGGGAATACCGTCACCTAGTGTGTATAACTATATACACAGCATAACATCATAATCGAATACAACCCATATACTATCCATTCAACCTTCTGTTCGATACGGTTGCTCGTATGTATAACGGAAGAACAGTTACCTGGTGAGTATAACTATATAAACATCACCACGATATAATCGAATACAACTCAGTTACAATTATCGTTCCGTCTATCCATCCAACCTAATTTTCGATTCGGACGCTCGTATGTTTAACGAAAGAACCGTTACATGATAGGTGTAACTGAATATAGAGCATAATGATATATTCGGATACAACCCAGATACAATGATTGTTCAATCTATCCATTCAACCTTATGTTCGATTCAGTCGCTCGTATGTATAACGAAAGAACAGTTACCTGGTGAGTATAACTATATAAACATAAACGAATACAACCCAGATAGGATGATTGTTCAATCTATCCATTTGACCTTCTGTTCGATTCAGTCGCTAGTATGTATAACGGAAGTACCGTCACCTGGTTATTATCACTATATATACAGTATTGCGATATAATCGGATACCACTCAGATACATTGATTGTTCAGACTATCCATTCAACTTTCTGTTCGTTTCGGTCGCTCGTATGTGAAACGGGAATACCGTCACCTATTGTGTTTAACTATATACACAGCATAACATCATAATCGAATACAACCCAGATACTATCCATTCAACCTCCTGTTCGATTCGGTTGCTCGTATGTATAACGGAAGAACAGTAACCTGGTGAGTATTTCTATATAAACATCACCACGATATAATAGAATACAACTCAGTTACAATTATCGTTTCGTCTAACCATTTAACCTTCTGTTCGATTCAGTCGCTAGTATGTGTAACGGAAGTAACGTCACCTGGTATGTGTCACTATATATACAGTATTGCGATATAATCGGATACCACCCTGATACATTGATTGTTCAGACTATCCATTCAACTTTCTGTTCGTTTCGGTCGCTCGTATGTAAAACAAGAATACCGTCACCTAGTGTGTATAACTATATACACAGCATAACATCATAATCGAATACAACCCATATACTATCCATTCAACCTTCTGTTCAATTCAGTCGCTCGTATGTATAACGGAAGAACAGTTACCTGGTGAGTATAACTATATAAACATAATCGAATACAACCCAGATACGATGATTGTTCATTCTATAATGAATTCAACCTTCTGCTCGATTCGGTCGCTTGTATGTAAAACGGAACAACAGTTACCTGGTGAGTATTGCTATATAAACATCATCACGATATCATCGAATACAACTCAGATACAATTATCGTTTCGTCTAACCATTTAACCTTCGGTTCGATTCAGTCGCTAGTATGTGTAACGGAAGAACAGTTACCTGGTGAGTATAACTATATGAACATAATCGAATACAACCCAGATACGATGATTGTTCAATCTATCCATTTGACCTTCTGCTCGATTCGGTCGCTTGTATGTGAAAACGAAAGAACAGTAACCTGGTGAGTATTTCTATATAAACATCACCACGATATAATAGAATACAACTCAGTTACGATTATCGTTTCGTCTAACCATTTAACCTTCTGTTCGATTCAGTCGCTAGTATGTGTAACGGAAGTACCGTCACCTGGTTAGTATCACTATATATACAGTATTGCGATATAATCGGATACCACCTAGATACATTGATTGTTCAGACTATCCATTCAACTTTCTGTTCGTTCCGGTCGCTCGTATGTGAAACGGGAATACCGTCACCTAGTGTGTTTAACTATATACACAGCATAACATCATAATCGAATACAACCCAGATACTATCCATTCAACCTTCTGTTCGATTCGGTTGCTCGTATGTATAACGGAAGAACAGTAACCTGGTGAGTATTTCTATATAAACATCACCACGATATAATAGAATACAACTCAGTTACAATTATCGTTTCGTCTAACCATTTAACCTTCTGTTCGATTCAGTCGCTAGTATGTGTAACGGAAGTACCGTCACCTGGTTAGTATCACTATATATACAGTATTGCGATATAATCGGATACCACCCAGATACATTGATTGTTCAGACTATTCATTCAACTTTCTGTTCGTTTCGATCGCTCGTATGTGAAACGTGAATACCGTCACCTAGTGTGTTTAACTATATACACAGCATAACATCATAATCGAATACAACCCAGATACTATCCATTCAACCTTCTGTTCGATTCGGTTGCTCGTATGTATAACGGAAGAACAGTAACCTGGTGAGTATTTCTATATAAACATCACCACGATATAATAGAATACAACTCAGTTACAATTATCGTTTCGTCTAACCATTTAACCTTCTGTTCGATTCAGTCGCTAGTATGTTTAACGGAAGTACCGTCACCTGGTATGTATCACTATATATACAGTATTGCGATATAATCGGATACCACCCTGATACATTGATTGTTCAGACTATCCATTCAACTTTCTGTTCGTTTCGGTCGCTCATATGTAAAACAAGAATACCATCACCTAGTGTTTATAACTATATACACAGCATAACATCATAATCGAATACAACCCATATACTATCCATTCAACCTTCTGTTCAATTCAGTCGCTCGTATGTATAACGGAAGAACAGTTACCTGGTGAGTATAACTATATAAACATAATCAAATACAACCCAGATACGATGATTGTTCAATCTATACTGAATTCAACCTTCTGCTCGATTCGGTCGCTTGTATGTAAAACGGAAGAACAGTTACCTGGTGAGTATTGCTATACAAACATCATCACGATATCATCGAATACAACTCAGATACAATTATCGTTTCGTCTAACCATTTAACCTTCTGTTCGATTCAGTCGCTGGTATGTGTAACGGAAGAACAGTTACCTGGTGAGTATAACTATATAAACATAATCGAATACAACCCAGATACGATGATTGTTCAATCTATCCATTTGAACTTCTGCTCGATTCGGTCGCTTGTATGTGAAAACGAAAGAACAGTTACCTGGTGAGTATTTCTATATAAACATCACCACGATATAATCGAATACAACTCAGTTTCAATTATCGTTTCGTCTAACCATTTAACCTTCTGTTCGATTCAGTCGCTAGTATGTGTAACGGAAGTACCGTCACCTGGTTAGTATCACTATATATACAGTATTGCGATATAATCGGATACCACCCAGATACATTGATTGTTCAGACTATCCATTCAACTTTCTGTTCGTTTCAGTTGCTCGTATGTGAAACGGGAATACCGTCACCTAGTGTGTATAACTATATACACAGCATAACATCATAATCGAATACAACCCATATACTATCCATTCAACCTTCTGTTCGATTCGGTTGCTCGTATGTATAACGGAAGAACAGTTACCTGGTGAGTATAACTATATAAACATCACCACGATATAATAGAATACAACTCAGTTACAATTATCGTTTCGTCTAACCATTTAACCTTCTGTTCGATTCAGTCGCTATTATGTGTCACGGAAGTACCGTCACCTGGTATGTATCACTATATATACAGTATTGCGATATAATCGGATACCACCCTGATACATTGATTGTTCAGACTATCCATTCAACTTTCTGTTCGTTTCGGTCGCTCGTATGTAAAACAAGAATACCGTCACCTAGTGTGTATAACTATATACACAGCATAACATCATAATCGAATACAACCCATATACTATCCATTCAACCTTCTGTTCAATTCAGTCGCTCGTATGTGTAACGGAAGAACAGTTACCTGGTGAGTATAACTATATAAACATAATCGAATACAACCCAGATACGATGATTGTTCAATCTATCCGTTTGACCTTCTGCTCGATTCGGTCGCTTGTATGTGAAAACGAAAGAACAGTTACCTGGTGAGTATTTCTATATAAACATCACCACGATATAATCGAATACAACTCAGTTTCAATTATCGTTTCGTCTAACCATTTAACCTTCTGTTCGATTCAGTCGCTAGTATGTGTAACGGAAGAACAGTTACCTGGTGAGTATAACTATATAAACATAATCGAATACAACCCAGATACGATGATTGTTCAATCTATCCATTTGACCTTCTGTTCGATTCAGTCGCTAGTATGTGTAACGGAAGTACCGTCACCTGGTTAGTATCACTATATATACAGTATTGCGATATAATCGGATACCACCCAGATACATTGATTGTTCAGACTATCCATTCAACTTTCTGTTCGTTTCGGTCGCTCGTATGTGAAAGAGGAATACCGTCACCTAGTGTGTTTAACTATATACACAGCATAACATCATAATCGAATACAACCCAGATACTATCCATTCAACCTTCTGTTCGATTCGGTTGCTCGTATGTATAACGGAAGAACAGTAACCTGGTGAGTATTTCTATATAAACATCACCACGATATAATAGAATACAACTCAGTTACAATTATCGTTTCGTCTAA